>JBAMNC010000412.1:2905000-3550000 GCA_037902135.1 Cetoscarus ocellatus
TATTATGCTATGACACACATTTGGTTATTTTGCAAAAAAAGATGAATATCAGATTCTGTATATTTCTATGTCACTACATTTCTACTCAGACAACAATCTCTTCATACCTCTGCTCATAACTTGTTGTAAGATTGCACCCCCTGGCATCATGTGGCTGCTGTGTACCCCCACTGCCTTTTCTGTGACCCCTATGATGGGCATTTAAGAAATTCATATCCTGTGTTACTGATGAGTATATCCAGTTTTTAGCTTGCCTTTCAGATGATTTTATTTTTTTTGTGATGCGTGAACTTCACACTACAGAAGAAAACAAAAAGCAAAATATGGCTGCACACTGAGAAAAGGACATTTTGGAAGAACTCCAAAAAAAGGAACATTTAAATGGACGGTTGCTGTGAAGAAAGGACTCTCTTACTCAACTGAAAGTTGTGTCTTCTGGGATATCTTACCTATTTGGAAACAGCTAATGAACTGCAGAAATAGGCAGCAATATACACATTTCAATCTATGTAAAGATGACAGTTTCTTTGATCAATACTGAGGTAGCTCACACTATAACAGATGTGGTCTACTTTCACAAGTTACTGTCTGAAGAGTGGGATGTAGCTGACAGAAGCACTAATGAGAGCAGCGTACCCGAGTGGTGCTTACTATTATGGTCTGGAAATATGAGGGCCACAAGCCCTGTAGATAAACACTGATATAAGCTAGAACATGATTACAGACTGATGTAATTTAATGATTGAACATGCTAAGATGTAACTTTTAAGTGTTTTTGTTGTTGTTTTGTCTTCCATGATTTTTTATTTGTTTTGTATCCCATTCAGGCCAGTGTCTTTTTTTCAATGTTTTTTTTTTCTCTCAAGCTGATACGCAGTGAAAAAGTATGAGAACCAACTTTTTAATTGCCTTGACTGATGTAATGCCTCCAGAAAATTGCACCATATCAAATCATATTATGCATAACAAAAACGATGCAGTCCAGAACAGGTCACAAAAGAGTTTTTTACTGAGTAAAGCGAAAAATTGGGTCCTTTGTAAAATTTATTTTAGTTTATAGTGAACCTCTAAACAAGGCTTCTGTGAAGTTTGCCTGCCCTCAGCTTTTAGGTTGTGTGGAATCGAAGAATTATTTTGGGTGCTTGATTTTGCAGTCTGCAGGTGTGCTTGACAAAGCTTCAATTGTTTGCTGTACTTAGAGTAGTGTTTTTGTGGGAAGAGTAAAATCTGCAATAAACTTAAGTTTTTATTTTTTTAAATGACCGTATTTATCAATTCATTTCAATAATTCCTGACACCTCCGTTCAGTTTGTGAAATTGGAATTTAAGGGACCAGAGCATGTTATGTATGAAAAAGTGGGAGAAGGAACTTGTAAATATTGATTTCTTTATAGCACTTTGGTGACAACTATGGTGTCTGACACAGTCCACTAAATGCTCAAGTATACTTCCTTTAATTCTCACTCATGTGCAGTGTGGAAGGTGATGATGCAGAATGGTCAGGGCTTTCCAAAAGAGTCATTATGCAAATATTTCCCTCACATACAAATTTTTGTGTACATTGAGTTTTATCAAATTTATTTTTTATTCCATTTTTTCTGTTCCCCAAGACTCAGGCCCAGGTTTGCCTGTGTAACAGCATTTTTTTGGTTTCTCAGTGCCTCCAGCCTACAAGCTTTAAGCAAAACTACTGTGACATGAATGATGACTTGGATTGAGAGTGATAGCTTTAACGATGAAGTGTTTTCAGGCAGGCAGTTCTTCACAACTACTGAAAAATGTCTATCCTGTTTGTCCTCTGATTCTGATATGATTTTAGCCAGACTAATGGGATGAAATGTTTTATAAAGAGTTTATGAAACCAACAGATAACATTGTATGAAATCAGCAATGACAAACACTCAATGATAAAGGGTGGACATAGTTTCTAGTCTTTACACATGGCAGCAGATTGTTTCCTTTAAAACCGCTTTGTTCAACAAGGGTTTGAAAACGGAATTATAAATGCTGTGTGACATACTTTTATGTTGATTTGGATCAACAAAACTGCACCTTTAAGTAAAATCTCTCCCTTTGATTTTTATGCAACTAACTGTACATAATTGTGTTCTTTTTGTCATCATCTTTTTCCCATACAATATGTTGTGTCATACATTTGAAAATATATCCCCCATCATACAACAAGAAGATTTATGTTGACTAACCAGATTTTTGGAATAAAAAAGGCAAATGTTTATGCTGATGAAATCTGATATATAAGGTCCTATGAAATATAAAGGAATCACATTTTTAATGTATATTTGTTGTGTCCTTTAACATATGGAAACCTTTTAACACTGTCTGAAAAGTCATATAAAACTGGTTGTGATCAATATTGAGATACAGTTTAGCTTGCTTTGCATTACTCGCAGCATTGTCGCTTTGCCAGACACATTATAAGTAGGGCCAGAGACCTCACCAAGCAAACATATAAGGCAACAGCTGACTTTGGATTTTCCACCACAGTCCACAACTTTTTTTCCCCTCTCATCATTCACACCTTTAATTGGAGCATATGTTTACTCTGAAGGACATTGGAAATAAGGTTTTCACGGCAGGGTACACTTGCTGCCTTACAAATCCTCACCTCTGGCCCTAGATATATTTGCAAACATGCTGCATGCTGTATTAACTATTGCTGCAAAACAGTTGTTATGAAATCCTTTATAAACCTTATATTTCTATTATCCTGTGGTTTTAAAAGCACTAACACTGACTAATGTTGTGCATGACAACTTGATTTAAAGATTGTGCCCCATTAAAAGGCTGTCATTGCGGAAAATGCTTTAAATTTCTTGGTATTTTGCAGAATGTTTCTGAGATGGTTGAGTGCTACTGAGTGCACAAATAATTGTAACACTAATAAAAAATGAAATGGTAATTGATTAGATGCAATAAAGTTATATGTCTGGCCACCCTCCATTTTGTTTGCTATTTTGTTAATTGTCAGTATTTCCCCCTCAGAAACAATGAATGTTGGGTTTAAGAGTATTAGGACAAAGCAAGAGACAAAAAAATGAGAGGACTGTATTTATTACTATGTACTGAACAAAAATGTTTACATTGTGAAAAAAATATAGTAGAATCTAATATTTGAGAGAAAAGTCAAAACATCAGGTGAAAAGATTTAACGCAGGGTGAGATCTTAAACACAAAGTCTCGCTTCTTGCTGTGAGTTTCCGAGTGACCAACATGACTGACAGTCATCCAGGAATTCACAGAACCACAGTTACATTTGTAACTTCCATTCTGTTTCATTCCTTCCTGACTGCCAGTGGCAGTGAACAAAGTTGATGCCTCATACCAGCAGTGTCACAAGCAATGAACATCTGTCCTCTGATCAATCTGTTGAAGCCAATGCCAGAACAGCTAATTCCAGCTGATGTGGAACCAGAGGCCACATTAAGACAATACAACCTAAAAAAAGTGCAAGATGCTGACCATGATGCTGCTGAACAAATCTCTTTTAGTGACTCTCCCTTCATTGCTGCCCAGGACATGACTGCACCTCTGGTAGAATGACAGACAACCTCTTAGAGAACAGGCCGACCTGCCATTTCATAAGTCTGTTTGATCGTCCCAGCAGTTCCCAACAATTCAATGTAAAAGCCTCTGCTCAGACAGAGCTTGTTGTTTTTTCCACCGTAGCATAAAAACAGTTGGTCTGTGCGCCTAAAGTTCTGTGTTACCTCAACGTACAACCGTAATCCCCGGACTGGACATGGCAAATTTGCCCTCCCTTCCATCTCAGATCTAAATGGGGAAAAATAGTATGCCTCCAATTCTATGGCTGATTGATATGGTTGGAAGACAAAACTTTTGGCCCCCTGATGGCCTATCTAATGTGAAACTCTGTCGAAGTGTTGTCTGTTTGAACTAACACAACACTTGCCCCTGAGAAAGGGCAAGAAGTGTTTAAGTGTTAAGTAAATGGCCTGGAGTTCCAGCATATTCATGTGCTGTCCCTTCCACTGACGGGTCCACCCACCCTGGGCTGCCAGGTGGAGTCTGTCCTCCACAGCCACGCCTGACGATGGGAAACAACAAGGATGAACATCAAGTGGCCAAGCTCCCTGGACATTAAACCAAAAGCTTAAAGAGCTGAATCATTTGTGTCACTTAGGACCTTCCCCTCATGGTTTGGCTGCAATATTTGGGACCGGGCAAGGAGGAGCACAGAGAGAGTTACCAGTGTGCACTTACACGAGCCACACTATCATCAGCCTTTTAGAGAAGGTTATCTGTGATGTGAAGCTGTTGCCTTGACAGTGGGCCTTGTCTTTTAATTCCTCATCTGGAGAAAGGACAAAAGAAGCAATACATTGATCCACAGAAGGCATATGCTTCAGGCTGTGTTCTCCTGCATCAGGTATGGAGACCAAGGTCCTTGCATCTCTGCCCTGGTGGGTAGATGCCCTGGGGTCTACATTTAAGCTCCTCCAAGAAAGCTGGCGAGGATGGGACCTCAAATGTTGAGGCTTCTGGATCTCATTGAAAAAATGGGTTACTGACGGACGGCTGTGTGTGGGCGATTGCGGTAGGATGGAGAAGCACTGGTAGGCAGAGTTGGTGCGCAGGGTCCGACCCAGCATAGGCACTGCTGGTAGTTTGTTGATTGCATCAGGCATACTGACAGGCTAACAGTGGGGAGATCTGGCTACTGTGCTCTATTTGTAGCGTGAACCTGCACCTAGCCTACAGGTCACTCATGTGACATAAGATCTTATCCTGCACAGAGCGTGAGGAGGCATATCCACTTTGTCCACTGCCACTGGCAGTCAGGAAGAAATAAAACAGAACCTGACAAGAATGTTTTTTAGTCTGTGAGAGGAAACTGGAGTGACTAGAGAAGAAACCCATACATGCACGGGGAGACTATGCAAACTTCACACTGAAAGAGCCTGGCTGACACAAGGAGTTAAACCAGCAATCTTCTTGCTGTGAGGCATGTGCACTTACCTGCTTAATGCCAGTGTGCTCATAATTTTTCACACCACGCTTGAAACTGATCGTTATTTGGGCTGTAACTTTGAAATTACAATTAACTTTTTATAGATATTTCTTAATCCTTGATCCTTTATTTTTGCCTTTTTTTCTGGTGGTGTATGATGAATTAATCTTTCTCCTCTTATTTTCCCCTTTCTTATGGCAAATTAATGTAACCCAATTTTCTTTCCTCAGTCCTCTTATTATGTTTTCTGTTAAAACCTCTTCCTCATGTCTTTGTATGTGTGTCAGTAAGTGAGTGCGTGTGCCGTATGTGGATTGCGAGGGTGGGGGTGGGGTTGTATTTTTCATTGCAGTCAATTTTCTACTTTTTATTTATTTCAATTTATTTTTTCTGTACATTTCTATGTGAAGTACTTTGTGCTACAACATTTTGTATGAAAAGTGCTATACAAATAAAGTTTGATTGATTGATTGATTCTTTCACTATCCCAGAGATAAAGCTTGACTGCAGTCTAGTGCTGCTAAAAATACCATGGTCCCTAATTACCTTCCTAGGTATGCAATTATACAGACCTTGAATCAGTTTACAGCCATGTTTCTTCCCAAAAATGGTGAAGCGCAGAAGAACAGAAACTGGTCCAAGAGCAGCTGGGCCCGCCCGCTCCCCGGAGAGCCCTCCTGGAGCACGCCGGGAAACACAGTTGACGTGTCACCATGGTAACGATGCACCACCGGGGTCCTGCTCTCCTGACTGTTTTCTCAGACGTTACCAGCAAGCTTAAGACTCATACACACACTGTCTATCATGACATTGTTAGCAGGATAGTGGCATTTTGAATGAGTTAAATGTTTAAGGGAGAAAATGTCGGATATTTTGTGCAAGTGGCTTAATGAGGAGCTCCGGCTGTCGAAAACTACTGGTAAGTGTGCCAGTTTATGCTAATGCTAACGCGATGTTTGGTTTGATTCAGTCACTTTCTCTCTGACAGCTAGCTGAACGGCTACAGGTATCAGAATATACATAGATAACAATGCAGACTTTAAAACTTATACACGTTTGACAAATTAGAAAAGACACTTAACTCATAGAACATAAATAGTCTGGTAATGCTAACTAAACAAACATTATTTGATCAACTTATATACGTTTGACAAATTAAAACAAAAGGACTTTAGCACAAAACCAGCCGAAAATTTTGGGCCCCATGAAAAGATATAAGTATATCAGATGATGCCCTATCCTAGTCCAACCAGGACAGTTTCTCAAAACCAAGCATTTGTAAAACAATATGATATATATATATATTGAAAATTGTATATATATATATATATATATATATATATATATATATATATATATATATATATATACATATATCCTCCATTTTATTTATTTTTCAAACTATATATGTACTATTCTAACTATAATAAGTATATATATATATATATATATATATATATATATATATATATATATATATATATATATATGTATATACACACACACATATGCATACATCCAGAGATGTATTACCCAGGCAGAGACAGAGGGACTAAAAATACAAATTTATCTGTCCTCATAATATGTCTCTGCTGAATATAGATGTATTCAAGGTTAGCCCCTGGATATGTGGTATCGTACAAACGTATTACAAAAAAAGACAAAAAAATAATTGCATCTTTACAGTGTGTCATGTCTGAAATGAATTGTATGTTTATCTGTAGAGCCAACGACCTTTGCCAAGAATTTTTCCAATGGTTACCTCATTGGGGAGGTTCTGCACAAGTATCAGCTGCAGACCGACTTCAGTATGTTCATGAAGAAAGAGTAAGATGTCATTTCCTTCCTCTGTTTTCCTATACTTGCTCTTAGAGAGATGATGGACTACTCTTCAGGGATGCACAACATTAGACTTTCAAACTTATTTTTGGCCAGTACATACTGATTCTACTATTTGTCCGTAGCCTAGCTGAACATGTTTTTTGAATTACACCTACATTGTAAATTATACGAAATGGATTTTAAATTGTAACAAAAATCCACAGTAAATATCAGCTGAAATGCTCGTACCTGCAGATATGATAATTAACTCTTGAGGCAATTATCTACTTGTGCTGATATCATAATAATGATTACTTTCCTTTATTCTCCATCTTATTTAAGGTGCATAACTCTGAAAGTTACTTGTGCCCTGTCTCACAGAACCTCTGTCTCTAAACTGAATAACTTCACACGCCTTGAGCCCACCCTCCAGTTACTGGGGATCTCCTTTGACATAAACACAGCCCAGGACCTGATGCAGGAGAAGCAGGGAGCTGCCACACGCCTTCTTTACCAGCTATATGTCTCACTTGAAAAGAAGAAGACAGCAGAAATAAGTGGGACAGTGATGGAAATCATGCAGCCTCTGGCCACTGCTGGCCTGCATAAAAAGGAGCGTGACATCTATTCTGATGTAAGAGAGCCAGTGTTGATTTTACTTCAATATAGTGTGAATGCTTTTAGAAGCCTATTTGTTTGGGAAAATGCATGTTCTGTTGTGTAAAAGCATTTTTGATTAACTTTCTTACAATATGGTTGTGAGCCACATTAATTTAGACTCTCTGTCAAGTGAAATAGTCCTAAAAATGTAATTTTTTTTTTTTTTTAGTGTTATTTTTTTACTTTTGCCGTCACTCCATTAATTCAAAATATGACCCAGTGTTTTCAGTGACATTTGTTTTGAAGCCATGTGCTTTGTTTTTGTATATAGCGGCTACATCAGGTGGTAAAATGTGATGCAGACCTGAAGCTGCAGAAGATTTCTGAGCATTATGAAGAGAAATGTCCTCAGTGGAGTGACAGGTCTGCGACGATTTATCCTGTCCAGCAGAGCAGAACTCTGAAAGGGCAGAATGAAATTAGAAAGAAGAATATTGAAAAGGTATTTATACAGTGAAACACAATTTCTTTAAAGTAAAAATCTACAATCAGACCTCAAGGTGAATTACAGATACCATATTCTCAGTTTTCATGGATTGTCTCCACATTTTAGAGATCCATATAGAACTTTAACACAGGGTGGCATTATTGACCAAAAATCGTATCTTGTCATATACATTTGTATATTCATTTATATAAATAACTTACAAATAGTAAGAATGAAATGACAAACAACAAAAACAAAAATACTAAACAGTAATATTGGTGAACTTTTCAAGAATTGCCCGCTATCTCAGCTGTACAAAAAATAGACAAAATTTCTGTTTTTGAGGTTATCAACATTTTCCATACTCTTAAAATCATGTGTTTCAGAATAAAAACTTCCACTTTTTTTGTAACCTGTGGTGTCAAAAAGAACAGAAATGCAAGAAATTTTAGTCACAATTTTAACCAAAGAAAGAGGGTACTGTCTAGATACCTAAATCTGCTGCCAGCATTTGAAATGTGGAAAGAACTGGTGAGGAGTGAGGGAAACATTAGCTGTTAGGGAAATCCTAGATGAGGCCAGCACACAGTATAAGTGCCCAGGAGTTTTCCTGCAGTTTTTGATCATTTAAAGCAGAGGTCCCCAACCACTGGGCCATGGACCCTTAACAGGACATAGATCATTTGCTCCAGGTTCTTTTCTTTCCTTGGCTTGCTCTGTCTCTAATTTCGCCCCCCTGTACTACCAGAGTAAACCCTTCCCATGTTTTCCTCCAACAGAGACACATAACACTTTGGAAGTTGTGGCATTGTTTGAGGATAGAAATACTGGAAATTTTCACTGTTATCACAATGGTATACCCCACCATTACTGCATAGGCACATTTTTATGCATGTATTTGCTTTTTAATGAGATAATATACTAGGACTGCTGGATAATGGCAGAAATCATAATCATGGTTATTTTGATAGATATCAAGATCACAGTTATGAAACACAATTACTCACTGATTTTAAAACATGCACCACATGCTTTTATTGAACATATATGCTTTTGACTATATTATTTTTAACATTAAAGAACATTCAATACATACAAATACAAATAAATTTATAAAAATACAAATTCAAAATACAAAATGTGGCACAGTAATTGTTTACCCTTGTGACTTTCACAATTCTGAAAAGCAGTTATTATACTTTCAATTGAAATTCTATTGAGTGCCCTGCTCTATTAAATACTAAAAAGAGAATCACATGTTAACATACTGTAAAAATACTTGCGGCTTTTTGTGTCAATGTAGATAAACTTGCCTACTGTAAAACTACATAATTTGTTTTTCATAACAAAATAACAACATGGGCTTTAATCCTAGGAGGAAAATTCATTTTTACATATTTTGATAAAATTAAGGCAAAATTAGTTTTTTTTGTGATTTCTGTGTAATATGAAGGTTTTTTTCTTTGAAAGGGAAGATGTATCTTGTAAAATCGTAAATCGAGCTTTGTTAGAAAAAATTAGGGGTTTTATTTTTAGGCCATATCACCCAGCCCTACATTAGGCATTGCAACTTTTCTTATGTCAACATCATTAATATCATAAACTATACTGATATTGACAGTATTGTCTTTCTGTATATCTGTATGTAACATATTGATATATAAATGTATATCTTCTTTTCTAGCCTTATTTGTAATGTTTGTGTTGGCCCTACTGTAATACAATGCTTTTATTAACTGATAAACCTTCATTGGAGGTACAGCTGATGGAGAAAAGTAAAGCTGATGACCGCATCATTGGTAAACTGTTTATGTTGTTGCTACAGATGTGTCGACAGAAGCACAGAGGCATCCTGACATACAACCAAGCTGCTGTCATTCAGGTGCCCAGACCACCTCCCTACACTTCACAGTCAAGTCTAAAGAAGAAACAACATCATCAGCAGCAGCAGCGCAGAGAACAGCAAGCTCAGGTGTGACTAAAGTCTAAATCTGATAACCCTCTTAGCCTCAGAGGAGGTTGATTTTTTTGGATGCTAAAGCTGAGCGTTAATAGGTGCTGAAGCCTACTGACAACAGGTTTCACAGGTAGAAGTAATTGGTTGAGTCCTGAGAAATTATTGAGTACACAGTGAAGAAAAGTAATAAAATTAGTATTAGCAGTCCAAGGTCAGAAAGGCCTTGTTCTAAATGTACAGGATGTTTCTCCATGCACCTAACATTTCCTTAAGCAATTTTATTTACTTCTCAATCTGTGACATGTTCTTTCTTCCATGGTTAAACTTAAGTTGTTACCAAATAGTCCCTTTACTCTATCTAAAAAAAAAAGCAGTTTTTTTTTTATCCTGACAGGAAGCAAAGCACTCAGTGCCCGAGGCAGGACAAGACAGTCCCAAAAGAAAAAAAAAAACTGTTTTACATCACCTATAATGACTTAATATAAGATAAGATAAGAAATTTCTTTATTAGTCCCACAGGGGGAAATTCCAAGATGTACAGCAGCTGCAGGATACAAGAGAAATAAAAAGAAAGAAGCATTATACTGAAAAAGGGTAATTACAAATCAAATACAGTCATGTAAAAATAGAAATAAAATTTTTAAAAAAAAAGTATAAAAGAGTATATACTATATAGTAAGTGGCATTATTTATAGTCCTTATGTACATGTTGTTTAACAGATGGTTTGTATATGCTGATATTTTACAGGATGAGATTTGAGATATTATAATATAAATATGGTGGCTATGTACATGTCTGGTATTTTGCAGTGAAACATTTTAGGTGTCACATATAAATATGGTTTATTGCACACTGGAGAGGTTTTTGTTATAAAGTCTGACAGCTGCAGGAAGGAAGGACCTGCGATACCTCTCCGTCACTCACTTCGGGTGGAGCATCCTGTCACTCACAGAGCTCCTTAGTGCAGTGAGTGTGTGTTGGAGGGGGTGGGAGTCTTTGTCCATCATGGAGGACAGCTTGGCTGTAGTCCTCCTCTCCACCACCTCCTCCATCGGTTCCAGAGGGCATCCCAGGACTGAGCTGGCCTTCTTTATCAGTTTATCCAGTCTCTTCCTGTCAGCTGCTGTGATGCTGCTCCCCCAGCAGACCACTCCATAGAAGACTGCAGAGGCCACAACAGAGTCATAGAAGGTCTTCAGGAGTGCCCCCTGCACCCCAAAAGACCTCAGCCTCCTCAGCAGATAAAGTCTGCTCTGTCCTCTTTTCTAAAGTGCGGTAGTGTTATGAGTCCAGTCCAGTTTATTGTTTAGATGAACACCCAGGTACTTATAAGATGTCACCATCTCAATGTGCCTTCCCTTATATATTTCAAAGTTACCAACTGTAACACTTCATTAAGACTGCAGTCAGTCCCAGAAAAGTGTTATAATTTTGCCATTAATGGATACTGAAGCCTGGTTAAAGTGATCGGTTGAGTCATCAGAATCTAGTGAGCTTACTGTGAAGAACAGTAATGATTTTAGTATTAGCAGTCCAAGGTCAGAAATGCCCTGTTTGTTCTAAAATTTTCAGGACGTTTCTCTAGGTCCTCTCAAAATTGATCACTTGCATCTGTTAACATCCAACACTATTAACAGAGGGGAAACTCTTGAGGATTTCCATGGGACTTTCCAAAATAAATGAGAATTTTAAGACCTCAGTATCAAATATTACTTTAATTCCATTCAAAGAACTTCAATGGCATGACTGTTGTAGGGCATTATTGCTAAATCTACCCTCTCAGTGACATGCCACAAGTTCAGCAGCTGATCAGTTTTCCCGGGCACAATTGGCACCTATATCCAAGTTAAACAAGTCTTGTCTTTCTGTTATGGCATTTTCTGTGTGTCTTATGTTCACAGCGAGTCCAGACTGAAATAGACCAGTTTGAGACCAACAGGAAGAAAGTGGTGTCTTATGGTTCAGCTTCCTCTTCAGGGTAAGGGAAAATGAAACATTCACTGAAAACAAATTGTATTATGATTATGTGATTAGACAGTCATATTAATTGGATTTTCTGGTGACCAAATATATTTATCATAATGCTTCTGTACAGTTAATTAAAAATGTGATGTACACCTTTTAAATTCCAGTGGAGATCCCCTTGGTGGCAGTAGCCATGGCTCTGGAAGTGGGAATAAACTGGTATTACAATCCAATAGCAAGTACATACAGGAAATTCGCCAGAGGCTGGAGGAAAGTGCTCATGCCCGTGAGCAGAGGGAGAAAAGACGGAACAGATTTCTGGTGGAACAGCTAAAGGCCCATGAAGCTCAAGAGGTGAAACTTGTAGATTAATTCTCTACAGTCTGTTTGTACCCCTGAAAAATCTTCTCATTGTTAAAATGATCTGTGTATCTGTTTGTGTTGTTGGTTACACGGAGCCATCATTAACACTTGAATCACTGGGATTGAGATTAAAGTTCAAATGGAACGTTGGATTTTTTTGGATCATATTAATTTAGTCCATTTTTTTAGTTTTAGGTGCACTGTAGTCAAGGCAGGACAGTAGAGCAGCAACTTGATGCTTCCCACTGTTGCGTCTTACAGATTTTACAGTGATGGGGGCTAAAGATACCACTGCTATTTTGATTCTCATTTCAAAACTCACTGACAGATCAGTGGACAAAAGTAATCTCCACCCTATATTATTAAAGATTTCATTTACTTACCGTTTCCTTTAGCAGTTTTATTTACTTCTTAATCTGTGGCATGTTTGTTTTTTCCATGGTTAAGCTGTTACTAATTAGAAAATTAGAAATTCCTTTACCTTATCTCAAAAAGATTTTTATCCTCATAAAAAGTTAAGCACTCTTACCTTGAAACAGTACAAATTAGAGTAAATGCATAACAAAAGACAATTTGTAAAGGAAACATCACAGCTCGATTACTTGTTTTAATCCTAAAATGGTTTTAAAACAAAGAACTGTTTTACATCACCTATATGGACTTGATTATTCAAAATTCAAATCAACAACGTGACATTAAAACTGCAATCAATCCCAGAAACCTGTTAGAATTTTGTCATTATCCAAATGAAAACCAGATCATTTGACAGCCCCAGTATTTAAAAAGAATGGAAAAATCTGTTTTGAATTAAAGTTACACACAGTTTGGTATTGATAATTAGTCAAACCCCAAAATCAATGAAATGATCACCTATCTCTGACCCACCCTTAAGGAAGCGCAGCGAGAGGAGCAGTTAGTGAAACGTCTGACACGCCAGACTCAGCAGGAGCAGCGTTTGGCAGCTCAGCTCCTCCAGATGCACAAGCAAAAGGAGGTGATCCGGGAGAACCGCCTTTTCAGAGAGCAACAGTACCGCCAGCGGAGAGAGAGGGACTTCCAGGAGGCCTTGGAGAGGGAGGCGGTGAGATAGGATGAATAAAGAAGAAAAGTTCCCTCTAGAATTATTTTGTAGGCTACTTTGGCAATAATTAGAGCTGTGTCAAAGTACGAGAAAAGAGGCGAGATGATGAGATGATTTTAGTAGCCTGTATAGATTCAATGGAGTATCTTCTGTCTTGAAACACTATTGATTCTTAGATAGTGACAACGATTTCAGAAGGACAGACAGGGAACACAGTACAGTATATGTTGGTCTGATCAAACTTCCATAGTAGTTGTCTAGAGTGAGTCAAAACAGTTGGGAAAAAGTCTGTACAATAGATGAACGTCATGTTTGAAGTAGGTTTTCAGTGTTAGATATAAAAGAGTCAATGTGTGGTGATGGATGGCTCCAGTCTCCTCACTGTCCTTTAAAGATAAGCAGTGTACAGTAGATAGGGGACTGATTGATATGACATGGCGTAGTCACGATGCACTGGTCATGTTTTAAGTACCAGAGCAAAATGATATTGTTTGGTCTCAGACTATTAGGGCAACAAATCATATGATTAAATGAAAATAGGCTTTAAAGCTTTCATTGGGTTTTACAATGTTCTTCAAACTAGGCATTTGACTTTATTCATTCATTCATTACACCAACTATTTACATAATTACATTCAGTGTGTTTAATTTGTAACATTCTAGTCTAAGGGTCATATATTAAGGTTTGAATTCATACATAGAAAAGCATAAATTTATGCTACTTAATAGTAAAAATAACAGTACACAGTGCACATGTGTTTACAGTATGTCCTGAGGTCATAGATGTCACTGTATTGACTGAGGTGTTTCATTCATACTAACTCAGGAGAAATTAATTATGGTTTTGATGTTCATTTTTCCTTCATAGCAATATCTGCAGTAAGTGAAAAGTCCTGTAGTCAATGATTACTTCAGCATTATTCTTATTACTTCATCATGTCTGTGACTCTTAAATCAAATTGAGCTTTGGTTAATGCATGAATTAGTCAGTGATGTCAATCTTGGTACATTTACATTCATACATGTTATCAGAAATATGTGCATGATAATTTGTGGACACTAATCTCAGTGTTACTGTTTCATCTGCTTGGATCTGCTTCATTTTCTTTCTCTCCCTTTTTTTTGTTACTATTTTTCATTTAAAGAACTTGATCAAGTTTGCATGGCATTGAATGAGCTACATAAAAAGCCCCATATTTTTTAAAACAGTGTTAATAGTAGGAACATTTATGTCATGTCTATCCTCATTTATCCCATCTTTCTAACTGGGGCCTTGAACAGGCTTTGGCCCAGCAGGCTAAGCTGGAAGGTGCTGCAGAGATCAGAAAGGAGCTGGAGTTCTGTAGCAGGATGGCTGCTGAGCGAGCTCAGCACAAATACAAGAAGCACTTTATGATCTGCAAAGACATTATGGAGCAGATAGTGGACTTGACAACCAAGGTTGGAGAATATCGACTGCTGACTGGGAAGTACGTAATACATCACTTTCACTGATGCAGTAGATCTAAAGGGGTCTAAAGGTGTGCTCGCACTTAAGATATACAGATTACATCTTGGCTTGTTAATGATATAGTTGTGGGAATTGCAAAATGTGTTACTAGAACTGCATCTCTTAAAAGTTACAGAGTATTATTATCAGTGATTACTGTGGGTTTCTTGGAGCTTGTAATAATGTGTGAAAATATTTCAGTGCAGTGTGTATTCAGATACAATTCTACTGTCTGTGGAAAAAATATATATTGGCAGTGTTTTTGTACAAACTGGCCACTGGTCAAATAAAAAGAGATGTTTACAACCTGTCTGCTTTGTAACATAATAAAATGCTTAATTTCTACATACATATCTACAGCTCCCACACAATGTTCTATAATGACATTGTCTGCTATATAAATGAAGATACTGATACTATATTGGCTCAACCATAAATGTTATACTTACAGTTCTAAACTAATCAGAGCTGTTTTGAATTCACTTGAGGACCTTTAATTTGACTTGGACAGCCAAAGTTACTTACCTGCGCTATGGTGAATTAAGTAGTTTCAAATGTGGGGTTTAAATTAAACCTTGCCTCATTTTCTCTGCTCTCATATCCAGTCTGATTCCAGAAAAAGTGATGAGAGAGTGGAAGGAGCTGCTGCTCAATGGCCTGCCTCTCTATGGGCCCTTTCAGGGCCAGCAGCCAGGGTTTGGCTTCACAACCCCACTAGACCCTGTAGAGCTTAAGAAGCAGGAGATACTCAAAAACCAGGACTATGATGATTACACTGTGAGTCTGAAACATGAGTGCAGTTTGTTTTTAGACATGATTGTGTGTTTGCATTCACCTGCTATTACCTTACATCTGTAACTTTGAGGTCAATACCACATTACACAAGTTGATAAAGACAAAACATCTCTTCTACAATAGATTTAGATTTTCTCTTTTCTAAAACCCTGACCTGTGGATTCTTTTTGTCTGAGTTCTATATTATTATTGTTGTCAGAACATGGTAGGTGAGTGGGAATGGCACAAAGAAGCGGGAGAGGCCAAATTACCTCTGACAAACAACAACATTCTTGGGCATGTTGTCCAGCGAGTGAGGAACATTGTTCATCCAACCATCAAGCAACCATCCTCGCCATCATTTCCTAACTTTACCCTCAAGGCCTGTGTACTGGGAAAGTTTTGCTCTGGGAAGACTACCTGCCTGGCCAAGATTGCCAAAGGTACATGATATGCAATCCAAACATACTGAAACACAATGTCACAAGCATTAACAAAATGAGCATATCCAAAGTTATGAGCAATCATTTAGCCTTTCGCTAAGTATTTGTGTTACTTTCTACTTCAGCCCATGGCCTCTATGTCTTATCTGCTGATACTCTAATTGAGAAGACGATGAATGCTCACAAAAATAGAGAAGAGGTGAGCCATACACGGCAAAACAGTGCTATGGCCTCCATAGCATTATTTGAAGTTTAGTCTTCAACTCCCTCTCACACTTTCACAAACAGTAAATTTCAATATTTGGAATAAATTTAACAGGTGTCAGAGCAGCAGGAAGATGAAGTGAGTGAGCAGCAACAGACATCCTCAACACTGTTAAAACCTGGTGGGTTGCACTGAGCTACTTTATGCTGCTTTATATCATGCAGTGCATTGTGCCATGTCTGTTTGAAAAATAAATCTTTTGTGTTGTCTTGTAAGCTTCTTATCAAACTGCATGTATTGGTCATTTTTATTTTCCAGATCTTGACAGTCAGGAGGAAAGCAGAATCAGCAGCACAGAAGTAAGTCATTTGTGTGAATGTTCTAACTGTTTTTGGTTGGCTCATGTACAATGTAACCCATGATGGTTTCTAACTTGCTGAAAATTCTATTTTTTGTGTGTTTGTAGGACTAATAAGTCTTATGAGAATAATTACATTTATTTATATAGAGATCATCTATATGGAGATGCACAGATAGCAATACCAGTACCAGGTATTGGTGCCATTACCGAGCAAAGCACCCATAAGCTTGTCAATATTTGCTCATACATTTGCAGTTCTGTTATATCTCTGAGTAAATGAGGATAATCAAAATAGATTATATTGCTATGCCTGGTTGAAGTATCAACAGGAACAGAAAATCAGTGTGCCTCACAATCAATCATAAATCTTGTTTTACAGCACCAGTTAAAGTAAAAGTTATCTCAACAAACTTTGTTAAGTACATAATCTTTGTTATCCCCTTTACATGATATTACAAGTAAGTGCCTGTATTGTCAGTTTGAAGAGCTAATTACTTGTACTGGCTGATAGGGACATTTCAGCTGTTTGCAAACAAAGAAATAGATAGATAGCTTTATTGTCCGTCCCAATTGGAAACAGAAATTCTTCTTTGACAACAGCTACAACAATAAATACAAAACATTCAGCATTCTCAAGACACATACAAACTCACAAAATGGCAGGTTCTGCTGGCATACTATAATACATCACCATATGAGACAAAACATAAAGTTTTTGGAGTTAAAGCAGAACTATGTACATGTAAATATCTGTATTGGCAAAAAAAAAGTTTGTAAATATAAGCATATCAGATAGCAATAGTGGAAATTACCGTTTTGCTTCCCTAATGTTAGTCCACTGTGAGCACAGCTGAAGCAACATTTTGTAAAGGGACACTGGCAAGAATGAAAGCATTTTTTTCCAGGCAGAAACCTCGAGGAGAACCATACTCTGGTTAAAAAGCCCAACAGAAAGTAATAGATTTTTCCCCAAAATGTTCATGTAATTATTAAGAAAAGATATTTTCCTTCTTTGACGTGTTACTTTTTCCAGTTGTCTACGCAGGCCAAACAGGGAGCAGCTGCAGAAATGGAGCTGAGTAAAGGCAATGCCATCGCTAATGAGCTGATAGTTGACATTATCGTAGAGGCTATTAGGTGAGTGCATAAGCAGTATTGCTGTATAATATTCAATATTTGTTTTAGTCAGATGTTGGACCATTTTCAAATCATTTCACATAGTCCATGCTTCATATTAATCTGATGGACACAGTTTATAAACAGTGGACAAAATTAGCAAACAAACTTTTCACACTAGCTCCCTGAAATGTGTAATATTTGTTGTATCTAAACAAGACAAGTTCCAGCTGGTTCAGGATGGATCCTAGATGGTTTTCCAACAGACATCAACCAAGCCCACTTATTAGAACAGGCCCTGGGTGGATCTGTAGATGTACGTGATGATGCTGTGAGCAGTAAAACAGATCTTGCAACAGATCCTAATCCTCCCAAACCTCTACCTCCCCCTGCGCCTGCTCTGGATCTGGCCCTACTGCTGGATCTCCCTGATGAGTCTGTGGTGACACGTGCGTATAGTCAGACAGGTGTGTTGCACTGGTGGAGGTTTGACATAATCTGTCTGTTTGTGACAAAGACAAGTCACAAAATAAAAGTATACTATCGGGTATGTGTGTCTTTTCCTGCTCTTTGCTTTGCAGATGTAGAATCTGCTGTAACCTCCTCTTTGGACAAAACAATGCTTGTGGCACAAACTCCACACAGGTAAGAAAAAAAAATCAAGAATAATAGGGAAGCTTGACTGAAGTGATTACACTGCTGCTTCACATGAATGAATCTTTAATACCTTCAATCACTCCCATTAAGGATAACAGCTTTCCAGGAGACCTGGTCAAAACTGGAGAAATGGTTTGATGGAAAGCAAAACATTCTGGTTCGTGTTGATGCTGATGTGGATGAGGAGGAGCTTTACAAGAGAGTGGAGACTGCTCTGCTCCAACTTATAGCACAAAAACGGGAAGGTAGCTTGTTAACATCTTAGTTGTAAGAGAATATTTTTACAATCAGAGTCTTGGTGTTTTCATATGCAACACTTATTCGCAGTCTTGCTTTGACTTCCTCATATGCTTGTGTTTTTTACCACAAGTTCAAGATGAAGCAGTGGAAATTCTGAAAGCCCCAGACCCATCCTCTTCTGCCACACCTTCACCTGTTGATAGACCAACATCCAGTGACAAGGACAAGGCCCTCAGCTGTTCAGACTCCTTTTCCAGCCTCAAGGAGAACAAAGGACTGAGAGATAAGTCCCTTTCCAAATCCAGCCCAAACTCTCCCAGGGGTAATATATCAGAAATCTGTGGAATATCTATTCATAAATGGCTATTCTAAGATGCATAGTTCCCCAGTGGTGTGTTTAGATACACAGTCTGCGTGTATTTGATTCAGTTATCTTTAATATTGTTTATCAATTATTCAAATTCAAAATATGGTACATTGGACATGTTTAGAGGATTTTATAAAGCTATCCTCTGGCTGATAAACAGGGAATTCTAGGAGGTCATCAACATCATCTCTGACCAAGGAGCTGCCTGCCTCTGCCTCTTCCCTCCCAGGTTCACCTGCCTGGGTCTATGTGGATGAACCCCTTCCTCCAGTAGGCTACAGTGTTGCATGAACTCTATAACTTTGTGACATCTTATTTTGTACCCCTCTGCCCTTGCTAACCCACATTTTAAAACATTTCTCCCTTCTTGTCTCTCAGGAAATCCCAGAGTGCCTGTGTGCTCACTGGGCTGCAGTCTGTGATTCTTATGTGAACAACATAAAGACAGTATTGCTGCAGATTCATTCACAGCGCAGTGTCATTGACCCTCACCTGTTCAACATCAGGTATTCTTTCTACTTTTAAAGTAGCTACATTTGTATAATCATGTTTAGTGTTATTTTCTGCATATATCACAATATTCAGCATTTGCAAATTGCTGACTTTTGCCAGTCTTTTATTTTTTGCTAAATGTTTACATCTGCAATTTACATCACATTTTACATCACATAACTCACACTTTTTTTGAAAAGTGAGACAGACATTGATAAGATTATGATGTGCATTAACACTGGTCAATATTATTACAAGCAAATCTAGTCAAGCAGATGTACAATGAAATAACTGTCATTATCCCAAATTGTTCTTTTTTTTTGTGTCTATTTTGAGACATTCAGGACCTTACAATGTGTTCGTTGCAAGTGCAAACTGAACAATAACAAGAACATTGTAATTTGTTTTGCAGGCGCATTCCTGGTACATTTTTATATATAAATTTACATTAATTTACAGCTCTGCCTTGTATGTTAAAGGCTATTTACCTTTTTAAACAGATAAAAGTATATGGGAGCTTTTGATATATATCTAATACTAACTAAATTTTACTTGTTTGGTGTATTTGTAGAGAGGAGTATCAGCATTACCTCAGCCGCCCAGACATGAAACAGGAGTTGGTTTCTCAGTGGCAGAAAGACTTTAACAGCATTGCCAATGATATGAGAGAAGACGAGGACACCAAAGCAGAGCTGCATTTAAGATTTGATGTAAAAGTCCTATAGTATAATATAATAAAGATATTTAGTAAGTAAACTGTCTTGCATAACAGTATGTGTTGTGTATTATACAGGAACTGCTTGAGCGTCTGTGGGACATTAGTGACAAGTGTATGGAGGAGAATAAACAAGAGAAGACTGCCAAAGGGGAGGGCTGGGTGGAAAATCATAGCGCTGTCCTCATTAACAGCCACTCTATGCTCATACAGGTACATTTTCTTTCCCCCCCATAAAATTTGGTTAAGACCAGCCAAAACCTCCCTTGTGTGGATTTGTTTGAATTTGTTATATTTTACAGTAATTGAGGAATTCAGGAAACAAACTGCAAGGTTTTAAGTTTTCAGTAGTGGCCCAGCACATTGAATTGTTGTTTTCTGTTGTACAGCCTCTCTCTCTGCATACTGAACAGTGGATGTGTTGTTCCTGATGTGTAAGCTTAGTCTTTCTAGAGCTCATATTAAAATATTTTTCAGTTTCAGCATAAATGTTTTTATGTTCTGTTTAGGTTTGTCAACATTTTAATTGGCTGATACAAGCATTACAAATTTATGAACTGTATATCTTAAACAAATTTTACAGTGCTTTTTTGTGTCTAATGCTATTATCCAGCTTCTTAGTGCATAGCAGACATGAAATAAACACCTTTCATAGTAATTAGTCAATGTACTGTGAACCTTGAATTGGTTTGAATCAAAAATTGATTTTGGATTAAATCATGACCCCCAGAATAGGAATTGACGTGTGTGGAAGATTCACTCCTCTAATATATCTTTTGAATAATAAAGCAATTTATAATTTGAATATAGCTTTAATGGATAGTTAAAGCCACTCAATCCCACATGAAGTCTAAAAACAAAGAAATTAAAAAATGGTATTAATTTTTCTGTATTGATGCTGAAAATCTGACACTACTTATAAAAATGCTTAGAAGCTCGTCTTTGTGTAACATAGTTCCCATTGCATTTTCCCTAGTTCATGGTGTAAAGGCATTTCAAATTCTTCCTTACCATAGTGTAGCTTGGAGTAAAACCATAACTTTGGCTGTTT
Source organism: Cetoscarus ocellatus (assembly GCA_037902135.1). Taxonomy (NCBI): domain Eukaryota; kingdom Metazoa; phylum Chordata; class Actinopteri; order Labriformes; family Labridae; genus Cetoscarus; species Cetoscarus ocellatus. The sequence continues at coordinate 2,926,176 of JBAMNC010000412.1, forward strand.
CGGTTGTGTAGGTGGAGTTGGACCGCTTCAAGGAAACACTGTGCATCTTGAGAGTCTATTACTTAAGCATGTCCAAAAATGTGCTGCCTGAGCTCCCATCAAACTTTGTCTGTATTCCCCTTCTGGACAAGGATCAGGATGAGAGGCAAGAAACACACTACTGATTTCAACCTAACCATTTCAGTTTAACATGATTAAATCAGATTAAAGCTGTCGATAGTTTTTAAGAACTATTTGGGTCATTTTTGTGCTACAAGTTCTGAGCCAGCTGGCAGAGGTGTGTGTAGTCAGGGAGAAGATGGAGGGTTCTTCTGGAAAAGTAAATTGTAAGGAGAACTTTCTTGCACACTGTGTTTCCTTTTCTTCAGCATATTTGATACATGAACTGGATGTTTTCCTCGTAAACCTCTAAGGACAACATATGGTTATATGAAGTAATTTATCTTCTGTCACAGTGTCCCCTTCCTTCCAAAACGTCCGGATTCCTCTGTAGAGCTGCCCGAGGAAAAAGACCTGGCTCAGACAGAACTTGTCAAGGTAGTATTATTTAAAATTTTCTGCCTCAGCTTGTTGTTACTCATACAGTTTTCTTTCTGCCTTTAAACAATGTGAATATTAACATTTCCCTTAAATAATTACTGTTGTCTGCTGGAAGTAAACCACATAGTTATACATCTTGCTGTCTTTGATTATATCCTTTGTTTTAGACTGCACAACATTTAAGACAGTGGTTCCTTAGTTTAGGACTTTATTTCATTGTCATTAAATAAAGCATTCAATACAAACAAAAAAAATCTGAAACATGAATGAAAGGAGCAGAATGAAGGAAAATCTCAAGAGCTGTGGGCCAACGTGCCTTTTTAGATTTCATTATTTCTTATTTTCAAAAACAACCAACAAAACAAACAAAAAAGACCACATGTTAATTCACATTTTGCTACACAACAAACATAGCAAGACTTAGCTTAACACATTTCCCTGTATTTACTCAAATTACCGGCTTTGATACTTTGATACTTTTTTAAGGTAAATTTTGATTGAGCTTCTTCAGTTTCTTTTTTCAGATTTTTCCACAAACTGGTTCCCCTCAATGTAACGCAGTGTTCCTTCAGCTTAGTTCTGAATCTTGGGTTTTTAAATATTTCAAACACTCCTAAATCATAACAATTTTCTCTTTTTTCAGATCGGTTCTGGATGTTGATTCCTTTACAGTTATATGATGAATGAACTTTTTTAGATACATTTTAGCAAAGCTTTACAGGCAAACACACAAATGTGATGGCATGTACTATGATGATGCATGAGAGACTCTTTCTTTTTTCTAACTGTAGCCTCCCAGTGAGAAACTGATCTCTGATTGTGAGGAAGCCCTCACAGCTATCAGCAAATTGGTAACGCCAGTGCTTGAGAGTTTGAATGAACATTTAATGAGGATATACCCTCTGCATATCTTTATATTTTTACCCTGATCTGTATGGGTATTACATGGTTGTAGGTGGCAGAAGATGTCCACCAGGTGGAGACAAAGGAGGAAAAGGAGAAACCAGCAGAAAAAAAACCAAATGACTCTACGAGTGCAAAGAAAAAGGGCAATAGGATGCAGTCGGCCAAGAAAACAAAAGGCATGTCCCGAGTTGGGCATTGAAAAAATGAAGAGGTTTGAACATGTATGTTTGTTCTGCTTCCAGAGGTCTGACTTGCGGACTCATTCCTCCCCATCTTTATTCACTAGGTCCACCAACTCCACCTGCAGCACCCAGTCCTGCACCAGCTGAGGACTCAGAGATGAACCTCTCCAAAAAAGTCAGAAAAAAGATACACAAAGAATATGCAGCAGCAGTGAGTCATGAAGGTGTGCACAAACTCTTTAAGACATTCATACACACACATTAACACAAGTATTAGTGATTCAGATACATACATTTATGCAAGTGGGCAGTCAGAATGCTTTCATAGTTGTGTTCCCCCGTCTGCATCTGTGTGCTTCCCAGAGGACACAGCAAAGATGCGCATTGCCCTGGTGAAAGATCATGGTCTGATGATGCTACAGTCCTTATACAGCAGAGCAGAACAGACACTAAGCAGCATGGAGAAGTGGTTACAGGCACATTACCTTGCAGAAATGAAGAGGTATGCTACTGTATGAGAGTGAAAAGAAAGGGGTGGTATGCGCACACACTTACTCAGTGCCACCAGAAGGTTTATGTGTTACAGTGTTTTAAGCAGAGATCTCCTTTTAGTGATGATTAGAGTTTAAATAACTTGAAAAACACTTTTGGTCACTGAGTAGGTGCATAAGTTAGGATCTCCACTGGGACTAGACTGTTTCACACCCATTTAAATCGGATTTCTTCATATGTATTTATTTTTTCTCTTGCTCTTGTTTTCTTTTTGCTAGTATTGATCAGCTAATAGAGGTGGTCCGCCACCACATTGAGACTGGCACTAAGTTGCAGAAGGAGCTGGTGCTGGTATGCAATAACTTTATGATTGTCCTGTCTTTTTTTTGGCTTTGTTTTTCCTCTGTATTAACAGTCATGGAAGGATACAGTTTAAATGATGTAACATTTGACAGTTATTTTTGCTTTCTGTACCTCTGTCTTTCCTTATTTTCTGTCCTAGGACTTTACAGACTTCTACCTAAATGGAGACCACCATATGGTGGCAAACCCAGCTCCCCCTCCCCGTCCATCTCCTCTGGAGAAACAGATACAGTCCACCTGCACAATCACTCAGCTAGAATCACTTCAAAAACAGCTGTACAGCGTTGCTCCATCAGGTGGATACAGGGTCATAACAAAATGATCTATATTTTAATATCTGCTATGGTGCAATTCATCCATTAATTTATTTTACTCTGACTTTTAGGCCTGATTTCCAGCTCTGAGTTCTCCAGTTTGCTGATGGATATCATTTCTGTTAATGTGAGCCAAAACATCTTGCCTAACCCCTGGAATGACACGAGTGAAGCAAAAGTATGCTTACATTTACTCCAGAGAATTTTCCATAAAACGTGGCATGAATTTGGTTTCTTAAAGCCACTTCAAAGAAACACTTCATAAACAGTATCAGACATTTTTTTCCAAGCAGAAAAGTTCCCAATAATACAATCTATTGCCTAACAAAATCAAATACAACATTGAGATAAAAAATAAAAGTCTTTAGACTACATCACAGTATCAAGAAAGCGGAGAAACTGTTTGAACTGAATACTGTTAATATGTTTAAATTACACAATAAGCCAAAATCAGCAGCATTGTTCTTATTTTCTCAATCCCCAGCTGATGGAAATTGTGTCTTTGCTAATGGACAACTTGGAGTTGATTGACTGGCGAAGGTTCCTGCTTAGTGCTGCCCTTCCTTGGCCATTTCCCTCCCTATCACAGCTTCTAGCTGTGCTGAAACATTTCAAGGAGGCAGATACTGGAAGCACAGGCTATATCAACGAGGAACAGTATCAACAGGTTTGTCTGAATACAGAAGTTACAAACTAATCTGAAAATCGACATTATGACTATTGTATTTGAAGAGAGTAAAGCAAAATAAATGTTTTGAATGTTTCAATGAATATTTAAGTGTCCTCTTGCCTATTGTCTCTCATCCCCAGACGGAATTGTGGTTTTCTAAAGAGAGTGTCCAGCTGGTCCCTGAAGACCCCTCTGAGCCTTTACCTTTTGATCGACTGGCTAACCTGCATAAAGTAAACTTCCTACAATGCTTGGCAACATCCAGTGGTTCCAGATGATTAAACACAGAGCTGCTGCCTGACTGTTATATCTATTTGGAGAGTATACAAATGCAGAGAGAGTACAGTGACTAGTCAAGAGGAGGGGCCAAATGTTTTACGTGGTAGGGTTGAGTTGCATTCACATTTCACCTAAAAGAAAAGTTCAAGTGCAGGTTTATGCCAACTTTGACAAAAATCCCTCAGTTCTCTCTTGCAATACTGTGTTGCTATGTTGCTATTTTCTTTATTCCTTAGTCATTGTACAATTTTCAGGAAAATCTCTTAAAGCAGTCACAGGTATCACATTCCCAAGCACAGGGTGAAGATCAAAACCAATGACCTTGGTCTTTGACTTGTGAATGTTGAATCAGAGAAGACATTTGTGTGAAGTCTGAAAAAAAGTCCCTCAGAGTGCTTTTTAGATTTTCCATTCTCAAGGAAGGGATGATTATGAGGTCTGATTCCCTGTGAACTTTAGGTCCTTGTACTTCCAGACCGCCTTAAAGTGTGTCAAGTTATTAGCTATGACCTTCAAAATCTGATCAGTTTATTCTCGAGTCAGAGTGATTTTTTTCTAATTTTGAAGACTATGTCTTATAATGTTTATAGGATATCTAGTTCAAAACAATGACCTGGTCTGAAGACAAGTCAAAACTGATGGACCAATAGTTAACCTAAAAAACATAAACCCTTAAGCCCTGTGTGTTGCTAGTCTGAGGGCATAAAAACTTTGGTTATTCCTGGAAAGAGGAGTGCTCATCCACTGTAAAATAAGAAAAGAGGAATAATGGTACTAAAATGTAGAATTGAGCATCAACCACTTCTTATGACCCTGACACTGTAAAGGGGAGCTTGAGGTATTTCAGTCTAAACTTACTGAGGAAAGAAACTGATCAATACACCAGTGTATGCAGCCATAAGACCAAATACATAGGTATAATGAATGAACAGTCACACAATTAACAGTAAAACCTGCCTCCATTTCTTGTTTTTAGTTCTTTTTCCAGTTGTTTGCAGACCGCTCCATCTCTCCCCCTAAGCTGGACTATGTGTCCATGCTGCTGTACTTTGCAGCCGACCCGAACCCCAAAGAGGGCTTCATCAGAGCTCTGAGTGTGGTGTCAGGACTTCATCTCAGGGACTCCTCCACTGACCACCTAGTCAAGGTGAAAAAAGCTGCATTTGTCTTTAATCACTGAAAAAGCATGAAATGTTTTACATCCTCAATAGCAAAGCATTCCCTCTATAATTTGATAGAAAATAGTAAAGTTATTTTCATATCAGCAAATAGGGGTGGGAAATAAAGATCAATATTCATATCTCACTGTGCTGTAGCTGAATGATAACACTTGGTATACTCTGTGTCTCAGTATTTTATTCTACAACGAAATAAATAATTCTCACTAATGATAAACTTTGATATGACTCTAGTAAAATGTAACTCTTTTGTAAACCTGTTTAATACCACAGGAATATAAATAGAAGCCATACACACCTTATATTGAAATACTTTTGTTCTTAATCATCAAAGGTTGTGAACAAATTCCAACATGCTATCTAAATGGTAAAAAAAATCTGCAATACTTTAATAACCTCAGGTTGTTTACTTTTTTTATACTCTTAAATATCATGTGTGTCTCAAAATGCTAAAATCCTAGTTACTTTAATGATGACATTCAAACTACAGAAGCTGTATAGTCTTTTGTCATATTTCAACCAAGAGAAAAAAACAGTCTTTGCTCTATTTGAGAAAGCTGACAATACACTGATAGATCTTGAAAATTGTATTTCTTGTCAAACACCACTGACAACCATTTTGTGGGTATGTCCCATGCTGAAAAAGCCTTCTTCACATGGACAAGACAGGGTGACATTTTGTGGGTTATTTGATTGTCCAGTGATTATTTTTTGATGAATGATTAAATATGTCTTTCTGATACAAACTGCAGTCCATGCTCTGGACTCGTTAATGTGTTGTGTTTACAGTCTATGCCCAGTATTGAAGAGGCTACAGAGCTCAGTACCTCGGACGTTGATGGAGGATTTAAGCAAGAAGAGACTCACCCGTGTGCATCCAGCAGCTCACTGGAGGAACAAGGAGTGTCAATCTCTACTCTTCTCTCTGTCATCTGCCATAAAGTCACCAAGATAAAAAATGGAAACACCCCTTTTCCAAGATGCCCAAGTCAGCAGGAGTACACAGAGGTATAAGATATATAAGGGAAATACAAAATGAGAAGTTGAACTAATTATCAGAGATTTAATTAAGGCAGCAAACATCCAACTAAATCAAAGCTTTTGGTAATTGAAAAAGGAAACTGCATTTTATATTTTCTTAGCCCAATTACAAATGCATTCAAATGAAATGCATTCCCTTTTGAATTCTTTCTGTCTCTTCTGGTCTGTAGCAACTAATGAATGTATTTAGAGAGCTGGGCTACGAACCAGAGGACTGTGTCCCCTTCGCCATCCTCTCTCAGCATCTTTTTATCCAGGAACTGATGGAGAAATCAACGCAACACCAACTTGTAGTAAGTTATCACTCAGACTCTTTTAGATTGTTGCCATCACTATAATCACTCAAACCCCCTTATCGTCTAGACCAGTGGTTCTTAACAAGTCTAGCCCTGGGACCTCTCACCAACTCCTTAATGAGAAACCATGACCCACATTTAAGATGAATGTCGATCACTTGATTTGATTTGAGAATCTTTAATGTCCCCTAGGGGCAGTTTGGTTTGCAACAGAAATTAAAGCACACATTCTTACAGTATCACAGTAAAAGCATACAAACAGATACTGCAGACACAATGCAGTAAATACACAGTCAACACAGTTTCACCAAAGCATTGTTTCCACTGAGTTCTATTTTGTGCCTGTTCCCTGTGCCACTTGTATATATAAATGAGGAAAGTTGCAGTTTGAACTTTGACTTTAATTCAGTTGAACAAACCGTGGGATCAAACCAAGAGAGGGGCAAAAACCATGTTTAATAGTACACTATGAAAGAAGCCCTGAGAGAACATGCATGCATTGTGCTTGACCTAATTAGCTGTGATAACATGCACATTTGGTTGTAATCTAGAGATCCATTGATTATGAACTATCATTGTAGGGACAGTTTTGGTAGCCACTTTTAATAAGTTAACTAATTTTAGGTCATATTAAAAAAATATCACAGTAAACAGCAAAATAAAATGCATACATGCATGTCTGCTCAGGGCTTATGTGCATTATAAATACTTTACTGCCTTTGAGTCCTAATCAACTAACAAGAGCCACTGTTCTAGACCAGGAGTAAGTAACTGGTGGTCCTCTTTTACTGAGTTCATCCCCTGAGTCAATTTCAAATATAGAATCTGCTGTAAATGATTTTAAATTGAGAAGTAGATACCACTAGAAGTGCTTGGACAGCAAAGATCTCTGCCAACACGGCTCGTACAGTCTAGGCAGAGTTACTGCCTCTGCCAAGGAGGTTATGTTTTTGACAGGGTTTGTCCTTTGTTTGTTTGATTTTCTGTCTGTGAGCAAGATAACTCAGATTTTCAGGAAATGCTGGTCATGGCATGAGGAGTAATTTGATTTTGGTGGTAATCTAAATACAGATGCAGATCCTGGAATTTTTTAAAAGGATTTGTAAACATTGTGCCATTGGGCACTTTCCCACATTTTTGAGAATTACTCACCGAAGACTGTCAGAAACGCCTTGGCTGAGGTTTGTGGATTCTGAGCACTTGTAGTTGGCAGTATTTCTGGATCCACATCTGGATGCAGATCACCACCAAAATCTGAGCCCTTCCTTCTTGTGGGTTGAGGAACAGTCCCTTCAAATTTTGGCAAAATCCGTTGAGAATTATTTGTGTAATCATGCTCACACACAAAATGACAAACAAGCAAACAAATACTGGCAGAAACATGACCTCTTTGGTAGAGGTAAAGATGAATACTTGGATTAATAACTATTTTAATACATCACCATCCACAGAGACAAAATTCATCAGAGGATAAAAAATATGTATATTTTTAGACTAATCATGGATAATAATAACTAACATACATTTTATGATTTGCATGAGATAAGGGGATTAAGTTTTCTCTAAGTTTTAAAGCATTACCTTATGCATTGAAAAGAAAATCTTAAGTAATTGTAAATAATGTTCAGTGCAGTGAAAAAGTACCTAAAACTGGATTGAAACTGCTGTTGCTCATAAAATTTAAGAATGATTCTTTTCTTCAGCATTTAGAATAATAGCTGTTCTATAATTCTGATTAAACTTTTTTATTGGTTCCTTACATTAAAATATGGGTAAAAATTGTCTATATTAATGTATTTATATAGACCACTTGCTAACCAAAGCTGCCCACCCAGTTTTAGACTCTCTGCCACCATGTGTTTAATATTATTATTCTGATATAACAAAGCATCTTGAGTATCTTACAGCATTTTTTTTATTATTTATTTTATGTTTAGATCTCCACATATCCCTCAAACTTATCTCCTGTTGCTCTCCCTCCTTTTTTGTCTTGCAGAACATTCATAAAGTTCTACTTCCACAACCCGACGAAGGAGAATCTGACAGCGTCACAGTTTCCTAAAGGGCTCTATAATCCCTACTGCTGTCTGCATCACAAAGACTTTTTCCTTTTACTATAATGTTGCTTGTTATTTTTGAGTATTCTCATTATTGATTGTATCACTCACTGCGGTGTTGAATAAACAGACTTGCAACAGGAGCTTGTTTCAGTATGTAGAGGTGTCTGCCACTGGTGGAGGTTGGGCAGAGAACATGACTGAAATGACAACAATAACATCAATGATGGCAGGATCGACCCCTCTTACTCATCTTTTTTTTCTTGATACACTCCAGCAGTTTTTCTGACTGACTTGTTTTTCTAATGACCTCCCTGACACAGAACAGCATTGGTTGCAGCTACAATGAGTGCATTGTCCAGGATAACCTACATGTCAAGCCTGACTTACCAGCAACTGCCTGCCAGGAAATCCACAACCAATCAAGTTAGTGTGTATGCCGTTAGAAAAAATGAGAAAATTAAAAAAGGGCAGGTATTTGAAATATTCACCTTTTCTTAGTGCTGGATACAGAAAAGCGTCTATGTATTATTAATTCATTTCAGTACAGATTCCATAACATAGTTTCAGTTTTATCAATAAATTATGTTCTGTACTTATAAATGAAAGGGTTAACTCTGTTAACATTTGTCTAATTTGATACTAGGAGGGCTTAGGGAACCCCCCACTTCCCCTGACCCACCGCCCTTTATTTCCCTCCCTTTAATTATCGCTGCAGAACCAGGACTCCTGGACTTGTCGCTGTCTGACTTTTAGAGGAAATAGGGCCCATTACATATTTCTCACAGATAAAGTTTCATTGCAGGCTTGCATCCAAAACCTTTTGATTGATATGGAATAGACTACCACCTCATTCTGGATCTTTTATGCTTGTCGCCAGATGAAACACAATGGATGCGTTTTAGGCAAACCAACTAAGGATTTGGAATTTTTCCCTCTCAACTTGACAACGGTGACTGTATGACTGAATCCACAATCTTTGCTCATGAAGGACGGAAAAAGGAAGACTTTAAAATCTAACTAGAAAAACTTCCATTTTTCATTAAAGAAAAAGTTTCTTCCCTCTTAGTGTGGGTAATCCAGCCTCTTTCCTGCTGAATTCTGGTTGAAAACTTTCCATCTTTCTAGATCACAACACTGTTATAGGACCAATCTGCCCTACTTGCTTGCTGGATCTAACTCTGCTGCCGTCTAACGGAAGAGGACCAGCTTCTTCAGGTTCTTTCAGGATGGATATTGCAGGATATTTTTGAATTGGGCGACTATTTTTAGCTGATTTTGGCTGGGGCTCAGTGTGTGGTCCCCCTAAAAACAACATGGGGATTGTATTTTGTGTCTTTTCTCTTCTGGCTCTTCCAGCAGTCCAGTCTGCCAAGATCCTGACCGTCTGTCTAATTGGTGAGTAGTGAAGCTGGTAATGTGAATGGGCTTTCTTCTAGCTGTAATAGAGCTCTAAGATAAATATTTGTTCAGAGATGTGAGGCAGAAAAAAAACATCATTTTAGACTTGTGAGCACAAAGCTGCAGTGAAGAATGATGCAAATGGGAATGTTACAAACAGGTTTCTGTTTCTGTAACAATGAAGACCATTTTAAATGTCATATGGATGTCAGTGAGACTCTTTCTTCTTCCAGGAGGAAGCCACTACTTGTTATTGGATGAACTTTCCCATAACTTACACCAGCATGGTCATGAGGTCCGCATGCTTTTGCAACTTGGCAACCCTGTTATTACAGGTAAACCAAATACCTGAGATGTGTGTTTCACTGAAACAGTATGTCTTTAACTTCTCTAAATACATTTAGTATCTGTGATGTTCAGTACGTAAGGTGCTCAGTGTTTCCTAGATCAAGAAAAAAAGGGTCCATTGATATCTGGTGAAAAACTGTAGCTCAAGAATACATCATGAAGAATAGAACAGTGCATGGTCTTATGTAAAGCATAGTTAAAGGTACTTTTAAAGTGAGGCTTTTTGAGAAACATGTGAAAGGTACTATGATCAACTCTGCTCTATATGAAGGAGAGAACAGGCACAGAAGCTAGGCTATACACTGCTACTGTAGGAACCATAAGGCTAGGTTAATTTAATGAAATGTAGGTAAAAACAAATCCAAAATACAGCATCAGGGTTTTTGGACCCTGTACTGGGCACATTTACGGTATGTACACGTTTATAACTTCCGTGCCAGTTTTCACCTTAGAGGAGCAGAGTTGGCCACCATCACTGTGGCTAATGGATTAACTTTTGACATGTTCCTCATTCAACCTCACCTCAAAAATACTGAATAATTTAAAACAGAGGACAAAGATCCTTCTGTAACATTTAGACTGTAACTTTAGAGACTGGCAGGTTCAACGCAACTCCAGCAGAGGAGAGGATTTGTTTGTTGCGCAAGTCTGTAAAAATTATAAATGAAATTCATTTACAGTTTCACTATCAGATTTATGATGAGCTAAGAGATATAGTCTTTAGAAAAATATCTTCTTTAATTATTGTTGACTTCCTCCAATTTAGTCATATATGTATATATATAAATATACACACAAACATATATATGTATATCTATATGTGTGTGTGTTTATATATATATATATATATATATACATACATATATGTACTTAAGTTGTGATTAAGAGGAGGAACTTTCTTCATGTCAAATTTTGTGGACAAAGCAAAGCCTGGATGAAAAAGCAGAATACAATGTTTAGAGATCATAAAGTATACTCCTTAACAAATTTACACTGGTCCCTGATCTCTTCAGAGCACATCTTTTTTGACTTTCTTGTCCAAATTTTGCTCAAATGTTGAATTTTGGCATGCATATAAACCCATTTGTTTCAACCCTGCTTAGAATGGGCTGTTTTGGTGTCTGTATCTTTAAATCCTCCTGACCTGTGTTTGACCACATCCTGTCAGGAGCTGGCAGGAGGAGTGGTGGCCTGTACCCTAATAAGACCATAAAGGGCAAGTATTTAAACAGACAGAGCCAGGATCTTCTGAAAGGTGGAGGAAGTGACAGAGGGAGAGGAGGGATGTTTTACATGTTAAGGGGGTTTGGAAACAGGCCAAGGACACATTGTCTAAAAAAAACAATACAAAGATGTAGTTTGCATAATGTGCAATTTTTATGAGCGAGCTGTAAAAGGCAAAAGGTATATACAACTTTGTAATGATTTGTCACAAGTTTGAACCACTGCAGGTGTGTTTCTGGTGTCTCATAGACTAAGGAAGGTTGAGCACTTAGTGTGCATGGCATGAATAAATTACAAGCAGTCACTCACTAAAATATGCAATTGCATACTCATGCAGATGATTCCTAGCACACCGTTCTCTCTCACCCTTACTCCATTACAGTGTACATGTTTCTTTATGTTGCACTCAGGTTTCTCGTATGTTGGAAGGACAGAGAGTTACCAGACCAGCACCTGGTCCTTAGGAGAGGAGTACATCAAAGAATACAACGGCTGGTTTCAGCAGCAGCAGACACAGTTTTTCCTGGGAAGGTATCAAACAGACTGAAGAGGCTGTCTTATTTTGATTTTAGCATAAGCTGCTTATCCTTGATTTAAAAAAAGCTTGCAACTGATTTTCAATTAGTATCTAAAGGCTCTTGTGATTTTTCTCATACTGATGCCCAATCAGACTGTAATTGATCCTCTCTCACTCTCTTTGCCTTTTTCTTACTTACTCTCCCATTTTCTCTCATTCAGGGATAATTTTAATAACTTCCTTAACTTCATGGGCCACCTGTCCTATCAATGTGACAAGCTTTTAGAGGACAGAGAGTTAATAACTTTCTTAAAGAGGGAACGCTACGACATTGCCGTCCTTGATGCTTTTAACCCCTGCTCCTTCATCCTAGCACGCAAACTAGGTACATCTCATCTTATTGCTCTTAACAGTAAACAGTAACATTTTGTTTACTAGCAGGTGAGAAGAGGTTTATTTGAATCTGCACCTTGTTTCTGATCTTCTCCAGGTGTCAACTACATAGCCTTCTATCCTGGCACACTAAACGGTCCCCTATCCATTGCTCTCCCAAGTCCAGTCTCTTACATTCCCGTCTTCAGCTCCCAGCTGTCTGACCACATGAACCTCTGGGGTCGAGCAAAAAACTTCCTCTATTCATTCCTGGCTCCTGTTGGTAAGAACACTTCATACTCTGAAAATCAGTCTATGAGTGGCACCAACTAGTTTTTACAAAATTAAGCTTAAATTGATGATTCTCTCTAATCTTGTTTGGTGTCAAAGGTCAGGCATGTGTATGGTCCGCTTTTAAGGATGTAGCACAGCGCCACCTTGAGTCAGGTTCACCCCCTGGTGGTCTGGAGGAATTGCATCAAGGTGCTGAACTCTGGGCCTTCAACACTGACTTCTCTCTGGAGTTCCCTCAGCCACTTATGCCCTACACTGTGCTGGTGGGAGGTCTGCTGAATAAACCTGCGAAGCCGCCAGGAGAGGTCAAATGCTCTTGATTTACTTATCATCCTTACTTCTCATTGAGTGCTTTCAAATGACCCTCTGTTCCTTTCTTACCTTTTCTCTCTCTCACAACCCTCTGTACTTCTCTCTCTCCCTTTCTGCAACCATCTTTTTCTCATCCTACACATTTTCACCTGCCCAAACCTTTTGGTCCTTCAGGATCTTGCGTTGTGGATCTCAAGTTTTGGAGAATCAGGATTTATTGTCATCACTCTGGGATCAATGGTATCCTCGGTCTCTGTGGACCCTTTGCTTGAGGAGCTGGTTGCTGGCTTCTCCAGAATCCCACAAGGAGTGATCTGGAGGTAAAAGCATCATGTTATTTATTTAAGCACTATCAGAGGGAGTTTTATTGTTCTGAATATCAGCACCGTTGTGATTAGGCTGAGGCTAAAGGCAAAACTGTAGATAGTTACAGCAGATGTGCAGTATCCAGTGCTGATAACCAGTAAAACATCTCGACTTTAAGTGGGATATTGCCCTTATACAATAATCATACAAGCAGAATCAACATTGTTAATGGATCCACTATAACTGACACCAAAGTGTTGCCAAGCAACCCCTAGTTTGTGTTCACTACTTTCATTTGCCTATGTTTTAAAAGCAATTGTTTTTACTATCAAAGCAGTGATATTAAAGTCTGTTTTGTGAAATGCTGAGATATGAAATGCCTTAATAGGCAAAAACTCTGTTTGCTGCAAATGTTATCTAAGTCTTACCTCAGAAGTCCTGGCTGAGGCTGAGTGATGCAAATTGTGACAAGTTCCAGTGATGCTGGCCTTTTATCTTTAACCATGGAGTGCCTCTCGTCCAATCACATTGCTTGGTGTGGTGTAACTGTTGTATAATCATGAGTAACAGAACTTTAACTGTCACAAAACTTAATGTCCATATACACATAGGAATATCCTATACATAAATGGGAACAAAACCAAAGATAAAATCACTAAGCAAAAAAAAGCAGCGACCTTAGTAATATAGTAGTTTAAGAGGGAAGTCCTTCATCTGTTGTAATTTCTGTGCAGATATGACCAGAAGCGATGGCCATATCAACTGGAAAGACCTCCAAACATCAGGCTGGTGGACTGGCTGCCTCTGAATGACCTGCTCGGTAGGAACAATTAATCTTGCTTTAATCTAACACTTTGTAACAACATGGCAAGATAACACAATGTAAGACAGACCGTTAGGAGGCTTGTATAAAGCAGGCATGTGGACTATCTGAAGGAAACCAAAACGATGTTTCAGGATTGATTCCTTTAAGACACAAGGGTAGAAGAATCAACAGCTGCTGCAGTGGGAGATGGTGCAATGCAGCACAAGTCTCTGCCAGATATTTAAAGAAATACTGAAGATTAGAGTGCTTTCTTCAAGTGCTAGGTGAACCTGTATGATCTAATCAGAGGTAAGATTAAAATACAGTGGAAAGATGGTAAAGACACCCCAGAGTCTTCACTCTGTAATGCTATTTTATTGGCTTGGTTTCATATGTGCCTCATCATGGTAACAGAATAATGTGCGCACATCCCCACCCACTCGGCTCAACTGCGTCATGCAGTGCTTTAATCCACATTATTAGGACCCTAACCCCTCAGACCCACTGCTCTAATTTTACGCAGCCTTTACTCCATTACAACAGTGTCTTTCTTTGCTTATTAATGACGCATTTCTCTATTGTGCTATTTACCCCAGGACACAAAAAAACACTTCTGTTTATCACCCATGGCGGGCAGAACAGTCTGCTCCAGGCAGTGTACCATGCTGTTCCCGTGTTGGCAATCCCTCTATTTGGAGACCAGTTTGATAATGTTGTGAGGGCCGAAACAAAAGGACTTGGCCTCACCATCAACCCCACACACGTCACCAGAGAACTGCTCAGTTCAACTATTCAGACACTAATACAGGACAAAAGGTATAAAGCCAAATGACATTTTGAACTTAGAGGTATGTTTGGATACACTCACCCTGCTCTATTTCAATATGTTACCATATCATTTCCCCTCTCAAGGTTCAGGTCTGCAGCTTTGTCCCTGAGCAAGATACACAAATCTCATCCTGTTCCTCCCGCTCTGCGACTGGTCCAGTGGGTGGAGCGCATCTTGCACACTGGAGGCGGAAAACATCTGAGGCCAGCATCACTGGAGCAGCCCTGGTACCAGAGATACCTGCTGGATTTGATGCTCCTTCTCTCCCTGGGGCCTCTTGGAGCTGTAGGTCTCTGCTGGACTCTGTGTAGGAACAAAAACAGGAGGGATAAAAGCAAAAAGATACAATGAGAGTGCTAAAGCATTATCTCATCACTACACCTCAGATCTATGGTTCAGTTCTTTTTACCCTGGAAGTATTGTATTTCCCAGCATTTTATTATAAATGATTTCCTTTCTGCTGCTCTTAAAAAACTGCAGATGGTCAATAAACAAACCATGCACACTACAACTGGTTCATACAGTTTGCCTTTAAACACAAAAAATAAATATGGGGAAGCAAACAGGAAATTTAGTTTTTGCCTGTGCAAAGTAATAATAAGAATTGAACTCCAAACACAGTTTATGTTTGATAACATGACTGTAGTGTGAGTGTGAATAGTTGTCTGTCTCTCCATGTGGCCCTTCAGTTGGCTGACATCCTGGTGTACCCTGTTTCTTACCCATTGTAAGCTGGGATAGGCTCCAGCCCCCTGTGACCCCGAAAGGGACAAGCATTATAGATGATGGATGGAGGTCAGAGGTCAAGGTCATAGAGTCTTATGTTCATCCCTTGCTTGTGAACAGAATATCTCAAAAATGCTTCAAGGTATTCTGTGGGACTTTGTCTTCCCCTATGTAAAGATGAATTGCTTGGATTTCAGAGGTCATAGTTTAAAGGTCAAGTTCATCTGGCTTCATTTTTAACCTTTGCTTGTGAACAGAATATCTCAAAATGTCCTCAGGTAGCTACTTCAAACTTTGCACAAATGTCTACTCTGACTTGTGGATGAAATGTTGAATTTTGAACTTCGAAGGTCGTCTTTGGGACTTGCATTCATCCCCTCTTTATAAGAATCTACATATCACTCTACCATGACCCACCACTGTGCCTTCAATGTATACCTTAACAGAGGCTGTAGGCATAGTATTTTGTGTTTTTTGAATTTCATTAACATGCTCGGCAATATTTTATTTTCTACAATTTTTCCTGGTGTTAATAACGTAGTTCTCTGTTGTAATCATAATTTATTGCAACAGTAGTACAAATAAGAATTCAATACAGAAAGAAAATTGGTTTAATTTTCAGGGTTGAAGAATTGCATTTTTGCTAATCTTTGTTTTTCAGGCTTGGTGCTTTGTGTGATTTATTTTCTGTCTTTCTGGTCTCACTTTAGTGGGGTAGCCCTCATGCTAAGTGTCCTGCCCTCCACCCTCAAAGCTCCACCATGTCTCCCAGACGTCTAATTTGTACCACAGCGCCTCATTGTCCAACACCTCTGTGCTGCTTTGACCTGGCTGTGCTGCAAGCAGGGGTGTTAGACAGTACGCACGCAAACACACACACACCCCAACTAGGCTTCTTTTGTGTTGTTGCATATTTTCAAGTGGCAGCAGGCCATGTCATTGTAGATGAATGAGTGTTGAGTATGTTTTGAGTTCTGATTGGCTTCTGTGGTCTGGGTGTGTTTGACAGTCAGTGAATGTACCTGAATTCTCTCAAAACTTTCCAAGGTTAGTTTCTTCATGTGTATGCATGTGTGTGTTTTGGGCAGCGTCATGGTCTGCTGGCTTTTCAGTTATTAACCACCAGCACCACCTGCAAGTCTCAACTATGACCCCCCACTCCCTCCTCGGCTGGTTTCCGCTGAGTCTCCTTCTCCTTTTGCTAAACAAGACACAAAAGCACACAGCGATGTTCACGGTCAGCGCTCCAGCCGCTGTAGAGAGCAGAGCAGGCCTTAGAGGACCCCTTGTACCCCCACCCCCTTGCTTCCTCACATCTGTGTTGGGGGTTAGCAGGGAGGAAAATATAGATTAGCAAGGAAATAATGACCAATTAGGATGTCTTGTTCTCTGTCCATTCAGCTGTCCATTCTTTCCCTGAAATTTCGTTTGTCTGTTTGTCTGGCAGTTGCAGGTGCCAGTGAGTCTTCCTCTGTCTTGCACGCGATCCAAAAGAGGTAGAATGAGATATCTAAAGCATGACAGCAAAAAGATATAATCAAACTTTAATGAAGACAATGAAGAATGCAGTAATAAAAGAATAAACACAGAAAGGAACATTTCGTAAAAACTGAGGATAGTTAACTTTGGCTACAAAGATCAATCAGTCAGTCTTTATTTGTAAAGCCCCTAGTTGAAAACAAATGTTATCTCAAGACACTTAACAAGAGTAGTTTTAGGGCATACTTTTTATATTTATTTAATTACATTTATTTAATGTCATTTTATTTTGTTTCATTAACCCTTTAATGCCTGAAAACACAAATTAGAGCCAAAAAATTCTAATTTTTTGGAGCTGAATTGTTTATTTCACTTTCTGCTGAAATCCTAAAAAATCCAAATTTCCATAAAATTTAACATATATATTTTGTATCTCATTTGATACATTAGGTGTTTTTGGCAACTGATAATCCACCTGACATTATCAGTTGACATGACATTTTTATCATTTATCTGATTGTATTCCGATGTTTTTTAGTTATTTGTTGATAATATTGATTAGATAGAAGTATCGTTACAGTATGAATGAATCCACCATGAGTACAGCACTTATTCAGCAACATTTTTAGAGGCAGGAAAAAACCTCTGTTTTCCAGGCATGAAATCTTGAGCTGAACCAGACTGAACAGCCATCTGCCAAAACTGTGACAGGGATGTCAGTCAATACAGAGAGATGCAGAGGGAGAGATGGGCAGAGACAAAGAAAGTAAAATGAATACTTAACATTAATGGTAGATTAATGGCTGCCATATATATATATAAATATATATATATATATATGTTGTTGTAAGGAAATTGCAACAACCATGGATGGAGAGCTTGTTCGTGTATTGAACTGATGTTAAATTGTGTTGTTGCTGATGTTAGCTGATGTAGAATGATAGTTGGTCCTCAGCAGCAGATTTTCCGTATGTGTAATATTTGCAGGAACAACCTTATAATTTGGAAAGACTTATCCTGTGGGTATTATTAGAAACTGTAATGATAATGGAAGAGGAATTAATAAAAGCCTAAGTATTAGCAATCGTAGTAATTGAGCTTGAACCAGGTCCACTGCAGCAGGGTTCTCCATGTTGGTGATAATGGTAACAATAGTATGTGTGTGATATTTGCTGAAACAACCATGTATTTTAATAGACTCATAATTTTGTGGGTAATAGTCGCAACTGTAAAGATAATGGAAA
This sequence comes from Cetoscarus ocellatus, assembly GCA_037902135.1. Taxonomy (NCBI): domain Eukaryota; kingdom Metazoa; phylum Chordata; class Actinopteri; order Labriformes; family Labridae; genus Cetoscarus; species Cetoscarus ocellatus. The sequence continues at coordinate 2,944,351 of JBAMNC010000412.1, forward strand.
AGGACTTTATAAAGGCGTAAATATTAGCAATTGTAGTAACTGAAGCTGAGCAGGTCCACAGCAGCAGGCTGTTTACACCACTGATCCAGAGAGCAGCCTACAAGACAAGACAAGAACCAGAGAAAGGGAGGGGCTACATTTATGTTTGTGTCAAAGTCAGAGGGTATTTTTTTTAACAAATTTAGTGCACTTCAGGAATTTTTTGTCGAAAAGTAACTTGGGCAGGATGGTGCTGCTAGTAGGTTAGTGTGTGTGCCCATAGCAAAAAGGTTCATGATTCGACTCTCCTCATATTTGTGTGGAGCTTGCATGTTCTCCTTGTGCCTGGGTGGTTTTTTTTCCAGGCACTCCAGTTTCCCCCCCACAGACCAAAAACATGGTCATTAGGTTAATTGGTGACTTGAAATTGCTGATAGGTGTGAATGTGAGCATGAAAGGTTGTCTGTCTTTCCCTTGTCCAGGTTGTACCCTGCCTCTCCCCTACTGTCAGTTGGGATAAGCTCCCACAGCTGATACAGGTTAGGCAAAAAATATCAATGGAAATTACAAACAATGCAAAAAACAAACAAAAAAAAGTACTTCACCATTCACCACACCAAGAAAATGAAATATCCAACCTACTTATGCACCTAAATTGTGTGTGTGTTATAAAAAAAAATATAGTAGAGCAAGCAGTGGTAAAATTAAGACTTTAGAAGTTTTGCTCTTTGGACATTAATAATTTGATGCAGTTTTGAAGTTGTTTGTGCAAACTTTTGAGAAGGATGTTGTAGCTGGTTGTTCAGGTTTGGGTTTATTTCACATAATACAGTTGGCAAATGACTTCACAGAGTTTCATACAAAAACAAGACACTGTGCAAAAGAAGTATATTAAGATCAGGGATGACGGTGATATCTGCATGAAACTGGACAGAGATAATGGCTCAAAAACTTATCGGTATTAGAAAATATGTAAACATTTCTGCCAGTGTCTCAGCTGTAGATATCAGTGCAACATGCAGTTTTAAGCAGAATAACAGACTTCCTCAGCTGAAGTTTATTTATTTGTTCATCATTATTGTTCAAACTTGAGAGTGGGCTTTAAGGACAATGATTTAGGTCAGAACCCCAGGAATCAACATGCTGACCTTTTATTTCTTTAGGTCAGTTAATTTTGATTTGAAAATGTAAGCTCCAGAAAAGTCACCTATACCTCGTCACCTAGTCAGCCCTCATGGTGCTATGTGAAGCTCTCAAAAAGGCAGAAGAATCTTGTTTTTACTTAAGTTTATAGATCTCTGTACCAACACTGGCATTAGCCTTAAATAGTATGAAAATATTCCAGGATTGTGCATCCTTAATTCAGCAGTGAAAATGTTAGGATACATGATCAAAGTAATTAAGAAGTGTAATATCAGAAATAAAATCAATGGACATATATAGCAGTGAAGCAGTTCATCATATAATTCAGCATTTCTCACTGAATGTTAAAATCGAGTGGTCATAAAAATGGTCAGATTTGGGTGTTGCTAAAACATGTTCTGCAATTGAGTCAAAAGAGAGTAAAACAGTAATTCTGAGGGAGAAATTATTTTGGCGGGCTGGATTGTAACTTGTTACTATTAGACTTGTTAGTGACTGAAGAGGTACTAGCCCTTCCAACACAGCACATGTGCTGGAGTCCATAGAAACAAATCAGTGATATGAATGTAATGCTGGGTAATGTTTCTGGGAAAGAGCCCCATCTAGTGACATGAGAGAGAGGGAGAGACTGAATTAAGAAAAAAAAATTAATTAGCTTTATGTGTACTTGTACTGTTTTTAGATTATTTTTTTTTTCCAACCAGTGCTTATACTCGTACTTGAGCTTGTTTTAGGCTGTATTGTACTTTGTTACATTTTCATAGCATCTAAGACCTGAGTAAAAACATCATGAATGAAAAACTAAATCAATCAAAGCTTTCTGTTTGTGTTGTGACAATACCAACATTTTAACGAAGTGTAGTATCACCATACTCTAAAACAGTCTTCAAAAACCTGAAACAACAGGTATGATTCTGACCTTATGGATCACAGAAACAGGATGTCTCAGATGTATGGTTGAATCATAAAGCGTCAGCTTGCTTACAATATTTAGTGTAGAAACTACATTTATAATTAAGTTTGTTTAATATCTATCAGGGAACATTATTAATGTATATATATATATATTTGGTCCAATACGGCGTGCTTATACAAAAGTATGACTCAGTTTGTACAAAATAGCCCTAATTTTCTCTTGTAACTTTTAGATCTAATTATATACAGTATATATAAATAACTATCCCATTGGATTTTTTTGGTTTTCAAAATGTAAGAGGAGGGAGGCACAGAGGAGGCAGAGAATGAGAAGGCAAAGCTTTAAAAAATATTCTGCTAAGCCAAATTGTACTCTTTCATTTGATTATATTATAAATATTCTTGAGGAAACTGTTTTTGGAGTAAACAGAGAAAAGAAGAAGGCCTGCAACCACTGCTATTCAAAGTTTGTGAATTAGTCTTGAAAATAAATCCATGACCACAGTCTGTAATTTGAGAGTTTCTGGCTATATTCGCAATTCATTTATTTTCATTTGATTTTTATATCTTTTTGTTTTTGTTTTTGTGGTTGCTTGATGTCAAATTCTGCTGAAATAAATGTTGACAAAAAATATGAAAAACTTGAAAAATATTTCAGAAAACTTAAAAAAAAAAAAAAACTCAAAGATGAGACATATACACTTCAATATTTTGTTTAGGAATTTGATATTATATTATTATAAACTTGTTACTTAATAACAGATCATATCAATTATATTCATTATTGCAAATGTGTTTTTGTGGGACTTGTAGGTTATTGCTACAGGGTGAATCAGATTTCGCTCTTTCAGAGGAAACTCACTCTTTGAAAACTCCTTTACCTCAATAATTTTTACATGGCATAGTGCATTGTACTGACAATACTCAGTACATTTTTACTACTTTTTATTTTTAGTTGAATAGATTTGTAGAGTGCTACTTTTAGTAGTTATTTATTTATTTATTTACTTACACATAGACAAATGCACTGTAACATTTAACAATATACATATGACAGATGCACAGCTTTAAGTTTGCAGCAGAATACTGATCTGCAACACCTGTGCATGGGAGAATTTGAAATATTACACCTGAGTACAATAAATATGTAGCTTCTCTTTCCATTTCTAGGCGTGCCACATTTCCTCCTTACTCGGCATCAAGGAAGCAAATTGTCTTACTCCATATCATTTAAAAAATATGCCTATATGTCTTTATACACTCTTGCCCCAGTACTAGTAATATCTTTGGTAATGTAGCATTCATCTGATTAATTATATTAGTCTGTGAAAAATAAAAAAAGTTCACATTTTATTTCTTTAACATACAGAAGAGGATTAAGGCCACTGAACTGTTTTTCGTAGCATGATAAAAAAAAAAGGGCAGAATTCTCACTTTTGTCACACACTTAAAAATAATTCAGCCTCTTTCTTTCAGTGGCCCACATCCTCTTCCTTATTAAATACAGCATACTTCAGTATATTTTCATGAGGCCTGCCAAACTATCTCTTCCAAAGTGTCATATTTGAGCGTCCGTGTGCTGTCATGGGGGCGCCCTGTAATATTTCAGAGGCTGCAGCTCATAATGTAATCATGACAAACACGAATCTGATTGGTCGAAGTGCTGTCCTGTTATTGGTCAGTGTCGGCGGTGTGGGCGTGTCCAAACATCAATGTTTTTGTATCCCGCTGTCCGTGTATGTAACCGCACCAAGGACTCTGCAATGTGATTTCCTGACATTGATTTGTTTTTATATCGTTAACTCTCCGTCTTCACCACATTATGCTCCAGCCTTTGACATGGGGGAACACTAGAAGGTGAAACACGGAAGAAACCGAGGAAAAAGCCGGAATGGCGGGCGCCTTTGGCTTCAAAGGCTGCCAGAAAATTCGAGGTCCGCAGATTAGAAACCTGCTGGAGGCGAAGGACTTCATCCTCTTCGACTGCGACGGGGTCATATGGCACGGAGAGAAAGCTATCACCGGCGCAGTGAAGGTGGTCAATTCCCTGATACGACACGGTAAAAACGTAGTGTTCGTCACCAACAACTGCACCAGGCCCAGGGAGAATTATGTGCACAAGTTCTACCGGCTGGGCTTCACCGACGTAATGCTGGAGCAGATCTTCAGCTCGTCCTACTGCTCGGCTCTCTACCTCCGGGACGTGGTGAAGGTCCACGGACAGGTGTTCGTCATCGGCTGCGACGGACTCCGCAGAGAGCTGCAGGAGGCGGGCATCCCCTGCGTGGAGGAGGCGGACGACCCCGACGCAACCATCTATAACTGTAACCTGGCCCCGGACGTGAAAGCGGTGCTGGTGGGACATGATGACAAACTGACTTTTCTCAAACTGGCCAAAGCCTCATGCTACCTGAGGGATCCAGACTGTCTGTTCCTGGCCACCGACAACGACCCCTGGCACCCCCTGTCAGGAGGAAGGATACTCCCAGGTAGTATGGATACAGCTGACACTTCTTCCCATAAAAATGGTTCAGACAAACACTTGTTTGGTGGTTAGTTTCATCCAGGGCAGGGCGATAAGGACCAAAAAGCATACAGATATACAGGGGCGGCTATAGTCATTAGAAGGCCCTTGGGGAAAACCGATATGTGGCCCTCCCTCCTTACAAAACACTTAATGTATAAAAAAAATTAAATAATTCTTAAAAATGTATTTTTAACCCATAAAAAGGAAAGAAATTCACCGACCACTTTGCTAGTGCTGTGGACCCCTTTTTTACCTTCAGGACAGCATTAAAGGGATATTCAAGTATTTTTGAAGTAGGGATGTATGAGGTAATTGACAATAGTCGGTGAAGTGGCTGAAAGGGCCCGCCGCACTGTACCTTTAAGGAGAACAAGCTCAGAATACAAGGAAGGTGCACTGCTGTTGGTGTGTACTGTTATTTTGTGTAATTGTGTGAATTTTATGGGGAGAAGAAGTCACGAAACTAAGTTGGGTTGAATGTTCCATTTGGCAAAAATACTCAGAACGCTTTATTTTTTTCCTTCAGGAAGTCTCTGTGTTTGGCACTATTTTACAGCGCAGCAAAGGCGGTTTCTTCTGCCTGTGTGCATAGACTCTGCCCACTGAATCTTGTTCATTAAGGTAACCTCGTGCATCCATAGTAAAAGGAATGTCATTGTCACTTGAGTAAAAATCAATCAGATTTGGTTTAGTATTAGTTTCTTCTGTTGTTGTGTCTTACTGAGTCCATAGAGCCAAACAGCAGATTGGCTGAATCAGTTTGCACAGACGTAAGAACATAGTCATTTGCTGCATCATAAAATAGTGCCAAACAAAGAATTCCTGGAAGAAAAATAAAGCACCTGGAAATTGTTTGACCATCAGCTCATTAAAAAGTTAATAAGCACGCCACCATTTCGGGCCCTCCCTCCCTCTCTTCTGCTTCACAAAGGCAAAATAAAAATAAAAGAAAAACACAGCAGCTCACCTCACCCCCTCCTCACTTACACCAGTCCTACCAGCAGCGCCAACGTGGAGGAAAAGAAAGACGAGAGTAATGCTACTAAAGCGGAAGAGTCTGTTGTAACATAAAAATAGTGGCTCAATGATTTGTATGACAAATCTTTTCTACATTTCACTTTAGTGCCACAAAGTGCAGTTTGATGACTTAGTAAAACGGTGACCTGCAGCCCCAAACCTCAGCCTTTTGTTGCCGTCTGCTTTGAGCCATCCTACTTTTAGATTCATTTAAGCTGAGTTTTTAAAAATTATTTATCTGGAAAAAAATAAAGATATATATCAAATACCACCATTCAGCTAAAAAATATCAAGATATAAATGTTGGTCCTTATCGCTGCGGCCCTACTACTAAGTAATCACATGTATTACACACATGAAATATAGTTAAAGGATTTAATTGTGGGACATTTCTTTTCGTTTCTTTCCCTTAGAACAGCGTTAAATTATTCTTCTCCACCAGTAAATTAACAGAAAGTTGAGGTTAAACAGCAACTTTGCAGCCTTAATGATTATCAGTAGAACAAGTGATATAACCCTGAACATCCATGCTTCAGTTGAAAACACTCTTTTTGTCCTCAGCATGGTTGTGGTTTCATGGTTTTGTTCACTGGGATGAATTGACACTGAAAAGACAAACAGCTGAATACGTGTGTGGGCAAAATGACTGCCATTCTCCTCACGCTTTTTTATTGTTTATGTGAAGTGCACAGGGTTACCTACACAAAGCAGCTTCTCATGGGGCTCCTGGCTAGCAGCAACTAAACAAGTAATCGAGGTTCAGATAGTTTAGAACAACTACATTTGAGATTCAAGATTACCTCTGATACTTAACTTCACTTATTAAGACCTACAAACAGATGTGGCTGTGTTTACTGTGATGAATTAACCATGCCTGAATCATCGTGTGGACAAACAGGCAGCTTCTTATAACTAAGCTGAAATTCAATGACAGTAAAGCTTTATGTCAGTATCTTTAAACATTGTTATTTAGGTTTTCATATACATCGATTACATTTAGTGTTTACTTGTATTTAAAGGTATTAAATCTTTTTATAAAGCCAGATTAGGATTAGTTGATAAATCGAAGGGCTTTCAGACGTATAAGACGCTCTTCTATAATTGAATTGACCTCAGTTCAAGTCCATCCTGCCACACCAGGCTGTCTTTGTTAAACTGAGAGAAAATTGGTCCTTACACATTAGACGGATAAAGCAAGGTTTCCATAAATGCTCTAATCTTTTGCTGTACATCACCTGACAGTGTGACAGTTTTATTTCATGGACATAAAGTTAATCACACACAAACTAAAATTATTTGGCTACCCAGAAATTGACAGTTCCACTTTCAAAGTTGTAAGAAGATGGCAACTGGTGGCTGTAACACAATCTCAAAATGGCTGTAGTGTTTGTAGTAATTAAGAAGTTATCTCATACAAACTGGGTCACCTTGTTTCGAAACAAGAATGTCATCATTACTGCGTGTTTTAGACTTCCATTTTTGCTGCTGTGGCTTCAGTGCCACTTGATTTAACAATTCCCCTTCAATCAAATAAATAAAACATTTCCCTATTCGGACTTCACATTTCCAAGGGAGAGTCTAATGGTCATTAGGCTTATTACCTCCGCCAAGGAGGTTATGTTTTTGCCGGCGTATGTTTGTTTGTTAGCAAGATTACGCAAAAACTGATTTTGCTTAAATTTTCAGGAGATGTTGGTAATGGCCCAGCTTAAAAATGATTTGATTTTGGTGGTGATCCAGATAACCGCCATTGGTGAACGATTGTTTTTGCTCAATAACTGTCCAACTAATAATGGTATCATGATTCTGAATGCTAGGTGTGGGTTTTCAGGGTCAAGGAATCATATTATGATGGTAACTTCATCATGGAACTATCGCTTATAGATGTAAAAACAAAGTGTGAGCTACCCTGGTGGAGGTTTGTGTTCCCCGAATGCTTTCTTGCTACTGTTAGTGGTTCTTGCTGTGCATAATCTTTTAACTGAGCATTTAGCCTGGTCTATATTCTTCAGGCAATATAAAAAAGCTTTACCATCACTGAAAATACTGTCTTGTTCCACTTCATCTGAAAATGTATTGATAGGTCTTAAAATCTCCATATATTGCACAGATAAACTTTAAAGCCTCTGGGAAAATAACTTGAATGTTTTAGAATTTTAATAGATTATCAAATTTAAATGTGTCATTGAGTATCCTTGACAATTTGAGAGAGAAAACCCATTTCTAAAATGAGAAGATCTTGTTCTAAAACAGCTTATTTTACAGGTAAGATGATTTCTAAGGGATACATGTTTGCTATTGCATTGACATTGGATGGGAGTAAAGTGGTTTTGTGTGTTTAATGTTTTATTGGTCAGGTTATTTATTACCTCATAAGTGATTGTCTGAAGCCCACCCACTTTACATCCAATTTGTGATCAACTTCAAAAATGCAACTGCTGATATAAAGACCCCCCTGATAGATCAGTCCTAACATTTTTAACCAGTTTGTAGTACATATATATGATCATAAATATCATAGAAAGAAAGTTTTATGCTGATTTGTGTTCCCAGGGCCTTTAAGTAAAAGGGTAGAAAGAAGAGAAACAGCGAAGAGGGTGTCTCTTAGATCCACATTAACCTGACCTTGTGCTTATCTTGTTCCCCTGTCAGGCTCTGGGTCCCTCACTGCAGCACTGGAGGTGGCCTCGGGCAGGAAGGCCACTGTGATCGGCAAACCCAGCCGCTTCATGTTCGAGTGCATCTCCAGTCAGTTCAGGGGCGTGGACCCCGCGCAGTGCCTCATGATCGGGGACCGCCTAGAGACAGACATGCTGTTTGGGTCCAACTGCGGCCTGGACACCATGCTCACCCTCACCGGCGTGTCTCAGATCGAGGAAGCCCAGGAGTACAGGAACAGCGAGCTGAGCACCAACCACAGCCTGGTGCCTGACTACGTGGTCGACACCATCGCTGATTTCTTACCTGCTTTTGAGGAACTGGATGAACAGAGTAATTGACAAGTCCTAACGCCTCAAACACGGAGCACAGATTGCTCCTTCTTATTTCTTCTTAAGTGCAATGTTTAGTCTGCTATTTGCAAAAAAAAGTTAAAGACCGTGACAAACAAACTGTGAATGCTCTTTCATATCAGGGCGCTGTTATGTTGCGTTCTTGAAGTAATCAGATAAATCAGTGCATACCTCAGTGTTTCTTCTAGTGTTGTGCCCATTTGTGACTTGACAGTTTCTTGTTGCTGTAGTGGTGATATCAGTATATGAATACACAGGGGATGCAACAATACAGTTAGCTCACGGTTCAATATGTACTTCGTGTTTTTGGTCAGCTTTGGTTCAGTTAGGTTTTGACAGCTTGTGTCTTTAGTTATTTCTTTTATTCCATTCTTAAGCTTTCAGATAGGATGTTGTGTGCGCTGTGCTTAGAGGTGGGGATGTGAGCAGAGTGGGCGCCATAAGAAGATAACGATTACCAATGAAATGATAAACCGCAGTGAAATTTTGGTACGGTTAGTAATACCGTTTCCTATTTTAATTACCGTTAAAACCATATTTGATTACCTCACTTTGTCAGTAACTCACGGTGATGCTGCTCATTGCCAGGGAAAGCCAGAACTATGTGTCTGCTCCTCGGCAAAGCTGCAGCGGTCCCTCAGGCGCAAAGTCAAAGTATGGCGGTTGGTGCCTGCATGGACACTGTACTGGAGATTTTTTTCCCCCTCAAAACGGACAAAGTCTGAAGCGTGGTCGTATTTTAGATTTTTACAGGAATACCGAGGGGAAGCTAATGGAAGACGGTCACCCTGTCTGCAGAAAACGTCTGTGGGAAGGAAGGCAGGGAAAACCTCAAAGCACCAGCAGCACCTCCACCACAAACACCCCCACAGCAGCATCAGAGGGGAGCGGCCCTGGCCTGATTGTTGAGAAACCAGAGAGGTGAAGAGGGTCAGACTCTGACCACTGCAGATCATTCTTAACTAGATAAAGTTCACTGTTGCAGATGGATTCAAAGATCTACCAGCCAACTATTTTGTTAATCTGATACTTTATGCCTAATGAAGGTGATTGACAGAACGATTGTACAGTCAGGTTCTGTCCATTCCCGAACACTTTCGATGGGCTCTTTAGACTAGTAAAATCTACTTAAAGTTATATCTGGTGTGACAGGTTAAAATAGTGCTGCACCAAAGTTAAAAAAAAATACTTCTGCACAGTTGCAGGAGTCTTAATGGACAATAATTCACAGCATTCAGTTCAATAAGGATCAGATTTCAAACAACTTTGAGTTTCATTGAAGCACCCACTGCATCATATCTGAAAGCCCCTGTAGGCTTTTAAGGCTAATTTTACAAGACCAACAAAGGGTTATTGAGGAAAAAACCAACTTTCTGCTTTGAAGTAAAAGAAATTCTTTGACATCCTTAGTTTACTTTATGATATAAAATAAATTGTATAATAATAGCACTTAAAAAGACAGAGCTTCTTAACTCCGGCCGCACGTGGCTGTTAAATATGTTTTATAGTACCAGAACAACACTTATTTTTGCTTTAGACAACTGTTATGATTTGACTTTGTTGCCAAAATGTCAGCTACTTAAGTTAGTGAACTAAGTGTCATCCTGACAAGTTCTAATAGATTTCAAAATTGAATAAATATTTAACAAAGGGGCTTACAATGAAGTTTGTGTTTGCCATTACTTTTTTTTTTTCAAGCCAACAGTCAAACTGATGACATTTTGGTTTGATTCATAATGCTGATGTGCTTGGAGCTTTTGTTTCCCCTGCAAGCACTGATGAATGTTTCTACATCAGTGGTATAATTACATGATTTAATGTCACAGGAGCCACAGACTTGATGGCAGTATCAATACGCTTGGGCACAGATCTGTGGTGCTTCCTTATATCGCTCTCATCGTCCTTACTGCTCATCATGTTAAATGTGTCAGACCTCACCCAAACTTAAGCACATGATTCGCGCGCAGCAGCTTCCTCTTCCCAGCACGTTGGCTTGCAGGCAAATAGAAAGAGGAGCAGCATGGGGAGTATAAATGCATGGAAGTTAAAAGCAAAACTGAAAATACTGCATTGAGCAAGTACGTATCAAACCGTGTTGCTGCTTCAAACGGTTCAGTATTTTATAGAAAATTGTTGCATCCCTAGAATAAACTGCACTTTGGTGTTTGGTATTAAACATCCAGAGGTGTTTTTTGTAAAGCCATGAACTGCTCTGTAACGGCATTCATGTGTTTAGCAGCAGGTCGCTTAATCTTTTGCCAAAAGGGCAGACATGTTCTTAAAAAACGCACAATAGTTTCTTATGTGTTTGCCTGCGTGTGACTTCCTCTGAACATGGAGGAGGGAATGAACACTGTGTGAGCTTTTCGTCAGCTCTGGTAGAAAACTAAGACGACAATCGGTCAGACAGGTGAAGTGTGTATTCACTTTTGGCCTTTCTGTCATGTCTGTACTACTTGTGCCAATATTCATCTGAGGACAAAACAGCAAACTGAATTTCATGGTTAGATAGCCAGTCATAGATTAACGGTGGCTGCTCACACTGCACTGTTGTGAAACTTTAATGTTGTTAATGTTTACCATATAGAGCATGCCAGCAACGGTATCAACAATAAACAGCTGAAATTTAGACCTTAGTATGGTGTTAAGACTTCTCTGTGTCTGTTTATTCTGTTGTTCTGTTTTTATGAGTCTACATCAGACATGATATGAACACAATATTTAAAATACAATATTCTTTAATCATTTCAGTCCAGTAGTTTACATGAACACCATTTGTACTTTGTACTTTTGTGAGTTGTAATCCAGCATACAACAGCATTGTCTAGCCACTTTATTGCAGGAAGGAAATGAAACATACAGCAGAGATCTATAAATCAGTCTTGAGCGTTTAGGTATAGCGGTTAAATATGCAGTGTAATCACAGACACAGGTCTTGTGAGGAAAAGTTGCCGTAGAAGTAAAATGGAAAAACTTGTAGCTATTTTTATGGCTGTGGTTTGTGTAACACACTTCAGATGTCCCTTACATATAAACCTAAAATACATTAACATCTAAAAAATAAACATATGTACATTTAAACAGGATTTATGCAATAGTTTATTCTACATGTCTCATGTGGCATTAGGTTCTCTGGTGCTGAGGAACAGAGTGAAAGACACACTGAACTCCAGCTGATAAGGACTTTGGCTGCAGTGATAGAGCCGCTTTATGTCACTCTGGTCCACCGCGCTGCAGGAAAGAGAGAAAGAAGAAAACAGGTCAGTAAGAAGAAAATGTATCCACCAAAACAAACAAACTACAAATATACCAATACTGGATTTAAGTATCAAGTTTTGAAAAGTTAAGGTCTGTTACACAGAGATTGTTGTTCATTCACACAACTGTTTCAGGGCTGATGTTTTTGCCTCTGTCATGTTTAGTCGTCAAGAAGAATGTCACAGAGGCATGATAAGGTCAAAGTGATCCCCCCTCTGTGCTGACTTTGGAGGTGGTAACTAGGGATGGGAATCAAAAGCCAATTAAAGTTCAGAATCAATAACATTCGTAAATAGCTTTTATTTTAAAATACTGTTTTATGCTTCTTTGTGTTTTTTGATTATCAACTTTAAGTGGCTTGTGTTTTTTGATTGTTTCTTTTCTAATTATCGTTTTAATTTCTATTTTCTGATCACTGTGCAACACTCCCATAAACGTATCTATTTTTAATATGAGCTATATAAATAAACCGGATTGTACGGGATACATAAATAACTTACAGAAACACTGGACACAGAAAGCAGTGCAACATCAAATCCACCCGAAGGTTTTTTTTATTACATTTGTGGTAAGCAACTATGACATTTGTGAGAAATCAGTTTTTGTGTTCTTTTCATTAAAAGCTGCAGATTTGTATTACGTTTGTAGTTTATGATGTCTGTGGCCTGGTATTGTTGGGCAGTCGAACATGCCATCTAAATTGAACAGGGATTCACAATATTATTGGTTCAATGTTGGTATCAGCAGATTATAGCTTAAAAAGTTAAATATCAGTATCTGCAGATATCAACATTGCTGCAGTATTTACAGCATATATAGTGGCCATACATGACCCTTATATTGGCTGAAATATCATCAGAATGTATGAATGAACCAGAATGTTTCATCTTTTAATCGCTGAATGTCTACAGTTAAAATTCATAAGTTTCATTCTGGAGAATTAAAAGTTTTTTAGTTTCACCTCTCACAAGCTAACAAAAATCATTTCAAAAAACTGTTTTCTTTATATTAGATTTGAAAAATCTTATTTATAGTATTCTAAAGATCCAAAGTAACCCTGCACCCACTTGTCTCACTTACTTTTGTTGCACTTACACGTCTGAAAAGTTCAGATCTATGTGGGTTTAAAGGTCAAAGATGATTATGCCGGTTGATCTCAAACAAAAGGACAAAGGTTATGTTCTAACTGATACCATCACCGTCGATTTCCCCCTCCCCTTTCTTTCCACATCCAACCTCTCCTCTCATTTGAAAGGTCAATTTGTCAGAGCAGTGTTCAGGGCACAGTCTGAGTTGTCTTCTGGTTTGACCTCTCACCTGAATGAATTCCATTTCTTCAACAGCAAGCGGTCTCCTGCGGTATCTGGCGGTGAGGAGCTGAATAGAGGCGAGGGTGTCAGGCGTGCCAGGGATCGGGGTCAGAGGTGCATGAGGTCTGGATACCTGAGGGGGGGCTGCAGGTAGAGGTGGGGCTTGAGCATTTTGCGGTTCGAAGTTTACAGCTAATAATTTCAGAGCCTCTTGTGCTGGAAAAGGGAGAGGAGACATAACACTGCTGATAAAAGGGAGTTCAGGGAGCAGAACAGACATCACAGATCATGGAAAAATGATTTGACCATGATGGTTCAAGTCCTGAAATAAGAATGAAACATGTTTCGGACTCTTTTATTCTTTTGTTTTATTTTTATAAAAGCAAAAGTTCACATATGGAATGTGATACGGGTTGCACCACCTTACACGCAGGTAAAGATACCACCTAATTCTTGAATTACAACAGAAGTTCTTGTATCTGAGGTCTTGCACCAGCTAAGAAAGGCCAAATGAAGTCCTTGGTTACAGCTTAAATCTTATCACAGTGGTTGTAAAGTCCACAATAAAATATCATTTTGAAAGGTGGGATAAGTTAAATCAGAGGTGGGCCACCTGCAGCCCTCCTACTCACTCAATGTGGCCCATCAGTCAACTTTAAATAAAGATGCATTTCAGTGAAACATGAGACTAAAAAACTCAAGAGTAACTGAGTTGCCTTGCAGAAGGCGTTTATGTGAAAAGGGAAGCCATAAGAAGCATGAGCTTCAGCCTGCACCTTTTTGATCAGCTTTGTCCTTTTTTTCCCTTTATGTGGTTGAAGTAATATGAGTTTTTTTTTCTTTGTATTTTCAGCAGGGGTTGAATGCTAATCAAATCAAAATCAATCAATTAAAATGATGTGAACAAAGGCCAAATGTATTACAACAGGAAAAATGGAAATATGTAAATGATAACTTGAAACAAACTGGATAATGCCATTTTCCTTATGACAGATAAGCAGATATATTATGCTGTAATCGTTTCTGTCTTCAATGAAGTATAACTAAATGCACTTGAGAAAAATAACTCAAATTAACCTTTATAACATTATGTATTAAAGCACTGAAAAAATACATTCAACTGTCTTTAATTCCATGTTTAGTACATTAGCTTTTGCCTAGTTGTAAGATTTTAAGTATACACTTAAGCATAATTTAATAAAAGAGCATCTGCATGCTTGATCAACCTGCTGCCTGTGTAACCTGAAGTTCACATTTGATGTCAGATCTGCACTAAGATGCATTATCCCGACCTGAAGAGTCGTGAGCATACGTACTGTAGTTTATGACCCTAAGATTAAAGCCAGCGATTACCAGTTATTCACCCAGAGCAATTCAATCAGGTGAGTCCCTAATTCAGGCCATCATGTGTCAGCTACCCACTTTCTTCATACACTCACCATTGGGCTTTGGCAGGTCTTGTCGTTTTGGGAATTTGATCAGAGGAGAATGAGGCCGAACAGCCTGAAACAGAAACACAAATATTAATCAAACTGCTGAGTAAATAAAAGACTCTGTGATCTAAATGGTCCTGTGATGCTAGATTTTTTCAAATCATTATTTACTTGTTTTTCTAAAATTTTAAATGAAGTAATTTCATTTTAACTCCTTCAGCAAATTCAAATCATCTGAATAAATAAAACAGGAAATGCTGAAACCACTTTGGTACGGGAAACAAATAAAAGGAAGAATATTATAATTTTTTTGTACGAATGAATAGCCTGTATTTTCATTGAGCTTCAATACAATTACATTTTAACAGATTTACTTACAAGTAACAGTGTATCTATCAGTCAAACTTAAATATATAGCACCTTTCAAAGTGCTTCACACAGAGGCAGAAGAATTATTGACCTAAGATAAACAAAAATAATAATGACAATAATCATGGATTTTTCTTAAAACTACTCAGCAAGTAAAGGCTCAGCAGAGGCTGATCTACTGAGTACTATTCCATTAAAATTATTATGATAGTAGGTAGGCTGTCAAGGATTTGTGTGTACAGTACCAACATAGTATATAAAAACAAAATATTAATAGAAACAGAGGGCATGAAATAGTTAAGAAAGTAAAAAATAATTAAAAGTAATGGACAATATATAGCAAGGTGGCATCTAGAGATGTTTGCTTGATAATGTTGTTTTGTCAATTACTCTATTTTAACCTGAGTTTTGTTTCGTTTTGTACCTTGATTGCCATTGTGTAAACATGTGTGTGAATACCTGTTGTGAAGTCTTTTTAGATGACAGAAACAGTTTATGTTGTAAAAAGTGACCAAATTATTCATTACAGTAAACTATGAATCACTAAAGTATAACTAACTGCAATAATCAAACTCAGTACATATGTTACATGTTTGGTAAACTTCTAATTGCTTCCAGTCAACGAGAAAGTAATTCAAGACAAATGTATAAATGCAGAATACATGTGATTTATGTCAACGATGTGCTTTTTATTTATCTATTTACTTTTACTTAGAACTTCTGTATGTATGGCTGTCTAATTTTAACTTTAAACAAAGTAAACGATCTCGTAAACCGCAAAAAATCAAGGCAACAGCTCTACAAACTGGACTGACACTCTCACGACAACAAAACAAGGTCATATAATGTCATATACACATTTTTAGTAGGTAAAATAATCCCCTTTGCTTCATCGACATGTTGAATTATATCGCACTAATGGGTGATTTGCGGTTAAACAAGGACATCAACAAGGGTAACTGCTCTTTTACCGCCGTCTCACGCAGAAATGTCTCACTAAAACAAGTCGCTAAAAGCTTTAAACGCTACATTTTTACGTGAGAACATTAACGGGAGCTCAATCTACCTGTGGCCAGTGTAATTAAAATATCAGGAGCGACTTACCTGAATAACTCGAGCGGCTGGAGCTGCCATTTTGGAGCTGACTTTGCTCCCCATGACGACCTCACGTTTACTTCCGGTTTGTGAAGAGCTCCCTGTAATGACGACAACACACCACACAGTGGCGCTGCTGTCATTGTTTAAAACTCAGTCTATACAGTCTATACCATAACGTACAGCGGTCCAGAGGATGAGAGGGGTAACGGTTATAGTGCAGTGTGACCGCATACAATTAAGGGCATGATAGGAGAAAATATGATGATACAGCGATCAATTATCGTCAATACACAGGCAAACAAGACTAAATACGTTCAAGTATTAATAACATATAGACGAATAATCTTATATATGTTATTAAGAGGAACAAAAGAGCAGAATAATCACCTCTCTGCGCTTGTGGAAAGCAGTCGACAGACGCGTTGCTCCGAGTTTCCTTATCTGTCAAATATTCAGGCCATAATACACACTGGACAGAAAGGGCAGCCAGTTAGCCTCCTGTTAAAAAGGACATACAGAAAAATACCTTAATCTTCCTTTAAATAAGCAATTCAAGGCCCGGAAAAGACTTTAATTCATCGCAAAGCCGTAAATCGTCAATAATATTGCATACAGGGCGACAGAGGATATCAAAATAAGACAAAATGCTAAGCAAAGTCAGATATCATACCCCTTATCCTTAAATTCACTCCACCTTGTAAAAAAGGAAAACGGATAACCTGGTCACGTGGTCAAGACTTGCCCAATCAGGAACGAGAAAAGTAGCTGAGATCCTTTATTGAATAAGATGTATCACTACATGAATATTTCACGCTGCAGACCCTCGCAACAATTCAGGAGCGATTTTAGGGGGCCTCAGCTCTTTCATAAATTATTACATATAAACACACTTCCTACCTTTTATGTGTTCAGTTCTCTCATACCACTTCTCAAGCCACTTGTCTTAAATCCACATCAAGAAAGATTTCATTAAATAGGATACTTTAGTATGGAAGAGTATTAGGGCCACTAAAGAAAAAAAAATAGAATTCTGAGAAAAAAGTCAGAATTCTGACTTTTTCCCGAAACCTAAAAAAAATATTTTTTGTTCGAAAGGATTTTTTTTTTTTTTTTTAAATTTCTGAAAAAAAAAGTCAGAATTCTGACTTTAATCTCAGAATTCTGACTTTAATCTCAGAATTCTGACTTTTTTCCAAAACCTAAAAACAAATATATTTTTTCGGGGGATTTTTTTTTTTTTTTTTTCTGAAAAAAAAAGTCAGAATTCTGACTTTAATCTCAGAATTCTGACTTTTTCCTGAAACCTAAAAAACAATTTTTTGTTCGGAAGGATTTTTTTTTTTTTTCATTTCTGAAAAAAAAAAGTCAGAAT
The DNA here is from genome assembly GCA_037902135.1 of Cetoscarus ocellatus. Classification (NCBI taxonomy): domain Eukaryota; kingdom Metazoa; phylum Chordata; class Actinopteri; order Labriformes; family Labridae; genus Cetoscarus; species Cetoscarus ocellatus. The sequence continues at coordinate 2,961,783 of JBAMNC010000412.1, forward strand.
TCTGACTTTAATCTCAGAATTCTGACTTTTTTCCAAAACCTAAAAACAAATATTTTTTTTCGGGGGGATTTTTTTTTTTATTATTTCTGAAAAAAAAAGTCAGAATTCTGACTTTTTGTTTTCAGAAATGAAAAAAAAAAAAAAATCCCCCCCCAAAAAAACATTTGTTTTTAGGTTTTGGAAAAAAGTCAGAATTCTGAGATTAAAGTCAGAATTCTGAGATTAAAGTCAGAATTCTGACTTTTTTTTTCAGAAATGAAAAAAAAAAAAAAATCCCCCCGAAAAAAAATATTTGTTTTTAGGTTTTGGAAAAAAGTCAGAATTCTGAGATTAAAGTCAGAATTCTGCCTTTTTTTTTCAGAAATTAAAAAAAAAAAAAAAGAAATGCTCCCGAACAAAAAATATTTTTTTTAGGTTTCGGGAAAAAGTCAGAATTCTGAGATTAAAGTCAGAATTCTGACTTTTTTCTCAGAATTCTATTTTTTTTTCTTTAGTGGCCCTAATACTCTTCCGTACTTTGGATTATAGCACGACATGGTTTTTATTCCATTGCAGATTTTATGTTTTCCGCCAAGTCTTTAGGACAAGTGGTTTCATCATTAAAATATTTTCAGAACCTCATGTTGTGATTAATTCAGCATAACAGGTTGGTCAACATATTGTGAAGACATATTTATCACCTTTTTATTTACTATTTTGTTAACAAAATCTTGCATGCAGGATTTGTCACACCCCACCTTCAAATCATACATCATAACCACCAAGTCTAAAGTATGTAAAAACCCAGCTTTGGGTACTTAGCCCTGGGTATTAATGCTATTTATCAGAAAGGGATTGATGTTCACTGCATCCTGACATAGAATTGTCATTCAGAATTCAGTGTTTTGCTTGCAAAAATATCAAATTAAAGCTTTGCAATTTTTTTGTCATATTAAATATGGGGGTTATGAGTATAAGAATACTGCAATCCTGCTGTATTTAATTTTCTCACAGCAATAGTCATAGAGATCAACATAGTGTTGCTTACTAAAACACAAGAAGGTGTATACCTGTAAGTGTTGTCTACAAAGCAATAAGAAAGATTTCCTCCATACAAAATAAAATTGTGTATGAAAAAAATCAAACATCACAGACAGAAGTTTTTGGTGTATATATTAATGACTTAACGGGTAATATTGTTGTACTTGTGATTCATAGCTTTCCCTGATTTTAATTTCTGTTATTACATGATCGAAGATTTAAAAAAAATGTCACTTCATACGCTATAATCAAGGATGTTTACCCCTAGTTGCTGGGGGCATATGCCATGAAATTTAAAAAAACAGTAATGAAGCTCATATAGCAGTTCTTGATGCTGAACTGCAGTGCTCTTTTGATATTAGGCCTGAAGATAATTTTTTTTTAGGGCTTTGTCAGATGTCCACAGAGGGAAAAAAATACTGAACCTGATATAACTGAAAAGAAAAAAATTTAGACCCCAAAATAAAATGAAATATATGTTTGGTAATCAATGTATAGTTTGGTAGTCATTGTTTATCATTTCACATGGGTCTGTAGTTTTGTAGAAAAAACATAAAACCTACGAAACAGTTTGCATCTATACCTAGTGGAGCATCTTGTTTTGTAACGATCTTTGTAACCAATGTCAAAAATCTTGACTGCAGCATTTAAACTGCGCCATCTGCTGGATTTACGTGTCAATCACCAACAGTGGATAATATACATGTATGTAATATATTGATGTGGGTTTAATCAGTGAGACGGACACCGGGCTCAGCGTGCAGACTGGGGTTTTACTCAGACGTCAACAGCAGGTAAAAACTCAGGTTACAGAGCAAGCAGTTGCCTAACAAGACCACAAGAGGGCAGAGCACTCTAATAGTATATTCTCAATACACTACACTCCTCCCCTTTAAACTTTAACCCCCAAAACTCAAAATACTGCACTTTATATAAATACTGTAAGCAAAATACTCACTTTGCATAACTCAGAAAGAAGAAATATTATTTTGCAAATAACAACGGTGTTGTCTCATTTTTTTTTTCCACTTCAGCTACTCCTAAACAGAACAGATAGTTTCCACTAGTTAACTAATAATTAACTACTCAGAACCAATTAATTAAGGATAATTAGAACACTTGACCCCAAAAAAAGATACAGTTTCCTTGCTCTTAAAGGTTCAGTCTTTTTGGTGGAACTCGCAAGCGATTTGGATAACGGCGTCCAGGTTGTTGTGTAGCGGCTGAGACAGCCACTGGCTCTGCTGGTTTCACAGGAGTATCCCCGCACTGAGCTGGAGAGTGTGGACAGGATGCTGGGGTGAGTCTTGCAGGTGTTGCCGACTTCACCAAAGAGCGAGCTGGTACTGGTGTAGAAATCCTCCCTTCTGCCTCCTGGATGCTGCTGGGTTGGTTCGAATCCAGATCTGGTGTCAGGTGAGCATCATCACTTGCGTTGTTGCAATCCACAATTTCTTCATGTGATAGTAACAGGTGATCAATGTGAACTGTGCGCTCTCTCACACCATCAATTATTAGGTAAGAGACAGGTCAGAGTCTTTTTACAACTGTTCCTCTGATCCATTTCTCCTTTCCCTCACGAAAATTTCTCACACTCACTTGATCACCCCCAGACAACACTCTCAACTTGTTTCCTCTCTTGTCATGGTATTTCTTCTGAGTTTGTTGTTTTTCCTCAACAGTTTCAGCGAGACTTGGCTTCAGAAGACTAAACCTGGTCCTCACCTGTCGCTTAAGAAACAACTCAGCTGGCGACACACCTGTTACTGTGTGTGGTGTGCTTCTGTACATCAGTAGGAAATTTGCCAGTCTATGCTGCAATGTAACAGACCCCTCATCTGCCAACACTTGCTTCATCAGTGCAGATTTGACTGTCTGTACTGACCTTTCAGCTGCCCCATTGGAAGCTGGGTGATAAGCTGGGACCAAGGTTTGTTTGATGCCATTTCCTCTCAAGAACTGTTTAAATTCACTGGATGTGAATTGCGGTCTGTTGTCCGAAACCACTCCTTCAGGTAGTCCATAGGATGCAAAAATGCTGCGCAGGACTTCAGTAGTCTCAGCTGATGTTGTGGTTGTCATGGAAACCACCTCCAACCATTTTGAGTGACTGTCAACAAGAACTAGGAAGTACTGTTTATCTTTTTCACAAAAGTCTATGTGTATCCGTTGCCACACCCGAGTTGGCCATTTCCAACAATGCAGTGGGGCCGCTGCTGGTAGTTGTCTCATTGTCTGACATGCACTGCACTCTTGTACCGTTTTTTCAATGTCCTTATCCAGACAGGGCCACCACATGTAGCTTCTTGCCAGCGCTTTCATGCGGCACATTCCAGGATGACCCTGGTGAAGGTCCTGCAGCAGCTTTAGTCTGAGAGCTGGAGGGACTATAACTCTCATTCCCCAGAGAACACACCCTTGTTCCACTGATAGCTCAGTTCTTCTTATAAAGAATGGTTTGAGTGTCTCCTCCCTTACATAACTTAGCCAACCATTTAGAGTGAGCTCCCTCACTCTGCTGAGCACCGGATCTTTGTTTGTGCTGTGTGCGATGTCATTTGCTTTCACAGGCAAGTCCTCCATCATAGAGAAATAGAAGATTTTTCCTTCTTCTGCAGTGCCATCTCCGACTTTGCTTGGCAACCTTGATAGTGTGTCTGCGTTTGCATGATCTGCAGACTGGCGATACTCTATTTCATAGTTATAGGCCATCAGTATGAGTGCCCACCGCTGCATTCTCAAAGCAGCTAGTGTGGGGATTGCTGACTTCGGCCCAAGGATAGCCAAAAGGGGTTTGTGGTCGGTAATGAGAGTAAACTTCCTCCCATAGAGATACTTGTGAAATTTCTTCACTCCAAAAATAATAGACAGGGCTTCCTTCTCAATTTGAGCATATTTGCTCTCTGCCTCAGTTAGTGTACGAGATGCAAATGCTATGGGTTTTTCTTCCCCATTCTCCATCACATGGGAGATCACCACACCAACACCATAAGGCGAAGCATCACAGGCTAATTTTAATGGCTTTCTGGTGTCATAATGAACCACTAAGGTGCTCTGTAGTAGATGCTCTTTTGCATTTTTGAACGCAGCTTCACATTCCGATGTCCACTTCCAAACGCTTTCACGTTTCAGTAGCTCATGCAAAGGTCGCAGCTGCATGGACAGATTTTTCATAAACCTGCCATAGTAGTTCAGTAGCCCCAGGAAGGAACGTAACTCTGTGATGTTGGTGGGACTCGGCGCGTTCACAATGGCTTTCACTTTCTCTTTTGTGGGATGAAGCCCTTCACTATCCACAATGTGTCCTAAATATTCCACTATGTTTGTCATGGACTGACATTTTGATTGCTTGACTCTCACGTTGTATTTTTCCAGACGACTCAACACTTCCTTCAGTTTACACAGGTGTTCTTCTCTTGAACCAGCTGTGATTAAGATGTCGTCGAGGAAACAGGTTACATGTTCTATTCCCTGTAGGATTTGATCCATCACTGCCTGGAAGATGGACGGGGCACTTGAGACTCCGTATGACAGCCGGTGGTAGGTGTAGAGCCCTCGGTGTGTGTTAACTGTGAGGTATTTTTCCAAGTCCTTATCCAACTCCAACTGATGATTGGCATGTGATAAGTCCAGTTTAGTAAACAACTTGCCTCCAGCCAATGTTGCAAAAAGATCTTCAGTATTGGGCAATGGATAAGTTTCCTCTTCCACACACTGATTTATGTTCACTTTGTAATTTCCACAAATCCGTATTGATTTGTCTGCCTTCGGCACAGTCACTATAGGCGCAGCCCATTCACTTTTGTCTGTTTTTGATATGATTCCCATAGTCTCTAGTCTGTCCAGTTCTTTTTCCACAGCCTCTTTTAGAGCATATGGCACTGGGTTTGCTTTCTTAAATATTGGCTGTGCATCTGGCCTCATCTTGATCGAAGCCTTAAACTCACGAATGGTGCTGGGCCCTTCCTCAAACACCCCTTTGTGCCTCTGTAGAATTACTGCCACATCTGGATCAGTAACATCTTCTGTTGCCTTGACTTGGAATATTTCCTTCCAGTTCAATCTAAATTTCTTGAGCCAATTTCTCCCCAGTAGTGCTGGTCGGTCGCCCTTCACAATAACTAATGGTACTTTGGCTGCTTGTTGTTCATATTCTACATTTACAGTCACCTTTCCTAACACTGGGATGGGTTCTCCAGAAAAAGTCGACAGCGGTATTTTACATGGGCAAAGTGGCAAGTGAGTGAGTGGTCTCTCGTAGATGATCTCTGACACAAGAGACACACATGCTCCTGTGTCCAACTGCATCTGTATGTTCTGGCCTTCTATGTTCATGTCAACCACATAGCCATCATCACCATCTGAAGCGGTGTATACTGTGTACAGTCCAAATGAATTTTCATTATCCCCATCTGCCAAGCTTGTTTCCGCCTCCTGTTCGACATAATGGGTTTTCTGTGGTGTCTTTTTATTCCTACACGAGTGCAATATGTCCCACTTTTGTGCAATGGTGACATTTTTCTTGTTTAAATCTGCACACAGTAGCTGGATGCTTACCTCCACATCTGTAGCAGGGCTGATGTGGCTGCTGCTGCTTGTCATCCACGCTGCTCTTTTGCCAGGGTGTACTCTTGCCATAGCTTGTGTTACTTGATTTCCGCTTGTCATCTCTCTTTTTATTTTGGTTGTACACTCGATTAACTGTTGCACTTTCTTTTATTTTCCCAGAGAATTCCAACGTGCTGCGTGAAGCCATCTCCATGGACAGTGCTGTGTCACATGCACTTTTAAACGTTACATTTGTCTCTGCCAGTAATTTCCTCTGTATTGCTTCCGATCTCAGTCCACTCACAAACCTATCACGGAGGGCATCATCCAAGTGAGCACCAAAATCACAGTTAGTAGACAGATTCTCAGTGGGGTTAAGGTCTGGACTCTGTGGTGGCAAATCCATGTGTGAAAATGTCTCATGCTCCCTGAACCACTCTTTAACAATTTGAGCCCGATGAATCCTGGCATTGTCATCTTGGAATATGCCTGGGTCATTAGGGAAGAAAAAATCCATTAATGGAATAACCTGGTTATTCAGTACATTCAGGTAGTCAGCTGACCTCGTTCTTTGGGCACATAATGTTGCTGAACCTAGACCTGACCAACTGCAGCAACCCCAGATCATAGCACTGCCCCCACAGGCTTGTACAGTAGGCACTAGGCATGATGGGTGCATAACTTCACCTGCCTCTCTTCTTACCCTGATGTACCCATCACTCTGGAACAGGGTAAATCTGGACTCATTAGACCACATGACCTTCCTCCAGGACAGTTCTTAATCCAATCTTAGTAGTTTCTGCAATCTCCTTAGATGTTTTCTCTTCTTGATGCATGCCAATGATTTGACCCTTCTTAAACAGACTAACATCTTTTCCATGAACACAGGATGTGTCTTTCGACATGGTTGTTTAAGAAATGAGAAGCTACTCATTGCATCAGCTGGGGTTTAATAACTTGTTGCCAGCCGAAAGACAATCGCCCATGCAGTAATTATCCAATAGGAGGTTCGTACCTATTTGCCAAGTTAAATCCAGGTGGCGACTTTTTTTTTGGCCAGGCAGTGTGTTTACAAATACAATGTGCCACACTGAAAAGTTTATGACCTGCCTCTGTGTAATTCCCCTTTCTTGCACAATCAAATGTCCAACACTTAAACCGTGGTGGGATTACATAGCGTTGGTGGCGTTTGCTGGCATTACATTGGGAACAAAAAGGTTTTTTGTTATTTGGCCCTGGATATTTATTTTTCTTTTATCTGGAAAAAAATGAACTGCAACCCATTAAAATCCCATTCACAAGAGCGACAGAGTTAACTAATAGATTTAATTACTTTATGGTTGACTTAATTTCAGTATATACACCAGAAGCTGCTCCAAAATCAATAGAGTGTACTATTATCCTCATTTGCTAAATATCAGTACATCTTCACCATGTTTTTGTCTGTGTGCTGTTTTTGCCCACTGTAATTTCTTTACAAAAAACTTATTTTGCACATGGTCACTACCTTGCCTCCACCCAAATACACACAAGAAACTGCATTTCAACAATCAAATGACCAATTCACATTTTATTAGATCTTTTTTTATCAAACAAACTGGTCCATGGAAAGCTAAAAGGTCCCAATCGTAACACAGACTGACTCTTCACTTGAAAGAACTGGCTTCGCATAAACAACAACCTAACAATCAACACATGAACAGAGCAGATTCAGTCTCAGGTGAAGAGTCAGACCCTGGCATTACATTTGTTAGCTCTGTAAACAGACAGAGAACACCTCAGTGCAGCATCAGTGGCTGCACAGCTCGACTGTTTGATCCAAGGTGAAGGAGACAGACTGACTCAGTGGCTCTTTGACCTGTCAAACAGCTGCTTGAGTTGGTCCTGACTGGTGGCCTCTTTCTGCTGCATGAGCTCAGAGTGGCCCTTAGTGACACCCCAGCCATCAGGGGGTGAGAGGGAGGGACACAGGGGACGACCAGAGGCTGGCTTCAAGTTCTCCCAGTAGTCACGGCGGGCTCTGAAGAAAGCAAAAATGACCTTTAGGTAAGTACATAATAATGCAGAAGAACTTTTAGGCTTTATTAAGTACATATTTGCTGTATTTAGAGACAAAATCAAAGTAGTTTCTGACCTGGCTCTGACCCAGGGCTTGGTGTGCATCTCCAGACCAGCACCCCAGCTTCCATGTTTCTCTGATGCAGCAGGAAGGACGCCCCTCTCTACTGCCAGCTCCTCTGCCACAGCTCTGATGTGATAAGCCTCAAACCCACAGCAGCCTCCGATGAAGCGGATGCCAACATTGTAGGCCTCTCTGGCGTAATGGTGCATGTCCCAGCGAGTCAGGATCCTGGGCTCAAGACCTGAAGGAAGATCGATTGCATGCAGGTTTAATGGCAGGTTACTCTTTGTGAAAATGTGCATTACTCTCGTAATATGGAGTGATGCTTCAATCTTAGTCTGAGTTTTGTTTTTTATATTCAGATTAACTGTATTGCTGCTTTATCCTGTTTATTATGTTTTTCTGTTCATTCATCTCTACCTGCATCACTCTCTCCATCCCCTCACCATCAGCATGAGTCTGGGTCTCCACCTGTTTGGCAGTTTTTTCTTGTCACTGTTTCTCTGCTAAATGTTGGTCGGTGCAGCGGAAAAATGTGAGGGATGTATGATGTATGATTTTGTATTTAATACTGTTTTTGATATCCAAGAGGACATATTTCCAAACTAACATTTGCCTGAATGGATAGACAAATGCAGGCTCACCCACAGAAATGGGCCCCTGAAAGGGCCTGTAAATGAGCCCTCCTCGGATGTCATTTAATCTCGTTGCGTAGGAAATGTGTTGATGGCCTTGCAGCTGATTTGAAAAACCCCACGTGTATATAGGCTGTAGCCTTAAAGTGGCTGGCCTGGTTTAAATATAGCCTTTGCCTCCTTCACCTCATGTCATTCCACAGTCTCTCACCCCTACTTTCAATACTGTCCTCTGTTCTGGCCCTCAGATAAAGACATGAAAAGTACAAAATAAAATTTAAGCTCAACAAAACCCCCAATAATAATGTCAACATGTGCATGCTGGATAAGTGGGATTAGTCATCCTTCAGGCACCTTTGGATATGACATTAAAAAAGGCTCTAGGTTGAAAAGAAAAAGAAAACGGAAATCATGGTCTGAATTTAGGATGGACCATGTCTTTGCTCATCCTAATGGGCCCACACAAGACTCCGGGCCCCACAAAGTTTTCCCCTTTACCCCCCTTATGGGCGTTGGACACATGGTTCCACCTATAGCTCCACAAATGCCAAAGCTCGCCTCACTGACCACATTAAGACAGCGGACCACTGGTGCCATCAGGCCGGATGTAATTCAGCCAATAATTGTTATATTTCTAATAGTTATGTCTTTGTAAATGTCAGTGACTGTTAAACAAGATGAGTCCTTTCGAGGGCACTCATAAGCAGATCAATGAGCTCAGGCCAGAATGAAAGAGTCGCTGCTCCAACACAGGCAATGGTCCTGAAGCATACAAAAGCCTCTTAGCTGTCCTCGCTAACACCTCTTTGGTCAGCTACTTGCTAAAATGCTGTGACATACATATCAGACATGTGTATGATGGAAACTACACAAAGAGGTATTCACAAGCCCTCTCTGCTTTTAACAACTCCCATGGCTGAAAGTCACCAGTAAACATGAAACACAGGAGTTTGCTAGCATTAGCATTAATCCATCAGTGCTTCTGATGTGAATGCGACATTGCTCTGGAATATGCTATGTACGCTCCATAAAAAGACTGGCAGGTATCTCATAATTACATTAAAAATGTAACACATTACTCTCGGGAAAGACTTGGAAAGTTCAGCAGGAGTGTAGCCCATCACATGGATGAAACTTGTTTCAGGAATTGGTGGTGCAACACAAGCTCTGAACAAATGTGATAATTTATCTAAATTCCCATAAAAATTGTCAGAGAGCTCTCTATTAAGAAAGATTCAGTGGACACTGTTATTGTCTCTTTCCAAGTCTTTTCTTCTCAAATTGGCAAATGTGGCTGCATTTTGGTTCATCCGTGCATTCTGCTTATTAGATTAAATATTAAGAACATTTGGAATTCTTCTCATGTGTACAGCCACTAATTTGGCTGTAGATCAGCATTGTTTTAATGTATTTCAGTAAGATACCATTTCAAGCAACCTTACTTTGTTTATTAAAGGTTAAATAAAAAGAAATCAAGGAGTACAATCTGGCCCTGCTCTTTTAGCAAAAATGTACTTGATAGGATGGAACAAAGATTAAGTAAAGCACAATGCATTGTCCTGGTTATGAAATCTGCTTTAAGGTATATACAGTTAGATTTGCCTTGATCTTTATGTCAGCAAATTTCCTGATTTTTAAGATTTTTTTTAATAAATCATTGTAACATTTTTTATAAATTGATGATTATTTTTACTCAAACGTTCCACCTTGTTGTTGCTACATAAATCAGTCACAGGAAGACCCAGGGGGTCACTGGGGGCAGAATGGTCTACCCTTGCAATCTTATTGGCCACCACAGGGGCAACTCAAAATCCTAAACTATGGTCATTTGTCTTATTAAAGTGGGGTCCATCTTTAAATAAAGTATTTTGGTTGTGTTGTCAGTTGCTGGAAGGTTTCTTTTGTTTTAAGTGAGACATGTTTTATTTTCTTTGCATTTAAATGGTAGCTCCATGACTTAAACCTCTACTGTGAAGTATCACAAAGGAAAATAAAACCTCTTTAGTATCAACTTTTGGCGACCCCCCTGTGAAAGTCTGCCCCACCTGATCCACTCCTACTCAAAGCTGCATGTTTGTATGGAAGGTGCTACATAAAATTGAGTTTTTTTTAACACAACTCAGATATGATTACCGAAGGGAAATTCTGGCAGGTCGATGAATCCTTGACAGTTGCAGTCGGGTGTGTGGTAAGCCAGGGGCTGAACCATGTAGTGAGCCTTCAGCCCGGCTGCCTCCACTCCCTCCTTCATCATCTTGACAGCTTTCACGCAGGTCATCGGGTCAAAGTGGCAGTTGACTCCAACAATCTCAGCACCTAGAGGAGAGCAGTGTAGAGCAGTGGTGTGAGCTGACTGTTATACAGATAAGAAATGAAGGCACACCACTTGTGGTTTGCAGTTGTGTTAATTGAACTTGACTGACTACTTTTAATAAAAAACATTTCAATGACTCAGCAGAAAAGCTGTGGGCCAAATTTTAGAAAGCAGAGCGAGAGCAGATATCGTGGATGTACTGGTTAGAAATTTTACCCCTGTTATCTACAGATAAGTCATGTCAGGACACAATGAGACATAACAGAAAATATTAAAAGTTAAAATTCTTCTTATTAGTGACCCTTTGTTAGCTTTCTGATTTATCCCCTGACTCACCAACTCAACTTTGTTACTTTATTATTGTTAAAGGATAACGTTGAGCCCCTGCAAAGTGACTGGAGATATCCACATTGTAACCCAGGAGTATTTTTATCCTGTTTCCTTGACTAACTAATTATGCAAAAAAAAATAATGAGTATGCTGTTTGCGGCAAGTTCACACACCAGCATTTACAAAGAAAACTTATACTTGAAGGTAAGAGAAAAACATTTCAACACTGACAATATGTGGTGTTGTTGCAATATTTGAAATTATAAATACTGAAAATTTACAGTTTCTCATGATGTAGCCCCTGTCAGGTTTTGTACAAGCACCTTTTTTAGTCTATTTGTTTTTTTTTTTAAATGAGATTAAATATTGATCAAAGAGTTTTAAATGTTAATATATAGTTAAAATACCTCAGCCTTCAGTGTTTTGGAGGAAAACCCTGCCTACATTTGAACTACATAATCAACATTTTATGACTCACACTTTAAATTCTGGGAAATTCTGTTTGGTTGGGAAATATATTTTGACAACATAAAGGCAAAACTTGATTAATGTAATTTTTGTGTCACTGGGAGTTATTTTAGAGGGAAAAAAATCAATTAAAATCTTAAATAGAGTTTTATGGGGAAAAAAAATGGGGGGTTTATTTTTAGGTTATATAGCCTGGCCCTAAATAATGAATTTTAGTCGATAATTACTGCAAAGATCTATTTTTGAGCCACCAAAGTTACAGAGAGTATCATTAATGAGAACTAAGTGTTACTGAAGCTGCCAGATGAGTCTGGTCGCCTGAAGAAGACTCAGGAACAGGAAGACGACCGGACTAAAATGACCCTGAAGAGCAGACAGACTACGTGTGGGTCGGTTATTTACATGAAGGCTCTAAGTGGGTAAATTAAATAAATAAAATAATAATTGGTGATCTTTCCAGGGATTATAACCGCCGTTTGTTTGGATTCATGAGGATACTTTATGAAGACGGAGCACTCTTAGCCAACACGTCTGCTGATGGCGGATTAGCGGGTTTGAATGATAAATGGCAAAAACCTCAACGGGAACTGGAGGACTTGAGAACGTCTAGGCTAACTGTTGATGTAGGTGTATAAATTTTGGGCTTATGGTGTCAAATTTGGTGAAATATCAGTGTGACTTGGTAAAAACACTTCAGGATGCTTCAGGGTGTTTTAGGATCAGAGGATAGTAGATTCTGATGTGTGTATCTCAGTCTGTGGCACTCGTCATGCAGATCCTCATTGCTGTAATGAACATTTATAGTTGTACGGACCCAAATAAAAGTTTTTTCGAACTCGAAAGACGAACCAGAAGAACTGAATGAAAGTTTATCTTCAAAGTAAGTTTTCGGCTTATATTCATTGTGTATTGGATAAAGAAACGGCCATGTTTTTGGTGACAAGTGTACTTTATGATTCCTAGCATTAGTGTTGGTACACACAGTGCTCCTGTTGCATAGTATAAGCTTCTTTGAATGGCTCACAGACATTATAAAACTGACATTGAAAGCCTTGTTAGATTAGTGGATGATTGACACTTTGTCAAGCCCCGCCCTTTACAGGAAATGAGCTTCTTCCAAGCCCCGCCCCCATAGTAATTGTTACTGGGTTGGACAGAATCTCTTGTTTCTGGCTTCTTTTCCATTTGACACAACTAAAATTACTTGTGTTTTGATTAACTTTTATTTATGCTTTATTAAAGATTAAAGAGTAGGATGTGTGATGAAAACTCTAAATCTTTTTAAACAGTTATGACTTGTAAATTTGTCATTATGTTTAAATATGTTGACGGCGTAAATTCAGACAACAGTTTCACCTCAATGCACTCAAACAGACTCTACTTGTGCAGTCATTTTCTGGCTAGAGTTTCCCAACATGGCTGCTTTGAAGGGGCTCTCTGATTCTCATTGGTTGGTCAGTCAGCCAATCAGTGCTCCATCAAAAGGTCATCTACAGTTGGTTATGCAGGTTTATGTTCACCATGCTTATACTTATTTTGCTTGAACGTCCATTAAGTGACATGTTGGACGGCATTGTTTTTGATGTCTAGCCGAAATAGATTTTTATACTCATAACTGCCTCACTCTATTATATCCCATCAAAAGTCTCTTTGTAGTTAAGGTTGTCCTAAAAAGCTCTGAAAAAATTCACTGGACCCACCAGCTTTGACCAGTCTGATAGCACACTCTGCAGGTGAGATGCCGTGCATGTCCCCCTCTGGTCCGATACACATACATGCCGCCACAGGCTTCCCAGTCTCCTTCAGCACCTCCACAGCCCACACGGCCTCTTCAACATGCTCAAAGTACTGCAGAACAAAGAATAAAAAAAATCAGTCTTTTGCTAAAAAAGAATAAACTTGACTCTTTAAGATATTAATTTTTTTTCTCTACCTCAGCAATGAGGAAGTCCACATCTTTCTTAACAAAGACATCCAGCTGTTTCTTAAAGATGGCCTTCACTTCAGATTCACTCTTACAGCTCAGGTAGGATGGAGTCTGACACACTCCACCTGCTACCAGAGCGTCTCCCTCATTTGCAACCTCACGAGCCAGATCGCAGGCAGCCTCGTTGATCTGAGCGCCCTGCAGAATGGAGATTAACAAAATAAACAAAGCTGATAAACCTGAGAGTGGTGCACTAGGTAACCTCTAATGAAAATAGAACTTGGTCACCAGGTCAAAGATAACGCACATCACTGTTGCTTTCTCTTTGTTAATTTTCTAATGACCATGCATTGATGAAAGACTGTTGGTCTGTTTTCATTGCTCTGGTGACCAGATACCCTCAGGATATTGAGCTTCTTCCTAAGGGAGTTTTGTGATGTGCCGTTGTACTTACAGTGAAGGAGAGCTTGTTGCCTCTGTTCTCCAGTTTGTCATCACTGGCATAGAAGGTGAAGGTCTGCATGACATTGGCCCCGGCCCTCAGGAACTCTCTGTGCAGCTGGCGCACTGAAAAAGAAAATCATCATGTACAGAAATGTACACGAAAATCCCTTAAGTCAAGCTAGATAGAAACATCTGCAGTGGATTAAGACGTTATTGAAGTTGAGCAGGTTTCTTGCTGCTCTAATGTAATGTTCTTACCAGCTTCAGGGTACTCTGCAGCGGCCTCGGGGGTCCAGGGCCCAGCCTTCACATATCCTCTCTTCTCCAGAGCAAACACGAAGCCTCCATCTCCAATTACGATCTCCCCAGCGTTAAGACGCTCCAAGATTCCCTGAGAAAATCCACATGTTAGTATGATCATAACTCAATACAACTCTTATTGACACAATAATTATTCTGTTTCTTAACTCTGTAGGAACGTTTGCCCAACCCTGCCCAGTCTTACACAGCTAACAGAAACCACCTCAGTACTTGAGAGACAAACAGGCTGGATTCTTATATTTGACTTAAATGAAAGATTGGTTAAGACTTGATAACTATGTACACAAAAATGGCCCAGGTGGTATGCAGCAAATGTATAATTAAATGCTAGTCAATCAGAGAAGGAATGAGTGACTAACTTCTTGTTAACCTGTACTAAAACCAGCCTGGTCTGGTGGAGACAAATAGCTAGTAGCTAACAGCTGGTAAAAACAGACCAAATAAAGTAGTTATCCACTGGTCAACCAGGTCATAAATGAAAAAGTTAATTAGTTAAAAGTAATAAGTAAATTAACTAGGTACCAAATGAGTAACTATCTGCTAGTTAGACAGGGAGGAAATAAGAAACTAACAGTTCATTAACCTACACTTCAGTTAAAATGGTAAGTGAGTAATAAACAGTAACTGACAACTAGATAACCAGGGGACATATTTTAAAAAATGAATTGCCTGTTAACTTGGAACAAAATTTGCAACTGCTAATTAGTAAACTTGTACCAAATTTATCATATCTAATGGGTAACTGATAACTAGTTAACCTGAATCTGAATGTGCAACTTACTGCTAGTTAAGCAGGAGACAAATTAGTAACTGACTTGGAGATAACCTACACTAATATTGATGCTGACCTACTCTGAGCTTGGCATACTTGAGAGGTTTTTTTTTTTTTTTAAGTGTGACTGTATATATATTCGTACATAATCTTATGTACAGTTTTGCACTGTTATAGTACTTGCTTGTTGCCATCTTTCCAAATTGTATCCTTTTTGCCTTTTGCTATACTTGTACTTTCTGCAAGTTAACCAATGATAAAGTAACTAGTTGCCACTTAACAATGACACAAATGAGTAATTGATGGTACACAAGGGACAAAATAGTGGACTTATAGTTAACCTACATTAAAATAGGCATACTAAGAAGGTAATAAATGAGTAAGTAGTTGCTTAACAGTGAAACATTGAGTTAACCAGCCCATCAATGCAGAATTAACTCACAGTTATCTATTTTAAACTGTAGCTGATGGGTAACTTATTATAGTATGTTTTGATAAGCTCATTTTTGCTTGATAGATAATTATTGTTGGATCTGAAAATTGTGTATCCCTATTAGGGAACAAATAATAAAGTAGATTGTTACGGAGAACTTATCATTACTCATTCATTAGTTACTTTTTTCATCTCCACGGTAAAGTGGTCAACCATCAGTTACTAACTCTAAAGTGTTGCCAATAATTGTACTGCAGTGGTTTAAGTGTTTCATCATATAGTCTAAGAAATTACGTGAAACAGAATTCAAAGTGATCTATAGGAATAGAGGAACTGACGTCACCCCCATCTTGTTTTCCCAAGTCCAATGCCACGTTTCCTCCTCTCCCATTGACCCAGAGTCATCAGGAGGCAGCACATGTCTGTGAACAGCTGCAGCGCTCATTATGAATGACTGACTCCACTTACTTTAAAGAATATTCACTGTGACCATGATGCTTAACTAACTCTAAATCCACTCACTTAGGCTCAGAGTTTGGCAATTGCATTTGCAGCTGAATTTGTACAGTTTTGAATAAATCTGTACATTTCTGCAACAAATTTCTGTTTCTGCAGCAGCACATAAAACATTTGGTAACACCTTTATTGGCACTGGCATTTATGAGTGTGAGAAAATCTCCACATGGCCTGGCTACTTTCTAGATCCTCCTGGTTTTACTACATTAACAATCAGAAGAAAAGATTGTCTTGCAGTTAAACAAAATAAAATTAATATTAATGTCAAAGTTATGAATGTCTAGATTAAATAAGGGAAATAATTTTATGTTTTAGAGCAGATACAAGTCTTTTTTTCTGAAAGAGAATACCCTCCTATAAAGAGTTTGCTTTTTTAATGTTGCACTGTTATGCATTGTATTATTTTCCTGTGGCAATAATTCCATACTTTTTTTATTTTGTGTCCTTTGCAACACATATAAATGAAACAGCTGAAACTTCAATTTACTTATTAATGGAATATTCATCCCTGTATATTTTTTCTGAGGCATGTCTTAAAGTAAAGGTTGACAAATCAACGTGTGAGTAATTATGTTGGCATCTTAAACTATTTTATAAATTAATAATCTGAAGATCTAAAATGAAGCTCAGTGTATCTACACATGCAAGTAGTTTTTTGTTGCTTCGAAAAATAGTACTTTATTCTGCATTTCACTTGGATGGAGGTTAAAATATGTATATAGAACATCTTTATGCATGGTAAGCTACTGCTTGAACTAAGTCAGAAAGTATTGTTGTCTTAAATTTTTCTTAATCTGCCACTAAAATACTTTCTTATTTTTCAGGCATGTTGATAGAACTTGGAGTTCAAGCATCACATTAATGTGAATCTGCATCTCTACTACTTGTCATTCCACAAAACTGTAAGTTCTGAATCCCAGCATGGATATTCTGCAGTATAGTCCAGACAGCACACCCCATCTTTACACAAAAGTCCACACACATACCTTCTTTCCTGGTGCCATAATCCTGCAGCTGTGTGGACCCCTGACTGCTCAGACTTGAGAAGCTGAAGCAACATTTGAGTGGAGCAGAGGGCCACTATAAATCTATCTGCTGCAGGGGAGGGGTCTGAGGAAGAGACACTCTGATTGGAAAGGAGTGAGTTACACAACTGCCATGTTTACTCCTTCCCCTCCCCTCTCTTTCTGAATGAGAGTATTGTGAGAGTGCTGCTAGTTTGATCCAGATTAATTAGGGCTTTCGGTGTGTTTGTTCATCCCCCGTTAGATTATGGGTTGCTTTTTTGGACCCTAAATTGACAGATTCATAAAGTACATCTTGAAAGTATAGTTGATAGAATTTGGTAACTTCTGAATCAATGTATGTCTTCATCTTTGACAATTTATCTTAATCACATTCAATTAAAAGTAAAGGAACCAAATTATACAATTTTTTTTGTTGTTGTTGTTACAGCAGTCACAATTCCACATATTAATAACACATACTCGTCCAAATCTGTAACAAATTCAGATTTATTGTTTTGGGGGTTTACATTGTAATACTCCTCTCTAGGAGCATCACCGTTACAAGTGCCTCTCATCTCCAAACTGAACTGGGAAAAAACTCCCGAGTTGCTCATGCAGAGGACTTGGCCTTCTTCTGCAGCTCCAGCAGGTGCTTGATTTCCTGGCTGCTGGTGGCATCTTTTTGCTGCATGAGTTCAGTGCTGCCCTGGGTGACACCCCAGCTTTCTGGTGTGGACAAGGAGGGGCATTTTGGACGACCACTTGCTGGCATGACATTTTCCCAGTAATCACGACTGGACCTTAGCAGGGAACAGTCAGTATGTCAGCGTGCACAGTAAAGTCAAGGCAAACACAGCTTAATCAGGCAGTTACACAGTTTTCCTCTCATGATAAATATACTGAGGAGGAATCTATTAATTGATGAGGGCATGTCTACCATTGCTGTGGTAGCAGGTGATACACCCCCTTTTCAGTTAGCTAAGGCCTGAACACCATCTTATTAGCAAAGACCCTATTGGATCTGCTTCATTTGTTTTAAAAGATCATTATTTCAGTCAAATAACTCACATTTTTATTAATTCAGTACATTTATTGTGGCAGCTAAGTTTGGCTCTAACATCACCACTCCTCTCAGATTATTTCCTACATGCAGAATTTGAGTAATGATAAGGGGTTGTGGCAGGCAAAAAAAAAAAAAAAAAAGCAAGAGTGCAGTACTGATGAGGCCAGGGCTGGCAGTGGAAAAGTAGAGAAAATATGGTGCTTTCTAGGGCTGAATGATTTATCGTTCTTGGATAGAAATCACAATTTCAGACAACGCAATTTTGTGATCGCCAAAGCTGCAATTTTTTTGCAGCGCTCCTGACTGACCCAGGATCTATTGTATCAACTATCTTACACATACTATTTTACAAGTTTGCAGGCAATTTGCATTTACGGAAGTTCTGGTAAGCAGGTCAACAATACAAAGACTCTGTTTAGGAGTACAAGTGTGAGTATCCCTTAAAGGGACAGTTCAGTATTTTTGAAGTGGGGTTGTATGAGCTCCATATGGCCACCAAGTACCTTAGATGCAGTAGAGCGTTCTCTCCTCTCCCTCAGTAAGCCACAGTATGTAAGAGTCTTTTTCGAGGATATAGCCGCAAACAGGGAAGTAATGCACTAAGTACAGAGGGTATTTTCGCTGCCAACAAGAACTCCTATCAAAAAATAAGACCACAGTTTAGGAGTACGCTACATATGCATGTTTTCAATTGCATTAACTTTTCAGAAATATAAAGTCTATCTGGAACTAACCGGCTCACGTCACGTATTCCTCCTTGCAGCACTTCCGCGAGCCGCTGAATCACTCCGCCTTCCTCTCGGCTGATGTAAACATAACAAACTAGCGGCTTCAGGCGCCGGTTGTAGCCTCGTGTAACTCTTATCAAGTATTGTAATTCTTTTGTTCTGACTCTCAGCAGTGTGAGGAAGAAACAACATAGGGAATTAAAAACGAGTGATTATGACAGCGCCAATGAAGTTCCATTCACTTTGGAGGATATCTGTGTGAACCGGAGTTTAAAGAAGAAGAGCTGCTGCAGATGGAGACCGAACAGGCCGAAAGAAACAGAGAGGGAACATCAGTGGAAACTGGAGGTCAAGAAAGAGTCAGAAATACACAGTGGTGCCAGTGTATGAACTGCGACTCAAAGCCCACGGACCCGGAGTGCTGCTGCTGCTACGAGTGGACCTTGGTTACAGACCGACTTCAAGATCTGTCTGAGTCAGAGGATACTGGAGACTCTCACACCATCTGTATAACTCATCATACAGATTTTCCTGCTCTTCTGAATCCTGGAGTATTGAGGATATTCTTCAATTTCCCGAAGATAAATTGGAAAAAACGTCCCAAACTCTGTCTCTCTCTCTCTCATACACGTGCACACACAACCATTACTGTGTATTAGCCTCTAACTTCTGCTACAACACAGTCTTAGCTGTTTCTGACGTAATAATATAAATATACCATCTCCTAAATGCAAGAATATATTTAGATTTTGCCATGACTTTATAGAAATTGTGTATAGATATATAGATATGTACACACAACGAGAGATGTAGGCATTTGCTGTATATGATGTTGCCTCATGCCCTTGTTACGAAGAGGAATATGGTGAAAGTTATGAGTTCTCAATGATACACATCTGTTTCTGCATCCAGGGAAGCAACACAAAAACCCCATCTCTGAAATATTTGTCAAATAATTTTGCTAACAATGAGGCTACAACCGGCGCCTGAAGCCGCTAGCTTGTTATGTTTACATCAGCCGAGAGGAAGGCGGAGTGATTCAGCGGCTCGCAGAAGTGCTGCGCGGAGGAATACGTGACGTGAGTCGGTTAGTTCCAGATAGACTTTATATTTCTGAAAAGTTAATGCACTTAAAACCACGCATAGGTAGCGTACTCCTAAACTGTGGTATTATTTTTTGATGGGAGTTCTTGTAGGCTGCGAAAATACCCTCTGTTCTTGGTACGTTTCTTCCCTGTTTGCGGCTGTATCTGCATAACTGACTCTTAAAGACTGCGGCTTACTGAGGGAGAGGAGAGAACGCTCTACTACATCTAATGTATTTAGTGGCCATATGGAGCTCATACAACCCCACTTCAAAAATACTGAACTATCCCTTTAAATAATGATAACAGATTATTCATTATCAATATTAGATGATAAATAATGTGTTAAGTGCTTATGATTATTGATTTCCTTACTGTTATCTATACTGTAAACATAGTAAATATTGCACTGAAGCTTGATTCGAAGAAAATTGTGAATCGAATTGAAATCGCAATATCTGCCAGAAAAATTGCAATTAGATCTTTTCCTGAAATCGTTCAGCCCGAGTGCTTTCCCTTCAATCTGGGCTCAATCTTGGAGGTCGGACTATCTGAGTTGCAAATAACATACATCACTGGAAACACTCCCTCTAGTCAGAATTTCAACTTGGTGGTCAGATGATCTAACCTTGCGCAGCAGCTGGATCTGTCTGATTCAAATGTCTGTAATCAGCTGATCTGTCATGCCAAGCTCAAATCTACAACTATTGTGAGTGGTCCAAAGCAGCATGGCCCAATCAGTCTCCTTCAGAGCAGGAAGCGGTAGGAGCTATGAGCAAGACAACCGCAGGAATTGGCTGCTCATACAGATATTAGCACAGATGCTTACAGCTTCAGTAGCAGTTTAATCAGATCTTGATCACATTTCTTTATTAAATGAGGAACAAATATCAACACTACAAACTTCTCTTTATTACGAATATTTTCACTCCACTTCTGATATGTTTCGATGAGAGTTTGTTTTATGAAGTGGCTCATGTTCTGTTGCACCCACCTACAACATTATCTGATAGGCCTATAATAAATGTGATTGACGGAACAAATCGTTCAAATGCTGGATATCTGAAAGGTTCTGCCCTCCCCAAACACTTTCTATGGGCTCCTTCCCAGATGGACTAGTGAAATATTATGAAAGGTCCATCTGGTGTGTCTGGTTCAGGTACCTCAAGTTTACCAGCTCGTAACTAGAGTGCATTTAACTGAGATGTGACATAATTCCCATGTCTGAGCTCTGAGGTAACTGAAATGTAACATTAAACTGGAGACTAGAGTTGTCTGCCTGAACTAGCTCACAGGCAAAACCCCTTTCGGTATGCTTTACTGGACTTTTGAGGGTCTAAACAAAACCCATGACAGCTGAAGTAGACGTGGTATTGTGAAACGTTTAATTTCTTATGAGGATTTGAGTATCAGTTTGGAATATATCTTTAAGCGCACCCTCAAACAGTTTTCAAAGTTGAAGTTCCCGCCTCTCCCTTTCTGATAGATATCAGAAAATTTGTTGGCAGGTGTTGATTAGGGTTGTGTTAAGTTTCTTTGGCTACAGGCTTAACAGAGTGGTGCAAGGATCATGAAATTATTGGGCTAGGGCCAACCTGGAAGTCAGCATCCCGCTAGTTCCCTAAACAAGGATTAATCCTGATAATAAGAGGTAAAATGAAAAAATATGTTCAATTCAGTTTACATATTGTCATATTAGGATGGTTTACCTGGCTCTGACCCAGGGCTTAGTGTGCATATTCAGAGCAGAACCCCACAGGCCGTGCTGTTCTGAGGCAGGGGGCATTATCCCTCTCTCCTTTGCCAGCTCCTCTGCCAAAGCCCTGATGTGATATGGCTCAAAGCCGCAGCAGCCACCAATAAAGCGGATGCCAGCCTTGTAGGCCTCTCTGGCGTACTTGTGCATGTCCCAGCGGGTCAGGATCCTGGGCTCAAGTGCTGAGAGCGCAAGACAACAAAGGATTACAGCTAAGTGAAAAACTGTAACTTTTGTGTCTCATTCATTCTTGTCTTTTAATATTCATGTTAAATGAATTACCAAAGGGGAATTCTGGCAGTTCGATGAATCCCTGGCAGTTGCTGTCGGGTGTGTGGTAAGCCAGAGGCTGAACCATGTAGTGAGCCTTCAGCCCGGCCTTCTCCACTCCCTCCTTCATCAACTTGACAGTTTTCACACAGGTCACCGGGTCAAAGTGGCAGTTAACTCCAATAATCTGGGCACCTGGAGAACAGAGGGAAATTATTATCATGAAAGCAAAGGGGGAAAAGAGAAACACTGATCCCCAGGACATATAAGGTAGATGAATACCAGGACAGTATGGACCATAGATGCAGTCCGACTGATGTCACTTGTTTGTTTCTGAAGAGGCAATTTGAAACTTTTTGGAGGCAGTCAGCATATTTGAAATATTCACCTTAACAGCAAAATCTAGTCTTAGAGAGTGTAATTGTTTAAATTCAAGACACACCATAATTACAAGATGTAATTAAGGTCTGCCTCAACCAGTCTTCAAGCTTTATTCAAATAGTAAATGACTTTTGAAGTGTGATTTCTTTGAAATAGAGATCCCTAAGCCCTTAAAACCTACTTAAGAGGTGATGTTCTCAATATTAATCAATTTAAGAAGCTGCCCTCCATTATTTAAAATTTGTATTTTATAAAAAAACATATATAATCTTAAATACACAACTTATTTTTTCATTTATTTACATGTTATTGTTTTATGACTTTGATTGGGTGGGCCTGTTCAAATCCAGGCCCATCCATAGATTTGTCACTAGTTACACGTCAAAAACCCGACCCTCATTTTAAAAAAATCTGCCCTTAATTTGGATCAGGTCAGCAAGCCTTGCTACCTGTAGCAATGTGCCCATATCTCTGTTGATTCAGTTCTACAAATCGATGCAAAACTCTTCATCTCAGTTTTATCCAAACAAACAAATGTTACCCCAAATTTCATCCCATAACAGTTTTTACTAATTGAGAAATCAGAAGTGGCTTTTTTTTACATTTTATTTTAAATCAATTCAGTTGACATGTCTAATTTGACTGTGAAAGTAGTCAGTTCAATAAATGGCACAATTAATGGGCGGGGAGGGCCACCCTGGAATACTATAGGCGACTCACCTCTCAATTGAAAAGTCTATAAAAAGGGCCTTAAAAACCTGCAGTTCCTCAAACTGTTGTTTAAAACCCGTTGAGCAAATAGCTTATTTATTTATTGGTACTCACTATATGGGGCTGAATTTGTCAATAGATCTGTTTAGATCATGTTGAGTCTGAGAGTCCAGCATCATGAGGGCATTTTTTAATCTGACAGGTGCATTGCAGCAGCAGAAGCTTGACATCTGCCTCAGCTCTATCTTTTTCGTAACTAGATTAACAGAAAGTTAAAGTTCAAAATATGACAGCTGTCAGTGCTGGTCTTCAATACTCTACCTCAGAAACCATGAAGTTTTGTCTCTGAAAATGTGTCCATATTATTTACAGTCCATAAAGTGTAAAACCATCGGATCCAAATGAGGTATCCTGTGACTTTAAAAGCCAGTGGGCATGTAAGGGCTTGTAGATTGTTACATGATTCCTGCACATTTACACATGTTCACTTTATTAGATTAACATTTGTATCTTGTGTGTTGCAGAATGAAACACTCTATCACTACATTTGAAATAACATTTCAAAGATAACTTCACATGTTGGCTGCTGTTGTTGTGCAATACACTCTAGGTGGGTGTGTCAAATGCTTGCACTAGTCACCTTTCCTTATCTTTTGTTTACAGTGACATCCATCCGTTCTCTTATCCAATTATCCTATTCATCCAAGATCTATACTGCTTACCAGGGCCATGGGGGGCTGGAGCCCTTCCCAGCTGAGATTGGGCAAGAGGCGAGGAACATGCTAGACTGGACACCAGTCGATCACGGGGTCACATAGAGAGACAGACAACCATTCACACACTCACCCATACCTGAGGGCAATTTTGAGTCACCAGTTAACCTAACAAGCATGCATTTTGGTCTGTGGGGGAAGCTGGAGTGCCCAGAGAGAACCCAAACATGCATGGGGAGAACATGCCAACTCCACACAGAAAAGGCCCTGACCGACAAGGGGTTAGAACCAGCAACTTTCTTGCATTAAGGCACATGCACTACCTGCTGTTCAACTGTACCACCCATAGAGTGAAGAAGTTCCTGCAAAGGAGATTAATGTAGGTACAAACAATTAAGGAGATGTGGGAGGGTGACCAACCATTTGCCATCACCGCCCAAAATGCATTCACAACAATGGTAGCCTACATGTTCATGCTTTGAAAAAAACTTTTTCAAAAATTTGAAATCTCTTACATTTTTTGTGCAGCATTAAATTAAAGATGTAGAGTTAACCTCATGAGGAAAATACATCGTGGTATGTCAGGTTTTCTGCTTCTACATACCAGCCTTCACCAGCCTGACAGCACACTCTCCAGCTGGGACACCGTGCATGTCTCCCTCTGGTCCGATGCACATTGTAGCTGCCACAGGCTTTCCACTGGTCTTCAGCACCTCCACAGCCCACACAGCCTCCTCTACATGCTCATAGTACTAACAAAGAGACACAACCCTTTTATTATAGACAACTTCACAACATTTGATGGCAATATGCACATTTACTGTGATTTAGCACAATGAGATGAAAGGTGAATGCACCTCAGCGATCAGGAAGTCCACATTCTTCTTCAGGAACACGTCCACTTGTTTCTTAAAGATGGACTTCACCTCTGTCTCACTCTTACAGCTCAGATAGGATGGAGTCTGACACACTCCCCCAGCTACCAGAGCATCTCCTTCATTAGCGACTTCTCTTGCCAGGTCACAGGCTGCTTCGTTGATTTGTGCCCCCTGAAAAATCAGACAAGGAATGCTATACCAAAGATAGGCAGAAAATTGTGTATGTTGGGTTCAAGGTGCTTCATGAGGATACCCACTGTCAGTTTTAAGTTCTGACCCCTGTTCTCCTAAGGGAGTTTGGTTGTGTGCTGTTGTACTTACAGTGAAGGAGATCTTGTGGCCTCTGTTGTCCAGTTTGTCATCACTGGCATAGAAGGTGAAGGTCTGCATGACGTTAGCCCCAGCCCTCAGGAACTCTCTGTGCAGCTGTCGCACTGTGGAAAACATGTACATTTTTCTTTTTCTTGATGAGTTAAAAGAGCTAGTAATATACAAGACTGACAAGCAGAAAATTTAAAGTCTGAAAAGGGTACACAAAAAAGAGCAGGATAAAAAGAGGCAAAACAACCACAGATTACCAAGAACTGATCACAAGGTCATGAGAGTGGTCTTACAATGTTAGAATGAGTTTTTATTGTAAACATTTTTACTTTAGTGGTTTGAGATATGAATAAATTTGTGTAGGAAATAAATATAAAACTTATGAAGGTTGGGAGAAAAAGAAAATAAAAAAGGAAAAAAAAATACTAAAATACAAATAAAACTGGTAATGTCAAGAAGGACAGACATGACTTTTTATGTGAGACACTAAGGTAACAAATATGCAAGTTAGATATAAACATATGCACATCTTATTGTTACATGTTTACATAAATAGACATAAGTGTGCAGTATGATCACAGATGTAGATTGTTCATTACCTCAATAATTCAGTCTTAATTTTTGAACTCAAAGACTGAATGTTCTGCAAATGTCCTTTAATTAGAGTCGTATAATGTATTATAAATTACTTTATGCTTGCTATAGAATAACTATGATAACAATGATTAAATTATTGGTTTAAAAGATATGGGAGAACTGAATATTGGTTTGAAATAACAATTTTCTTAAAAGATTGTTAGTTAAAATAATAATGATTGTGAATGGTGATTATTCACAGCATGCTGCTGGATTCAGGCCTCAGGTTATCAGTGGTTTGGTCTGGTAGTAAGCTTTGCCATCAATCAGAAGGGCAAGAGTTCAAGCCCATCTTTGGCTGTCACATGTCGATGTGTCATTGTGCAAGACACGCATCCCTTATTTGCTCCCACTGCTGCAGAGGCATAGGAGGCAAAGGACACCAAACCCTTCAGCTACATTAACAACTGCCACAACTGGCAATAGTGCCCCAGGATGTCTGTTTGCATCTTCTCAGCTACCAAACCAACTTCCAAATATATTTCGACCAGGACTTAAACTTGCCACCCTCTGATCCCCAGCCCAAGCTCTAATGGACTGAGCTGCACTTGCTGTGTTTTAGCATTTAGCATTTATCATTTGCCAGCCAATAGAAATGGTAGGGCCTGTCAAAGGCTCAGTGCATAGGCCCTTCTCAGTTGTCATTCAGCTGGGTAAGTCAGCCACCTGGCTTTGATCTCAGCTTTTGGAGCTGACTGTGAAAAGTTTCTTGCAGATTTTGGCATGGCTACAAACAATTTGACATTATTAGCCTAACACTTAAATTAATTAACTTGCACATAATGTTAACATCACACCCCAAAAATAGGCTACAACCACTGAAGAGAGAAGGTTTACATCATTAGTAGTGACGCACGAGACTGGATTTTTGTTGACACCCAATATGCCAAAATTTCAGCACTCATTTTGCAGATACTGATACCAAAATCGATATTTTTTGTCATAGGCACAAAATCTTTACTTTATGAAAATTGACTTGTTGCTGTCAATGTGACTGTTTATATATGGTACGGATGCAAAAGAAGAAAAACAACATTTCACTCTGGAGAAATGACACTCTTGATTTTCAAACATACTCATGCAGTGATGATAAGGTGAAGCATTATGGTGTATTTGTGTATTTTGATGATATTACAGCCAATGAGGGATATATAGATGATATGTAAGTCTGATATATTGGCTGTAAATATCAGCAACAATGTTAATAATTCATTGATACTGATATTCAACTTTTTAGGCCAACATCTGCCAATACTGATATCATACTGATAATATGGTGCTTCCCTAATTGTGAGACAGGTAAAATTGTATTTTTGTTGATTTGATAGGTAAGTATGCTGACTTAGAGCTTAAGTTTAGCCACCAATTGTGGCAAAGTGCTGTACTGCCACACAACAATGTAGTGCATGTTGGATTTGGAAGTATGTACATATGTATATGTCTATTTTTATATATGTATGTATGCAGATTCATATATTTATAAACTAAGGGGGAATGGCTTCAACCTGTTCTTTTTTAAAGTGTCTTGAGATAACATTTGATATGATTTGGTGCTATATAAATAAAGATTGATTGTTTGATGTTATGGTGTAGCTCTTACGGAAGTAAACCAGCTACATTTTTTGAGTTGGAGTGTTTATTTCTTTAACCTTGACACAAACATGTTTGCGTTCTGTCTTACCAGCCTCAGGATGTGTGACTGTGGCCTCTGGAGTCCATGGCCCAGCTTTCACGTACCCTCTCTTCTCCAGGGCAAACACAAATCCTCCATCACCGATCACCACCTCCCCAGCATTCAGACGCTCAATGATCCCCTGTAAGTGCAACATAGTATCATCTACTCTCAGCGCTGCATAATATGGTGTAAAAACTGTTAAATTTAACAGTGCATCCCTGGACTCAGTTCTTGTGACATCAAGTTAATCAAATTCAAAGAACTGAGTTGTTGCAGGTGTTGAAATTTACAGCTCTGTTACAGGATTGAGAAGTGGGAGTATGTGCAGTTAAAATTACATTATTCTGTACATGATGGCGTGAGGCACCTGCAATTCAGGTGCAAAGGTGTAAAGATAAAGGCAGATTTAGCTGTGACACCTTCAGCCTGGCTATTTCACAAAACTTAAAACCAGCAATGGCACAATTTTCTTACATCACAGTCCAATAAGACAACAAAGACGTATCGGATGTTAAGATTTTATTTTTTTATGTTCCTGCAGGCAGTTATCTTACCTTTTTTACAGGTGGCATCTTTTCCCCAGTTGCAGCTGCAGCACTTGGTAACGGCGAACCCCTCTTTCAAGCATAAAGAGTGCAGAGAGTCGCTCCTCACCTGTTTTATACTGCCAAGTGAATATGGGAGGATTTGTTGTTTGCGCCAAGTTTTTGCCACATGTTTGTCTGGATGTTGCGCAACTTGGTCAGGCTCACTGATCAATGGCGATGACATGGGGTTGTGATAGTCGTTTCTGGAAAGATAGGAGCATGTGAAATCTTTATGATACATACTGTTATATTAAGAGTAGGTAGTGCTAACATTACCTTGTTTCCAAACCAGATGCACTTTGTTTTAGATGACAGTAAGTGGAGCACAGTAAAGTGTACTACTTAAGTGAGTTTAATAGACCAGAACATCCGTGTTATGTAACTCATTCAATTACGCAAAATTGTGTTTGTGCCAAGTTAAGTTTAGTTTTCCTCAGGAGACCTGTTGAGATAAACTATTGGCCATGGCATACCAAACTGATGTGATGATCCATGTGAGTCATTCTTATAAACGTAAACCCCATGAACAATTAAAGGATTTTCGGCAAAAACTCGGGATAAATGTACATAAATGTCTATAAAGTGCTATACAGCAGCAATATGTCTCTAAGAGGTGTAAGAGGTGTAGACCAATAAGGCTTAACATTGTGACTGCCGTCAGGTGAAGTGAATAACAATGATTTTCTTTTCATCTGGCACTTGTGAGTGGGTGGGACATACCAGGCAGCAAGTGAACATTTTGTCCTCAAAGTTGATGTTGGAAGAGGGAAAAATGAGCAAGTGTAAGGATTTGAACGATTTTTGACAAGAGCCAAAGTGTGATGGCTGGATGACAACTTTGAGCATCTTCAAAACTGCAGCTAATGAGTAGTGTTTCTGGTCTGTAGTGCTCAGAATCTATCAAAAGTGCTCTAAGGAAGGAAAAGTGTTGGACTAGCGAAAGGGTCTTGGATGGCCAAGGCTCACTGATGCGCGTGAGAAATAAAGACTGTCCCATGTGGTCTCACCCAACAGAGAACCTTCTGTTGCTCAGATTGCTGAAGAGGTCAATGCTGGTTCTGATAGAAAGGTGTCAGAATACAGAGTGCACTGCAGTTTGTTGTGTGGAAGCAAAAGGAGGACCAAGTGGTCATAATGTTCTGGCTGATCAGTGTACAATAGCCTTGCAGTGAAAGTACAGAAGAGGGTTTAGAAGGACTTGGATGGTTTCTGTGATCAAGTGATTGAAAAAAAAAACATATTTCTCTAATGATGTGGAAATGTGTTTTTGACCTGAGATGTATTCAGTTTGTCTTTGAGTCAGTCTGAATGTTTGTTCTGATGCTCTCAATGCATTGTTGAGATATTACATATAGATAATATAGATAGAGATATTGAAGGAGTAAACTTGAGAACACTGACCTCAACCTTTGACCTCCAAAATCTAGTAAATTAGTCCTTGAACCAGAGTGAACATGAAGGCACAGTCTGAGGGGAATCTCAAAAAGATTCAACATTTGCAAGAATGACCTGAAAGGGCAGACAGTCAGACAATTGTATAACCTGAAATCATAAAGCCTCCTGCCTCAGCTATTGCAGTCTTAGGCAGTCTCAGCTGAACAATAAAACTAAACAGCCTGACGCAAGACAGCATAAGACTGCAACATTTATTGAGTTGCACAATAACTTTACAGACTCTGTTTTATACCTGGACCTGGTTTGTTTAAGTTGAGAAATATCATGAGAAAGTAATCCACTTCTACCTTGGAACAAGTACTCAAGCTTAAAAAATAAAAAAAAACACTATTTAGTTGTTCAAAGAACACGAATTGGGATCTCCCTTATCCAGAGAGATTATTAAGGATGGGAAAATTTCACATTGCTTTCAACAGGCACTGCATTGCATACTTTGTCTTAACTAGGGGTGTGAACTAAGAAACAGTTCCAAATGGGAATGGGCCCCAACTGATTTGTGGTATTGGCCCTTCATTAGTTTTTTGATTGGCTACCAAACCAGACAATCAGAATCAGGGTGCCACTCTTTAAAGCAAAGAAAATTATCCTGTTAATGCACTGTGGTGATATTTTATCTGAATTTTATTACTTGGACCTTGAAAATCACAAAGAAAACTTTTCACATCTAAAGACCCATGCGGAGGTGCCAAAACCTGTAGTACCCCAAGTGTTCACTTGGGGTTGGCTGCAGAAACCTGACATCTTAACCTGTCATCTTAGTTGGCAAAGGCGGTTTTCACGGCCCTCATACACATCTTTAAAGCCTGTTGGAAAAAAAGCTTCAGTCTAAAACAATAACGCATCTATGTGCTCTCATTGTAAGGGGGGAGAATTTTTATAGATTGTGCCCATTTTTCTTTAGTGAAGGATTTATTCAGGATTTCCGATTTTGGAAATGCAGTGTTGCTGGTGGTCAGGTGGCCTTAAGTCCTGTCTCAACATGGCCTGTCTGTGTGTAGCAGATGGAGTTAAAGTTCGGTTGAGATTGCACGTGCAGTATGGCAGCATCCATTAGAGGTCATCAATAGCATTCCAAAGGCTCCTATGACATGGCATTGTCCAGTTATTTTACAGTCTATAGACTTGACAAAGGGTTAATTGATATAATTTTGTATATGATTAAAAATTGCCTTATCACTAAGTTCTTGATGCAAATGACGACATGAATGACAACATAGACACAAGTCAGTAAACATGGGGAACAAGAGACAAGGTCTACTCTTTTTCATACGGGCAATCCACAGGAATCAATAAGAGAATAGATAAAGAATTAGACTGATGATCACATCAGAAATCTACAAATTTCTAAATTCCAATCTCTTGTCAGCACCAAAATCCATACCAACTAATTAAATGTCTTTAAATTATCTCCATTGATCAATATCCGTGTGAAGTGTTGTCCTGTTAGCCCTACAACCATAAGTAGTTTTCTTAAAGCCTTTTCCTGTAATTCAGAATGAACCTGGCTTTTGCTGGGTCAAGGATCGTCCTGATTTTTGGATGAATGAATTCAAATTGTATTAAAAGTTTTAAACTACAGAAAGAGGATTTGATCTTAACCAAATACTGAATTAGATGACCTGATCTTATTCCATCCTGATTTTATTTGGATACTAACTAAAAGCTTTTTTCCTGTTGGATTCCTATAGGGACATATCAAATGCTTTATAAAGAAAGTGACCTTCAGTGGCAGCTGTAGAGATTTTTGGTTGAAATGGGGACCTGCCTGATATCAAACTGTTGTTTACCAGTCATTGTTTTTTTCAGGTTAACCAGTAACACCCCCTTCAGTCGTCACTGCTCGCAGACCCAAAACACGTATTAAACACATACACACAGACTACTACACACACACACACACACCCCCACCCAAACACACACACACACACACACAGACAGATATGTGGTTGTTGACCTTCAATAGAGCAGTGGTGCTTCGTTCTGTCAGATCTGGGTTTATCCAGTTTCAGGGGGATTGCTACATGGACCTCCCTCAGGTGTTTATCAACAGAGCCAAAGTTCAGAAACCCCCTCACTGCACCACACTGTACCATTTCATCAGCATGTTTTAGAACTACACTGCCCTGTTGCCCCTCCGCTGCTCCTAAGGGATGTTTCTATTGTTTTGCTAAAAGAATTCACAAAACTCCAGAGCCATTTTGCAGGAATACCATCCATACTGTGGGCCAGCCATTTTTACACGTGCTGTGCTCACAACCAAGAGAGAGTGCTGTAATTTAGATCAGACACCCAGTCAGCATGAGCTTGTAGGAATGTTACATGATTCCTTGTGTAGCAGTGTTAAAGAGCCCATAGAATACTTCTTTTGAGTTTAATGTGCCCTTTAGTGTATCTCCTCCACATGAAAGAGCACTTCTATGAACAAGACAAAAATCTGCGGCGTCAGCACTTCTCTTCTCCCCATATCTAAGGCACCAGCAGCTACATAAAACTTCTCATTCACCCCTGAACAGTAGGCCTGAGTGATATATCAATTCACTCGATTTTTTGTTGCAGAAATGTATGTATATTTTGGTTTTTTTTTTGAGAGGCAAAAAATCTATTAAGATTAAGATTGGAGATTGACTTTTGTGAAGAAAAATATGGGCTTTTATTTTTAGGGTATATGGACCAGCTCTACTGAATAGATCTACCAGTATGATGCCCTGCCATTGTTCCATTGACATTTAAGGCATTATTTGTAGAGCACTGTTCATACATACAGCAAGTCATAGTGCTTTACGGAGTTAAATACTAAGATAATTTGACATTAGTATCATTAAAGACTTAAGATAAGCAGATAAAAACAGTCAATAATAAAAAAAAAAGAAAAAAAAAAAGAGAGAAATGTAATATAAAATCATTTCTACCATTTCAGTAGGGCTCTCGCCCAGTCGGCTTGGGCCCTAAAAACAAATATATATTGAATCAAAAGAACAGAGGAGATAGAAGGAGAAGAACAACGAGAAAAAGCTGAATGTATGAGAAGCCTGTGGTAAATGAAAGGTCTTCAGACCAGTTTTTAAAGTGTTCATAGGTGTGGAGAGTCTCAGATTCTCTGGTAGTTTGTTCTCCAGGTGAGGAGCGTAAAAACTAAAAACTGCCTCACCCTGTTTTAGTCCTGATCCTGGGAATAGTGGGTAAACCTTTTCCAGAGGACCTGAGGGATCTGGATGCCTCATAGGGGACTAAAAGATCCAAAAGGTATTTAGGCCCAAAACCATTAAGTGCTTTATAAACCAAGAGAAGGATTTTAAAATCTATCCTTTGACTCAAAGGGAGCCAGTGTTGTGATCTAAGGACTGGTGTATTATGATCTATTGTCTTGGTGTTGGTGGGGACTCAAGCAGCAGCGTTCTGGATGAGCTGCAGCTGTGTGATGAATTGTTTTGATAGAACTGTGTTAACACAGTTACAGTAATCCTGTAAAATGCCTTCATTGTTCTCTGCACTTCCCTTGACAAATAAATAAATGTTGTCAAGACCAAGTTGCTTCTGAGTTTAATCACATGCTGCCATAGTCTTCAGGCTTGCAGCTACTTCTTGCTGTCGTCCTCAATGCCTGTAGCCTCTGCCTCTTCCTCATCAGGGGATGCTGGCTGGGCAGTGCAAGACAAAGTTCTAGTAGATCCAGCTGCTCTGCAAGTTTACAAGGCAGCAGTGATTAAGCTTAACCACAGTGGTTACTGTCTTAGTTATGAGCTACGTAGTATCGGCAACATGATCATTTACATTCATGTTTTATACCTGCTTACAGGCCAGCTGACAGTGTTGGCTGGGCCTGGGACAAGATAATCTGAGATGCATTAAAATTGATGCCTGGTTTATCACACAAAGAAAAAGAACACAACTTCTAGATTTCTGTATAAGTCAGTCATTCATGTGACAGAATAAGTCCTTCCTTTGCAAAGGCTGCTTATATAAATGTAGAGGGGAGTGGTTTGTTTACTTTAAAGTGCAGGAACAACCTGCAGTTGCACCCACTGAACTCCTTCCTTTAAGCACGAGGGGTATGTAAGTGTGTGTGGTGCACATATATTTAACTGTAGTGTTTGTGGACATGTTTATGAGTGTGTATGTGTGTATTTCTGTGGGCTCTTACGGTTCATGTGTCAGTGAAGTGCTGAGTCAGGCAGCTGAAGATACCTCAAATTCCCAGCAGACACTGAAGCACAACCATGAAAACAACCCCAAATGCCCCAAAGTTACAACTGTTACACCTGCCGACAGCTGGCATTACATCACTGTGACATACGATAGTGACATGCAATGAAGGAACCGAGGCTGATTTTAATGAGGAACAGTTAGGGGAATTTTGTGATACAATATTTGCTGCATCTCAGACACACTTGTAAGGCCATTCCACAGAATCCCTTATATGAAATCTATTTTACACGCTGTATTTCTACCATATCCCATTTCTTCTGAGTTATTCCAGCTATTCCAGCAGGAGTATCAGGCGTTGCCCAGCAGCTGTACCGAATGACATTCCCTCTTTGCGGCTATAACTAGTTCACGCAGGCTAGGGCTGGATATGAGGCTGGCCGTGCATCAGCAAAGAGACCAAAGGCTGAAGCTGAGGGTGAAAGGACGGGAGTGGGGACTGATGGTTTAATGGGGAGGGGGAATGGTTGTAAGGGTGAGGGTTAGGGGGCGGAGAGGCCTGCTGGGAAAAGGCCAGATTTGAGACATCTTTGCAGAGAAAGAGGCCACCCTAAATTCTGGGATGCACGTCTGGTTGTTTGAGTGCTGAAACGTGTTTGATATGCAGATGACCTGGGCTGACTCTGATAAAGTTGTGGTTAACTTTTAACTTCTTGCAGGCTGATAATATGCTGGGGCCATCACACACTCTGTGACCAGGTGGCTGAAGACAAAGATCAGAGAAGAGTTCATTGGATTCAACAAACTGTCCATGAAATGTGCTTATTGCTTTTTAAACTATAATGCAATGCTTATTCCTGACCCTTGTATGTCTCCTGTTTCCTGTTGCCTCACTCTACTTTCCTCTCTTGTCAAAGAGGGGCTCTCTGTCTGTGCCACTGCAGCCCCCTGTTTACCTCCACCCCTTCCTCTGGTCCAATCACAGCTCGAGCCAAAGACGACACTCTGCTTAAACTGTCCATTCTTTGTGGAATTTTACGCCACAGGAAGATAAATAGAGAAAGACACACTATATGATTGTGTGAGAGGGGACTCAGTGAACTAGTAACCTGGCTGTAGTCTTTATGGTCTCATCCTCATAGTTCTTATCTTAGATAAAGAGACCATACGTGTTAGAAAGAGCACATGGATGCAATAAACTCTTCATGACCCACTGTTTGTGGGGTTAAAAAAGTTTTTGCAAATCTGGTTCATTAAAAGTTTACAGTTTTCACAATTACTAGGATATTTGTTCCTTTTCCATTTTCTCTAAGCTGCAAACCACAAAATCTGAGAACTCTCTATCAAATACAATCATTCACACCTAAAAGGTTTTATCTACATTAAAAAATAGGAATCGGAATGGGTACAATTTTATTGGTACCTATTCTACTATTAATTCTGTTTATCGATAGGTCTTTATCAATTCCCTTGTCGATTTTTTTTATGTTTAGTGTGAAAAAAAAAAGTTTTTATTTCAGCAGTGTAAAAATATGCTACTCCTAATATTCTATGCTATGCTGGGTGGGCAAACAGTTTGTCCTTGTTAATCCATCAGTTGTGTTTAATGGTGGACAAGGTACTCAACTCTATTACTTGAGTGAAAGTATAGGTACTCCTGGTCAAATGTTACTCCAATACAAGTGAAAGTTGTTCATTCAAATTTTTACTGAAGTTAAAGTACTGGAGTACCAGCTTTTGAAAATACTAAAGTATTAAAAGTACATTTTTGTTTTGATGTCAACGAGTTATTGTATTGTTGCCACAATGAATTTACAGACCCTAATGACTGAAACAGCCTTCTGAAGCATTGACCTGCTAATAGAACCTGTAGAATTAAAAGCTTGTAAAATATTCTAGGAAGCCTATAGAAACGGCTAAAAATGACTATTGAAACACGATTGAATCGACAAAAGGATGGTTGGACGGCAAGTTTTTGTAGGCGGTGATGAAGTTTGTGCATGGTAAACAGAGCAAACATTTAAAACGATATCAATCATTCTTCATTTCAACAATCTCAAACATGGACTTCAGATATGGCCATGGGTGCTCTGGTGAGGAATCGTCGTCTGTATCTGCCGTAGCCATCATTACAGCCAGGAGGTACCATTATCTGAGCAATGTTAGCTCAATGTTTACCTGCCTGATCTGAGTAGCATATGCACGAACTACAAGTATGGCATCACCACTTGACCAAATCACATGGAGATCGCATTTTAGAAGAGAAAAGAAATTTCATCCGCTGACTTCAGAGCTATACTTTGAAGTAACGAGTAATGAGAACCTTCATAGAAATGTGGTGGAGTCAAAAGTACAGTATTTGTCTTTCAAGTGTAGTGCAGTAAAAGTCACAAGTTTAAAAAAAATAATACTGAAGTAAAGTACAGATACTCAAAAAATGTACTTAAGAACAGTACTCAAGTAAATCTACTTCTTTACTGTCCACCCTGGTTGTGTGGCACTGTAGCATGCTAAAATGAAGCTTCATATGCCATTTGATTTAATTTGGAAGTCTTTAATGTCCCATAAGGTCAATTTGATTTGCAGCAGAAGTTAAAACACCTGTTCTTACAACACCTCTCATGACAGTTAAAGCATACGAACAGATACCGCAGACACAACACAAGTAAATACACAGAGCCAGCACAATTTGACCGGTGCATCATTCCCATGAAGCTCGCCTCCAGCTTGTTTAAAAAAACCAATGGCTGTTGGGACAAAGGATTTAAGGTACCTGTTTGATTTGGCCTTGCGAGTGAAAGTATGTCTTCTCTTAGATGGGAGAAGCTGAAACTCTGCATGAAGAGGATGGAGAGGGTTTGCCAGAATGGCCTTTGCCCTCTGAGTGGCTCCAACTTTAAAAACAGAGTCAAGATCATTTAGACTCATGCTAATAGTTTTTTGGGCAGAGTTTGACAGCTTATGTTCAACATTTTATGCTCCATCTTACCGTCAAGACAATGATAGACTCTAGCACAATATTGGATTTTTGCTGACATCCGATATGCTGATATTTTTTAATTCATTATCGCCGATACCGATACCGATACCCTTACTTCTGGTCAAGAGCACAAGCTCTGTACTCAACAAAAATGGACTTGTTTCTTTCAGTATTGCAGTGTATTTTTAAGAGAAACAGATGTAAAACAAGAAAAATGGCATTTAACTCTTGCAAAAATGAAACCCTTGATTTTTAAATTGCATCAATTTTATCAATATTGTACATTTGTGTAATTTGCCAATATTTCAGCTGATATGTGTGGCCGATATAGCGGCTGTAAATATCTGCAAAAATTTCAATATCGACCAATACTGATACTTAACTTTTTAGGCTGATACCGATAATATCGTCCATCCCTAATAGACTCCTGCACTCTAGTATTACAGTTGTGATATAATACTTCAACAAAAAACCATCACACATGTGCATCACCCGCTGTAATGATGGCGCATAAATAAAGCTTAAAGACATGCATTTCTATTCATTCATTTTCTATACCGCTTATCCCTTTCAGGGTCTCGGGGGGTGGGGGCTGGAGCCTGGAGCCTATCCCAGCTGTCATTGGGCAACAGGCGGGGTACACCCTGAACCGGTCACCAGTTGATCGCAGGGCCACATAGAGAGACAGACAACCATTCACACTCACACCTAACAACAATTTAGAGTCACCAATCAGCCTAAGGAGCATGTTTTTGGTCTGTGGGAAGAAGCCGGAGTGCCCAGAGAGAACCCACGTATGCATGGGGGGAACATGCAAACTCCACACAGAAGGGCCCTGCCCGACCTGGGAATCGAACTGGCGACCTTCTTGCTGTGAGGCACGTGCGCTTCCTGCTGCGCCACCATGCCACCCTTAAAGACATGCACATTATGTTATTTGAATGTCTTTATATGGTGTCTGTATGGGCTGATGTTCTGCTGTTAAGAGTCAAAACACACCAAAAATTAACCATTGAAGGGAAATCAGGTTGGTTGACCACAAAAGCAGAATGAGTTGTAACAAAGAGAATGTCAATTTAAGCTAATTATTATTGTTTTTAATTTCTGCAACAAAATGCCAGAACACCTCTGTTGCAAAATATTTAAATTACATTGTTATTTTGACCACTGACTATTGTAAGAATTAGACTGAGCCATGTGACTTCAAATGTTTGGTTATCAAATGGAGCCTTTGGAACATTGTTGAAGCCACTGCCATACTATTCATGCTGTCTTGACCAAACTTAGGATCAACCTACAGGCAGACAGACAAACCAAGTTAAGACCAAAGCCATTTGTTGAACCAGGCTGCAGATATGTTCATTTAGGCTGTAAAACCACACTATCTTATAACCCCCATAGCCCTGGTATAGTTTCAGACACTGAAAAACTCAATACCTCCATCAGGTTGATTCTGATAATGACTCATCAAAACTTTTGAGTAGAAAAATTCAATTTTAATTAGCACATGCAGACAACAGTGCTGGATTTTTTCCATAAAGAAATGTTCTTAACTAACAGTTTGCAAACTGCATAACCTCTAAGATTGCCTACATCCATCATTAAAGAATATACTTCCTTACTTGGACACAAGAGGGCGTGATAGTACTCCTCTAGAAAAGTATCTTCTGTGGCCCTTATGTACAGAGAAGGCACCAATTAGCTAAACATTTTGACCATTTATGCAGTATAATCCACTTCAACTTTCATTTTGATTTGATACACATTACTTCCTCATTCCTTGAAATGTCCTTTTAAGAATCTACCTCGCATACAGTTTTGTTAGCACACTACGTATATGTAACTATGGCAACTAGCATCTGTCTGTGCTCACAATACCTGCCTTATTAGCTTGTTTGGGGTTTTCTTGACTTTGTTTCCTGTGGCAATCAGTGAAGTCAGGATTGTGAATGGCTTTTTAGTTTCCACAGGCTGCCATTTCCTTTACTAAAAAATAACTCCAGTAGCCTAGCAACTGATTGAAATCTTGTTTTGCTGCATGCACTGTGTTACACCTGCAAATTACCCAGCACATAAATAAGCCACAAGCTTTAGCTATGTAGCTCTGAGAACTGAGCTTTTGACATCCATTCACAATACCCTCATCCATCTCCCCACATTGGTCAGTTTGGGCTTAAAAAACCCACAAAGCCATGCCGCAGTGCAAAAACAAGGCTTTAAATTAGCAGTCCACAGACAAATAGATGACGTCAAGGTGGCTAAGTCCACTATTATGTACACTCTTTGGTTTTGGTTTCAGGACTTTTCATGTCTTCTCTGCAACTCCCCTGAACCTGTTATTATACACAACTGTAAAAGCTATGTTCAGAGTTTCAACTCATGTAAAACCATATCTTCTCAATTTTACGTGTCCTTTTACCTGTAACTTGCCTGCAAATCTGTTTATTAAATATTACTTTATGTGATGACTCTGCAAAATTAGAGTGATAGTAAACTCAACTCTTAGTTTGTTGTTCTCAGCTGTATATTCACACTGAAATGATAGTGTTTCTTCTTTATGCTTGTTTATGGTTCACTCAAACGCTCAAACAAATGCCACAAAAAATTTTTGTCAGGCCACCTCTTTCCAGTTGTCAGTCTGACCAGGAAGAGAGCCACACTGTTTGAAACACTTGTTTATAAATGAACAATGGCAGTTTCATTGCAGGAGAACAACTCAAGCCAATCATACTGACTTTAAATTGGAAAAAAGGCTGGTCATCACTACTACAGATTAAATAGCTTGGCTGTTTTTGAGCTGGATATCAAAATGTGTATCTGTCCTGCAAGTGCCTGCACCTGGATTGGACTAGAAAGGGGAGAAAGAAAAAGGGCAGTGATCCACTGAAGCAGTTTTATTTCAGCTACAAAGTTTGGTGCACAAGGAAGGCATGTGTTACAACAGCATGACTTGGTAGTAAAAGAATACGGGTGCTAGACTGGCCTACCTGCAGACCAGACCTGTCTCCTATGGAAAATATGAGGTGCATTATGGAGGACAAAATAGAACAATGGAAACCCTGGACTGTTAAGCAACTTAAGTTGTAAATCGAGCAAGAATGGGAAAGAAATACACCTACAAAGCTTCAACAATTAGTGTTCTCAGTTCCCAAACACTTATTGAGTGTTTTTTTTAAAGGAAAGGTGATGTAACACAGTGGTTAACATGCCCCTGTCCCAGCTTTTTTGTAACTTACTGCAGGCATCAAATTCAAAATGAGAGAGTATTTGAAAAAAAAAAAAGAAATCATCAGTTCAACATTAAATATCTTGTCTTTGTAGTGTAGTCATGATGATTTGGAAATCTTTGTACTCTGTTTTATTAAAGTTTTACACAATGTCCAAGCGTCATTGGAATTGGGGTTTGTACCTTCAACCACAACAAAAACAGCAGAATGCTTTAGGAATGAGTTTCTTCAAATGTCTCACTGAATCATCGTGAGAGTACTGATTGACTGTTAGCAACCACAGATGTGTTGTTTAAACAAAGTCATGATGTTCACTCCATCCAAGAACTATGTTTATTTTGGCAAAGCACAAGCACCAGGGATAGGTCCAGCTTGGATTTGTTGCTCAATTCAGTTTAATGATCGGCGTGTTGGTTCATACCTCATGTCTGCAGGTTGATTAATATGTCAGGATTAGTTGAAGCAGGTCGGTCAGATAAACAAGAGACCAAATACTCATGGTCAAAGAACATTCGATCCAGTCCCCCATTAATGATTATTTAGTTTTCTTACATGTAAGAGATGGATCATGTTAATCACAATGGTACAAATGTTTCTGTGCTTACTTAAGAGCATTTTCTTTCATATTAAATCATGACTGCACTCATGCTTGGCTCATCATGCACATTTAGTTTGCTTTCTTTAAGTGACCTAACTCCTCTATTATGTTCCTTTTTGCAGCATTATTTAGTCCAAGGCATTGTGTCACCTTTATGTCGTCCCTTATTTCCATCACATGTGACCTCATTTCCAAAATCAACTTGCAAGAATATTCCTAATGTGGAGAAATGGAAAATATGGACTCTCCTTTCTTTCCTTAACCTCACCCTCTCACTCAAAGTAACAAAGTTTAACATCAATAGCCCCGATTACGCTTCTTATCCTTTACTAATTAACTAATTCTTGAGTGCCTCTGCTGTAAAAGTCCCAGAGAAAGAATGGGGGAATGAATTGACCGCATTTGCTCAGTCTCCATAGGTAGAATCAGAGGTGCAATATTGGTGTTAGGGGGGTATGCTGACTCAGCAGGGGAGAGTAACTCTACAAGTGTGTGTCTGTCCTTGTGTGTATGTGAGGCATGTGCTCTCTCACACCTTTCTTGCTCTGCATGTACCCATTTATTATGTTCTTGTACGTCTCAAGGTGTTACAATGACCAAGCTTTGGTGCATTTTTGTAAATGTCCAGTGAGAAGAGTTACAAATACTATAACTTAATAACTACAGCAAATTTACATATTGGCAGTTGAAGGGGTGCGCCAGCATTTTTTTTCTTTTCGTGTCTTGCTCCACTTCCAAGTTCATGACAAGCAGTTAGACACCATTCTTTCCACTGTGCGTGCAATAAGAAGGACGAGATGGGCAGAGCTCGGCCACTGCTAATTAGCTTAACTGAGACACTGGGAGTCAATGGGCAGTGTTAGCCTCCCTCTGCGTACAAGTCATCAGATAAACTCTTCAGCAACTCTAAATGGTCCTGTGTGCTTGTTGTGCCAACTTTTTTTTTTACTGTGTTATGTGACGTTATCTATTTTTAGAAGAAGATTAGCACTTTATGTAAGTTTTGACAGAAATATGTACGAAACTAAACCACAGGGCACATGTGCGCCAGTAAACAGCTGAGGAAAAAGAAGAATAGAAGGAGAGAATGAAGAAGAGCTCATGCAGTAGATTGGTGAAGGAGTTTTTAGGACACTGTGACACTTTTAAGACACTGTTTTGAGTTGCTAAAGAGTTTATCTGATGACTGTAGGCAGAAGCAGGCTAATGCTACCCATTGACCCCCAGTGTTTGAGCTAAGCTAATTAGCAGTGGGCCAGCTCTGCCCGTCTCTCCCTTGGTACTGCACGTACAGTCGAAAGAATGGTGTCTATGTGCTTGTCATGGACTTGGGAGTGAGGCAAGACACAAAAACGAAGGAAATGTTGGCATATCCCTTTATAGGTGGTATACTCCGACTCAAGGACCTGCAGTTTCTTGCCCTTCTGCATTACATTTATTTCACAGCAGTGAAGTTGCAGTTTGCACCCTCACTTTACAACATGGTTCTTCATACTCCATTGGTTAAGTTCTGTAAATTTAATAAGCATTCTCCCTCCATACAGTAAGAAACTTGATATCATCCAAAAGCACTCATGCAGTACCACAAATATTATGCAATCAGTAAAAACTGATACAAAATATACAAAGGCCTTTCTTTACAATGAAAAAACAATTCTGATTTAGAAACTTACACACCACTCACTTGTGACAGATTTAAGGCTCAAGAGTCCACATAGCTCAATTATACCATCTCCTATTTTCACACACATAAACTTATGTT
This sequence comes from Cetoscarus ocellatus, assembly GCA_037902135.1. Lineage (NCBI taxonomy): Eukaryota > Metazoa > Chordata > Actinopteri > Labriformes > Labridae > Cetoscarus > Cetoscarus ocellatus. Next base: position 3,003,609 of record JBAMNC010000412.1, read on the forward strand.
GGTTATTTGCACCATCACGGCATCATTTCTGCACAGAATGCAACTTCCTCTCCCCAGCCACTAACCATTAAACCCAATCATAATCATCCCAGTGTCTCTTAGGGCCTTGTGTTTCCCATGGAGTCACCCGTCTGCAAGAAGAATATCCTCCATCCTCCCCTGAGACCAGAGTGCTGTCCTGACCACACGTCTCTATTTACAGATTTTTGTGCCTCCCACAGTGTTCTCACCAGGATGACACACTTGCAGACCGGCCTGGTGTGGAAAGAGGAAGTCCCGGAGGCTGGGCTCGACCAAATGACACAGTGGAGCAGAGAGGTGCCTTGTGAGAGAGGAGACAAACTGTGGAGTATGAGGTCTGAGGCTGTGAAGAATGTCAAGAGGGCGGCGTGAAGGCCTGCACTTAGCAAACTCCCACTGCAGCATCCAGGGGGAAGAAATGAGAGCTGCTGTTAACAGGCTGGGAAGAGGAGTTAATGTTTTTCTAAGGACTGGTTTGTATAGAAAAATAACAGAAACAGCATGCTGCTGGAATGCAGCAGTAAATACCAATGTGGTGGAACTTAGAGTTGCGTGGTCTTTGACACTGCCAAACTAATACTGCTGCCAGATATATAAAAATGAATGGGATTAGTGGTCACCAATAGACCACCGGTGTTGACACTACATGGGCTCTTTGCTTTGCATCATTTCTTATGGTCTAAACTTCTGGAATACAGTAATGAGAATTTTTGTATTTTTACCTTTTTACCTACATTTTCTTGAGTAACTCAGTTAATAATGTCATAAATGCCTTAGCAGGGGTTTGTGCACGAGGAGCACTTCTAGTTTTTTGTGCTTCTGCATTGGTCTCATTTCTCATCATCAGAAGCTGCTGCCTTGAGTATTCTTGTCTCTCTTTCTTAACAACTGTCTTCCTTATTTTATCAGTTTCCATACTGCAGCACTTACTTACAGTGGCCTCACAAAGCAGCTGTCATCAAGCCTGACTCACCTGTGATTAGCTGTTTTGGCAACCTTAACAATACAGAAAAGTGTGTGCACGCTGAACAAATATACATGTAGAAAGATATGATCCTGGCCCAAGTCACTTTAAACCATGTTATTCAAGCCATGCGTATCTACACAAGCCTCCAACAATTTATCACCTTCATAATTTTGCACAGCCTCCAAACCACACAGTCCTTCATAACATCCAGCAGAGGCCTGCTCTCATTCGTCAGTCTCTTCTGCAGTCTTTGACCTTCCTAAAGTTTCATATAGTCCCAGTGTGACAGTCTCCTCTGAGTTGTCACAGTTCCACAGACCACAGTGTAATAACTTTTAAGTGTGGTTGAAGTCTGAACCTCAGCTTTCTGGGTTAGAAGAGAGAGAAAACAGCAGGAGGAGACACAGAAAGCAGAGGGAAGCCTATGATCTGAAGTCTTTTCATTTTACTCACTTATTTTTTTCAATGGATGAAATAGAAAAAACATAATCCCAGCTCTAATGTCCTCTTTGGCAGTCTTGAATGCTGCAATACTGCCGTTCTATGTCAAGTTTTTCCTTTTTAGCTTCGAGCTAGAAAAAAATGGGTGTGCTATAAACAAGCTTGTCAAAATGCGGCTTGCAGCCCAACATGCAATGCACCATAATGCAACTCCACATTCTCTATAGCACAATAATTCCTGACTTGCTGATATCTACCTCTGCTGTTAACTGCACTGGTGAGACGCTACACAACAAGTAGGCTTGGGAGAGGTAATGTCATCTTAACAAGATTAAAAAAGAAATGTTTAAAAACAGCTGTTGGCAAATACACCAGGGATTGAGTTGTCTTGTAATTGCATGTTGCCCAATTTCTTTATAAAATTAGAGATTTAAAATGGAGCACTGCACTCTGTATTGTTGCTGACTTGCAGCCCTTTTTGTTTTTTTATTCAAAATGTCAGTAAATATGACTTAATTACTGAGCTCTTTGTACTATATGCACCACACTACTGTCAGGGGGTAATTCACTACTTACCAGCGGTTCACAGGTAATACTTAATTCTGTTCAAGTAGAGCTATAGTGTGCAAAGACAATATGGAGATGTGTCATGCATCCTTAGATTGTTTTTTCTTTTAAAATACATTATTGTGAAATACTATATGAAAATAAGAGCCCGCCTGAAGTCCTCATACAACACAAAGTAAATACTGAATCTTAATGCCATTTTAGAAATATTTTATACATATATTAAGCATACTTACTGCTCTCAATTAAGTTTTTGAGATCATTAAATTTAATTTTTATAAGCCTTGCTCCACTACACATACCATTAAAGCTGCAGTGCTTAATACACTGAGTCTTAAAGGGAAAGTGTTTTACATAGGGTTGCTCAAGGCCTATGACACTAGTAATTATGATTGCCACTGAACCACTCGGCTAGCTTTGTCCCTGAAGAGAGGTAGCAGGATATTGATGCAAGGATACATCCTACATAGCAGTCAATGGTGCCACTGAAAGCCTCGTAATTAAGCAACTTTTAGGTTTAAACAACTCAGAAAACAACATTGGCTTGACTGGACGCAACAGTGAGGTCTTTAAGAGTTTCACTTTTCCTCAGCAAAGCCTCGGTGTTTAAAACATCAATTTTGGATCTGGTTGGGTAAAATGGGCACTGCAAACACAACGCTCTGTCATTGCAGGAGCGACCCATTTGCTAAGTATTCATGTGAGTTGGATCTAAATCAGTTTTGGCTTTAGTGACAGCTAACTGACCCTGCTGCAGCACTCTGACCTGAACAGCTGATGAGAGGAGAGCAGGGAGTGGCTGACGTAAGGATATGCAGGCCATAAGTTGTATCACAAGATAGTGAAGGGTGAAATGCTGTAAAGAATCTTACTGTAGCGTTTAGTTGTGCAAATGTTTTTTTTGAGTAGTTTTACCCCAAAAGTGGGGTAATTACGAGGCTTTCAGTGGCACCATTTGGTATTAAATACTGCCCAGTGTCAATACCTGGCTTGCTCCCCTTAGGGACTAAGATGCTTGGGTGCTTTAGTGGCAGTCATTTATTAATATCGTGGGCCTTGAGCAACCCCAGTTCAAAAAACCTGAACTATCCCTTTAACTAATTATGATTAATAAAAAAATCCAAAACCAGGGCTGAAGACTAGTACCAGGCTGTATAACATTTGGGCTGGGTTAGATAAAGATGAAAATAATTAATTTAATTACCTTCTTTTGAATAATAAAGCTGAAGGGTGCTTTATTTAGAAGGAATGGCTAAAACGTCAGACCTGCAGACTTTACACTCAGTTTCTATGTCCCTGTCACAACTTTGATGAATGAATAAGTAAGATCTGAAAGAAACTTAAAATTAGTATTTCCACACTTGGATGGAAAAATCTTCACTTAGCCCTTTATTGGTGGATGGGGGCAAAAAGATAATAATGTCAACGGGTGTGGCAAAACAAAACGCTTTTTCTTCATGAATAATAGTAACTCAGCTCACTGCATTTTTCAGGTCGCTTGCCCATCACCATCAGAACATATGTGAGGGCCAGAATAAACTGTGGCTTGCACTGCCCCTCGTATCTCCTCTCTGCTCCTGAGAAACGGAGATGGGGGAGGGTAGAAGAGAAAGGGAGGCAGGGAGGGGAGGACAGAGGAGAAAGCCCGACGTCAGATGTTGGTGGGCTGGCTTTAAGTGTGAGGGAGGGAGTGGAAGACTATCGTCCTGAAAAGAGGAAAGTTTAGTGAATGAGTTTTTAGAAAGCAAAGCTGCTCTGCCTCCACAACAGAAGCAGCGTTTCAAAACAAAGACACAACTCTGCGTCTGCGCCATACCTACAGCCCGACTGCACGTAAGTAGAAGATGATGTTAGAAGTCTTATTTCGCTATTTTTGCACTAATTTCACGCATTTTGTAGCATGTTGCTAAAACTGTCATAAATGAAGCAGGTTTGGATTCACTGGCCCACACGAAGTCACATTTAAGACAATTTCCCTTTATATTAAGACAGACATCTTTATTTAACTCATTTGTTTAGCCTCACTGATCAGCAGTTCAGCAGATGTCATGGAGCTAAAGGTGGGATGTCTAGCAGATAATAAGGCAGATATCTTAAATGTAGGCTTCTTTTCATGCCCGAGGTACTTTAACAATAAAGTCACATAGTATTAACATAGTTTTGTGTCATTAAAAAGAGGAGAAAGTGGAAAAAGTATTATATTGTTTTGTGTTCAAATCTAAACTTTAGTTAGTAGCCTGCTGTTATATTCTTTTGCAGAGTGACATGACAAAAAGTTGAAAAATAAACATAAACACATAAATAAATGCATGAAGCGATAAAAAAGTAAGTAACAACTCTGCAATGAATAAATGATAAAATGTTAAAGAGCAAAAGGAAAACCAAGTACAGGACATTTGTTTTGAATAACATGTTTTAAAGATTGCAAATTTGAAAAATTGGCATTTTTTCAAAATTCAAGGATGCAAAGCAGAAACTTCATCTGTGTTTCGATACAACAACTGAATTGCGAATCAGATCTGTTTATTTAGGCATTCATATTTCATGAACTCAAGACATAATCCTTTAAAGTAGGGGTGTCTTCAGCTTTTTTGGCCTCCCATCCCAAATTTAAATTTTTGTATAATAAGTATCTGCTGATTTCTTGTCTGGATCTGATATTTTTATTTACCTAGACTATACAGTGACACACTGCTTTTATTTTTGTTTTCTTGTTTACCAAATTTAGTCAACAAAGTAACAAGAGGAACTTATTTACTACCTTTTAACCACGTATGACTAGAATTATTGTAAAGCCAATAAAGAAATAAAATTGCTAGTCGGAATGGCACAGATGTACACATACAGAGTGGACGTGGATGAAACAGCACCGTCTTATTGGGCAAATACATACATAGAATACAAAATATAGTGAAATATAGAGCTTTTCCTAAATTATTTTGCTTTAATATAATGTATTTATTATTTATTTAAAGTTTATTTATAGGGACAGTATGAGGCAAGTGAAGGTTTGTAGCATTAATGTGGTCCAGATCTGATAAAACTGCTACAGAGGCTGGTAGCATCTATGCTAATCACTGTACGGGCAGTCACTTCCTGCTTTAGCCTTCCTTGTAGCTCCCACCTCTTCCTGCTCTAAAGAGCTCTGGTTGGGCTGTCCTGCTTTGGGCTGCTCACAGTCATTGTAGATAGGAGCTTCACAAGGTGGATCTGCCTTACAATGAATCGCGTAGATCCAGCAGCTTACGAGGTTTCATTGTATCAGGACATCCTTAATTTATATGTAAATTATCAGTTAAGGGATGTATTCAACACAGTGTTATCTGGGGAAATTAATCTTTCAAGTCATGATTTGTGCAAAAAAATGGTAACCTATTTGTCCTTTAATGACACTTTCAGCTATTTAATCTCCCTGTTCATCCCATTGAATCTTCAAATTTCACTTGAATAACTGACAGTGACCCTTAAAATGTAATTGTCTTTGACATGCACATTCCTGCAACCCCACTTCCAATGAAGTCGGGACTGTGTAAAATGTAAATAAAACAAACAGGCCATCAAGTCTTCCAAAACAGATTCAACAAATTTCACAGGGTTGTGTAGATGTCAGTCAAACAAACTCTACCACACCCACACAATCCTGAGAAGAGAGCTCTTTACTAACGCCTGTGTGGTGGTCCAGGACCTTCAAGGTCCCCTCATGGGCCTAATCTGTTCTCATTGGATGTCAGTTTAATTAGCAACATTTTCAATGGCTCTGCATTCTTTCTATGGTCTATCCTCTTTACAGAGCTTGCAGTCTCATACCAATGAGCTTGAACTACTGACTTGACAGTGTGGAAGTGGTAGGTCTATTTGGGGGGCAGGGAGTCAGCTGTTTCAGGTGGCTACTGGTGCTACTCACATGGGGGACAGGGATTGGCCTCAATTCTGTAGACATGTCTTGCATGTCTTGGAACTACTTTATCACGCAAAAGGGGCATTTAGAACACACTAAAAGGCATGTGAAATTTAAAAAAGCATAATTTTATGTCTTAACAGTGATCGGCTATTTGCTACACCAGTACACAATCAGGCGAAAAGGGTTTTTTGGTTACCAGGTAAGGTTCGGTACACAAAGGTGGCAGTCAAACTAGGCAGAGTTCGGTACACTAAAAGCAGTCAGAGTTAAGTTGATATTTTAACAAACCTGGTAGCTTTGCTTCAGTAGTTGCCAAACCTGGGAGCAGTGGGACAGCAAAGCTCAACCACATCTCCATGTCTGACGAAACCCAATTCCTTATTATTATTGTTTTTATTTCCCAATCTGTCATCCAAACTTGTCCACACAGCACCTTCGGCTTTCCTTCTCCCTCTGCCACAGCCTCATGCCCTTGGAGTTGTAGTAAGGAAGTGGTCCATGTGTTTGTGAGAGAGCCACCCATGGAGCTCTGTACCTGACACAGTGTGCACTGAGGGGAAGTGGTACTACATCATAAACTAAACAAAACCGGGAAACGCTCAATGTTTATTCAAGTTGAGTTCAAGGACAATCTGATGAGAGGAGGGAATCATCATCACTGTTTTCGGAAAGGCCTTACACCAAAATTAAGCATCAAAATAAATAACATCCTGGGCCTAAGAGGACATGGCATTGAGGGAAAACAAGACATTACGATGAAAAAAAAAGTAGAATATAACACCAGGAGAAGTTAAGAAATGTTACATCAAGGTAAGACATATACTAGAGTATCTTTAACCTGGAATGTTAATGATCCAACATACTTCTTGCGTGCCTTTCAGAGTTAGGACTGTGAAGTTTAAGTGCCATGAAGTCTTAATCATTCCACCTGCTCGGACAGATATTCACCCTCATGCCTGATTGAAATTAAATAGTAAAGCTGTAATTGAGCAGAGTATAATGGTTCTAACTTGCATACTCTTAGTTTTGACAACTACAAGATAACAAGTGCTAACTTGTTATGTGTCAGCAGTTATAGAGTGATAGCAGAGGGAGATGATTTTCAGCTGTGTTTTACATGTTTGTAATCTTCTTGCATCCATTCACAAAGCTGATCAGCTTGTACAGACCTTTGGATGGTAGAGAGAGTGGCTATTCAACTCCATTCTGAGTTTTTGAGACAGGCAGAAAGTAAGGTTATCAAAATTTCTATGTTGATACCTTTTTGATAGGACATGACTCTGAACGTATGCATCTCTGTTTTCAATAATCTGTTACAGGGCTGGGAAATGCATAAATCTTTAAGGACATATAGATCAGGGCTGTCATCAGATGTTCACCTCATGATTAACGTACTGAATAAATGTAGAATACCAATCTGACACTCACCAGACAAAGGAATATTTCAGTACTTTGAAATTGGGTTGTAACAGTTACTTGACAATAAGTGGCTTAAATGGCTTGTAGCAGTGCTGCACCTTTAAGTAGAATAAGGCTAGACTACAGGTAAGGTACACTGCTGATGGTGGGTACAGTGAACTTACATTATTGTGTGAGTTTTACATGAAATAAGCCACTAAACTATGTCGGGTATTTTACATATAGCTATAGCTATGTGTTCTTCCGCCTCTGTGCTCTGATTCAGCACACTGAATGTCATTCTGAAGAATTTCTTATTCTGGATACTCTGAGTCATAAAGGTAACATCATGCATCCACAGTTAAAGGAACATCATCATCACCTGTCTATAAATCCCTCATATTTGGTTCAGAATTAGTTTCCTCTGCCTTGTTGTGTATTCCTGAGTCCATAGAGCAAAACGGCAGATTGACTGAATTAATGCCACATACATTTTACCCAACATAGTTTCGTGGCTCTTTTTTTTAGTAAAACTGACACAATTAACCCAAATACACCAACGGCAGTGTTCCTTACTGGTATTCTGAGCTCATAGGCTGTGACATTAATGATGCTCAACATGTCACTTCTGATATTTACCTCCACCAAGGAGGTTATGGTTTTTTGTATGTTTGTTTGTTTGTTAGCAAGATTACGCAAAAACTACTGGACTGATTTTGCTGAAATTTTCAGGAGATGATGGTAATGGCCCAACTTAGAAAGGATTAGATTTTGGTGGTGATCCAGATAACATCCATTAGCGAATGGTTGTTTTTGCTCAATAACTATCTCACTAATAAAGATATCAACATGATTCCAAGTGCTAGGTGTGGGTTTTCAGGGTCAAGGAATCATATTATGATGGGAACTTTATCATGAATCTATTGCCTATAGATGTAACAACAATATGTAAGCTACCTTGGAGGAAGTTTGCACTCTCCAAGTGATTTCTAGTTGATGCTATGCTGCATAGATGAATGCCTCTGAAAGTTGGTAATGTTATTACCTATTACTGGAAAGTGTCTTTTTGTTGAATACTAAGCCACAATTTTGCTGCCCAAAGCGGATGTGGAAGCTACGAGCATGAGGACAGCAGAGAGTGACTGCTTGTCCAGAGATTAGCATAGGTGCTAACAGCTTTTGTAGCAATTTTATCAGATCTGGACCACATTTCTTTTTTTCACATTTTCATTTTCTTAAATGAAAAACAAAGAACAACATATAAAGCATTTTTTAATAGAAAGGATTTTTTTGCTTCACTACCGACATGTTTTGACGAGGGTTTGTTTTATGAAGTGGCTCCCGTTCTGTCCTTTACACTGCAGCAGTAGCACCTGCCTACTATATTATCTTATTGACCCCAAATAAATGTAATTGACGGTATGATTGTCCAAATACTGTGTCAGGTTAGCTGTAGGGGCCATATGCTCAAAATTCACAGTTAAAAAGGGTTTTTATTATACAGAGAATTAAAGGCTTTTTTAAACAGAGGTAGCTCAAATCCCAAAATGTGAAAGTCCCCAAAAAAGACTAATTGGACCTCAAGGGTTTAGCAATTTTTTTATGGACAGGAGTAGTGACCCTAGTACATGAGAACTCTAAGCCTTTGTAGAAGCCTAAGGACTGAAAATGTTAGTCATGATGGATTACCTTTAACAGGAACATCTGCAAGTTTTCATGTTGTAGGTTAATTAATGGAAACCAGTAGCTTCCTGGAAGGTCAAAACCCCAGCCACTCTAAAAACACATGTTACGTATCAAGAAATAATGTGAGGTCTCTAAACATCACTGTAGAGGAGGCAGTGTGGAGTTGTTCGGAAAAAAGAGGCAGAAAAAGTTTTTTAGTGCATCAATCATCTTTTCTAGAAACAAACGAGACAGCTGAAGGAGTGAGGAGGGGAGCAGAGCAAAGCCATGTCATTCCTGTCTTTGTGTGAGTGAAATGTGAGGGTCACCGAGGGGCTTTGTGCGTCAGTAACTGTGGGGCCACCTCAGAATCAGAGTGGGGAGTGAGGGGCCATGGTGCTGCGCAGATTGAATAGGTTAGGGGCCACCACGGCCTGTCTTGGAGAATGAGGGAGTGAATTCTGGGCCAACGGTGGCATGTCTTTGAGAGCTAAAGAGAGAGTGAAGGGGGCCGCCGTCGGCATGCCTTTGTACAGCCTTTGTTGAGTTGAGTCACAGCAGATGAAGAGGGCCGAGGGTCTTTATTCAGGGCTTTTTTTTTGTGCACGCGCACACAAACACATGAACACAAATGAGCCTGGCTGATACTTTTCTCTTGGGAAGTCATGCGTTTTGATGTAGTTATACAGGGGACAAATGAGCACAGACTGGCACCTTCACAGTTTTTAGGTGTGTATTTGTTTTCTACTGTGTGTGTCTCTAAGGTGTGGTTTCTGCACAGTGATAGAGGGCCTCTGAATATTGACTTCTTTGTTTTTGTGTTACAATGGCCTCCCCTTGTCTTTGAAACCACAGCCCAAGGTTGTTGAATTTTGGATACCACGTCTTGCAATGATACTTACTCAGATAACAGGAATTTGATTTGGTGTGCTCTGGCACCGACCAAGGGTTGAGTTAGAGATAGAAATTAGAAACCAATTCCAGATGAGAATCAGTGAGAACTAGCTCAAGGAATTGATGTAATTTGTCTTAATGCCTAACAATTCCCCTATCAGTTCATCTCACTTTTCTGCATACCTTGCAAATCAAGGATGTTACGCTTTTGCTGGACAAAATCAGCAGAAACCATAACAAAACAGTCAGGAAACAGATGTGGTCAAAATTGTGGCTTAGTTTTACACAAAAATGAAGCTAACTGCTCAAATCCCAGTGTCTGTCTGTGTGAATTCAAGCAAGGGTGGAAACACAAGCAGAATGCAGAGGCAACCAATGATGCATATGCAGCACGACACTCAGTATTAAGTGCCATGTGTTTTACCCTTATGCCACCAAAAACCCGCATAGGACGACTTTTTTTCCACACAGAAATTCCACAGGTATCAAGAGGGCATTCATAAAGAATTGAATTGATAAGCAGAATAGATAATGACATTTGCATCAATAATATCTGAATGGTTCCTTCCCTACTCTGAGTACAACTGTTTTGTTGTAATTTGCACACGCAGCTGACCCTCTTTATGATGCACATTGTGCATTTGTTGACCATAGGGATGAGAACTGAGACCTGTTTGAGTTTGGGCAGTCAATATTTTTTAGCCCTTTTGCTTATCAATCCCCTTATTGATGCCTTTCACTCTGTTATGGCCATGCAAAACTGTGATGTCAAGAGGCAGTTAGCATGACCAGCAGTGTGTGCCTTTAATGAGGCTCGACTTTCAATAAAGGAAGGCCTTACAAAAATTTGCCAATGCAGCATGGAACTAAACTTCCACTTTGTGTAAAATTAAGCCACAGTTTTGACTACCTCAGTCTCCTGTCTGCCATGATTACATCTTTGATTTTTTAGATGTTGTTTCTGCTGACTGCCTCTGATTGGAGTGATTGATTTGCAAGGCATGCAGAAAGTTGTGGAAGGAATTGATTAGAGAATTGTTAAGCATAATGACACAAGTCCTTTAGCTGTTTGTCATCAATTCTCAATTGGATTTGGTTTTTGATTACCATCCCTATAAACTAATGGTTGTCAAAATAGTATTAGGCTTTCATAGATTTAGCCGGAAATCGTTGTGAGTTTGCCAATTTGGGTGAAATAAATAACCATAGTGATATATCAGTGAAATATAATTAGTTTTCCAGTCTGGGTATACCTATGTTAAAACACTTTTAAAAATGCTCAGGTTAACTATTTTAGCATCTACTTTTGGACAGTTAATAAATGCATGTTCTTTTACTAATACCTGGAGGAATTTTGCTACTATCTTATCCTATCCAATGATTCAAAGGTGATTTTCACTCAAGGTAATGTCTTTTTTTAAGCAGTGATAAGAATGTAAAATTTTCTATTGTGTTTCACATAAATTAATTCTGACACAGTAACACATATCTAGAGTCTAACACTTCTGTTGTAATCTCACGTTTTAGCTTTCTTTTGAGACCAAGACTAATAACAGTTTTCATAATTGTGAAAGTATACTCCATTTATTTTGAGCTGGTCATTTCGAACAAGAGGCAGAAAAAACAGGCCTTTTAATGAAGAGGCTTGAGCTAGACTTTTTCCAGGTCTAAATGATTTGGCTGCAATATTATCTAGACTCTTTTTGTACTCATAAGACATGCCTGAATATTGTATGATAGTGGATAAAGTCATCAGAGTTCACTGCTGGACAGGGCTCTTTGGCATTTTTTTTTCACCCACTCTGCCCGTTGTTAGGCTTGATAACATGACTTTGACGTCACTCCAGAAAGCTAAATTAAATCTTTGACCCAGAGTAAATAGTTGGGCAAAGATGGCTGAAAATCCCTTCAAACTTTCTTGAGGTATCATGTCCATAAAAAAGAATGACCAAAAGACTCCATTACCTTGAACGTTGACTTATGACCTTAAAAATCTTACCCTCATCCTTGAATCCAAGTGGAAACTTAATTTAATGTTTATAGAATATCTGTCAGTGAGCTTCAGAGTAATTGTGTTCACAAGAAGATGCCTGAAGGACAGACAAAAGTTCAGACAGTCAACCTTATAACCTTATTCCCGGCCTTGGCTATAACTGGCATGTTGGCATTAAGCAATAAAATCTTGAGTCATGTTTTAGACCAAAAGCTGTCTCAAGAGAGTACTGCCAAACGCTATTATTATGCTTATGAAATGAAACGGGGGTATCATTTTTTGCTGTGGTAAAGAGACAAGTGTCAGTATTGTTTGATTTCCAACAGCATTGTTTCAAAGGTCAAACCTGTACCTTAGCACCCTGAATGTACAGGATGAATCTAACAGCATTTCTACACTAGACAAACCCTGCCTGGAAGCTACATTTTATGCTTGACTTTTTATGGTCTGAATTATTTTAGAGTAATAAACGTAGTCTGTAAGTAAATCTAGTCTAACATTGAATCTTTTAACATCCAGGTATCTCTCTCTCTCTTGCTGCAGTTAAAGAATCCAAGCTGTGGTAAATGCCAGTCCATGGGAAACTTTTCTTAGTTTGCAACTCTTTCAGTGGCTGTTTATGGAGAGCAACAAAAGCCGAGTCTCACATGGTTTTGGTTAGAGTTCTTGGAGATAGAAGCTTGAGCTGTTTTGTAATTTCTGCCAGAGTTGAGAAAGCCTCATGTAAACCAAAGAAACTGAACTCGTCTTTGTGTTTGTCCTCTTTGCTGCTTTATATGACTCACTCTTTCACTATCTCTGGTCTGTTGAACGTGTGAAGCGTGCTGTGAAAACAGGTGAATATTTTCCCCCCTCAGACTGAAGGTTTAGGTGTGACAAGCAAAGGGGGTATTATGTACAGATCATTAGTGTTTTGTGTAAGTTTTCTCATACCTCTTTCTTTTAGGTTTTGTTCTCACTCTTACCTTTGATGGAGGATTTGGTTTGAGTGTCAAGAGTTCCTAAATCTCCCTTTTTCGCACTGCTTGAGGGTGGAAAAATCTCATTGATGATCTGTAGCTGTTGTTAAAATAAGCTGTGATGAAGATTTATTGCTGCAGGGGAATGGGTGAGTCTCTCTACAGTGATGTTATGACTTGCCCTCTGGTCTTACATCACTCTCTGCCATGCCACAACAGAGTCTTACTAAAGCAATGAGAGTAAATCCTGTCCTTGAAATTTGTAAGGAACATTAATTTGAATAGAGAGGATTAGAGTTTATCTTTTTTCAGTGGTAGCAGGGCCGGGAAATATATTTACTTTTTAAGACACATTATACGATGTAATTTTCAGAAAGATAGAGGGCAGGACAGTGTGTGGAAATAGTTTATATTGACATTGATTAAAAAGAGAAGCTAAGACTAATTTTCAGCAAAACGAGTATATGTTTCTTTGAAATGTTAAGGCTGATTATGAGAAACCATGTGTTGTGCAAGTACACTCTTAAAATGATGTTGCTAAGAGTGCAGTTGAAAGATAATTAGTGAAACCACAAAACATAAAGACAAAGGAATTAAGACAAAACAAAAACAGAAGAAACATCTCATTAAGCTCAGTTTGAATATAAAAGCTTAATTACATTTAACTATTATTTTACTCTCTAATTATTTTAATTCGTTATGGTCTTTTAACAATTTTTCAATCTGTTTTGTCAACTTCAGGCACAAACTAAATTGATTCTGTATCGAACCAACACCTTCAGAGTCAAAATTGTATTGCGAGCTAGGGAAAGATACTCATCTTCTACAGATCATTCAGTTTATGAACTCATTACAGAATAAAAAAAATATTTTATCAATTGAAACACATGTAATTTAAAAACAAACTTTCTCAAATAGCCATAATTATAAACAAGAAATTAACCAAAACTGAGGATCTTAGACTTTCTTTAAGTTAAAAAGTTGTCAATGTTATTTGATTTTTATTAGGATAGTTTTATTAGAAAAGTGTCAAAGATTTCTTTTCTTGTATTTTAAAAGATGTTTGGTGTTTCTTAACTGAAATATCATAATATATATGTTTCAACCTTTAGCTAAATAAATACTAAAATATGATTTAGTCCATTTTGCCCAAGTGTTAGGGTGGTGAATGTTAAGATTTTTAGCCACACTGCTTCATCCTCCCTCACTTCCCTAAGAGCTCTGCTGCTTGCATTCTTTTATGAATGAGGGATATGTTTGGTCCTGCCCAGCTCTGACTGCTATCATGCTAGTTTCATATCTGTCGGGGTTTCTTCTTTCCCTCATTCTTGGAAACACTTAGAGGGAAGTCAGAACGTCAAAGCAGCATGTGATTGTCCTCATCTTGTTTGGGTACATAGCCCTGACGTTGATGTTTCTTTTGTGGTTTTCTGTTTGAGGGCCTTTCTACCAGCTTGTCCAGATGCATGGCTCAGACCAGACCAGAGCAAAGAAGCTCAGGGAAAGGTTTGCCTTGGTTTAAGGTTTCTGATCCAGGATGCGTGAGGAAAGAAAAATGAGTTAATAGAGTCCTCAAAACCCTGATCAGTGTGGGGAATCATCCGATCTTGGTGGGTGACAAACCAGATAAAATTCCATTTCAAACTCAGGGAGAAGTTTGTGTTTATCTTAAGACCCTGTAACTCATGAAGTCTGAAAAAATTCCAGACACTGTTCAGACTTTCAGATCCTGACATTTTCCAGACTTGTCTTTTCAAACATGTACAACTTGGCAAGAATTTCTCTAAAGACCTGTCCACACAGAGACAACAAAGTTTTCATTTTGAAAAAGTTCTTTGTAAAGACAGCATTGTTTCAAGAAATGTGTCCGTCCACATGACAACACTGAAAATGCTGTAGTACATATGCCAGGCCTGAAAGTGGTGCTGTTATGCTGCTGCAGACATATACCAAAATCAGAGAAGAAGACATCGAGCTTGCACATACAGTCCATCATGAGAAATGTCAGCAAACACTGACTTATTGTTCTCCATGTGCTTGTTGCTCTTAGTGGTTGTAGAGGCGTGGAAGATTCGGCTGTTAAAGCCATAACAAGCTCAGTGGCTTTTGCAGCTTGAGCGTGACACTGTATTCTGCCTTTGTTTCTGTTGTCTGGGTTCACGCATGCAGTTTAAGTGAGAGATGGGGCTGTGACGTCATCGCTTCTGAAACTATCTCTATTCTTTATCCACACGAAAATGCTCAGCCGTATTTTTCACATTTATCCCCTCTGGGAGCTGTTTTCAAAATTGTGCACTTTTGGGCACCCGAAATACTGTATCTATGGCGAAATGCCTAGATGACTAAAAGCTTGTGCCCCTTAGAATGTATTCCTTCTATGAAAACATTTGGAATGGAGGAACTGAATTCTTGATTAACAGCAGACATGATATAATCCTCAGTAGTCTGTGTTCTTCTATCTAACTGATGCAGAAAATGAAAGTGCCCGAGACGCCCTAAAACCTGGTCTTAAGTCCAATGTGTGTGGTACAGTGTGAGCCTGATATTTACGGAACTCATTCAGAAATCGGACACAGATCGATTAGATCACAACACACAGGTAATAATGACCTTTTTTTCACAAAATGCACAACAGCACACACGGGCCCAGTTTAATATCAGAGGTAAATTTGCATTAAGTTTTTAATGAGGCGGTGTGTGTTTATTCCGTCGTCCAGGTTCACTCTCTTAGGCACATAATTCACCAATAAACACATTGAAACGCACAAATTTTGAGGCTTTCAAGTGACAGAGAGTTAAATTCAAAATGTTTTTATTGATTGCTCTATGAGCCAAGGATAACTAAGCTCAATGAAATCTAAACTTATTTGGGTCCGGGGACAAAATAGCTCGAATGAGACCTCCTGTGCTCCTTGGCTTGTCTTTTTTTATGATGTTACACCTTACTGAGGAAATGGTTCAATGTGGTTCAAGTGATTGATTTATTTATCATCGCAGTAACATATTCGGTGGCACAGTGGCACAGCAGATGTGCACATGCCTCACAGCAAGAAGGTTCTGGTTCAAACCCTGTATAGGTCAGGGCCTCTGTGTGGAGTTTGCATGTTCTCCCCATGCTTGCGTGGGTTTTCTTCTGGCACTCTGGCTTCCTCCCACAGACCAAAAACATACTCTTTAGGTTGATTGGTGGCTCCAGATTGCCCTTATGTATGAGTGTGAGCATGAATGGTTCGACCTGAGAAGGAATAAGAGTGATAGGTGAAGGCTGGATGGATGAATATTTCAGGTCCATGCAGGTAATATAACAAAGGAAGTGATTAGGAAGGGCAGAACCTTTCAGGGAAACACGATCAGTGATTAGCAAGTGTTTTGTCTGTCACATTGAGTCAGAGGCTTGCAATGACCTTTCAGCTCAACTAACCCACATTTACAGCTACAGCCTCTTTGACCCTTAGAGGATGCTGATAAGGCAGACTATTTTCTGACCAGGGACAATTATTTCAGCTTAAGCTTTGCGAAATGTATCTGACATGGAATCTGTTGAATCCAGGGGATTTGGCCAGGTCACTCTGCACCTGGTTTTGCACAGGGATTGGGCACTATCTAGATAGCAAAATGTAGATGGACACATCCCACACTGCTGTGGGCCACATCCTTTTAAGCAATGTGCCATGCCACACACCATCAAAATACAGTCCAGTGCCATTGACCACAGCTGTGACTGGCAATTCTTTTCAACTATGAGAAGCACTCCTTTGATTCAAATGCCTCTTAAAAACATGACACATTTTCATCAATGTTCACAGCTTTTAAAGCTGCAATTTGCAGTTTACTTATTGTATTACTGGCCCAAAAATTATGATTACCTGTCAACATCCTTTTACTGAAGCCACGTAAGAGATCATTAGACATCTGTGGCTCCTTATTGCTCTGTATTATGCCTTTACAAAAGCGAGGGACACCCACTTTTCGTCCAATCAGGGCTCAGTTTAAAGACAGTGCTCTTGGGGTGCTGGTTTGGTGGTAGTGGTAAGCAACTAGGCACAACCCATATATACGTGCTTCTGCCAGCCCGGGTTCTAACCCAGCCTGTGGCCAGTTTGCAAAGTGTCCTGCCTCTACTTTCTCACCCCCTTTCATAAGCCTATCCACTGTCTCTCTTTCCTGTCAATAAAGGCACAAAAATGACCCCCCTTCAAAAAAAAAAAAAAAAAAAACCCAAAAAAAAACACTTAAAAAAGCTTAAAACAAAAGACAGTACTCTTATTGGATCCCCTACTAAAAGGCATGTGCTTGTTACATGTAAATGAGCTTTAGTTGTATAGATTGTGCGGATAATGTTTATTTTATGAAAGGACGTGTGGTTTGTGGCTCTATTTTGGCTGGAACTACATTATATTGACATAATCCTAATAGCAGCAAGGAGCACAGGCATGGAAGGTAGTGGGGAGCAAATTTGCTTCTACTACATGTCCCAGCTTTTAATCCATATATTGGACTGTATTTGATGTACTATCAGTATCTTTACCTCATCTCTGTAAAATAACCAGGGTCAACTGTACTTTGGGTTTCTAAACCACCCACCTTCAGTCCTCATTCACTTTCACTCTCTGCAGCAGACCACAGTGGTCAGCATTCATTACCTCAGCACCTTGGCATGCTACCAGCCCTTTTCTGATATCTCTGAGCAATTACTCCAGATTTACTACCAAGTTGCCTCCTCAAGCTAATGGCCAAACTGACTGACCCACATATGCCTTATTATCAGCATTTTGTCTGAAGCAGCTGAAGGTTTCTGCTTAAACTGATGTGCTTTATTTGTTTAAATCTTTATAGAGCTCAGAGGCTGCTCGGCCAACACATTTTCACAGCCAAACATGCAGTCCACATTACTGGCTGCCTGCCTGTGGGTTTTACCCTCTATAAAATCCATTAACAAAAGTTTGTTTCATAACAGAAAGGAAACTGTTATGCTGGCTGAATGTATGGTTAGAAAAGTGTGTGTAAGTTGGCTTCAGGCCTTCACGGCATGCATGTATTTCAGTGTGGCAGGCTTGGTTTCTATCAGGACAGGAGGGCAGTGTGGGAAGAAGCAGGTCCAGAAAGAATTACTGCTTTCATTCTGTAGCATAT
Source organism: Cetoscarus ocellatus (assembly GCA_037902135.1). Lineage (NCBI taxonomy): Eukaryota > Metazoa > Chordata > Actinopteri > Labriformes > Labridae > Cetoscarus > Cetoscarus ocellatus. The sequence continues at coordinate 3,021,548 of JBAMNC010000412.1, forward strand.
CTAATGTAGCATCAGTCAAAGTCAGCGTCATGCAGGAGTCATGAAAGAATCATAAGACTGTGATCTGTCAGTGTTGGTGATGATGCATATCTCTGATGGTCACTCCACGGGCATAAACAGAGCAGCAGGAACAAAGATCTGACACTTTGAACAGGATACATATCTGTTATAAGAACAGAGGGAGCTGAGGGTTATGAATAAGACATAATTCTGAGTGTCTCGTGTGCCGTGAAGTGTAAAATTCTCCTTCTTTGGCACTCAAATAAACATACAAAGACGCTTGACCCTGCCAAGGAAGTGCTGCTCAAACACTTTCCCAGAAGGCTGTTCAACAGCAGCAAACAAGCGGAAATCATTCATCAGTTTCAGTACGGAGTGACCTTTCTGCACATATAGACAGCGCTTCAGGGGGTTCCCCTCAACTTCAGATTTATCTTTGTAATGATATGTGGTTTCTTCAAGCCATTGGTGGAAAAGTCATCACACATTTACAATAAAATTCATGGTTTTAAACTGTATATTCTGAAGAGAAGAGAGGAGAAGAGGTGTAGCTCATGCACCAACATAATGTTTTTATGTGACTTTTGGTCATTCACTGCTTTGACTTTATGAACATTTTGCAAAGACCACTAAGCTGTTTTGTCTAAGATAATGCTGAGGACACTAAGAATAATTGCTCTTCATTAGGGATGGGAATCAAAAACCAATTCCTGTTTGGAATCGATAACAATTAGCTATAGGAATCAATATCATTAACCTTTATGCTCAACAACTCTCTTATCAGTTCCTTTCACTTCATTCTACATGTTTTGCTAATCCTGGACTTAACTCTCTCATTAGAGGCAGTCAGCAGAAACTGTAACAGAGAAGTCAAAGATGCAATTATGGTAGAAATACAAGAGACTTGAAGAAACATTTGTCTATGCAGCACACCATTAAATATTAAGGTTGCTATATTTCACATTGTTGCCTTGGAAAACCTGTGTAAGCCTACTTTTAACCATACAGAATATTTTCAAGAATCAGTAAGGCAGTCAATATGGAATCAGTTCGATAAGCAGAATTGATGATTGTCATAAGTAGATCTCTACCAATTCCCATCCCTTGTCTTATGTGTGAGGGAAAAATGGCAATCAGTCTGAACTTTTTTCATCATGCTTTGGGATGCACAAAATTATTAGAACAATATTGGTATCAGCAGATATTTGCCTAAAAAGTTGATTATTAGTGTCAGCAGATATTTGCGAATATTTACAGCAGATGTTTTAGCCACACAAAATGGCCTATTTATTTAATGTAACTTTGGCAGAATGTAAAAATGTACCGTTGTGGTTTATATCACCATAACTGAATTTCTGCTTTTATAACTCTAAGTTAAAATTTTGAAACAGAATAAAATGCATTTTTTTGTATCACGTCTCTTTCTAACAGCAGTAGACTGCCACCATATAAGAAACAGGTTAGTTCTAGTTAAGAGGAAGCTTTGTGCTCTTGACAAAAATATTGGTAAAGGTATCAGTATTGGCAATAAATAAGCCAATTCTACATTAGATATTGGCAAAAGTCTGGGTTTGTACATCACTTATCATGATACTTGTGTTGTCTATACATATAATATTACAGTATTTTTCATATCACAAAGGTGCCGGGCAATTCAAAAACATCAGCAAGACAAAGAAGGTACATCACATAAAATGCAGAACTCAAGAAGGCTTTCTGAAATTGATTACAGAGCGACATGTGAAATGCAAACAGTCACATTTTTCCTTATAGCTTCATCCAGAATTTTACCTAGGCCATCCTCTCCACCTGAAGTTAAAGGTCCCATTTCTTACTCCTTTTAGCTCATTAGGACAGGTCCCAGATGTCCCCAGAGCATACTTTTGATGTTTCTTTGCCAAAAATCTATCCAATATTTACTGTGTCTGCTCAGGGCCAACCAGGGCCAACCAGGGCCCTGTGCATTTTTTTTTGTTTGAGACCCGTAATGAACAATGTTTTGATCCTCTTGTCCCAAGGGGAACACTCACTTTAGGCCAAGTACCCTTTAAATGTGCCCTGTGCTCACATGGCCTCAGCTGCAACCAGGCTCAAACATTAAAAAGTTATCAACCTAAATACAGCACATGCAGTTGAAATGAAGCATGGCCAGGGTCAGCACAAAGACAACACTCTGTTGTCAAATTACCTACTTTGAGACAGAATAAACACTTTTTGATAACCATTTGCAAAACTGTCACACGCATGCATTGACCTGTAGACCTCCTTCCTATGGGATGATTGCTTTGCTGGTAACAATACAGATAGTTCTAACAGATGTGCATACAATACACCAAACACTCTGCTCCTAGTTGAGTACTTTTTCCTGTGACACTGACAAATTGACTGGCTCAGTCTTGCATGTGGGGCCACAAAGTTTGTTAAACTTTCACATGCATAGATTATCATTACAAGGTTTATGGCTACATATTCTTTATTACATTAAAATTAATTTCTTCAGTGTTTGCTTATTTTTTTCAATAAGGTTTTAACAGTGCGTATTGTCTGTGTTAAAGTTAGTAATGCCTTTCATTTATTAAATGTCGCTGGCAGAAAATCTCTCACTGCTCTCCAAAGTTTTATGTCAGAGAGATAAAGAAGCACGACTGCACACTTCCTCAAACCCCTCTCTTCATCACCTCTTTAAAAAGTCCCCTCTAGGTTTCATCTCCCTCAGAGTGTCATCTTCAGTGAGACTACATGGAGTTATTATGAGGAATGAGTGGAGAGATTTCCAGTAAGAACTGGTGAAGATCACACAAGGTGCCTGCTGACTGCCTAGAAAAGGTATGTTTAGACTCAATCCCTGTGGTTTAAAGAGGCAGAGCTGCTAATTTGAGGGTATTGTAGTTTTAAGCTGACAGCAGCGTGCCTGACCGGGGCGGACTGTAATCAGCTGCCTACAGAAGACTCTAAATTACCACAGAGGAACCAAAAGTGAAGCCTGGGCAGCTGAGACTTGTGTGAACAAACATGTGTACACAAAGATACGAGCTCAACAGATCAGTAATTACACATTTACAGTATATTTATTCAGAATGCACACTGTATAGTGATAGCTGCTTTAAATAGAGCCTAAACACAGCCTGTGTGGTAAATCAGGCTGAGGGAGTGCTGTTAAGTGAAGCATTGTTAAGTACTGCAGAATGGTAACTTTGATTACAAGAAGGAGTGCTATATTTATATAATAAAGCAACAGTATCTGGTGTTAATGAAGCCACAGCTGGAGTGCAAAAAAACTACAATTTCTAATGTGTACACTTGAGGCTGCCTTCAAGAGCAGAGAAATCTACATTAAGTCCCACTTTCAGTATCTGTCCTTACAGCAGGATTAGGCCTGTTAACCTCAATTTAAAAAGGTCTGTGTTTGACTCAATAGCCAATTTATCTAAATGCCAAAAAATGTAAATGGGAAGGGTTTTATTATTATTATTTTTAATATCTATCATTTTGATTATCTCAGCTTTAGAGATTGTGCACAACATCGCAGAACTGGGAGACCTGCTGAGTTTGAGTGCTGAGCAGGTGGCTTGAAGCCGACCTCGGCCTCACCTTTGCCTGTTTGTACATGTTGATTGGTAAAGAGATAGTTTAAAATGTGCAATGTCTTTACCTATGGGCAAATTATTTGCAATTCAGGTGAAGCCAGTGGTTAGCCCTGAATGACTTCTGCAGGTCAAGTTTATGTGGCCAATTGTTGGTTCATAATAAAACAAACCATTTTTTAATGCAATTCTCTTTGCGTTAGTAAACTTTAGTTACACTGCAGCTTCTTGAAGGTTTACTATAGCAGAATAAGCCAGAAAAGATAATAACTATGTTGTTGGATTGCAGTAAATGGAAAGTTAGTATGATGGAAAACCATTAGGATGGAGGATTTGTGAAAAGTACAAAGTCGAGCTTTGACCATTCATCTGTGAGAAGGATTACTCAAAAAGTTCTCAAAGGGTTTTATGAAATTTTCAGGGAATGTTGGTCAAGCCACAAGGAAATGAGGTTTGATTTTTCTGGTGATCCAAATCAGGTCCAGGAATTGTTTTAAGGATTTGTTAACATTGTGAGATAGGGAAGTTGTCCACATTTTTGATGGTAACTCAGCTTACAGTGTCAGAAATGCCTTGGCAGAGGTGTGTGCTCTTGGAGCCTTCTTTCCAGTTATTAATATATTGACATCATAGAGTAAAATATATACATTTCAATCTTTTTTTATTCATTTTTTCAAGGAAGCTGAGTAAAAAATGTAGCCATGTTGGCACTTTTTACAAGTTTGAATAATGATGTAAGTCGAAGGAAGACAGGATGCCAGTGCTGTTTAACCGACACTGCTGCTTCCTGTTTGCTTCCTGTTTACATCTGTCATTTCCTTTGTGGATGATAATGAACAGTTACATTTCTACAGCTTCTCTATTCTGTTTTTTATATTTTTAGTCAGCTCAGTTATAACTGCAGTGCTCTCCCTCTGTTTATCTTTAAGATGGCTAATTACATGTAGACTGTGTATTTTGGCTCACAGCACATCTAATCTGTAATTAGGAAGCAAAGTTGTAGAAAGAGAATAAGTCAGCAGACATTCCCTTTAGATTCTGCTCAGGCAAATTAGATGGAGTAAGATGAGCTTGGGAATGTTTCAGATTGGCATCAACACAAGACAAAGCAAAAGTGCATGAAATAAAGCACAATCCTTCAGAACTACTTCAGAGCAAAACCGTGAACTGCAAACACAACTGAATACTGCTGAACTGAATCACACCCTCATCCAAAGTGTTTCAGATCTCATACCTTCTTCTCAGAAGTCGTCATGCCTGTGACTTTGTTATTGTGACCCAGTTCTGCCCGTATTTCATATGAATCAGTCTGCTCTTTTAGCTTCATGAGATAATGCTCTTATTATGCAGCTTGGGAAATGTGGAGTGTTATGATCGAGTTGAGATCATACCAGAGGAGACACAACTTCGGTAAGCATTCTCTACAGATGTGGTGGGATAATTGAACATCCCAAATGAAGGCTGGCTCAGAGGTTATGACCTAGTATTCACATTGAGACTTCAGAGCAACTTACAGCTCATAAGCAATGTTTGTGTGCTGAACTTTTTAACATCAACAAAGTGACACATTCAGCAAGATTTAAAGCCTTAAAATGAATCAGTAGTCTCCTCTCATAATGCAAACAAACTTCCCTTCCCCCCCATGTGTAGATCATGAGGTCCAATCCTCAGCATGATCGATAGCTTGACTCATAGTTTGTACAGGAGAGAAAATTTAAAGAGGTGCCTTGTCCAAAAATAGGGAATAGTTTGGGTTTATTGAAGCAGGGTTGCTTGAGGCCCATGGCACTAGTAAATATAATTGCCAGTAAGGCAGCTGACCATTTCTCTCCTTGAGGGAAGATAGCCAGGTATGTACACTGACCAATACATAGCAGTCAACAGTGTCGCCAAAGTCTCGTAAATACCCCACTTTTAGGTTAAAACTACACAAAAATTATGTTGTATCGACGAGAACCTACAGTGTCTTTACAGGGCTCTATTTTTTCTCAACAGAGCCCCTGTGTTTGAAACTATTTCTTTCTTCCAAACTATTTTTTTCATCAGTTTTTTTCTGGCACTTGGTTGTGATGCAGTATTATCCCAGACAGTAGCTATAGGACATCTTATAGTGTTAGCTTTATTTAAAGTAGTCATATTTTGCCCTAGCCGGTGGCTCATATGTATGATGTCAATGACTGATAGTGAAAAACCTGCCAGTTTTATGCACTAAGTACCCCTGATCCATCTCTATTCTCACTCTGTCTTGCACAGTTTGTTGGAGCCCCTTCCCCATGTGGGCGCAGTCTGCTCTGATTTTTTTACTGCTCTACTCTGTGGTACTTGGTCAGTTCAGTACAGTTTGGTGACATGTTTTCAATGGCTCTGCATTCTTTTTAAAGCCTATGCTCTGCAGCGGGCTTGCTACCCAGAGCCAATGGGCTTGAACTACTGACATCACGGTGAGAGGTCTTTTTTGGAGGCGGCAGGCGAGTCGTCTGTTTCAGGCAGCCACTGGCACTGCTTACAACAGGAGAGGGAGAAGTCCAGATACCGTGGACTTTGTGGTCTTGTGCAAAGAAAAACTCTTTTATGGAGAACAGATTTAAAACTTACAAATATGCTTAGAAAACTTAAAAAACATAATGTGACCTCCTCTTTAAATTATTAAATAATGATCTCACATTTAGATCAGTATCAAGCAGTGCTAAATCTATTAGCATATTACTGCACTGGTGGATATCCCTGTTGTAACATCAAGCTAACAAGTTAAAATGTAGATCCAGTCTATCTCTTATAACTTCAAATGCTCCTTGAAATTGTTCAGCAACTTTCAAGGAATAAATTTACTTGAAATGTGCGCCCCTACTCTGCTGTGATGTAGAGCATGGACCTCAAAGATTGAGGAGGAATTGCAAGGTAGTTGTGTTACTCTCTTTTGTTTACCTTGACTGTTTGCTGGATGCTTTTGTAGTTATAAGAAGAGGTCAAATCTGCATACTGCATCTCTGTATATAAAATAATTCCAACTTATACCTATGTATTAAACACTTGATGTATAGTTACTAAGAAAAAAGATTAGACCTTTTATTGACCTAACAAATGTTAGGGTGGAGGCTCAGATTTTGGTGTTTTTTTTAATCCAGACCTGAATATTTCTCTTGGTATATCATAAAACTTGATTATGACATCAGTGACTTCCAAGAAACCTCAGAGGTCCCATGAGATCTTAGCTATGTTGAGGCCAGCGTGGTCACAGTAACAACATCATAACATAACAACAACATCACAATGTCTCTGATTGGAACCTACACACGCTGATCTAAACACACACACTCCAACAATGACTCACACATGAACAAACACTCTGCTATAGTCACAAGAGATTCTGAGGACTGCTCTGAAAATGTCATCTGTGTCATCAGGTTGCCAGTTTTGTGAATCAAGAATGAAGAACTGCAATTTTTTTTCATTACTGTAGCACCAAGTCTAACAAATCTGGCCTAATTCCATGGTTGTTAGATGCCCCAGTGAAGTATACAATTGCTGGAAGAAAGGAGGGGTGGCTTTTGTGGTGGTTGTTGTAACATGTGATTTCCTCAGTGCATGTCTTCAAAGTGAACTGTGATTCTCAGGTTGAACAGTTCTGCAAAGTTTATAGAAACATCCCCAAAATTAAAAAAAAAAAATTCTATCACAAGGAAGAAATAAACAAAAGACCCCATGACCTTGATTTCCAGAGCCATACCAATTCAGCAAAGGATAAAGGAAGGATCCAATAGACTTGACCTTGACTTTTGACCTCTGCAATCTAATAGTTTTTTCTCTGAGTCAGCATGAACATCTGGGCTTCAGTGCCCTTTTCTCTCCATATTTGTGCTGCTGCGTTTAAGCTTATGATTCAGAGCGTAAGGGTGAATAAACTCCTGTCGCTAGAGGCATTGCGCAGAAGTTGGGCCAGGATATCACACTATTGCTTTGGGAATTTGTGGTAGAATAGGGTGGAAGACAGTTCAGCATTAGTCAAGTCAATATTATTTTAACTTATTATTATTTTAACAATACAGCTATGGAGCCTCATGCACTCCATTACATTTTGCAGGGGGGGGCATAAACTCCTAGCACATCAGCACTGTTTTGAACATGTTTTACCTTTTCACCTGGTAGCTCCACAACAGACTCAAATCATACTGGCTTCTGCAGCGAGAAAAATTATCCACATCTGCCCAAAACTGCCACGAAAAGCACATCCAGACCTTGTCAAAAGTCACATTGGTGGATAGATGTAACTTATTTTTAAATCCTTGCTGAAGTTTGCACTAGAGACAAACTCAACAATCCTTAATAGGCCTCCATGAGTGGGCATTGATGGTTATATTATGATGTGTTTAATGACAGCTCAGAAAAGTGACAAGAACAAGCTAAATTTTATCATGATGTGTTTAAATAGTGTATCAAGGAAAGGAAAATTAAGTGTTTGTCTAAAAACGTTGATGATTAGTTGTTGGAGGTCACATTTGTTTGTTTCTCCAGCATCTTTTTTTATTTTCATATCATGAACTAGATTAAGGATATATATGGAAATGTCTTTTTTTGCATAAAAGTAAAATGAAGAATTGAATGAAACCATAATTGTGAGTCAAAAAACAAGGGACATACTGGACCATGGGATTAGATGTATTGTTGGATCTCTAGTGTCATGCTTAGTGCAATATATGTTTATTCACACTGCATTATTAAAGTGAGTTGACTAAGAGCACCCCTGTTGATTTCATGTGTGTTTACCACCACAGGAAGGACCAGACGTGTTTTTTCTGTGTTTATGTCAAATGTGGCGTGCTGTAACAGAGTGCTTCACCAGTATGTGTCGACAGCTGCCAGGTGATGAGACGGAGGAGGCTCCAGTGATAAAATCAATCACACAAAGGAACAGTAATCACAAATCAAATGACGGCAGTAACACAGTCTGATGTGTCCTTTCTAGCAGACATTTTTTCAGGTGTGACTCATCCTGACTTCTGGAAGTGTTGCTCATGGTACACACAGCTGTGTGACAGTGAATTTGAAGTGGTGCTCTGTGGGAGACTGAGCTTCATGATTCATAGTAGATGGGAATCAGTCCTTCTAAGCTCTGTCCCCCTTTTTGTGAGATACTCCCCCCTCATTCAGCTCCCTTCTCTCTGTGTCTGCAGGTTTACTTTTCAGAGGGCATCATGGCAGAGGGAAGCTGTTTCGGTGCATTGTAGCTGTCCGTCTGGGATGACCGGAGCCTTGGAAAAGAGAGGGGGGAAACGAAGAAGAAGAGAGGGTAACAGCTGCCAAGAGTGGATAAGATCAGCAGAACATCTGGATCTAAACAGGGAAGTTAATGGACGCTATTCTTGATGAGAGAAGGAATTTAAACCCTCAAATATCAGTCACTTTGAGGAGCTTTCAGTGCTTCAGCATCATTTCATTGTGTGAACTAGCTTGAAAACAAAATGTGCCATGTCATTGTAACATGCCGCTCCATGCTCTGGACGCTGCTCAGCATCATGGTGGCCTTCGCTGAGCTCATTGCCTTCATGAGCCCAGATTGGCTGCTTGGGTTCCCTCGCACAGACCCCAGTGCGAGCGGGGCTGGGGTGGATTCAAGGGAGTACCGGCCGTCCCTGGGTCTTTACAGCCGCTGTCTGCGCATAGGGAGCCGGGGAGTCGGGGTCAGCTGCGGACCCTACGCCAGGTCATTTGGAGAAGTGGCCAGTGGCTTCTGGCAAGCGGCCATGTTGTTCTTGGCGGCGGGGACGGTAGTGCTCGGACTGGTGGCCTGTATCTCCATCTTCAGTCTGTGCTTCCAGAGCATCATGAAGAAAAGCTTATTCAACATCTGTGGACTGCTGCAGGCCATTGGAGGTCAGACATCTGTGTGTGTGTTTGTGTGATGTTAGGATAAGGAGGCATGTGTGTTACAGTTAAAGCTGCAGTGAGAAAACTTAGGGCTGTGGACACAACAGGAGGATTTATCTATTGATTTATGTTTTTGCTGATCTTGTTCTTATGTGTCAGTCTGCAGTGCATCTCACTATGATTTTTTTTTTACATGGCAATAATTTTGCAGCTTTTCTAACCTTGCCTTTCAGATGTATCTGCCTGATTCAATATCTGTAATCAGGCAGGTCCATCTTGCCAAGCTCAAATATATGATTGCAAGTAGCCCAAAGCAGCACAAAATGGGACAGCTCAATTAGAGTCCTTTAGAGCAGGAAGAGGTAGGAGACACCAGCGTGACAACAGCAAGAAACAACTGCTCATACAGAGATAGCATAGATGCTAACAGCTCAGTTTTACCACATCTGGACCACATTTCTTTATTGAATGAAGACAAATAACAGCATTACAAACTTCTCTGCTGTTTTTTTTTTTTTTGTCTTTTTCTCTTTTACAAACAACTTACATAGAGACAAGGTACAACAAAAAAATTTAAAAGGCAAAAGGACATCAAACACAGAGGACAAAAAAATATAAGCACAATATATGTACAAAAAAAGTTTATAAAATAAAGTAAAATAATAATAATAGAGAATATGATAGTAAATAAATAAGAAAAAAATAAATGGCTAAATGGCTTGTCCCCTGCACATATTAATATAAATATGCATCCATGGACATTTATCACATGTGCAGGCATTAGAAATATAAAGATATACACAAATATAATTATCTGGGTCACAAAGGTGGGAAACAAAACTACAAAACAAAACAAAAAAAGACAAAAAAACCCAAACAGAAAACAGACAAGTAAAATTAAAATAAATAATAACATATAAAAATAAATTCATTTAAATGCAAATATACCTATGATTATCCCCCCATCCCCATAATGTTTGTGGATGTAATTTTAGTTCTGGTTGTTAATTTTCAACTAAGTGTTAAAATTGGGAATAAGAAGTACTTGGATGTAATGGAGAATGTTAGACTGCCATAAAAAAATTGAGACACTTTCTTTTTTCATATCGCCCACCCCTGACATTAATGATTTTTGTCTTTAGGTTTTAAAGAGGGTAACTCTGAGTGTCCATTTGAAAAGAAAGAAATGTTTATGGTAACTTTTCACATCCTTTTAAAAAGAAAACTCAAAACTTCTGTGAGACTTTTAACCCGGCTTGAAAAAATTTGAATCAAATCCCTCCACATCAGGAAGTTGAGCGCTTTTGTTTGCCTTGAGTACCATAACAGAGTGATTTATTGTGACTGAAACGTTTGATCAATGTTGAAATAAATTTGTCCTGTACACTTTGTTCCTGTGATGAATATGAACTGAGGATAGAATCGTTGACAAATTCACACAGTTACATAACATATTACTTACAGCTGAAGGTAACACTCATAATATCAGACCTGCTACAAATCGTCTGAGAGGCTACGTGTCTGTGCATGACACTTTTTTATATTTTATAATCATGCTGCAGCCTTCAGGGATGTTCTGTGTTGAATTTGCAAGCTGAAACATCTTAGTGTATAAGCTTGCAGAACTGCTTGTGTTTCAAGTTTCATTTTCAGCCTGTTAAGTTCTTTATGCATGTTCCTGGACATCAGTTTTGATGAGGGGCTCCTCGCTTTTTTTAACACAAACCAAAGGCCTGTCAGCAGAATAATACATGGTTTCTTCACTGAGTCACAAAGTTCTCAGCTACACTGGAATGTGTTTGTCCTCCAGGCCCTGATGTTTACATGAAAGTGACTCACTCCTTCAACTCATGATGTCTTCTCTGTCCCTCTAGGTCTGCTGCTGATGGTGGGCCTCATGTTGTACCCTGGTGGTTGGGGTTCAGAGAAGGTGAGGGGCTACTGCGGCACTGAGGCCTCGCCCTTCAGACCAGCTAAGTGTTCACTGGGCTGGGCGTTGTATGCTGCAATAGGAGGAACACTGGCATCGTTCCTGTGCGCTGTTCTGTCTGCTCAGGCTGAGATCGCAACATCCAGCGATAAGGTGCAGGAGGAGATCGAAGAGGGGAAGACTCTGATCTGTCTGCTCTGAGCCTCAGGGATCTGAAGATCCTACTTGACGATCTCTGTCATTTTCCTTGTATGAAAACCTCTACATGTCATTTGGGGGTTCTGCCTTTTTTCATCTAAGAACTTAAAGATAGACGCCTTTGTTACAGCTTTTACCTTATAAGGATGTTAATTTCTTTTTAATGTAGCAGAAGCCTAAAGTGATGTTGATACAGAGGCTAACCCAGAGCCCATTTTAGAGAGGATGTTCAACAAACTCTGAGACTAACACCTCGTCCTAACTGAGTGCAACACGTGCGAGCATCTGTGACAAAATCAGGCTAATAACATTTAATAATATGTGAGTGTCTTTACTGCCCGTGAGTGTCACAGCGTGGTGTGGTGTGATGTTTTTGTCTCCATGCCCCATTTTAATTTTCTGTGCGTGTCATAGCAGACAAGAAGCTAGAAAAGAGAGTAATTGACAAGGTGCTGGGAGGATTTTCATGTCTTTCTCTGGCTTTTCTCACTCAGCAGAGCTTGTTTATCTGTTTAGCATGGCAGAGAGCATTCATCTACTTCAGTGAGTGAAATGATTTACTTTCACTTGCAAGACCAAGGGAGAAACTTTGGGAGCTGTGTATTGACCACCCCTCATCGATACAAAGCACTTCATGTCTGTTTTTTTTTGCCGCTGGACAATAAAAGCACTGAATGTACTATTTACTGAAGAAAACAAAGGGCATGGGATTACATTTTTCACAGATGCATTTTGGACAGCAGGCAAGCGATGCTATGCGCTGCAAGTTCAGTTAGGATGCAGTTTAACCCTGAATTCTGAGTTGATTTAACCCCAGATGGAAAACTCTGAGTCTGCAGTTGCACAAAAGCTGATTTGAATTGGTTTAGCACTAAGCATGTGCACCACAAATGGAAATTTGATACTGTGATTTACCAGAGCAAGAGTTAACAAAAGACAACAACAAAAACAGAAGGTCTTTTTACTTTACTGTTCTGAAACCAGAAATTCTCATTTAGACAAACAGTGAACCGTAAGATGTTTTTTTTTTTTTTTTTAATAAAAGTTACACTGCTGTAGGAGCAAAAGATTTTATGAAAAAGACTATGACAGTGACATAAAGAAAAAAACAAATTGAAAATTAGTTCATTTGATTTCACACACATGAATGTGCCCTTATCAATACCTGGTTCAGCTCATTAAGGTACACCAAGTGAAGTATGATCCTCAATTAGGTGTTGCCAAATGAAGCTTTTTATTTATCAAACTTCTTTACCAAATAATGAGCCATGATCTAAAAGGAAGTGTGTGTGTATACATAAACATCCTTGATCTTTATTCAGAAAAAAAGTGCATTTCATTGTTGTTGTATTGACTGAATGAGTGAAAGAAAGAATGAGGATAAGGGAGGAGACGGAGAGAGACACTGAAGAAGCCTGCTCCTGATTGGTTTAGGTCCACAGATGGACTCACCCCTCTTTCTCGGGTCTGAGTTATTTTCTTTTCCAAAACAGAGAACTGAGAGTTGCACCTCATCCTGTAAAATATCAACATGTACATAACCATCTGTCAAACAACAAACATGTACATCAGGACTGTAAATATGCCACTGACTGTATAGTATATACTTTTTTTTACATTTTTCAAAAAAATTTTATTTCTATTTTTGCATTACTGTACTTGATCTGTAATTACCTTATCTTTCAGTACTTCTCTTGTATCCTGCAGCTGCTGTATATTTTGGAATTTCCCCCTGTGGGACTAATAAAGGATATCTTATCTTATCTTATCTTATCTTAGGGTGAACTGTCTCAGGGTTTGAGCTAAACTTGCTTTCTAAAATGGGCCACTGTTCACTTATCAAGTGTTTTTGATCAATATATTGTTATTTTTGTAATAATTGTCACTGTAAACAAACCACTGTATCAATTTAGTAGGAGTAATGTTTTAAAAGTAATGCTTATGTTGTTGGTGTTTTTTGTGCAAGTTCAACACTGCCAGTAAAACAGTGTGCAGGTTTGTAACATCATTATTATGTTCATTCAAATGGTTCACCTGCAAACCTCAACAAACCTCTGAGTACTAACAGATGTGTGTGCTTGCACATGTGTGATGTGTGTTGAAAACATTAACTGATGTGGTTTTAAACCTCCACATGTTCTGAATCAGCTGCACAGCAGGGCGCTAAGACTCTGCCTACCTGTTTAAATGTGCCATTCATGGGATAGTTCAGTTCATAGGGAGCCCCTCCTGTTAAAAAGATTTTCTGTGGGTTCATTACAGCTTATTAAGCAGCACTGTGTGCAGAGGCAGAACAGATAGACCAGCCAGATGTCTCACTGTGGTCATCTTTCATGTTGGGACAGTCACACAGTGAGGTAAGACAGGCTGAAGAATTACCTTGTGGCACAGCGACACGGATTTGGCTTTGTACAAGTGTACACAACAAAAAGTGAGGTTAAGAATTAAATGCAAGTTAGTTAAACCTTCACAAAGCAGTCACGTTGGCTTTCTACACGCTGGAGCAGTTCAGATGTTTTGTCTCTGTTTGGTTGTTACTTTTGGATGATCAGCTGAAACTGTATTTAGCATTTGATTCTACATTCATTTCAAATTTCATCATATTTTTATATTTGCTCATTTTCAAGTACAATGGGTCCTTTACATGGTGTAAATGTAAAATAATATAGTTTCTTCTTGTATACTTGGTAGATGAAATGTGCAATAACTTAGAGAATGAATGGGCTGAGAGGATGTAGCGTGATGTGGATATTTTCTTAAAAATAGCATTTCTACTCTTTTTTTTATACTTTTTTAATGTTTACTATTTTTGTTATATTAACAAAAGAGTAATCTCTTTGGTGGCACATTGGTTGATGCTGCATGTGTGAGAGGATGTGTGTGAGAAAAGATACAGTCTGTAATTTCTACCTAATAAAGTAGATTTTCTTAAAAAAAGTTTTCTCCTCATCATGAACTTCCAGCCCGCTCCATGTTAGTCCAAAGCTTTGTGTGGAAACACTGACACCTAGAGGAGAAAGTAGAAATACAAAAACAAATTCAGTGCCTCCAAGCATGGACCACTCCTCAAAATTATTTTACTTTTATTGAATTGCTTAATGTTTTGCATCCTTAGCTGTCTGTAAAGTGTTACCTTTTAAATGCCTGCACACTCAAATGAAATCTTTTTTTTTAGAAAACTTGCAAACATTGATATCAATATGTGAATCTATTCCTCTCCCTCTAGATATATTAACTAAATTACAAAAAGTAAGGACATTGGTGTACAGTAAATCATTTCTTTGTTGTAAAAATACTGCTTGGCAATAAATCTTTCATTATTAGAAATCCCATTTTCCTTTTAGAATGTGCCACACATGTAATTAACATGCATTTGTGGGATAAGCAGCAGAGCTGGGTATGTGGTTGCACTCATGAAAAACTTGCCAAATCTTCTCTGCCAGTGTCAAACAGCTTTTTCTGTTATTGACTCTTGTTTTGAGTTCCTGGTAGGCACCTGATTGTCAGCACCTGTAAGCATGGGGCCTTCTGCAGAGCTCAGTTGGTGCCCACTCCAAGAATCAGCATGCCACGTGTGACTGATCTGGGTAGGGCCCATGAAATGCTCAATAAAACTAAGTCACAGCATTATTTTTAGTGAGCCCTAAGACATCTCTAAACTTATGGCCAAGTTCCATCAAAGGGGATGTCATAGGCAGGCCACAAAGTGGGCGTCCCTAAAAGACCGTTTCCCCATCCTGTCAGCACTTCAGATCTATAGACAGTCTTCTAAAGATTTGCAGTCAAGGTTTGCAGGACAGTATGGCTGACTGCTCTCTGCCCAGACAATCTGGAACAGACAGCACAGTCAGTCTCCAGTCCATGACTGCCTTTCCCCGTCAGGCCTGTTTGCGCTGAGCCTGAACATGTGGAAGAATGTTATGTTCAGCGATGAGTTCAGATTCTGACTACAGCAGAACAACCATTAGGCACCTGATTGTCAGACCCGGGGGGCACCAGAGGCTCAAAACAAGAGGTTGTAGCAACAGCAAAAAAAAAATGTTTGGCACTGGCAGAGAAGATGTGGCAACTTTTTCATGGGTGCAAGCAACATTTTCTGCTCTGCTGCTCATCCCACAAAAGCATGTTCCTCACAAATGTGGCGTCATTTAAAAGCAAAATCCACAGGCTTTCTAATGGTAGACAATTAATTGCCAAAAGGCATTTTACAATAAATAATTGACCAAACACCAATTTCTTTACTTTTTGTACTACTTTTAGAGATACACATTTACACACACATACACACATAGTGTGGATATATATAAGTGGACATGCACGGTGCCTGGCTATGGTAGGGTTGTGTTCATACTGATACATTTGATGTAAACTATTTTTTGGGTCCTTTATGTGAAAACACACTTAAGCATGACTCGATTACTACAGTGTGTGATACATTTCCCAAAAAGAGTTGGTGTACGTGTAAATGATTTTACTGACACACAGTTATTTCTTTCAAATTTTATTTCATGTTAATACCATAAATATACAAAACTCAAACTATTTCACATGCAACAAAGGCCAGACAAGAGTGCATTACACTTTTTCTTTTTACATGTGATTGATAATGGGGATCAAATTTTCAACTTTACAAAATATACAAGTGTCCCTTTTTTGAGTGAGTTTCTTCTCTGATTCAGTGAAATATCATGGTCACAGGTCAAAAACACACTTTAGTGTCAGCAAACGTCAGATACGTAGTCCAGTACTGCAGAGCAGCTCGCAGATAACATGGAGGAGTCTCCCACTGTGGCATGGCTTCATTTAGCGACAGTTTAAACTACAGACGGGTGGGAAAGATCGGGGTGTTTGGCGCAGAGAAAAGTTGTATATTTTCTTTAAGTAAAATGTGGCAAGGGAACACATCACAAACCAAGATTTAAAAACAAATCTATACGGAAATTTGGTAGATTTCTCACAGCTTTTCAGGACAAAGAATAACACTTGAGGGAGTTTGTTTTTCATCCTTTCACACCGATCATTCACACATCCTCGTCCACTCGAGCACTCCTCCCACAGTCGCAGAGTCATTAAACACTTTTCAATCTAGCTGATGCTATGATCATGTCATTAAGAAACCGCACAAACATTTTTAAGTCAACTCAAACCAAACAAAAGATGAAAAGCAAAAAAATATTAAATTACATCATAAATAAAAACATGTTCGTCTTTTGCTCTAAAGTAAAACAAGAAATGTGCAACAAATTTCAAACAAAATACTTCCAAAGAGAAACAATACTGCCAAGATGTCAGCTGATCATTTCAGGATGAATCAATGACTTTTACATTTGTAACACTTGTCTCAGGAGTATTTAGTCCACTATAATGTGCAGTTCATACATCTGTAATAAAAGCAGTATCAGTCATCAGTCCTCCGTCATGCACAGCTTAACATACTCTGCACCACTAGGAGGTGCTAAAGCACAACACGAATGTAACCCACGATGACCCAGAATTCACTTCAGTGACAGTAGTTTGTACAACATTGTGCTGCGGAACAATGTGATTATAGTTTTGATAAATTAATGTATATTAGTGTTTTTCTCTCATCAGGCATCAAGTAAAATTTTTTCCATTAGGCTCTGAAATGGCCTACACCAGAAGAGATGGGCTTAAAACTCAAATGGGTAGTTAGTCTTTGTCGTGCATACAGAACCATAGTTACTGTTTTATGTTTTCAGATAATTCTTCAGCTAAATCATATTTTTGTCAGTGTCAGACTTTTTGAGAAAACAGAGGTCACGTCTCCTCTTAAGTTTGTTTCTGTGTGTGTCTTTTAATACAAGCACCATCAGAGCAGGAGGCCATGACTTAGCCACTCTGATCTATCGCAGCACTGAGGCTGATTTATACTTCTGCTCTGAAGCTATGCCAGGATCTACACTCTAGATCCATGCAGCCCTGAGCTGACGCACACACCCCTAAATGTAATTGCACATCAATACTACGCAAACTGAGAGTCCTGTAATTGGTCTGCAGCAGAGTACTGGGTGTATACCAGTCTCTTAATACACCTCAGACCACAATGTGATAGCATGGACCAAAATGTTAACTTTGATTGCTGATATTTTTAAAGTCTATATCCTCATCCGTGTCTCATTCAACAACTCAGAAGTGACAAGTTTCAACCCTTCACGTCTTTCCTCTTTTCTTTTCTTTTTTTGTGATATTTGCGTTTTAGTCAAATACCCCCTTTATTCTTTTTTAGCTCTTTACTCCTATAATATACTCTCTGTTTCTGTTGCTGCGCTTTTTTGCACACAAACAGCTGAGAACGTTCCAAGAGTAGATTTTGAACTGCACTGCTGACTCACATTTTGGTAAAATATAGCAGAGTGGCATGGACACACAACACACAAGCATAAATGCTCAAGACAGCTCGGGGCACTAAGGTGTAGGTACATTGTAGATTTGGCCAGAAGTATAAACCAGACTTTATGGAGAACAAAACCCAGTTCAGACCAAAGACTCAGGACAAGATGAGTTTACTGCTCACAATAGGCCCCTGCATGGCACTCTAAAACGCCGTCAGTTCCAGTGTTTAATTTGTCAATAAAAAAAAGAAAATCTTGTCACTAATAAGCTAGCACCTAATCGATGACAATTAAAAAAATACAGAATAAAAGATTTTAAGTGTTAGAGGTGGGCTGTCAGACTTTTAAAATCCATATTCCTCTGCTGTATGAAAGTATGTCTGTGAAAATACAAGCAGAGGTGAGCAGGAGGAGCTTCAGCCGGCCCTGATGATTTTCTGAGTGCAGTTTGTAAGTCGGTCAAAGGAGGGCTGGGCAAGGGGAAAACACAGGTGAGCTAACAGGGAAAATATTGGGCAAACTCAGGCTGAAAAGCCCTGCTGACTGCATTAATGCATGCAACACACCCATAAACTCACTAAAGAGTATTCAAAGAGTCCCTGTTATCTCATTGAATCACAGTATCAATGGTGTATAAGCACGTGTGTTTTACTGTCCTATTTATTTTTACCATCTGTCTTGTTAAGTAAGTCTACAGAGAGAAAACGTTACGACTGAAAGTATTGATGACAATATAGGGACTTTTTATTGACCAGAACTGCACCAAAATGTGTTTTCAGTTTTTGTCAATTTAAATTAGAAATAACATGATGCTGATACACATTTTAATGAGCTCTAAGAATAAAGTAAGACTAAATCTAAAGCAGCTGCATAAATTAACACTGGTTAAGTCAGGGCACACCAGGGTAGACAATGTTTTGTATTCAAAGCTACAACTCACTGTGCTTCAATTTTCACTTTAGATTTTAATATCTGTCTCGTAGCTGCATATAACTTGTAGAATACTACATGAATGAGGACAATGGTAGTGTGTTGCTTGCTACAGTCTCATTTCTGCTTTCCACAAAAATCAAACAAACAAAAAAGCAGATCCTGACTTTAAAGCCATCTGTGATTGTTTCTACAGGATATCAAACTTATACCTTGAGCTTGAGGCTGACATATTCAATCTTTTGTCAGTTTCTTCTTGTTAGTATTAGAGCAGTAAATAAAAATGACTGTAGTGAATAAAGTTGAATGATTGGACATTTATCAGAGATTTTCATGTAGCAGATGAGGATTGAAACATGACACCCTTTAGGATCTACCATCAGCTGCTGGCGACTTCAGCCTTCAGCTGGTCAAGCTGTAACAGCTCAGCTCACACACAGCTGTCCCTGCTGTTCAGAAACACTCTTGCTGCATCAATCTTTGGTCTGAACTGGGCTTCACGGACTACAAAGCCAACAGAGAGAGACGCACAGTGGTCTGTTAGTGTCGTAAGATAAATGCAATAACTTCTTTACTTTGTCTTCTGTTTTAATGCACCAGTATTGGAGAGAGCAGCTGACTGCGCCTCTTTGTGGTTTGGAGCTGGTGACCTGTTGGCCTGTGTTGTTTTAGAGTGTCAACTCAAATAAATCCAAATTTTTAATCAATCAATCAATCTAACAGCCACTGGGACATGCAGTAACTGAACAGCTCACATTTCACAGGAACTGAGTGATAGAAGTAGGCAGACGTCTCCCCAAAACCTGCTATCATCTGAAGTTAGAGAAAAGGCTGACAGTGAACAGAAGAGCTTCGCCAAACAAAGAGGAGTGTGCTAAACACGCATGCTCTCATCATGCTGCCAAATCTCAGTAAGCCACAAAAATGCCCATATCACCGATTTAAGTAGCACACAAAGTGTGAGTATTTGTTCTTGAGCTCTACTGGGGCTTCGAGCAGGTTCTTACAGAAGAACATATTCCTATTCAAACAAACTATCCGGATGATCACTTTGTCTCAGAATAGAAGCACAGTTATGGGACAAGGTATAATTTACTTTTTAGATTTCAGTGACCAAATACTGAATTATTCAAAACCAAGTCAGAGCCACAGTTTCCTCTTAGTGAAGTTCGCATTCACACACAGGCCCAGCCGCTCAAACACACACAGTACTCTCATTACTTGACCCATTAACAGAACTCGTATGTGCAAAACACCATGATCAGATTATCACTCTTCATGACAGTATCTAAAGCAGGCAGGAGGCTGTTCAGAGGTTATCACCATGACAAAAATAAGGTATGCTAGAAATGCAACCTCTGCCTGAACGAGGATCACCTGAAGGTGACAGAAGGACATGGGAGGAACTGAGCAACGAAGTTTGAGATGAAATCCCATTCATACTCAACGGACCAGCAGGTCAAACATACACTAAGTCACTTAGTGGATGTTTCAAAGGTTGTGAGCGGACAGTTACCTGACTGAGAAGCAGACAGGAAGGATGGAGGAGACTTTTTACTGAAAAATGTCTTTTCATTGAAGAAACACAACTCTGGTCACTTTATCTTAGTCATTCTTTGTTTTCAATGCCTCTTTGAATTCTCTGCATGAAGTTTGCAGGGCAATCTAAGCATCGCCACATTCATAAGCAGAATTATATTAATCTGATTGCCTGCAGGGCCAGAGTTGTGCACCTTCAACTTGGTGTGTTTATTAGCTTGAATGAGTAACAGAGCATGTGTGTATGTGTAAGTGTGTGGTGTTCATGTGTGTGTTTATGGCTGAGCTTTAAAGGCTCCTCGAGCAGCGTTGGATGCAGCATTAGCAGCAGCGTTGGCAGCTGCAGTCTGAACCGTCTTGTTAGACATGACCCCAGTGGCAAACTCCTGTTGAGCCTTCTCGAAACTAGCCCCAGTGGTGCGATACAGAGCGTGCACCTGAGAAGACAGAAGGAGGAAATCAGACCGAAGTCCAAGTGACAAAAATCAGGGCCTCAAACACAGCATTCAGTGACATATAGTTCATATATACACATGTGGCTTGACGCTACAGCAAGAACCTTTACAGCATTTCACTTTTCCTCGTCAAAGCCCCTGTGTTTGGAACTATTTTGTGATGCAGCATATGGGCTATGTATCCTTCCCCCAGAAACAACTTTCCTCTTGTCAGCATTCAGGTCAGAGTGCTGCAGCATAGTTAGGTTGTGGTCATTGGAGCACAAACTGATACAAATCTAACTTTCCTGAACATTTAGAAGATGGTTTTCTCCTGTATTTATCCTGATTATGAGAACAGGTGAAATATTCCATCACATGACATGGGCCTTCACCAACTTTCGCTTCTTGTTTTGAATATGGACATCAGGATTCTTCCCTCTGCAGCACCAGAACATTGTGTTTGCCCATTTTACCCATCAGGACCAGAAAGGTCCAGGAGAAACGTTATTACCAAGTTCCACTAATGATAGCAATAAGCCTCCAGGTTTGTGGGTACCGGCTCATTGTTTATGCATCTGCATCACCAGGTATCCTGTGATCTGTCCTGATCCTCAGTTTTCACATCTCTCTTTCTATCCATGACTTCATATGTAAGAGTCAAATTACTCATTTTTAATTCAGTTTTAGTGAAGTTAGTGTTTGTTGTTTCTTCCACAGATAGACAACCTGGACAGCTGATGAGAGGAAAGCAGCCCTTTGCTGGCAGAAGGATACATAACCCCTTTATCGCATCACACAAAAATTCTAAACATAGGGGCTTTGTCGTGGAAAAGTATAACCCTGTAAAGAATCTTACTGTAGTGTCCAGTCAAGCCAACATTGTTTATTGTTTTTATTTACCCTAAAAGTGGGGTAATGACGAGACTTTCAAAGTCATCATGTACTGTTGAGTATCACCTAGCGCATGTATCTCCTCAAAGAGGCAGAGCTAAATAGTTTCTTTATTGGCAATCATATTATCTAGTGCCATATAGCTCATGCAGTCCCACTTCAAAAATACCAAACTATCCCCTTAAGGTGAAATGCTGACTTATTTTTCAGATCTGATGTTTTTTTGTTGACATTTCATATTCAAATGTCCTCTGTATCAGACTCCTGTGCAAACGTAACAGATCCACAAATAAAAGAGGCTAAAATTTGATGAGAAAAGATCAGATTCCAACTGACTTTTGCTGTTGAACAGTCATAGAGAATAAGTCACACTGGAGCAGCAAATTGAGAATCAGGTCACTTCAAACATAGTTACTAATGATTTCATATTCTTACCTTCTTAAACATGATGAGCGAGCCCACAGACAGAGCAGTGAACAGAGCTGCGATCAGTAACATGATGATGCCCACTGGGACACTGGTGTTTAGACCAGTCAGAGCTGCAATCCAACCACTGAGAAGAATAATAATATGACATTGCCAGTGACTTATTATTTACACATAGAGGAGAACTGTCAGGCTCATACAACACTCACCATGTTCCCCAGCCAGTGATGCCAATACTTTGTAGAACGTGGACTCCAAATTGGCAAATATAGACGAAGAAGAAGACAAAGAAGCGGAATGAACTGTCACTCCTGCAGAAGAAACAGAGAAGAAGTTTGTTTAAGTGGAAAAGACAGGGAAAGTCGGACAGTTGAGTAGCATTAAGACATTTAATTTCCTCTGCCCTAACCCTCCATAGCATTTTAGTCCTTCATTCTGTCTGTAACTTGTAATGTAGCATCATGTTTATTCAAGGTTTGGAAAGATGTGAAGAGTTTTAACAGAGAAACATTTTCCAACTAGAAAGAACTTGGAGAGTGCTAACCTCCAGCATGGTAGCTCACCTATTGCTGTTACATCCATAAGAAATAGTTCCATGATAAAGTTACCAACATAATATGATTAGTTGACCCTGAAAACCCAAACCTAGTACTCGGAATCATGTTGATATCATTATTAGACAGTTACTGAGCAAAAACGATTGTTCGCTAATGGCGGTAATCTGGATCACCACCAAAATCTAATCATTTTTAAGTTGGGCCATTATCAACATCTCCTGAAAATTTCATCAAACTCCATCCAGCAGGTTTTGCGTAATCTTGCTAACAAACAAACAAACAAACGCCAGCAAAAACATAACCTCCTTGGTGGAGGTAATGATGGTTGAGACAGAGACATTTTAAATACTGCAGCTGAGGTCAGTATAGTTTTCTGTGTGTAATCTCACCTGAAAGCCCCGTAAAGCGGTCTGTACCAGCAGACAAAAGAACATGGCGTAAACAGCAGAAACCAGAGCATAGCCAGGCCAAAATCTACACCACGAGACGCGTCCACACAGAACCAGGCCAGACAGCCAAACATGTTCACAAAGAGTGTGCCTGTGTGAACTGTTAAGAGAGATGAGATAACAACATGAATAATAATGAATGTACTTTACGTAAACTTACAAACTCAATGGTAACATTAGAAATTATGCACAGGCGTGTAATGTTAATGCTATCCACCTGTTAAACTGCTTGTTTTAGAGGAATTATCAGTTTTGTACTGTACCGTAGACATTTCTGCCTGTTAAAAAGTTTGTGTCAAAGTATTCACTTACACATCCACAGGTTGTACATGATCTTCACGGTCTTTTGAAACTCTACAGGAATATCCACTGCAATATCGTGGTAAAAACAGGGGCCAACAGGGAACTTCTCTGGCAGTGGAGGCCAGTTATTCTTCCGGCCTGTATGGAGAAAGTACACACAGGTATGTCAGAGCGCCTCAGTATCATAAGGTTATTAATCTAAGATAATAACAGAGTAATTACAGCAGTGTTTCTCAAATGGTGTGGCAGGGAACAATGTTGTTTCTTGAGGCAAGTCTAAGGGTCCAACCCAATTCTACCCCTTAGCCCTTGTCTTACCCCTTAGCCCTTGGTTTTGCACCTTCATGTCTAGTGAAGGGGTGTCCCAATTCTCTGTAGGGCTAAGGGTAAGGGCTAAGACAAAGGGCTACACAGCCCCTGAAACGAAGACAGACCGGGACCTCACTTGAAAGGAAGGGGTATGAGAATTTTCCATAATACACCGCATCCGCTGACAAGAAGGCAGAGTTCAGAACAAAGGAAGCGCATAATTATAAGTAATTATTAAATCATCAAGTAAATATTAATCATGTTTTGAATTGTTGGTCGTATTTTAAAATTTCTCATTATTATGAGCTAGCTTTCGCAGCTTTAGCTACAGCTATTGTCGCATCTGCATATGACACAGCCAGTGAGCGGCTCTGGGTGATGACATTACGGGAATTGAGTGGCGTCTCGTTTCTTAGGGGCATGTTTTCACCCCTTCCCCTTGGCCCTCAAAATAGAGGGCTAAGGGGAAGGGGTGAGATGAAGGGCTAAGGGATTGGGATTCACCCTAAGTCTACTAACCATAAGTAATTATTATGAATAACTTTCTAGGTGCATTAATTTTGTAGTCAGTTGCACAATCTGTTACATTTTACAATCAAAGTAAAACTTTTGAGGGAACACCGTCTTCTGCAGTTAACAGAACCAGAAGGTGGGGAAGTAAAGACCTTAGTTTCATAAATTGTGGCCTGACAAGTTTAAATGTGTGTTTCTGGATTACTGAACATTTTAGAACTTTCAAATGATTTACTTGTATATTTCAAAAGTAATGCAGCTTTCTGTTTCATTATATAAGCCATTAGATATGGATCAACTTGCACAGACCAACGAGACACTGTCACACTTATTATTATGAATAAGTTGTTCTTGTGACTTAGGCTTGATTTTAGTCTTGTTAAAGCTTTTGGAATGTGTAACCATAGGTTATAAAGTGTATACAAGCAAGGAGCTGAGAAATGTTTATGACTCTGTCTAGCTGACTGGAAATTGTTGCAAAGCTTTAAATTAGACAGGACATGTGTAAGCAGACAGATTGCTGCATTCATTTTTAATTGATGTCAGCGTACCATTTTCAACCACAGCTCCATTCAAACACTCTTTCAATGGATACACATTTCCCACATTATAATATTCCAACTGTGAAGCTGCTTTTCCAAAAAGAGATCCACAGATTTGTACAACGACAGAGATTCACAAATGAGTACACAGTTCCATAAAATACATGAAACAACCTGATAATGTTCAGTACAATTTGTCAATGTTTGCATAAAATTAAGGATGTATGATATTATCGGTTTGATATCAGAATCATCCGATATTAGCCTAAAAAGTTAAGTATCGGTATCGGCCGATATTGAAATTTTTGCAGATATTTACAGCCAATATATCGGCCACACATATCTGCCATATATCCGCTGGAATATTGGCAATTTATACAAATGTTCAATATTGATGCACCTTCTCATCAATGCATGGGTACCTTAAATATTGAGGGTTTCATTTTTGCAAGAGTTAAATGCTGTTTTTCTTGTTTTATATCTGTTCATGCGATAATATACTGTAACACTGAGATAAACAAGTCCATTTTTGTTAAGTACAGAGCTTGTGCTCTTGACCTGAAATATTGGTATCGGTATCGGTGATAATGAATCAAAAAAATATTGGCATATCGGATATCAGCAAAAATCCAACATCCTGCATCCCTACATAAAATGAATGGCTGAAAGGTTCAATAGTTTTTGCTTCTAAAGCTGAAATATACCTATTACCTATATGTTTAAACTAAAGCGAGCCCTCCCAGAGGCTGCCTGTTTACACAAGACATTACAGCCCATTCTGCCTTGTAACATCACTAGTGTGTGAAGAAATCCACACATTTTTTGTGTCAAGGTTTTTCCAGCCATAAGCTCTGGCCTCAATTGTTACTTGTCTTGAACTAAGGTGTTACATCCAGCCAGTACAAGTGAGATCCATTTACTAAATGTTATTTCTCTGATTCCTTAAGATGCATATTTATGACTACATGAAAGAAAGAGGCAATTTAAAAGGAACAACTAGCCTCTAAGATTGTTTTCCCAGATACTTTGCACCTATAATGTATATATCTACATACTGTCTTACAAGTGCATGTCTGCAGATTAGAAGCAGCTGTAGAACTGTGTGTATATTTATGGATCTTTAATGTGTCTGTGTATTTGTGTACAGGTCTGAGTATGCATTTTCACACCAATCTTTGTATTGTAGTTTTGCAACAATGCCAGCTCTCATGTATCCTTAATGTGTAATGACAATGCAGACTCTGAAGTTAATGTTGCAAGTGTTGTAATAAAGGTTTGTAATGACAGACTCACTGACCTGCTGCTCCGTGGGACTGTAACTCTCTCTCCCGGCGATCAAGCTCTGCTGCTTTCCTTTCCAACTCCTCCTGCCTTCTCAACAGCTCAGCCTGGGCACGTGCTTGGTCCTAACAAAGACAAAGCAAACCTTTTAAAATTAACCAGCCAGAATTTGACAGAAGTTACAATACACAATCAACCAAGCAATAAAGGTGTTTTTCCACTCAGGTGAGTTTTGGTGTGTTAGTTTGAGAAAAGAAAAATGGGGTGAGGATTGGAAAAGCAATAAGCTACTATTATTGTTCACTCACTTGTCGTTTTTAGTTAGTACTGATCTAGCGCTAAAGCTACATTCCAAGACAAAAGGTGTAAGTTGGGAGTGAGCTTTAAAGGACTTCACTCTGATAAAGACTAAGGCTGGGCAAAATACAACTAAATTAACTTCTAGGTATTTTAACCTCTTCAGCCCCATAGGACCCAATTTTGGGTCTGCTGGGGCTCAGGAGAAAAGCTCCTCCACACAACAGCACAATCAGTGAACTGTGCCTTTAAGACTACATTCATGTGTGCTTTTATTTGACAAATACATATATTTTTGACTTTTTAGTATCACATATACTGATAATAACACATTTGGACAAATCTCTCAAGTTTTACTTTTATTATGACACCAAAATTATTCAAATAGACCTTGTGGTTGCAGAGATACACTCTTTTCTTTATGGGTATGGGTTTCGAGCAGGAGGCTTAAAAAAGGGGCTCGGGCTGAACAGGTTAAGCTGAATGGTGATTCTCATTTTTCAGTAAAGACGAAACCAATGTTAGTTGCAAAACCAGAATTAAACTAAGATCTGAGTAAAAATCCAACTATAATGATAACTGTGTGATACCACTGCAACTTAAGCAGAAGACCTGAAAAACTAATTATAGGCATTTTATATTTTCAATTAATGAAAATTTCACACCTCTTACAAATGATCTACATTGTACAAACAACTGTCACCACTTCTATATATTTGAGTTGTAAACGTGTCTTATTTTCTTAAATACAAAGAATGTGCATTGGCAAGAACTTGGCAATACAATTCACTAAAAAGTCTTTTAATGCATAAAAAAGTACTAGTTCTCATCAGTGTTATTTATATAAACCATGTTTTCTGTGAAATTGATAAACTCACTTGTGTGTTCAAGGGACTGAAATGAAAAATAAATGTAACAGAGGGAGAGGAAATATTCAGCATGTCTGGAGTCATAAAGCAGCCAGAGAGCAGGAAGCCACACTTAGATTCAAAAGAAATGACCCAAATTTCAAAGCACTGTTGACTAATAAAAATCAGGATATTGAAATATAAATACAGAATTCAAATTTTCTTACACCTGTATTAAATACCACAATATCTCTCTATATTTTTTAAACAATGGCTGGAATGTGAAAGTACAGAAATATGATCTTTAAATGTATTTTTAATGAAAACAGGGAGGGCGCTGTCAAAGTTGAGCAAATCAAGAACAACCCTGCCATTTCCCCACCTTTAGCATATTTGAGAAACTTATACAGTTTGCAGGAGTTTAACTGCAATATCTGACAGCTAAAATCAATAAATTACCCAATACTGGGCATCTCAGACCTACATTTGTTGGAGTGGTATCAAAGAGTTATCAATGTTATATGAATATCATTGCAAAATAAAAATAATCCATGAATAAAAAGAGGATAATTCCCAATCTTAAATCAGCATTTTTAGTAGATCATCTTGTTGTCATGAACATTGTAACTGTTAGTGGTTTTTACTGTAAACTGTATTTTTACTCCGCATTAGGCCATATAGCTGTATTTTTTTAATTAACAAAAACTATACTAATATAAAAAAACCTCTAACATTTTACCTGGTTTGAAAAATATCAATATACCTTCCCAAAGTGGGGCCCATGGTCAGATTTGAAAATATTTTTCTCTGCCCAAAGAAGGGTCCAACAGGAGTTTGGGAACCACTGCTTTATGGGAAGCTATAGAATTTTAAAATGAGGTTGTATGAGGTAAATCTCGATAAAAAACATACATTTGCCATGGTGGAGAGGACCAGCATGGAAACAAAGTGGTTCAGAGCTTGGAGTTATTAAGTGAAACTTTGGTGAAAAAAACAGCAACGGGGTGATTGTACACTGTGCTGGACACATTAATAACACTTAACCTTTCTACTAGCAAGCCCATTTGTTTTGGTACAACTTCACACCTACAAGAAGGCTAGCAATTGAAAAAAGATAAACTTTGCAAATGTGTTTGGTACAATTAACCTTGTACAGCCCCACTTCAAAAATATGAAACTACCCTTTTTGAAAACTCCATAAATTGCCCAGCCTTAATCTAGACATTAACATAAATATGTACTGAAAACATCTGGTGATAAACAGTACCTCGTTACGTCGCTGTGGGCCAGTAGAAAACAGAACATAGATGGGTTTATGAGAAACAAGAAGAAATGTGAAACAAAAGTATATAAAGAGACTTTGAGGATGTTGAGGGGATGTCTCATGAACTTCAAGCATGTTTAATGAAAACAACATGTATGACGTTTTCATGTTTGTGAGTCTTTTACCTGAGTCTGTTGCTGCGAGTAAGCTGGGGGCTCTTCTGTGGGCTTCATGATGGCCGGTTGTGTGTTCTGAGCAGGAGGAGGAGCAGATTTGGGAGCATTTCCAGGTGCTGCCTGTAAACCAGCAAAGACCTGCTGTGTCAATATTTTTGCAACTAAAAACCCAAAACCTGTATCAGAACTTTAATTAGGCCACAGTCATAATTTGTCAGCGAAATCCACTGTGGCTGAGAGGTGGAGGGAGAGATGAAAGAGGGAATGAAATGAAATGAGGTCAGAAACTTCAAATCAGGCACAACACATGCATCCACACACTCATCAAAAGCAAAGCTGACCGTTCTGGCGTCTGTGAAGGGGTTATACTCCTCCAGACCACCAGGAGGGGCAGACTGGGTCACCTGCGTCACGGAGGGATCCTATGGGATAGAAAGGACCACAAAGGGGTTTAAGGAGGTTGAAACTACAACCACAAAATCTGTTTCATGATTTGTGTATTAAATACACAACTAGGTACATAGCACTGATGTCTCGCCTATTTAATAAACTGACAACAGGTAGTGTGCCAACATAAAACAGGACGTATACTAAGATACATGAAATTCCTAATGATTGGAAATTATTATCATCTACAAACCTTTCTTTAAAGCATATGGCCTCTTAAAACTATCTCTGGGATCTGGTGCAGCAGATACAAGAAAGTCTGTTGTGCAGTTTATACAATTTGTAGTTTTTTTTTTTCTTTGAATTATGAGCCAATATTTGGCTTCATTTTTACCTGGCCTGGTATCAAAACATGAACTAATATTGTTGGTTTTATCATTGTATTATCAACACTTTAGTGTTGGCAGAGTATAGCTTAAAAGCTGATTATCAGTTTAAGCAGATGAAAATTTCTGTAGATTTCATCAGCCATACATATCAGATAAATGTAATGCATGAATCAGATGCCATACTGGCATCTTGTACACTACCAAACCACATGAACTATGATGCTTGACCTTCCTCACTATGAATGTATTCATTTAAAACAGTACAGTGACAGACAGTATTAATCTATTTACAGAACAAAAGTTTGTCTTTTGTTTTACATTTGTCTCTAAAAAAAACTATAACAATGAAAGGACTAGATTATTTCAGTACAGTAGAGAGCTGACGTCCATATATTTATCAGCATTTTCGTGTTGTGCACCACTTATTTGTTTTTTAGAAGTAGCCATGTAGAAGTTTAATAAAGTATTACAATGAAACTAGGGCAGATTGGTATTAATAATTAAGTGACATTGTGAAACCATTTATTTCTGCTATAGTCTTTAAATGTTGCAATATTGAGAATACTCAATATGGAAACAAAAATTTCAGAAAGTCATTAAAAATAAATTGGGGATGCAAAATATTGCATTTTTGCCGATATCCGATATGCTGTTATTTTTTAACTCATTATCGCCGATACCGATATTTCTGGTCAAGAGCTCAAGCTCTGTTCTTAACAAAAATGGACTTGTTTGTTTCAGTATTACAGTATATTATCATATGAACAGATGTAAAACAAGAAAAACAGCATTTGACTCTTGCAAAAATGAAACCCTTGATTTTTAAATGTACCCATGCAGTGATAAGAAGGTGCATCAATATTGTACATTCGTGCAATTTGCTGATATTCCAGCCAATATATTGGCTGTAAATATCTGCAAAAATTTCAATATCAGCCAATATCAAACCAATAATATTGTGCATCCCTAAAATAAATGCAATGAGTTTCGACAGAGTTAAAACTGGCCAATACACATGTGAATCTTGGGATCATAAATCACTTATCTTCAACTTTGAGTCCATTTTTAGACGGTGCCCACGCTGCTATGTGATTTTCAATACTGTGACTAAGAGAGGTGGATAGCCTGATAAGTACACTGATGTTACAGAATCCACATTAGCGTTGGTTTTAGATATTTCCAACATGTTTCACGTGAAACCAATAAACAGTAAATCAAGCATCACTACATTTACTACCATTAATCTGAGTGTAGCTAATAGCTTGTTTGAGCTTCACATGACTGCATGACATAGTCTGAGAGTGTACATGTACTCAAGGTTGGTGAGAAAGCATTGCTTATTAACATCAAAAAGTAATAAATTTAGACAGAATTATTGTGAAAGCTCAGATTTAATAAACGGTGAAGCTCTGATACCTTTAACTGCCATAATAACAACCCCATTATTTAAAGGTCTGCATGCCAGAGCAGTGTGTAGAGGTGATCTGATGACCACCAGGTGTCATGAAGACCTGTGATTTAATTTCAACCAGGAGCCCTCCCACTGACTGACACACCTTTCAGGGGAGGGGTTAGTAAGTTGGTTAAAGATGAAATGCAATTCTAGTGCACATTACTGAAGCATGAAGCAACACAGCCGTCCTAAAGAAGCAGTATAATCATGAAACATGGTCCTGATGATCAAACTTCTGTGACGAGGGTCCAGATCAACGGTCGCCAGGGAGGGTAAATCAACGCTTTATGCTAATGACGTTAAAATCAGTGTTTTGTTACATTTACGACGAGTTTAGTGTCCATCAGAGCACCGTTGAGACTATACACACCCTCAATAAGAGGTTTTAACCCACTAAGCCCTTACTGCTGGCACACAATGTCCCTAAATCAATCGATGCTAACCTGCCGGCTGGCTCTCCACCAAGCTAGCAGGTGCCAATGTTTACTGTCAGTGGGCAGAGCTAGCCAGCTAGCATCATGTGTCTTTGTTCTGATGTTTGCTTTGCCACTCATTCAAGTTTACACACAAATCTCTTAAACTGTAGCGTAATGGACAGTCATTCCTGGCTTCTCTCCAAAGTAGCACACATTTAATGAGCGGAGACGGAGATCATTATCATGAGCCAGGATTAGCTTCCTCTGCTACCTAGCCGCATACACAGAGTCTCCTCCTGCTAGCTCAGAGCGTTAGCAGGAAGCTAAAGCGAGTCTGGCCTCATTCAGCTTTAAAGCGAACGTTAGTCAGCTGGCTAGCTCTGTTAGCTACCTGAAAAGGATTGCTGAAGTCCGGGTCTGCAAACGGGTTGCTGTCAAAGTCGGACATTGTACAGCCTTTCTAATACCGGCTTCCTGTGCGGTAGATCTCCCCGAGTCTCCAGGGAAGGTTCAGTCTTGTAATTTGACTGCTTCTCTCTGTTGCTTGCAGGCTTCTCCGCCTCCCTCTGATGGAGAGCCCTTGCTTAGCAAGTTAGCCTGTAGCTCAAAAATGGCAGCAGAGGATGCGTGATGAACGGCACTGCGTCACAGTTTCAGCACCGCGGAGAGCAGGACGTGCACAGGTACCAAACAGAAAACATGGAGAACAGGCTGATGTTTGTTATCAATGTTTTTAAGAGTTGATCATAGCCAAAACACCAACTTTCATCTTTGAGAGTTGTACAGCTTACATAAAACACATTTGATTCACAGCAGCTCTCTGTTGGATAGAGCAAAAGAGTTGTTCTTAAGGAAAAGTACGTCTTCTTTGGTTTGAAATGTAGTCAAGTAGATATGATATTGCAGGTCTAAAAGTAAAAAACAAAACATTCAAAGTTCACTTAAAGTACTGAGTCTAAGAGTGATATAATACTTCAGGAGCTGGAGTTAAAAAGTAATTTTTTTCCTCTCTGTACAAAAACCAGAGGAGAATATTCTGGGTCATCAGTGATGCAGTCTGACAGTGCACCCTATCGGTAATTGGAAGGTTGCAGGTTCGAGCCCAGCTAAGGCCGCCACATGGGGATGTGTCCCTGGGCAAGACACTGAACCCAGAGTTGCTCCCCGGCTGCATCACTGGTGTGAAAGGCCGTGGATGTGTTTGTTGATACTGATGGGCTAGGTGCATAGAAACTCTGGACCATCAGTGTGTAAATGTGAGTGTGTGGGTGTGAAGGGGTAGGTGTGACCCTGTGAGCTGCTTTGAGTTGCAAAAGAAACTAGAAAAGTGCTATAGAAGCTCAAGTCCATTTACCAGTTACCAATTAACTATCCCATCAGTTTTTTTTTTTTTAATGAAGGGCACATCTCTATTTCAAAGTGCGAAGTAGGCAACAACCTTTTTAAGTACCATGAGGAATCATTCTTTTGTTATGTACATTAGTCAATCAGCTCATTAATTTTAGATGATGGAATACTTTGGACTTTCACCTTTTGGCATTTGATAAATGTTTTTTTACTCTACAATAGAGTGAATGGGATTTAGAATACCAGTTGTGAATAAATGCTTTCAATAAGGTTTGTGATGAATACAAGATTTTAATGTTTAATCTGAAATAATAAAATGTATCTGATGTTGAAATGGCTCACCCAACAGCAAGCATTTCTGACCGTTTTTTTAAATAAAAAATAATTCGTACACTATGGCCAAAGCCACGAGGATCAGCTTGATCATCCATTTGATCAAGAGAAAAATTTTAAACAAGGGGTCACAATAAGACGTTATACCCTGGAAATATTGCGGTTGCTTCCAAGTTGAACCGCCATATTGTAGTTTCATAGAAGCTTACTAAATTACGAACTCCTCCTCCCGCTGACCTTACCTTTACATATACGCATCCACTATGTACTTCTGTATTGTATATCTGTACATTCTGTCTGTTTATTCATATTCATCTATATAACGTGTAAATCTGTATATTCAGTCTATATTCATACTTATTCACATAATATGTAAATCTGTACAGTGATTAATAGAACTCCATATCTATTCACAATGCCTAGAATATCTGGATATTGACAGTGTATTTCGAACCATTGTCTTCAGGCTGTTAATAACATAGCTATAATCTCTTGTTTTATTTTTCTTCCGGTAAATACATATAGACATATAATCATGCACATTATGTATATACAGTATATAACATTGCACTTCTGGATTGGACGCCAAACAACTTTTCGTTACTCTGTACCTGTACATGTGTAATGACAATAAATTTGAATCCTAACAGCTTTTCACTCTCGCTGATTACATTTAAACTTAAAACACTGTGAAAAGTAGGTTTGTTTAAGATTATCACAAAGGGCAGAGCATGTAAGTTGTAGAATTTATTGTTTGCTGGAGACCTTATAATCAGCAATGATTTAAACACAGTGAAAAATCTCATAGGCTTTGAGTATGTCAGTGGTAGAGAGAACCAGCATGATGCTTACCTCTGCGTTGGCCAACATAAATACGTCATCCCTGCAGCACTCTATTGAAGCTTTATAAAACGAGGCAAAGTGTTAGATTGGCTATTCGTAAGTTGAAGTAAATCACTTTCAAAATGTTAAAGTGCAAACACACACAAACTACCTAAGTAGGGAGGCCAATGCAAATAAGTTATTTTGTCACTTTCCACCCCTGCCCATCCCCATTCCTTGAGATAAAGGGTAATTATGAACATCTTAGTTGTACCTTTAAAATAGAAAAGGCCTAAATTTGTAATCTGTGTTATTTTTGCACCGGCTGTAAACCGCCACTCTTTTCAGTTATCCATAAAAAGTCCAAAATTATATCTTCATTACTAGACACTCATAAGACAAAAACAATATTAAATCAAACTGTCCTACTTTGAGGGTACTTGTATGTCTGTGACCTGATTACTGTGAGAATGAACCCCCTTTTGCCTTCAGAACTGCCTTCTTATGGCATAGATTCAACAAGGGTTGGGGACACTTCTCAGAAATTGTGGTTTGTATTGACATGAGAGCATCACACAGTTGCTGCACATTTGTTGGTTCCCTCTTTAAATAATGAATCTCCCATTTCACCACACCCCACAGGTGCTCTATTGGATTGAGATCTGGTGACTGTGGAGGCCACTGAGGTTTAGTGAACTCATTGTCATGTTGAGGAACCATTTTGAGATGATTTGAGCTTCGTGACATGGCGTGTTTGCCTGCTGTTAGTAGTCCTCAGAACGTGGTTACATTGTGGTCCTGAAGAGATGAACATGGTCAGCAACAATACTTGGATAGGCTGTGATGTTCAAACAATACCTATTTGGGGCCCAAAGCGTGCAAAGAAAATATCTCCCACACCATTGCACCACCACCACCCTGAACTACTGATATAAGGAAGGAGGGATCCATGCTTTTATTTTGTTGAAGCAAACTCCTGACCCCACCTGAATGTTGCAGCCAAAGGTGAGACACATCAGACCAGACAACATTTTTCCAGTCATCTACTGTCTTATTTTGGCGACCCTGTGTGAATCCTAGCCTTAGTTTATGTTTTTTAGCTGACAGGAGTGGCACCGGGTGTGGTCTCATTCAAGATGCAACATGTTGTGACTTTAGAATTTTTTTTCATACCTTGGCTGTAATGAGTGTTGATTTGAGATGTGGTTTTTATATCATCTCAAACCACTTTGGCCATTCTCCACTGACCAGCTGACTGGATATTTTCACTTTCTCAGACCCTTCTCTGTTAACTGTAAAGGTAGTTGTTTGTGAAAATCCCAGTAGATCAGCTGTTTCTGGAATACTGAGACCAGCCTGGTGGTACCAACAACCATTCCATGTTAAAAGATACTTATATCTCCTTTCTTCCACATTTTGATGCTTGACCTAAACTTCAGCAGGTTATCTTGATGATGTCTACATCCACCCACAACCCACTGAAAACAGCCCTGTGACCCACCTCTGGGTCCTGACACACAAATTGAGAACCATTGTGCTAAAGCCTTATGTTATTACACCTACTCTTTAATCATTAACTAGAAAAGCACTCAGAGAGTGCAGACCTCCGCCAAGCAGTTAAGTTCCGGCACTGGCTTCAGATCAAACGCAGCAGATACATGGATGTTGGATGTATCCTGTACTGAAACAACAAGTTCATGAATTATTGAATGTCGTCAATGGGATTTCCCATTATAAAGTTCAATTTTTTTGGGACATCAATCTGGATTTGATCCAGATGAAATTTACCTTGATGATAGAGACATGGACCCAATATTATCCTGTAAAATTGGAAGTGAACCTGTTCAAAAATGGCAGAGATATGATTGTTTAAAATTCCGCCAAATGTTAACTTGTGGGATTTTTTAAATTTTGGGGAATTTTTGCCTCCAGACAAATATATACATATCACCACCAAAATCTAATCAAAACATAACCTCCTTGGTGGAGGTAATAATTAGTTTCTGCTTCCTCTTAATGCATAGGAAGTAACAAAAGGAAAACCCAGCCTCGTCATTCCAAAATACATTCTGGTGACCTCTACCTCGGCAGCGATCCCAGAATATTTTCCACCAACCATTTTATTTCATGTTCCCAACACGAAGCATCAGTCCTGTTTTGTGTCTCTCCACATTGGCGTTCTCTTTGTAAGTTATCCAAATTGACCACTTGGGGGAGCTATGATCCAATATGTTGCCTCATCCAGTTTTGCAGAATCCTTTCTCATTTGCCGTCAATTTATTTTCATTCAAACAAAGGGTGACCATGTGAAGAACATCACATCAGTTGACAGCCTGTAAATGTGATTTAAACATTTAAGCACCATTTACTCAGATTAAGTTTCAATTGAAGAACAAATGCTATTAGGTGGAATTCTTAGAGTATGCGGTGAATGATGGAGGTTAAAATATTCCAGTTTGTTGGTAATTTTTAAACCATGGCAGCATGTTACTTTGTTTTATTGTCATCTTACATCTAATACTGTCTTTACCTTCTCTAATGTGTCTTTGTTAATGAGAAGCTAAACACCTTTATAGTCTTCTTTATGTGCTCCTATTTAATCTACCTATATGTTTTGTTTTGATAGACTGCACATAATCACGATCTTTAGATTCATTGCAATTCAACTCCAGTCCACAAACACACACACAAAATGAGCATCGGTTCCTTCCCTAATCTTGTATTAATGGACCCAATCACAGACTCTATGAATAATCAATGGGCAGTGGTCTGCAACCACAGTGCTGAGACCTTGAGTGAAGCTGAATTTTCCTAATAAGACACACACACACACTCACAAACACCTTGAGGCCCTAATAAGCACTAATGCACTGTGGGTAGAGGATACGTCACATGGTTTGTTTGCTGCAGAATGTGAAAGATAAACACACAACGGGATGTGTGCATGTACTGTATATGTGTGTGTTTTTGGAAGAGGGAGGGCGTCAAAACATTAATGTCCGTGTGTGGAGGCTCTCAGGTGCAAAGTGCAAAACACAATGAAAAAAATAAACAATACCACGCACAACAACCCCCCTCCCCAAATGAAACAAAAATGGGTGAAAAAGAAAAAACAGCACAGTTAAAAAAACATAAAAAACACATCAAGAGATCAGAAAATGCAACAAAAAATTAAATACAAACGCATACAAAACACAATAGATCAGTAAACACAATAATATTAAAAAAAGATGAAAAGTACAAAATATCCCTTCAAATTAACCCAGGGATTAGATCAGACACTTGATTTGGGGAAAAAAAAAGATCAGAAAATATTTCCAAACATATAAATAAGTAAGACGAAATAAAAAAATGATGAGAAACAAAAATCATGTATAAAACAACAGATCAAAAACAATTGTAAAAGCTTTCAGCAAATCTAAAAAGTATTCAAAAACAAAAAACAGATGATGAATTCACAGCACCCCAACAAAATGGCAAATTAAAACACATTAATTTAAAAAATACACAATGAATCAGAAATGATTTCAAAAACACAGCGAACCACAAAACACACACACACAAGAAAAGAAAACACAATACTGCAAAAACACAACAACAAATCACAAAAATAACAAATCATAAAGCACACAGCAAACAAGACAACAAAACACAGCAGGACAAATTACAACAGTACATGTCAGAACCAAAACGAAGTTAAAGACAAAGAAATTATAAAATAAAGAAAAAGACAAAGCAATTGAAAAAACAACAGATCAGAAAACCCTGCAATTCAAAGTTTCCAACAAATGTAAAAAGATATGGTGAATACAACACCATCCCCCCAAAAATGAAACATAGGCATAAAAAGACTTAAATTAAAAAAAAACACAGCAGATCAGAAATAAGACAATTACTTCAAAATTCAACAATCTCAAAAGCAGTAAACCACAAAACACAACAGAAAATAAGAAAATACAGCAAATCACAAAAACACGACAACAAATCAAAAACACAACAATAAAAAAACCACAACAAAACACAACAATACAACATTTTCAAAACAAAACTGAAGTAAAAGACAGAAATATAAACAAAATAGAAGCACAAATCAAAAGCACAACATTAAATTGCAATAATCTTAAAAAAGCCAACAGATCAGAAAGCAAAAGAACTCTTCACCCTGTGGTTTCAGAAACTCAACGACAAATCCAAATAAAACACAGCAGCAATTTTTACAACACAACAACAAATAAAATACCACTGTAGTTGTCATGGTTTTGTGGTCTGTTTAAGTTTTTACATTTACTTTTAAAGTTCTATTTTTTTCTGGTTTTTGATGTGTTATGAAAAAATGGTCGTTCTCTGATCTGTTTTTTTTTTTTTTTTTTTTATAGTGTTTTTAATTTGTGTGCTTTTGGATTCTTATTTGTTTTGTATTTTCTAATTTGTGGTTCTTAAATCTGTCTTAAAGATGTGTTTTTGATTTGTGTCTTTCAGTTTGTTTGTTTTTTAATGTCACTTTTTTATTTGAAAAGTTTTTTTTTTTTAATTAATTTGACCTCCTGTTTTATTATGTTTTATTTGTTCATGTGTTTAATGTGTTTTTAATTGGTTGTTTTTTTATATTTGATTTTTTTTACAACTATTTCGTTGTCTCAGTTTCCTCTTCACAGCAGGATGTGTTTTTTTTGCTGCTTTATGGGTTGTAAGTTTGTTTGTCTGTGAGCAGGATAACTCAAAGTACAGGGGATGTTTGTCTTGGCACAAGGAAAAGTTATTTGATTTTGTTGGTGATCTGAATCCGATAAACATCCAGGATTTTTTTTAAGAATTTATTAACATTGCAAGATAGGGCAGTTTTCCACATTTTTCCTAACAACTCCAAGTTCTCAAAAGATTAGGATGTAATTTTCTAGGAATGTTGGTCATGGTGCAAGGGTCAAGGCAATCTAACTTGGTGGTGTTCTGAGTGCTGATGTGGAATTTTTGAAATATTTCATTACATTTTGCAATAGAGCAAATTTTCACATTTTCACTTGGCTAACACTGCCAGAGATGTCTTGGCGAAGGTCCTTCTTGTGTTTTTAGTTTTTGTGTCTTGTAATTTTTATTTTTTATTTTTTGTTGTGTTTTAAAGCTGTGTTTGTTGTTTTCATCTTTGCTGTGTGTGTAGATATGTTTTTGACATCTTGTTTTGTGTTTAAATTTGTGTTATGTATTGTAATAAGTTGATGTTTTCTCATTTGTTATTGTGTTTAGCACTTTAGGGCCACTGTAGTCCTTGTCCTCTCTCTTCTTCCTCTCTTTCGCTCTCTGTGAGGAAACAACCACTTTAGCTAATAGCTGCTACATTAGTCTCTTACCCAGCTGGTCATCGCCATTTAGAAATGTTCATTAGGTCGCCGACCACAGTGGATATGTGTGATAGTTCACTCCCTGCTGTTGACTGTAGAGAGACGGGCAGAGATAAAGTAAGACAGACAGACAGATGGAGAGGGAGAGAGAAGAGCAATTTTCCAGCCAACATGACGACCAAGTGTTAAAAGCCGCCGATGCAATTATCCTCACATTGCCCTGAATAAGAACCTTGTGCATAATTAGATCTCATTAAGGTCTATGAGTGTTATTTTAGGGCTCTGAAAAGGTTGGATAAGCAGGACTTGATATTATGGGTTATTAATGCAGCAACATCTGGTGCCATTCTGCTGATCGGCTAACAGTCTTCTGAGTGGGCAGGGACATTCAGTATGAGCAGATGTTATGAGCTTATAGTAAAATACAGTTCAGAAAACATTATTCTTGCACATGTTTATGGACAAACTGTGTGTGACTCAACAGCTCAACTGTATTTATACTGCCCCGTTCACACATTAAAGATGAGCGACACATGCCATTACCCATTGCTGTAATATTGAGCTAGATCAATATGAGTTTCAAACATATTTTTATTCAAGATATAGAACAAGTCAATGTTGTACATATCCGGAACGTGAATTTCCATGACATTTACTCTTCAACAGTCATTGGCAATTATTTGAAGAATAAGAGATGAATGGAGTGACATCTGAGTTTGTTAGTTTGATGCTAACAAAATTGTATTTACCAGGCTAACAGATTAGCTTATCTTAAGATTGTCTTAATTGAGGAAACAATCTTTTGACTTGGCAGTACTAAGAAATAGATCAGTAGATGGCTCATGTAGTTAAAAATATCAACCACAATAGCACATTTATTAAATTATGAGAAGCGGAGTTAGTTTCTTAGCACTTCAGTCATGTTACACAACTCCTTTAACTTTTTTAGTTATTTAGTGGTGGTAAGCAACAGTTTCTAAAAGTGCTATACAGACACTGTCTGGTTGTAACTGTTCATAACAGCCTGGCTCAGGAAAAAATAAGTTAAAGACAGGTGTTTAAATTGAGATAAGAATTAAGTATTTTTATTATCAACAACTGCTTAGTCAAAGTAAATTCCCACACCATATTATATTGATACAGTTATGTTAATAAGAGGATGCCAATTGTTAAATTAAACATTGTTTACACAAAGAACCACCAGCAGTAATAGGCCTATTGACCACAAGAATATATTTTAATAAAGCCTTCTTTCTTGTGCCTTGTGGGCTTCCCTCATTCACTTCCATATTACATTTACTGAGGCTCTTGCCTTGTGCGGGTGGGCGGGCTTCGATTGCAGCCTGCTGCCTCTTTTATGTGCTTCTGCCCCTGCTCTCTTTTCCCATTCTGAATATTCACCGGCGCTCCACCTATCAAAAAACAAAACAAAAAAAAAGAATCTAGAAAAATAGACATAAAAGGAGACTTTTTATTCATTATTAAATAAATATAAATTTATTTATGGCAAACAAGTGATCTATTTCATCATTTTTCTTGCACCTGTTGACATTGTGTAGAAGATTGTTAGCAAAAATTCCTGTGTGACATTTTTTCCATGCTAATTTGACTTTGAACCTATCAGTGCTTTGTTTTTGTTATTTTTACGCTTCATAAAGAAATCCTTATTTGGCATCGACAATTAATAAAAAATAGTCCACAGATTTGTATGTTTGGTTCTATTTTACCCAGTCTGTGTAAATAAATATATAAGACAAGACCAAAAAAGAAGCCAAAAAATAGAAGGGGTAGAGAAAGGACAGATTCAAGTAAACATTGCAGATTGTGTTGCAATCAACAAAATACCATAAATCTTCTTATAATAACCCATCCTAACTTCAGGACCAGTCCCCTGGAGTTGCTGCATGTTCTACAAATAAAGAAGCCCCTATTCATCTAAATCATCAATCTTTATTTTTTAAACGGTCAGATCTGAGCAAACTGTTATTGCCTCTTCTCACAAATACAGACAGGGCCATTTATTGGACTGAATTAAATAAAAGCCCAGGCCTTCATTTGAGTTTTGATGTTAATTGAAGTAAGTAAGCGTTGGATTAACTAAAAGATTAGCATGGTTTAAAGTTATTAAGTTACGCTGCAGTCACAGAATATTGAAAAACTTCTGATTAAAGCCCATTCCAGTTTAAGGCCCTGTTCCTTTTACAAGACTGATGTGGCTGCAGGTTTGGATAAGTGAAGGCAGGTCTTAATTAGAGGCCCCTCAGTAGGTAATTGATATCCTTTTTGATTTGACTTTTTTTTTATTCATCTCAAACATAAAAGAACAAGGTCAAAACACAGTAGTATACATATGCACACAATACAATTGAACATATCCATCAAATAAATTACAAAAAAATGTACATATGCTTAAATGTTAAAACAACAACCCAGATTCCTTATTTGACACATAGTTTAACTCTCAAATAAAAAGCACTTTGAAAAAAGTTTTACAATAAATCAGTCAGTTGAGTCTGGAGAAAAACTGACATAAACGTTGTGTAAAAACAACAACAAGATAGGCTTAAACAATGCATGTGAAATACTTGAAAATACTTTAAACAAAACATCTGACAAAATAATCTTAGAAATATTTGGAGAAAGATGGATATAGAAAACCACAATAAATTATGTAAGAATCATTTGATTATTGCAAAACTCATGGGCTTTTTTAGTTTAAGGGCAAGTCCTTTGTTATTTTCTGAACAGAACTGATTTTTACTCGGTTATTAAAGGCTCATCTTGTCCTGAAACATGTCCTTAATAAAGACACGGGCATTTATTAGAGTAAATTAATAATTTGAAGTTTAACAGCAAAAATAATAGAACAAGTCAGAAAAAGAAAGCAGATAAACCCAATATCCTAATAACGCATAAATGTTTTCAAGCAATAAGGAACTCTGCCGGATTAAGAGCTGCATTATAAAGTTGGTCTGAAGATAACTTTAAAAAGACTAGGAGAGGTCACCGATTCATATTGATAAATTTGAGGTTATAGCTTTATTTATGATGTGTGTATGCATCTGAGTTTGCCTCTGCTGTTGACCAGTCAGAGCACATTACACACCGCGCAGAGGGAAACGGTGCTCTGTCGCCGGAAAAAAGCGATTGATTCTCCATTTCCATATTAATGAGCAGATTTGTTAAGAGCCTGCAGGAGAGGGCAGAAAATAACAGGGTCTTCATAGGGCACGACATTTATAAATAAAGCTGATGCAGAGAAAAATGGAAATTAAACCTTTTAGTTTAATAAATTTGAGGCGTCCGCGGCAAAGCGAGCGATTTGCATTTCCATTTGTGGCCAAATAATGAGAGTGCGGGTCCATGATGAGGCTTCTCACACTGCTTTTGGGTCTCAAACAGTCAGACAATCACTCCAGCGTGCAGCCCTCCACGTCAGTGTCATTAGCTCAGGCTTGTTAACTCTGCTACTTGGCTCTCTGAGATTATTTGGTGAACCAGAGACTCCTATTGTCACTTTGACAGAGGAGAATCCCATTTTACTCAAAGTAAATTCACTTGTGTATTCCCCAACCTGGATGTGTCTACATGTCTATATTCTTCCCTTAAATATTCACTATCCTATATGCATGCAGGTGTCACTTTAAAATGATCCTTTTGTTGCTCTGAAACAACTCT
This sequence comes from Cetoscarus ocellatus, assembly GCA_037902135.1. NCBI lineage: Eukaryota > Metazoa > Chordata > Actinopteri > Labriformes > Labridae > Cetoscarus > Cetoscarus ocellatus. Next base: position 3,064,401 of record JBAMNC010000412.1, read on the forward strand.
GTCAGAAAAAGTCTGTGTCTTCCTCCTGCCTCGCTCATAAACACCTGCACTGAGACACACTCTGCACACACAAACACACGCACACACAAAGCATCACTGATTGAATTTATTGGGGAATGGATGTTGACTAGACCACTCCAAGTAGGCTAGATTGTTGTTGTTCCCAGATTGACAGACAGACCCAGAGCGGCTGATTGAAAGTGCCTTTTAGCTTGCTCTCACTGTATATTTGATTTGGCAAAATGGAAGGGGAGTCCAGTCTTTTCCCAGGATGCAAACACAAGCCCCCGGTGTTTGTGTGGTAGCTGTGTGCGTGTGTGTATGTATTTATGTGTGCCCTCCATGCGTACATTGCCGAGTGGATGCTTTAGCAAATTCTGCATAAAATGTGCCCCCTTTCAGGTATTAATTGAATAATGCAAGCACTCCTCTTGTCAACCATCAAGTGGGCCACTTTCTCAGTGGCCCGCGCTGCTCTCCTCGCCTGCGAATTGACAAGATTTATCTGTGTTGTTCCAGCCAATGGATGCCATTTGTTCCAAATGTTTGACATAAACATGCAAAGAGCAGAGGCGTGCACTCATAAAATAAGCTTCCAGACTCTTGTTTTACAGCCCAAAGGGACCGGTGGGAGGTGGAGGTGGTGGTGGTGGAGGGGGACTTTCATCCTATCAAATCATGTGGAGCTCTTGCTGAGCCAACGGCGTGTTTAAAGTTCCCTTTCAAGCAGTGATGTGATGAAAAGGAACAAATGCTGCCATAAAGAAAAGAAAGGAAAAGAAGGGGAGGAGAAGGAGCATGGAGGAGCAGCGTTCTGCTAAATATGAACACTTATTTTCCATGCCTTTAATGGGACACATCTCATTGAGTACCTTATGTCTGCCTCCAAACTGTAAAAGAAATTTAGCTTTATACCTGCAGAAAATTCCCCATAATAGAGACAATATTGGCACACGCACTCCACTTAGTCTTCTGCACGCTTTTTAGTGCTGTCAAGACTCCCTCTGTAACAATATGGCTTTAAAAGAATCAACAGTTACTCTTAAAGATTCATTTAGGGATACTTTTTCTAAATACAGTCAACCAAAATATCAGCTTGTCATGATGACACATCTATAAATAATGATGCACCTGGAAAAATCAAACAATATTCACACCTGTTTCAGAACACAAAGGCAACCAGTATGGGAACATTCTTGTTAAGTCATCAAAATGGTCAACACAATGTCTTAATTGCACAAACAGAAATAATTGCACTTTTTCTAAAATAAAATTTTATACAACAGTCATAAAAATCATCAAAAACAGTTAAAATCTCCTTGTGGCTGGGAAAAGAAGCTCTAGGCAACAACAAGTTGCCGTGGTCATGCTTTTAAATATCTGTATTGCAAGACAACTCATGCGCTGTTTTAATTACAGAAACACGTTGACAATGTTAAATGTAAAAAATGTAAATGACAATGTAAAAAAAACCCATTTATTTTATTAATGCAGTGTCTAAGAGTTTGTGTAAAGTTTTCTAAATTTATCTCTTCCTCTACAGAAAGTAATGACAAAATAACAAAAACAATTCTTGAATAAAAGAAAACAACAGTGTTTATACACAGAGCTTTCCACAAGCACCTGCTGCCAGCCATAGCTGACTTCTCTATCAGTTAAAGCTGTCTGTTTTTTTCTTTTGTTGACTCAAACCTTAGGTATCACAACATTTATAATTGTTTTTCGAAATTAAATCATTTTTTTAGACTCCATTGCAAAAAAACACAAATTATTTTTTAACTCTGGATTTCTTATTTGGCTGCTCACCAACAGTGATGATTTTATTTAACTGTTGAAGCCGACACAAAAAGTACAGCTCTAGTGTGCATGAGTGTGCTTGTGATTTCCAAAGGATTCATTTGCTTCTTCTACAGGATGGTTTGATTATTTGGGACGTTAGTTGAATTAAAGAGTTTATGCAGTGTTCTCTACTGATTTATATTCTTCTTGGGTGGTAGGGGTAGCAACTTGGGGGTTGTATTTACACACCCTTTCAGTAAATAGGTGTATTTTTTCTAAGTGTTTCTGCTCTTTTGACAGCAATTACCAGCAGTATGTTCAACAAAGATGCTCTTATAACATCAAGTGGGTTTTTAAATGCACTTTGAGATGTTTGATTCTATTTCCTGTGATTACAGCAGCTGAGCTGTGCCACCAATATATTGTTCTGTTTTGCAGAGTGGTACTATATGAATATTTACCAATTTATAGAAGTTCATGACATGTGTTTTGTATCATTATTCAGCCTCTGAACTAGGGCTGAACGATTTATCGTTTTCGGATCAAAATTGCAATTTCAGACAACACAATCTTGTGATCGCCAAAGCTGCAATTTTTTGCAGTGCTCCTGACTGACACAGGATCTGTTGTGTCAACTATCTTACACATACTATTTTACAAATTTGCAGCAATTTACATTTATGGAAGTGCTGGTAAGCAGGTCAACAATACAGAGCCTCTGTTTAGGAGTGAAGTTGGAGTATCCCTTAAATAATGATAAAGGATTATTTATCATCAATACTAGATGATGAATAAAGTGTTATGTGCTTTTTATCATTGATTCCTTACTGTTGTCTATACTGTAAACATGGTGACTATTGCACTGAACCTTGATTTGAAGAAAACCTTGAATTGAATTGAAATTGCAATGTCTGCCAGAAAAATCGCAATTACCGGTAGATCTTTTCCTAAAATCATTCAGCCCTACTCTGAACACTAGTTGACAAAAGTCATTCAGCCATTTGACTCTCTTCTATTTATTATCATTTATTCTTTCACTGGAGCTGGCGTTCCTTTATTCATGTTATAGGGAATATGCTTGAAATGAAACTGATTAGAGGATGTATTTTTTTGCATTTAATGTGGTGGGTTTTTAATCTTAATGTTTATTAAAAAATATTTCGTGATAAAAGACACATTGCCTTTTGTATGGTATCCCAAAATATCAGAACGTATTGAGTTGCTGACCCTACAGTACATCTTCTATCCTTTTTGAATTATATTATTTTTTTTATGTTGAGATGTTCAGAAAGCAACTAAACGTTTTTAAAGGATTAGAGAAAAAGCTGACAGCCTCACCAGGCAGGTATGTCTTAATAAATCTTTCTTTAATTTTGTCTCTATTGAGTTAACACACACACCCACACACACATATCTATATATATGTGTTTGTGTTTGTCAAGTGAGTGTGCAGTGGTTTATGTGTGTGTGTGTGTGTGTGTGTCTGCTGTGCACATTGAGGTTCGATTTGCTGATTTAGCACCCCTCTAATTTTCAGCAGGGTAATATTAGCCTCACCTGCTACCATCTGTTTACATTATGTGGGTGAATATGTTTGTCAAAGGATATCAATAATCATAAACAAAGCCATGACTCTTCACCTCTCTCTCAGCTCTCTCTCACATGACGCTGCTCTCAGCTCATGCTCTGATCGCGCAGTCAACGTATTTCAGTGTGTAATTGGTGAAAAGCAAACATTATCAACTCCTAGTTTAAGACAAACACACACATACAGTAACCACACACACACTGGCTCACACCGACTCACACTCTGTGGCGAGCGAGTGAGGCTCATGCCTTGACTGAGCGTGTGCTCTCCTATTACAGACAGTAATTACCGTCAGTCACCCTGTGTGTCCATAACAAGCCGGCATAATGCCCTAATCAGGCCGGGATTAATCTAACCCTCTCTCTAATCACTCTAAAAGTGATTTATATTGTTTTTCCTGTTCGGAACAAATGAAATCTGTAGCCTAAATTAATACTGGCTTTTCATCACTGGGAAGTTAAAAAGCCAGTAACCGTCACATTCTTGTCATTAAGGCCGCTTCTGAGGACGAACACACATGCGCACACTCACTACCACGCTTGAGAACACATTTAAGAAGTAAGGAGAAAATATGTAATATAATATTCCATTAACTTTGCAAACTAATAACATTAGTCTTCTGCTGAGAAAGGCTTTCACACTGAGCGAATGGGGTCATCAGAGGAATAAGTAAAATTTTATTGCTACTTTTTATATTACATATCCTTCTTTGATTTAATAATTACAATGTGAGAGAAGAAGTTGCTGATAAATTACTTTTACAAATGTGGCGGCTTCTTCTCTGCGCTGTAAATGAAATGCACTGAGTTTATTGGTCTGCCTTGCATGTTGGAATACTTCTGCTCTGTAATGGACATGAAATCATTTTTTTTTTTTACATCCATCTACCAATTATTGTGATGAAAAATACTCCATATCATTCTCTACAAGTCATTTGTCAAATTGTATCAGGCACAATCTTGCAATTTCTTGGTTCCCGGCTTTCATTTAAGATAGCATGCCTCCTATTTTTGGTCCATGCCTCCTACTTTGTTTCATTTCCATTGTTAAACAAATCAATTCCAACCCTGGCTCACTTCCCCATTGTTTTTCATTATGAAGAATGGGAGGCCGGACACGAATCATAACAGAAGCCTGAAATTTCCTGCTCACTACACCGCTGGTCTGTGCTCGGAATACAAACCAACTCACAAGACGTTACATTTAACAAATGCAAATTGGGAGCCAATCTGTCCGAGCTATCTGGGCTCCCCGGCTCCATATTCATTTCCTCCACCCCGCTGTTCGTAAACTCCAAAAAACAATCCCCGGGGTTAACCTTCGGAAGGGATGGGGGAAACGGAGGCCTGACAGCACCCGCCGTGTCACCACTCCCTTCTCTCTTCCTTTATCTCTTCCCTCCTTTCCATGCGCTCCCTCACCTTTCTGCTCCCCTCTGCTTCCTCCCTTCTTTGGTCCCCTTCTCCCCCTGTTCTCTTCATGCTGTGTAATTCTCATCTTACACACTCTGTTGCTCTGGACTATGAATAATGCATGGTGTGTGAGAAATCCTCAATCTCATGCTTGGCTCCCAGCGAGCATTACGGAGCTTGCATCTCTATTACGGAGATGAAGGAGGGAAAGAGAGAGAAAGAGAGGGAATATCACTGAGGATATGCTTTAATCTTTTCGTTTTTTTCAACGTTAATGTCAAAGTCTGGGGTATTTATTTTAGTGCATATCAGTTATGTATATGAGTATGACAGGAGGGTAAATAATATGATAAAAAACTTTTATAATTCACCATATCATCACCTTTACTCCATTTTTCTCCTGTGTCACAGTGCAAATAAAGCTGAACTAAAAGAGAGGTACTGAGAATAAAATTCATATGCTTTTACGCTGCAGGCCCTTGAAAAATAATTTATACTCAGTTAATCAATTTTTATACAGATCTGCTTTGAATTCAATCAAATAAGGCCATAAAAAGCAGCACCATTATACTTCTCTGATTCAATTCTGCAGGCTTTTCTTTTTAACCTTCGCTCTTATTTGATTTTCCAGGAAATGATATGATGGCAAATGCAGAGAAGACACGAATAAAAGCACAGACCCTGTGTGCTTGAATCTCTACCTGTGTGAGCGCCACCACTGATAATTTGTTTATGGCTGAAGAATCCTGTTTAGCCTAAAAAAGTAGAGTCAGACTGTTGTTTGCAGAAGTTCAGGTGAAACATTACGTTTAATCTTTTCATACCTGGAAGTATGGTACGAGAATTTGACTAACGGTGGATTGATAAAACAATACAGTTCAGTGTTTCCCCTATAATTCTAGAGAGAGGTGGCCCACCACCCTATCACAATCTATCACCACTCCAAAAAAAAATACTTTTTTGTCAATCAGGAGATATTTGCATCTTTTCTTGTTTCACTGTCCAGTTCAGTTAAGAAATACATTTCCAAAAAACAAGTTTCCAACTTCTGTCTGGTCTGGAGCTTACATTAAGTATTTTCTTGGAAATATTGCTATTTTCAATGTTGTCATGGCAGTTTTTTCCCATGTGCATACATTTTTTTTTATATTTTGAACTTGCTGGCTGCCCACATTTAGAGAGTAAGAGGGCTGCATGTAGCCCCTGGGCCACCAGTTGCCCATCCGTAATAGAGTGGTGCTATTAGATTGTTTGTCTACAGAAACTGACTGCAGTGGGTGTGAATGACCTGGGATAGCCCTCCCTCCAGTATGCTGGATGTCTCAGTCTGCAGGAGCATCCAGAAATGCAGAAGCTTTGAAAAGACTGCATCCTTTTCAGAAGACAAATGTGCATGTGAGGAATTATTAATAATACAAAATTACAAGCAAACTCCTAAAAACTGCCTTTGCAGAAATGATTGACAAAATGTTTGTGCAATTTTGTTATGAGTTTGCTGTAACGGGAAAAAGTGCTACATATTATTTAAGGATGAAGGATATTGTTGTCATGATACAAGTATTCAGATAACTGTGTTAAAGTGTTTGCCACTTCTGTTTATCTGTTATTAATTTGTCATCAAGTAGTATACCTTATGAAAATGTAGAACAGTCCATCTGGTGTGGCATGTTATAGATAAAGGTAAAAAAAAAATCTTTGTTATTTGCATTATTAGATTAAGAGTATTTACAGAAGAAAGCATGCAAAAGCTTCAGTAGAGAGTCCATGCTAATGTTGTGGGATTTAACCTCTAATTACTTTGAACTTTTATCAGCCGCCATAAACCCAAACAGGTCTTGATATTGCTCAACATTTCACTTAAGCTGGGAAAGCTTGAATTTTGCTATCTCGACAACTCCTGGTGCAAACAGCTTGTACCTTTTTGTAGATACTGTTTCAAGAGTAAACTGCGGTGTCCAAAGTCATGTCAACTTTTTCAGTCGATTTCCTCCAGAAGCTACATCTAAACCCACTGAAGATTTTGGTTTCCTCCTCCGACCTCTCAGCCTTCTGTATGTATTCTGTTACTGTACTGTGTGAGCCATTGTGAGACAGAGCCTTGTTTTATGGAGTGTGTACACGACGATAAAAGCACTGAAGAGTTAAAGTGCTTTTTCTGCCACGCTCAAAGCCATGTGTCAGCACCAGACCACTAAATCCACACAATTCTCCCCGAACAGTTCCCCTTCCTCTGATAGTCTATCATGGCTCTGTTTCAGGTGGCTGGACACCGTGGCTGACAGCGCCGAGTCCTTGAGGAGATCATGTGTCTGTGGAAAGTACAGGACAAGCTCTGAGATTCCAAACCGAGCTGGTGGCACGTTTTCTGTGTCTGCTGTTTTTCTATCCTAGTGTCTCAATTACACTGAGATATATGGTCTCAAATCAATGACATGTTCTGAGGATGTAGGGTCAAAGTTCATTAAATGGTCATTTAAAATCAACTGAAGAATTAAAAGAAATTGTGAAACACTTTTGATTGAGAGCCATAAGTCCTTCAAAAATGGCAAAAAATCCTCTGAACGTCATTTAAGTTTCACAACACAGGAAATCTCCTGGTGGAAATGTTTTCTTTGTTTTTCTTTTGTAGGTTGCAACATATGTTCGACCTACTTTTGAATTTTATCAGAATATATTACACAAATACAAGTATTTACTGTCATAGCACTGAATGCGGTATTAAAATCTTTTAAGTTTATTGGAAACATATCAAAACACAAAATTTATGGTGGAGTTATGTGAGAGTGAACAGTTATCAACTGGTAGCTTTTGTGTCAACAAATTGGGGCAGGTTGATTGGTCCTTGAGTTTCTGTGCAACGTTTTTGCAATCATAAACAATTTTTCACCCAACACTTAGATGCCAAGGACATCTGTTTTTGCTACTGTGGTATAAAGACAATTACAGTGTCATTTAGTTTTTATTAGAATCTTATACAAGCCCAAAAATCTGGTCTTGAAGCCTCATTTGAAGTTGGTTGGACATTAAAGATGTTTTGCAGTGGTGTGCTTGTCCAAGCAAAACTACTTCATTTTAGTGTTGCCAACATATTTGTCCAATCCAGGGAATTTGCACAGGTTTGTAGGCAGTTTCTGGCAATCATAAACAAGACTTTACTCTATAGTGTAAATGGTGAGTTATGTAATCTTGTTTTAGTCACTGTTGCATGGCAATTAAAGATTTTTGTGACCAATCAACAGGCTGCAATGCTTTTAGCTCTGCCTTCTAGGGTCAGGTTGGTACGCTGAGCACTCTGTCAGAGGTGCCAAAAAGTGTGACAGCACTTGTTATTTATTTGGGTGCCCTCTCTCCTTATTTGACCCTGGAAACACCTGTACTTGCGTACCGAACCGAGCCGAACTGAACTGGGCTGCTTGGTGTGATAATGTGTGTGAATGGTTGTCTGTCCCTATGTATCAGCCATGTAATTGGCCGGTGACCAGTCCAGGATGCATCTTCCCTCTTACCCAGTGTCAGCTGGGATAGGCTCCAGCACCCAGACAGGGAAAGCAGGTCATACAATGGGTGGACGTTTGTATATTCAAGGACACATATCTTGGTTCTGTTTGACCGCCTATCATATGACAAGAGTGTAACATAACTTTTTCGCAAGGCATGCAGAACTGAGGAGAAGTCAGTGTCTCAGGAATTATTAATCATAAAGTTAAATGGTATCAATTTTTCTCAACTAGTACTAGTTATAAACTAATGTTTTTAATCTCACCATGAAAGGGACAGGTCAATTTTGGTGAAGTGGAGGCTTTGTGTCCATGACAAATGAAATTTGTATCAATATTATGGATAATGAGCTCAGAAATGTTGACATATCGGATATCCCTAGTGGTCATATGAGAAACATTAAAAAACGAAGCTCCACTCTTATAGGCTGTGGGGTCAAAGGTCATAAATGGTAATATCAAAAAATTTTGAAGATCTAGAAAGAAATGTATGAAAAATTGAAAATTAAGAACTTCTATCTATCTATCTATCTATCTATCTATCTATCTATTGTGACTAAAAAGGGGCTTAATGTCTTATTTGTATATTTAAAACTGTATCAATTTGACTCCCTAGCTTTGAAGATAAAATAACAGGTGAAATAGAAAACAGTGTAAGTTGCAGATTATTGATGTCTGTATTATCTGATCAAATAAGTGTAACTCCAGTTTTGTACTTTAGCAAAACTGGAGTTACACTTTATTACATTATTACTACATTACATTACAATTTTATGAGGCAATAAAACCAAGAATTTACATGTAATCCTAATTTTGTTGTTGCCACTGCATCAAAGCGGGCATGAATATCATTAGATATTTTGAAGAACTAAATCAAATCTTAAATTCTACCTTCATGAGAACCACAGCAGGGACATAAATACCACCACAGAGCTCTTGAACATGTTTCTTATATCTGCACAATGATTTAATTTCATCTTTACATTCTGCTTTACCCAGCATTCATTTAGCTCATAACTTCTACCTCATTTTAAATATTCAGTTCAGACTGAGGACATTGAAGATAAAACATCCTCCTTGTTATTCCATGTTGCAGAAATCTTCTACAGACATGGCTTATTCTTTGAGTCTTTTCCATGGCTGTTGTGGATGACGCCCAGATGAATCACACTAACGAGTGGGGCGCTGCGCTGCAGCACTGCTCTGAAATTAATATCTAAGGAATGGAGATATAGGGCAAATAGATGAGAATAGGAACCCAATATTCACTCCTGGGTCCTACGTGCTCAGGCAGAGAAGATCACACACACACACACACACACCCACACACACACACACGCTCTCATATACTGCACACAGAGGCTGACAGGCAGGCTATTATCCCCCAGCCCGGGCTGCCGTAATTGGCTATCGCTTTTTACAAATGTGGCTCCGTCTGACTCGCATATCAGCCCCCGTCTCATCAACCATGTAGGGGTCACCATGTCCGCTCTGGTGTGTGTGTCTCCATGTGTGTGTATGTGTCTATATATGTGCATGTATATATGTAGGGGTCACTGTGTGCCCATCCCTCTCATGTCTCCATCTCACATGTTCATTTGTGTCCATGCTAAACGAGCCGGCGGATGCTAAGTGTGTCACCGGCTGGCTTCTCTTTAGCAGAGCCGAGTATTTAGCCATTAGTCTGCTAATAGCATCAAGATGATTCCAGCAGCAGCTAGCTGATGATGAAATATTAGCTTAACTCAGGCCGTCATTATTTAGTCTGGGCTTGCCTTGGAGGTCAGCTCTTATTTCTCACACACACAGATCACGCCAAGTTATTATCTCAGTGTGCACAGTAATTTCTTTGTTTAGCCTTTTTATGTAAAACATCTCCTTTTTAAATAAGCTGATTCGTTGGATAGGATTTAGCATGTAGTATGAAGCAACATGTCCAAGCATAAATCAAATAATGGACACAACATTATCACATTAACCTTGCGCAGATGCTTAATCTGCCTGATTCATTGTCTGTAATTAGACAGATCCATCTTGCAAACTTCAATCTACAACGATTGTGAGCATCCCAAAGCGGCAAGGCCTAATCCGCATCCTTTAAAGCTGGAAATGGAGGGAGCTACGAGCGAGACAACAGCAGGGAGTGACTGCACAAACAGGGATTAGCATAGATGCTAACAGCTTCAGCAGCTGTTTTATCAGATCTTGACTGCATTTCTTTATTAAATGAAAAACAAATAGCACTGCTACAAACTTCTCTATAGTAAGTATATTTTAACTCCATTTTCAACACCTTTTGACGAGAATTTGTTTCACGAAGTTGATAAAATTAAAGTCATCATATTTGATCAGTATGCTGTGGCGGAAGGACATGTTGCTTGGCTGTTGACCGAAGTAGTACCTAAAAGTAAGTTGATGTAAATGATCTGAATACTGGTATTTACCATACACTGTTTCTGTGACTTAATTTCATCCAAACTCTTAAAATTACACGGAGTTGGTGGCATGATCTGCACACCTAGCTTCCGTGCCAAGTATTTCGGTATGGACGTAGAGCTGTTGCTACATAACCTTACTTCAAAAATTGTAAATTATCTGTTTAAATTAACTCAAGTAATTATTTTATAAAGGACCATAAAGAGAAATCAGAAAGAGTTTTGTGCATCCTTTGGGTGAAAGAAACTCAGTGTCCAACTTTGTAATGTGTCCCAATAACAGGATCACTCTATGCCACAGACTTTAGTCTTTGGACCAGGTTTTAGGTTGTCAAATGCACAGTCAACTCCTCATTTTTAGAGAATGCCCCCTGGCACGAATGGGAGCACATGTCATTTGCTACAATGTGAGTGCATGGCATAAAAATAAAAAGTCACTTTGCACTGGGCATATGAAGGGGCTAGCTGAGATGTATTGTATATATGTGCCACAGCTTGCTTACAATGGACGCCAAAATAAGCATATAAGAAAAAAAAATCTTCATAGGAGCTTTAAAACAACATTTAAACTTAAATCACTTTACTAAAATGTAATTGTTTACTCAACCCCCAGTACCTTAACAGTCCACTTGGAGCTATCCACATATTTGGAGCCATTACAGAGGATGGATTAATACTCAAAGATTAAAATATTTTTCTTGGATTGCAGTTTTACTCTTAAACTGACCTTAACCTCTTGATTTTATTTGTAAGACCTGGTACACACATAAAGATTTTTAACATCTAAAATGGTTTTAAACTGTGAGAGACCCCACTCATGAAAATAAATAATGTCAGATTTTTCAGCTTTGTTACCACAAAGACAGAGACACAGCACACCACACGCCACCTGACTCACTTGTCAACAACTAGGGCCTCAATTCTTGCAATGTGTAATCTTATGTGATCAAACACAAATTAAGTTCAAACAAAAAGGCGGATAAACCTCAGGTGGAATCAAAGCTAAATGTGGCTAATGGTTTGCTACCTTTGACATCCTTGGCAGTTGTGATATCAGGATCTCTGACAATAGATATTGAACATGTTTAATATTATGATTTTAAATTGGGGCGTCAATGATCCCCTTCAAGGATGATAAAATGACTCTTAACACACTTCACACCGTAAGAGACTTAGGTAAGATAATCTTTAGGATGAACAGAGATTCAGACCTTTGTTTAGACCTGGGCCGATTATCTTGTAGTGTGTACTCGGCTTAACCTAGAGGGGTTGAAGATCTTTAAAGTGTCATAAGTAAGCAATGCAGTTGGACCTGCTAAAGAAGGCTCTTTCTTAAAAAGATATTAAATAAAAATAATGGTAACATCAATTATAGAGCATCTTTGAAACACAAGATGCAGAAAATAAACCAAGACCATTGTTATTCTCTCATTTGTTGTAAAGCTCTGAGGGTTTGTTCTTTTACTTTGAAAGAGTCCCTGAAGCCATGGTGTAATTACTTTCCCTCTAGGCGGGGCTCTGGAGCTGAAATTACATCATCCATAATGGGGTTGATTTAAACTTATATTCAAGAAGGCACCAGCTTGCCTATCATACTCTTGCACCTTGTTAATCCTTAACCAAAGAATTAACCCTCATTACCTGTGTTAGAATACAGATGTGCTTTCTCTCTCTCCCTCTCTTACTCTGACTCCTCTCCCCTCTGTCCTTTTCTCTCCCTCCATCTTGCTCTCTGTGATGGGGGACGTCTGGGGTCAGTGATTCTGTGTCATATCGCCCCTCAGAGTTCCTCCAACATTCAGATTATTCTGACCTCAGATCAGCCCTATCAGCTGACCAACTAAAGCACTTTAAGCCCAACCTATTCGACTGCCAGCTGCTCCCCCCTGCCAGCTAAAGATTGCCTCATATCTCTCGTCATGTTTGTCTATCTGTCTCTGTCTCGCTTTGAGCTGAGGGAACAGTGCGACTAAAAAGGAAGCCACGGGCAAACGCTTCAATTTGAAATGACAAAGTAGAGACAGAGAGCTGAGCACTGGTGTGAGATGAGCTTTATCCTCAGGTGTCACTTAAACCGCAGCCGCCTCCTCTGCTCTGTAAATAACACGCCTTAGCTCCCTCTTTGCACACAAGAGTCAAGAGCTCTCACATAAGATTGGAGCACAGGATTGTGTGTAGATGTCTATCTATGATTGTTTTGTGGTTTAGAGACTGCTACATCTGATATTCAGGCAGTTTTATAAAGCACATGAATCTGTCAGCACCAAAAACTTGTGAGCAGATTTTCACCCATGCAAATCTGAAATTTTTGGGAAAATTTCAGGATGACAATCCCTGTAAAGTGACTTTCTTGCCTGGATATGCTTGGAGATTTTCACTGTTGCATTGGAGAAGGAGGAGGAGTCCCAGAAAGCAGAAAATCATATAAAAATAGCACAGAGTTGCCAAAAAAATCTTGCCTTTATAATAAATGTTACATGAAAGTGGATATTGTTTACAGTTTGAACAAATAAGTGGTTAATACAGGAGTAAAGAGAAATGAGTGATGTAGCTTATTACCAGAAAAAAAGATTGCACTGTGGTGTGTTGGTCACAGTTTCCTGAATAATTCCTCCTTCATTCTCAAACTGGCTTACCTTGACTTCAGGACAGATATGGCTGATCGTTCAAAATAGTTACACTCTATGAGGACAGTAATTTTTTTTTTTTTTAATCATATCATGATTTGAAGCACCTTCATTAATGCTCTCCATACACATGTTTTACCAGAAGACTGGCAGAGAGAATTCCAGGAAAAGACTGGGTGATGAATTTCACCATAAAGAGATGCAGGGATGAAGGCCATCCTGAGAGTTAGCATTGCACTAGGTGCGCTTTTGACAAAAAGCCCATAGGATTTTTCTTTTTTTTTATTATTGTTGATAATGAGCTTTAACCTGACTTACCAAATGGACCGTTCAAGCTATTTCACTTGTTTATCTTCGAAAGAGCCCACAGAAGATGTTTGGGAATGGACAAAGCCTTTCAGTAGCACAACCGTTAGGTGATTGGACGACTGTTCAGTCAATCACATTCATTATGGGCCAGTCAGATGATGTATTAGGCAGGTGCTACTGCCACTGTGTAAAGGACAGAACAGGAGCCACTTTGTAGAACAAACTCTCGCCAAAACATGTCATAAATGGAACAAAATATTTTTTCTATAGATTGCAATTTTTTTTTTTTATTTATTGCTGTCTGAGCTTATCACTTACTGCTGTCATCTTGCTTATAGCTCCCACCTCTTCCTGCTCTAAAGGACACTGATTTGGCCACTTTGTGCCGTTCACAGTTGTTGTAGATTGGGGCTTTGCAAGATGGATCTCCCTGATTACAGACATTGAATCAGACAGATCCAGTTGCACTGCAAAGTTAAAAAAGCTATACGGTAACAAAAAGGTATTAAACTGAAATGTGTATCACTTTCGTTATGATAATCTGTACAAAATATGCTTTGTTTACAATTTCTTTTAAAATAGAACATAATCAACGAGAGTAAAAAGCTAATGTCAGGCTATGATGGAAAAACAACTTTAATCCCACCACCAATAAGCTTAGCTTTAGCTCATTCTTACATTTTACATAAAAGATATTCCTCATGGCTGGGTCAATTGTGTGTAGTGTTGTTTTTTACAGACAATAAAAAATTAGGATGATGAAGTCCCTGACAAGACTGCTCTTCAGTTTGTTTGCAATCATCCTTTTAAAATGCAGTAAAGCTTTTTAATTTCACAAGTGAGTTTATTGTACTGGCATCTTGTGTTGTTTAAAAATCAATATCCCTTATACTTATGTTCACCTTGGGCCTCTTTCAGGCCTTAATCCAAAAAATCCATTCAAAAATCCCACAGACTTGGAGAAAAGGAAACCTAAACTGCTGAAATGCTAACTCATTGCTGCATTTTAGGACTTATTAATTCACCAATCTTGTTTCATTCCCACAAACTGGAAAATTAGACTGGATGTCTTGTTAAATATTTTATGACTTAGTCCTTTTTAGATACCATTTACAGTACAGTCTAATACTGCACTGATACTGGTGCTCTCATAAAACAAAGGGTACTTTAGGATATAGTTATTGTTACTTTTGCATTTAAACCTTTTTGCTTGTCAAAGATCAGTAACAGGCAAGGCTGAAAAGTCATGTGTTGACAGTAAACTCCTAAAAAGAAATTTTACAAATTTTAAAAATATCCCTTTGAGTGACTTGATTAATTGTTTAGCTGGACAGGGAAACTATGTACAAACCAGGGAAATCTCTCCACAGAAAAGTTGGAGTGGGCTTTTTACATTAAAATGTGCAAACTGGAAGTGTAACCATACTGCGTTTATCTTTGGGACATTTTCAATCTATGTGAATTTACATCTGCAAAAGATGAATATAGCTCTGTGTTTGAATTTTTCTCTCTATTTTGACCCAGATTCTGCACAGCTCATAAAAATAGGTTAGCTCTCTGTTCTCAAGATTTTTTGTGTATGGGCCACAGCACTCTGAAAGCCCTGATTGTAAAATGCATGCTAAATGAAAACTGACATGGATTGTAGCTGAGGTGCAGTCAATTCGCATCATATCCAGACTATAAATTTAAAGTCTGTAATTTTTCAGATCAGAATTTATTTGATCAATTGCACTTGGTTGTATGTATTGACACTTTGTGGTCAGTTCACCTTCAAGAAAGCTAAACACTGAGAGAAAGTTTATGTGATAAAATCTTTATGTTTTCATTGGAGATAAAGAAGCGGTAATTTTATTTCCATCTTTTCTACACCTTTGCCTTCACGCCTTTGTATCCCCTCTTGTGTGCGTTCAGATCAACGTCCGGTCTTATTGTGTGTGACCTCCGTCTCTCTGGCTGTTTGCTGTCTCAGATAACATTTTGACATTCCAGTCTCCTCCTCTCAGACGCTGCCATACCTTGGACCGAGGGTGGATGGGGGGCCCAATGATAAGGCTTCACTCACAATTAGCAGGCGGGGAGCAGGGAGGCGAGAGGGGGAAATTGAACTGTCAGAGGAGAAAAGAGAAGAGAGGAGGAGGAGTGGAGGAGAGAGGGGAGGGAGAGAGGAGGGGTGTGACCCCCATCCTGCAAAATGGAGCCCGTCATAATTTGTTCATTTGGTGCCCATCAGGCTCTACCTTCCTTCTCTAACGCCGCTCTGCTGACCTTCCTCCCTCTCTCTCACCCTCTCCTCTCTCCTTAATCTCTCATCCTCTATTTCACCTCCCTCTCCTCCTTCACTCAATAGCATCCCCTTCTTTTAACTCCATTTGACCACATGTGATATGATTATGCTCTTTTCCGAGCATCGAGCTATTAGAAACATTATTCCAATTAAATACTTCAATTGGTGGTTCAAGAAAAAACATCCAGAGTCGTGAGGAGCAGGGATTCAGAGGGAGAGGATCCATGGTAGGAGGATGAAGGCTGGCCTGTGGTCTGGTCGGTTTCTTTGAAAGATGTGATAGATGTTAATGTTCATTTCGAGTAATGCTAATATCGAGTAATCAGAGCAGTTTTAGCAGCTCTTTGTTTCAATGCCATATGATGATGAGCCATAATGAGATAATACAGCTGAGAGCAAATAGACCACAACGCAACGAGACTCACACACACATTCAGCAAGTGTTTATGCTCAAATGTGAGTGTGTGCATTTAAATATGTAACAACAGCCATGCACATGGGTTCACAAAACAACTAAAAACACCATAGCATGCATTCCAGACCAGTAGCTAGTAGTGTAACGTGATTAAACAGTATGTGCGTCCACATATACTCTTCCATCTACAGGGTCATTATATGCAAATATGTTTTAATGTCTAACACAAGCACAGCTGTGATGATGGACATTGAAGCGGTTTGCTACACTAAAACTCCTGTTACACAATCACAAGTCAGTGCTAAGTCAGTGATTTTGTCCGTCTTCTGTCCTTCATCCTCGCTTGAACCAGAAGTTTCTCACTTGCTGGTGTTAAAGGTAGGGTCTGCAGGATTTTTCATTACTGTTTATAATTTCAATATTTAAACGAAGCCCCTCCCCCTGAACTCCTCGCTACCTAATGTGGCCCACCCTCTCTGGCAGCAGATGGAGAATACGCCTACCCAGCCCGATAGCCCTGTAGCCGGCTCCGAGCAGGAAAATTAATCCATAACCTACCTGTCCAACAGCATGACCGCTAACGCTGCGTCGCTTTTCATCCCGAGACGGTCCTTCAGAGCTCGGAAGTGGGTGAAAGCCAACCCTAGGTTCACTCTGGTTTTAGACCGAGCTTTGTCCACTCGCTGTCCTACCTAAGGGCAACTCAGAGTCATCAGTTAACCTAACAAGCATGTTTTGGTCTGTGGGAGGAAACTGGATGGCCTGGAGAGAACCCACTTAGGCACAGGAAGACCATGCAAACTCCATTTGCAGAGAGAACCCGGTCAACAAAATGGGTCAAACCAGAAATCTTCCTGTCGTGAGGCATGCACATCACCATACCATCCTAAGGCAAAATATGACCTCTTTAAATTTCAGCAGTTTTAAAAGTAAGTTTATGGTGCATTGTTATTCTTGATGGACAAACAATATCTCATTGCTCAAATTACTGAATTATTTTCCTCTGAATTTATTACAATGCCACTTCAGTCTGGATGACAGTGACAATTTGGCAAGTCTGGGCTAAAACCACAAGATTTTCCTCATGACTCAATCCAGGAAAAAGTCTGAAAAGTGAGATAAGGCTCTCAAATTCAGGCCTGACACAAGGGAAACAGCACCATCTGATGATTTTCCTTCATGCAATGAACTATTTATACTTTATAATGTCAAAATGTTTAAGTTTAAAATCACAAATTAAGTTTTCTTGAAAACTTACAGATCAGTTTTATTTTCTTATTTTAGAGTGGTCCTAATACATCATTAGAGATATAAACTTTTAACTGTCATTCCTTTTTTTAACAGGGATGCTAGAGATGAAAATGAGACTTTCATTATGAAAAACTTTTCTTCAGTACTGTATATGTCCTTTGTTAAACAACTGAAGTCACAGCAGGTCTTGTCGTTGTCTGCAGTTTAAACTGATCACTCACCGCTTATCAGACGATATAGATTTTCATCTTTTTAAATCCCCCTCTGCTTCTCACTCTCTACAAAGTCAACTGTGAATTGCAATATGTCAGCAGTAGTGTGTGTGAGTTTGGTGTGTGTGTGTGTGTGTGTGTGACAGAGAGGATACAGGTGTTGTTAGCAAGCTCTGAAGGTGACTGCTGGTCTCATCCATCAAAGCGGCTTTCCTCAGGCTGATCCCTAATGGATCCCCTCAATCAGAGCCGCTCACTGTCAGTCGCAGCGCAACAAAATGAGAAATCAGGCAACTGGTCGCGCGGCCAAGGTTGGGAGTCATATAAAGGGGACAAAGTGATAAAGACCAGCTCGTGTCCAGCCTGTTGATTAGTATTGAGTGATCCCAGCCGTCCAGCCGCTCACAACGGAAACAGGACATCAATCTAGACAAAGCTACTTCTTCAACTATAATTCAGCTGCACATTCACTGTATCCAAACATTGAGATTTATTTTGATTTATGTAAAATCTGGCTACACTATTCATTACAGCTTAACATTATGACAATGTGATCTTTGGATATAAACGTAATACAACAGCAGAAACAGCTCATCCACTGGGATTTCCCTTACAACCATCCCGAGGCTTTACAGGGAATGATCTAAAAAAGAGAAGATATCCAGTGAGTGACAGTTCTCTGGGTGAAAATACCTTGCACCTTGTACCTTGTACCTTACCCTGCACAATTGTGATACCATATAATTCTGAAAAAACTCTTTTGGCATTATCCCTCCACAATACCAGTATAAAAAGTACTCATAAGTTGGTTAGTTCAATAAATTTGTATAATATGATTATGTGGTAACTTAATGTACTGAAGGTTTTGATTTTATTCTGTGTAATTTTCATCTGTAATGCAAACAGTAAATGATGTTATAAATGGGCTTAGCCTTTCTGTACACTCAGTCCAAATGTAGTCATCAAGTGTCACAATACTTCACTTTACCATCGGCCATTAAAACCAAAAAAGATTCAAACAGAACATCGTCTTTATTTGTCTGTGTCCAGGCCTTCTTACATGTTAGGCTGCTTCTGTCCTCTCTTTGCAGTGATTTGATTTGAGAGGCTAATAAACTGAAAGCCTCTTCCTTCTGTTTGTCTGCAGCACCTAACTCTCTCAGCTCTTAAAGCCCAAACCCTTTATTATTGAAAAGACCTCTGTTTAGTTTTAGGGTCTAACAAAATGTTGTACTACGTTTCCCTCTGAACACAGGATGAAAAAGATTTGAGTGGCAGTAGATCTTCAAAAATATTCATTATACTGGGTTTGGCTGCTAAATAGATGGGGATGGATGGAAGGTGAATCACTGAGGTCACTCTGAGAGCTCTCTGTTTTACTGCAGGATTGTTCTGATTTTAAACTTGCATTTTCCTGTCGCGCTTGTCTTGTACTCAGTTCATACTGCAGTTTCTTTCTAGATCAGCCCAAGATCGGCCCAAGGCTTTTGCCTCAAGTTCATCTGGTTTTGAAGGTCAATTAGGTCACAGAATGATCTGATTGTATCAAGGGCACTGCCAGTAGAAAAAAGAGGACACTGCTTCTTGGCAAACTTTCATTCTTTTTATTTCTTTATTTTTTATTGGTATTTTAGCAACACATTTACAGCTTAGTTGCAGATGTATTATTGCTGTAGTGGTCATGACAAAGTGCATCTTTACGGCCTGCTGTTACAGTTCTTTGTCTTTCAAAGCAAGTAAGACATATGAATTAAAAGATTAAAAAAAACAATCAAGCAATAATGTGGAACTGCCTAATTAGAAAGTGTAGGAAAAAAACTGTGAAATACAGTCAGTAAGTCAAGTAGCTGATTGATCCTCTCTCTCTTCCAGACACTATGGATAACCCACTCGTAACTCGCCATCACACTGAATTCTTTAACCTTCCTACAACCCTAGGACTTGTCACACATTTCACCCTGGCAACATAAAAATGCTCCAATGAAGACCACCATAGAAATTACTATTGTTAATTTCAGTCCTCACCATACATGACAGATATTCATTTTGTCTAAAATGTAACCCCTTAATTTCCATTTTTTTTGTGATAAGAACTTGATTTCAGAATGAGACAAAAACACAGACAAAAACATAATTTTCCATCCCACACATGCAAAAATATATATTTTTGGATGAGCCCAGGATTGTCAAAAATTGGCATCAACACTGATTTTGTTGCACTTTTTTGTGTCAGGCTATATAATAAATGTCACACCTTTCACCCTAACAACTTAAGTATAAGTAGAATAAGTATAAATATTATACATTAACACATGACTTTTTTCATACGGATGCTATGATTGTCTTCAGACCTCACCGTACATAGAAAATAATCATTGTGGTCCTGAAATTAAACCCCTCTTTGCGATTACAACCTGATTTTAAAATGTGACCAAAAAAGTGAGTAATATTTGTTAACATATTTTAGTGGACTTAATAGTTGTTTTCCAGTGATGTAGAGTTATCCTACAACTTGTGATAAAAGCAGGGTGGTACCATAGTTTTTTGTTTTTGTTTTTTTTATTATGTTTAGATGTTTTAATATCTGACAGTATTCCCAAATTATAGGATATTTAATCAAATGTACTCCACACATTATTCAGGAAAGAGATGAGCTTGTCCAGCATCTTAATAGTTCACAGTGATTTAAACTTCCATTCCAGTGTAGTGAGCCCTGAATACTCTGCAATGGGAATGATTATCTTTCACTGTCCATGACATTTGGAGCCAGGAAACAGCAGAGGGAGAGAGCTTTTCTAAAAGTGGAAGGTAGAGTACCTGGTACACTACCTGTAGCACACATTTAACTTAGCTTATACATTAACAAACATCTGTCAGGTTTTTACAGTCCTCATCAGAGAAGATGCTTTTGTCAATTTGAGGCAGACACTCTTGTTTGTAGAAAGTTTTTGGCATAGGGCTCAGGCTGTGTCATTTTGGTTTGCAGGTTAAGTCAGAGCATTCGAACCACCACTGTAAGCAGTAAATAATACTGAGCATTAAATCAAAATTATTTTGTTTAGGGTAAGTTTTTGACATCTTGTAATGTCAGCACCAAATCCTCTAAATTCACAGATGTTTTGGCGTAATCACAGATTTGTTTGTGTAAAATAATGTCTGTAAGCTTGGACGCAGGCCACTGGATGTGTTTTATTTTGCCTGATGTACTGTGTAAGAGATTCATACTTGCATACATGCACACATAATTATATCTGTTTACATTCATTCTTTGTCCTTGTTTCTGGCAGATAATCTTGCCTGTTGTGGTATCTGATCATATAAATATTGGTTTCTTTATTGATCTGAAGGCCTGCACACAGTCATATGTGCACCTGTCTGTTGGTGGGCTCACCCATCATCATGAGTCAACGTCTGACTGGGAACACAAGGGGTGGGGTGAGAGCACCCATCAGAACTAAATTGGAAATTTAATCCACACTTTGTCACCACTGTTTTAATAGAATTTATATTACCCCTCACATAACCAATAACATTTAAATGTTTTGCTGGAGTGTAACAGCAGCAATTTAAAAGAAATATAGTAATTGAGAGAAAAATTTTAAAAAGACCAAGAAAGAAAAAACCTTTGAATCGCTGTCAGTGAGTCCAGACCAAGAAGAATAGACTGAGCTGGACTTTCCAGTGTGATGCCCACAGTACATCTAAGACTTCCTGTACAACTCATTGCTTAATGAAAGGTTAGACATGCTGTGAGTGATTTGAAAGATACACATTCATAATAAAGCACTGGAAAGTGAAGGCATGTACTATCTTGATATAATACACATTATATGGAGATAAATACAAAGACAGAATGAGTGAATTTTTCATACAGAGCCAAAAATCAGCTGTACATATTTTTGCTACATGCCTTGTGCCAGAGTATCATCTATAACCCTGAATGTGCTTGATAACTAAATAATTTTGAATACTAGAAATGCACTGATACGTTGATTGGACATTCGTGTTTGCTAATATCAGCCCAGTCTACAAACGTTGGCCCATCAGTAAATAATGTGGCATGCACCAAAGTCAGCAGCTCATTTTTGCCTTTTGTGTCTTTAAATGGGGAAAAACTACTATATCTAACCCCTGATTTAAAGAGGACGTTAATTATTGGGAAGAAGTCACTCATCGGATAAACTCTAATTTGTTCACATGGTATAACATTTATGAACATGTCTGCACTGTGGGAATCTTACCTGCAGCCCTCACAGGATGGTGACATTGTGTTACTGAGCTGATCGTGCCCTTTTAAAATCAGTGCTGGTATTCCCACTACATACGCAGTCTGTGTACTAGGCGCATGCAAGAAGTGCCACTGTGCTCTGCCACTGTGCTTTGTTCTACTTACAGTAAGAAACGGGCAGCGTCTAGTTACAGAAGGATGTGCCATGCATTAAGTTGAGTTAAGTAAGTAAGAGCAGTATGAACCAGACAGGAAGTCAGATGAAGGCATCTACTAAAGGGTTATGTCTGGGTTTTCGAAGTGGGATTGCTAGAGGTGCAGGACACTAGCAAATTTAAGCACCAATAAAGGAACTAGCGAGCATTGTCCCTGTGGGAGATACTTGGGGTGGATGGTAGGCAGTACATAGTAGTAAATGGTGCCACAAAAAAAGCTTTGTAATTAACCCGCTTTTACAGTTGGTTAAAACTACCCAAAAAACTAAGTTGACTTGTCAGTATGCAACAGTTACATTATTTACAGTGTCTAAATGTCCTTAACAAAGCCTCTGTGTTGAGAACTATTTTGTGGTGCAACAGAGTACTACGTATCCTACAACTCCCCTCATTAGATCGGTCAGAGTGCAGCAGGCTGCAGCCACTGGAGCACAAACTGATACATATGCTAAATTTGGCTTGTTGCTATAAATATGGACATAAAACTTTGTGTATTTTGATGTTCATTTAATGAACTTATAATCTTGTGAACCTGGCTGCTCCAATGAGTTAAAGAAATCTGTATTTTCATATTTTGAAAACCTGTAATTAAGGGTTGTGTATCATATTTAGTTTGCCCTGGTATCAGCTGTTACCTTTAAAATGGTTCAGATACATTTAGCTGACAGTATAAATGTAAATAACCACAATCTGTGTTGTGCTTTGTTTGGTAGGTACCAGTGCATTGGTATCGCATCAGTACTGGATCTAATTCCCAACCCTAGGTGTAGGTTGGATCATTTAAATAGAAAAGTCCTCAACTTCTCTTTGTCTATGGATGACACAAAAAGAGGACAATAGGGATGAGTAATCAGAGTTAAGATTAACCATAAAAACAAAAATTAGCTTTACAATTTTCAGTGCCATAAAGAACCTGTGTATATCAAGCTCTGATTTCTTCTTTCTCCACCATCACTGACACAGTCTAAATTTATGAAGAGGACAGCTGTCTCTGCATCTGGTCCAAGTCTCAGCACTCGCCTCGTCCGTCTCTTTGTTTCACCCTCCACGCTCTCCTCTCTCTCTGAGGCTAATGAAGGCTCCTTGGTTACAGTCCATGATTATCATACAGATAGGATCATATCCCATTGATTTTATGCAGATGATCACCTTTCTGTGTATGCAGGCCTGATGGTGGTAGTAATTTACAGAAGAAAATCAATTACCCTCCTCGTCTGCAGGAGTAATTGTTTATTATTTTCCTATTAAACAAACTGTGTTGATCAATGTTATGGAAAGATTGCCCATGAATACTATCAACATAAATAGATTTGCCTTCGACATTAGCACTAGTTTTCCTTTAATGACCTGTACAATGTCAAACCAATGCCATAAGCTGAGATTTAAGCACTAAGGGTGTGTGACACTTTCTATGTGTGTTTGGTTTGGGATTTATAACATAAATAGAGCTCAGTTTTTCTTTCTGTGCTTTCATTTATTGTTGTATTTTTGTTTTCCAGTATAGAAACCCTCTTTAGGTTTTGAATTTCTCTGAAAGTCCTCAGATTTACTTGCTTCCAGGCTAGGATGTCATTTCCAAGCCATTACATTAAAGATACAATAAGAACAGGAACCTAAAACGACATTGTTGTTGTTTTACAAATGTGCCGTTGATGTGAATAGTCAGTGGTTCCCCCGGCTCCGTCCGCAGCCTCTCTGTCCATATCAGTGTCGATTGATCTCGACACAAACTAATCACTATTACTCACTGAAGTAATTGGCCCGGCCCAGATCAGAGAGAAGCAACCGATCGACTGGTGGAGGATCAATACTCTGATCAGAAGTGGTGGGAGCAGAGAGCAGAGGAAGGAGGAGGGATGTTTTGTAATGTGGCAGATCAATCTGACTGACCGGTGGACTCTCTAGGTGTGTTGGAGTCCACCTATCACTCCTGCTGTGCTGCTGACCAGTGTAAACGTCAGTACCGAATCTTTCCTTGAGATGCTGTTGATGTCCGCAAGCATATCCCAGTTTTAACAGGAGTTAGATTTTAAAACATCACCTGCTATACTGTGTATAAAAGCAACTAAAACAACCTGATCGGGGATTAATAAAGTATCTCTGATTCTAAACCTGATGCTATAGTCTTTATCAGTTTTATAAAAGGCATCCATCAACCACAGGAGGCACAATAAAAGTGATTGGGATATTTGGAGTGGGGTTGTAGTTGGTACTCTTCAATAATTTGGATATAAGCCACTGGAGGTGTTCGTCAGCTTAGCCCCTGTGGGTAGTATTGTAGTAGATGGGCACCATCAGAGCTGCCTCTAGCAAATGTGAGGCCTCAAGTAAAATTAGCCCTCTGCCCCCCAAAACATTAAACATATGTGAGCTGTTGAATATTTGTTTTAATTGAATTTGATTGGATACTCCTTTATAAATATATGTAGATTGAAAAAGATTCACATTTCATGATTTTGGTGTGATTACATTGCCATTTGTCAATGAAAGAGAGAGAAAAAATACTTATGGTCTAAAACAACACTTGTAATTACTATAAATACATTTATTAGAGTGTAGTTAGTTAGTGTAGTAGTTAGCGTGTAGAACAATGTTAATTTTACATTAGATTCTTCTTCTCTGTCTGAAGACTTCAGTGGGGCCAAGGAGAGGTCTGTTTTTCTTGGTTTGTGATTGTGTGGTGCGTACCATCTTATGGCTCCATAGAAAACTAAATTGACTTATGGTTCTGCTTGTATGCATATAGGGCGGCATGGTGATGCAGCAAGTTGGTGTACGTGCCTCACTGCAAGAAGATTGTGGTTTCAACTCCCTGTGTTGATCAGGGCCTTTCTGTGTGGAGTTTGCATGGTCTCCTTTTGCATTTGTGGGTTGGATCCAAGCATTCCGGTTTCCATCCAAAGACATGCTCTTAAGGTTAATTGGTGACTCTAAGGTCCTGTCCACATTGAGACAAAAATGTTTTTGTATAAAAACATTTCTGTCAACACAGCATTGTTTCAAGAAATGTTACCGTCCAACTGAGAACACAGAAAACACTGTTGTATACATTCCAGACCAGCAAGTGGCGCTGTGAAACTGCCACAGACATACACCAAAAACTTGAGAAGAAGACATGAAGCATGTGCATTAAACATGTCTGATGTAAACAAACACTGGTGTGTGCTGTTAATTATTTCTTCTTGTTGCTCACAGTGGTTGTAGTGGAGCAGAAGAGTTTGCTGTAAAAGTTAAAATAAGCTCAGTAGCTTCTGCAGCACTAACTCAACACTGTATTCCACCATTGTTTCAATCGTTGTCAGGTTTGTGTTTGCGGTTCAAGGGAGAAGCGGGGCTATGACGTCATCATTTCTAAAGCTCTCTGCATTTGTTGTACACATAGAAAGGAAAAGGCTGTATTTTCAGGTTTATACACCCTGGGGCCCGTTTTCATAAATGTGCATTTTTGGGCTCCTGAAATGCCGTATCTGTGTGGACAAAATGCCAATACTCACGAGGTGTGTCAGAAAAGTTCCAGGTCTGCTGTCACAAAAGATTTCTTTCGAACCCAAACTTCAAACTAAGAGTTTTCCCCTTCAAAGTAATCTCAGCATGTCTACAAAGAGATACTGCGGCGTTTGCTTCGTTCAGTGCGCGAGAAGAGGCGAGAGTTGTGGCAGGACAAGTTGGGGCTGCTTCATCATGACAACACGCCTGCTCACAATGCCCTGAGCATCTGACAGTTCCTGGCTGAGAAGAACATCGCTGTGCTGGAGCAACCTCCCTACTCACCCGACCTGACTCTGTGTGATTTTTTTCCTCTTCCCCAAGCTCAAGGGGGTCATCAAGGGGATCCGTTTTGAAGACGTGGACGATATCAAATAGGCTGTGATGACGGAGCTGCGGAGGATCCAGGAAGAATCCTTCCAGGGGTGCATGAAAGCGTGTCAGAGAAGGATGGGAAAGTGCGTTAGACTCCAGGGTGATTACTTCGAAGGAGAAAACTTGTAGTTTGTAGTTTGGATTCTAAATAAATCTTTTGTGACACCAGTCCTGGAACTTTTCTGACACACCTCGTGTAGAAACTTGTTTGGATATGCCTGAATTCGCCTGGATGGCCCCTAAATTGCCCTTATGTGTGAGTGTGAGCGTGAGTGGTTGTCTGTCTCTCTATGTGGCCCTGTGATCGGCTGCGATCACTTCAGGGTGTACTCTACCTCTCCCCCAGTTTTAGCTGGGATAAGCTTCAGCCCTCCATGATCCCAAAAAGGGGTGAGCAGTATAGATGATGAATGGATGGACGTATGCATATATTTGTTTGTTACACATCTGTACCAAACCTAATGGCCTGTACTAAAATAGTTCTGTACAAATTTATACCCCAGGCCTCTACAACAAAGCCAAGTTTACTAACATGTTGTGAATGGAATAGAGTTCTGAAATTCACAAAAGAAAGAAGGATGTAAAGATTGATTATCACTAATAAGCCCAAGAACTATCAACACTGACAGACCTCTGTTTCCACTCTCTTAGATCACACAAAACACCTCCAAACATTTGACCTCAGCTCTTTGCATTCTCCTGCTCGGCCTATTTCACAGAGAAGAGCAGGTGGTCCTGCTATTTCATGCTTTCAGTTTGTTTGCAGGCCTTAGCCCCCCGCTCCTGCCCTCTTCTATTCCTCATCCCACTAGAGCTCATTTCTTTTTCATCCTCACTGCTCCTCCTCACCATCGTCCTCCTGCTCTTAGGAGGTTCCTGCTCGACCAGACAGAACGCTGAGCACAGTTTCAGAGCACACGGCTCTCATCCCGCCATCTCCCTCGACGCTGCTCCTCATCTCCCCCCCTTCTTTTTTCCTCTTTCCTCCCCTTCTTTTCCCTTTCCCTCTCTCACCTTCTCTCTGTGGTTGTTGATTGGGTGTCTGAGTGCTTGTGGCAGCTGTGTGTTGTGTGTAATAGAGCAGAGAGGCTAGTCTGAATACAGCGATGGGAGAATTTGTTTATGTGAGAGATGCATAGATGGAGACAGGTCTCCAGGCGCCACGGGCTCCCTCTCGCTGTCATCCCACATTCAGGCCCTGACAGGAGATCTGAGATGGCCAAATATGCCAGATGCTCGGCCCAAATCCCCAAGCTGCACCCTGCAATCCAACCCGTGTTTGTTTGTGTTTATTCAGATTTGACAGGGTGATTCTGTGTGCAGGATAGGAGCATGCTTGATCAGACTCCCCCCTCGGTTGAAGCTCGGTTCCAGGGTCCATTACCACTGAGCGATAGAGGGGAAAAACTCGACCAGCCATTCTCTTTTTATCCCATCCCAGTGATCTCTCTCTCTCTTTCTTCTGATATGTTAAGTCTGTTCAGTGGGGCAAGGATCCATCGCTTCAATAAAACGCCTGTATGTCCAGCTCAAACAGCTCATTTAGCGTTTTCATTCCCCCTCTCCTTGGTGCAATAGTTGCCACATTTGTGTCTGATATTCGTGGCAGTTTGTCCGAGTTAGCCTTGTCACTTCAACCTCGCATCTTTAGGGACTTTTCGCTTTGTCTTTGTGATATGGCGATGTTTTATTCAAATTAAGGATTCAATTGAATAAGCTCGTCCTTTCTTTCTTATTCAGACCTTGGTTGTCTCTCAGCAGCAAGACACTGTCTCATTTAAGTGGCACTATTTTCGAAAGTTCTCGAAATTTTCAATACTTGATTCTGCTTGTAACCAGGTACGTAGTGAGCTGGTGTTTTTTCCTTAAACTATACTTGAGTATCTGTAAAATAATTGTTTGCCTGAAACAACAGCATCAAGAGAAGAGA
This sequence comes from Cetoscarus ocellatus, assembly GCA_037902135.1. Classification (NCBI taxonomy): domain Eukaryota; kingdom Metazoa; phylum Chordata; class Actinopteri; order Labriformes; family Labridae; genus Cetoscarus; species Cetoscarus ocellatus. The sequence goes on from JBAMNC010000412.1 coordinate 3,092,447, forward strand.
CAGAAATGTGCAGCTACATGTCATGACAAATTTTAATGTTTTTATACTTTTCAATGCCATGTGCTTTCAAACAGTACATTTTATTATTCTTTTTTAGCTTCTTTTTGTTCAGTAAAACATAATATAAAAAGCAGTCAAAAATGAAATATCAAAATAGGCATTTTTCCCACTGGGCAGTCCAAAAGTCCAATTGTTCACAAGAGAGTCCAGAAAATGTCCATGCACAACCCCCATGCACAGGAAAAAGTGACACTCCCTACATCTCATCAATCAGTCATGGATGACGTGCAGAGGTCATTCAACAAACAATCAGAATTAAAAATAAAACAATATCAGAAATAAATACATATTAAGATAGTACAATCTATTTTGATGAATGAAAATATTAAAATGTGCCAAAGCTTTGAAAGAGCTGCCTCGGCCTCATAAGATAAATGCTCTAGAGGGGAATAAGTCCAGCAAATTTGCAAGCAAGCATGATTCTGCCAGTTGTAATATTGCAAAATTGTGTTTTCTAAAGAGAAACCATCAAGATGCCTGTGCAGTTAAGTGTTTTGGAATTTGCATAGAATTTTATTAAGAATAAAAACAAGAAAAAGTCAAAGATCGTTTACTTACAGCAGGGATCATCACCTAAATGTGGGCCATTTTTTTTTTCTTGGCAGGCACTATGTGTGCAGCATTTTTCAATAAATATGCAAGAAGTGTTATAAACATGCATGGCAGCAACCTACTTTCCTGGTGGAAAAATGGTGACGCCCAATTTCCTGTAGATGCAATAATGGCAACATAATAGATTGATAATATATTACCATTTTAATATTTTAACAATCTCCCAAAATGTTTAAAAGTGACATCAGTAACTATCACCCACACTCCTACTAGTCACATGAAGGCAATTGGGATATTTTGTCTACTTATTTCAGGAGGTTGTCAAGTTTTCCATCACTGGGTTTAACTCTAATATACTTGTACTCCTCATTGAATATTTGCTAATAATGACGAGGGATGACAATCAAAAACCAATCAATAACAATTTCCTCAAGGAACCAATATCATTAGCCTTTTGTTTATCAATTCCCTCCACTGACAGGGGTCAGAAGTGGTCAAAATTTGACCAAAAGGTGTTTACTGCACAACCACCAGTAAGTTGAAACATCCTCAGCTTGCAGAAACATTTATCTTTGCAGCATGGCATTGGATATCAGGAGTGTCATGTGTTTGATATTGTTGCCACTGTGTCGGCAAACTTTTGCCCTCCCAGAAAATCCACAGGAATCGATGAGAGAATTGCTAAAGAATGGTATTGATAAGCAGAATCGTCATTGGCATTGGTATCAGTAAAACTGTATCAGTTCCCATCCCGAGGAATGACTGACAGGTGGATTTTTGTGAAATGGATCAAACAGGTCATTCTGACAAGTGTTTTATTTCATTGCTGTAACCTTAAAACACAACATATATCTACCTCCAAAGCTGTGGGGCCCTGATTTGACCCTCAAATTAATGATGGCTGGCTTACAGCCTTAGTTTTCTAGGATGAGTCATGATTCTTCATTGATTTAAACAGTCCTCGCTTAAAAATATCTTACTTTTTATTGGATTGTTTTATAATCAATCTTTTTAGCATTACCACTGAGTTTAAAATGCAAAGCTAACATCAGATAGCAGTTGTAGTGCACCTAAAGATGTTTACTAACTGCCCTTTAACAAAAATGAATTAGAACTCATTTACAAAATGGCAGTTCAACATTGAAGTCCCTATCATACTTTAAATAACATCACGCTGTAACATCTTGTATGAGAATTTCCCCCTAATTCATTGACCTGATCTGGTTGGTGCTCATGGCTGTGGTGATCATGTATGTTTTATATTAGATTAAAAGAAAAAGATCAGAAATGAATCAGAAAAGTCTTTGTTAGCAGTTCCTTGGCAACCATCCTTTTAAAGACAAAAAACATTGTAATATTCACAAGATTTTCAGATGCGTTTTATTGTGCAAAAAGAAATGTTCAGATTTCATAATTCTTATGTTCAATGCAGATCTTATTTCAGCAGTTAACCAGAGAAACCTATTCTAAAATCCCATAGACTTCGGGAAGAGGGAACTGGAAGTTGCTAACCCACATCCACATTTTAGGACTCAGTCCTGCACTATTGCATAGTCATGTACGCTGCAATAACATGCATTGCACATTTTTAAGAACATACAAAGATTACACTATGCAACCAACATCATGTTAAACAGGATATACATTTCTGGCCTTTAAAGCTGCAGAGAAGCTACCAAACTAAGTATCTCTTGCCTTAGAAATGTGTTGTACGTGATTTTATATAAAATACAATGTTTTAATTTAAATTCTTGTCCTAATTCTTTTAGCTATAATAGTGACTTCTTTGGTTATAATGTTGATAGAAGAGGCTTGATGAGCAGATGAATATGACACCTTTTGCTAAACACTCAGTTCACAGAGAAATGCTCTACACCTCTTTTAAGAAAATGCCCTTTTAAAACACTCTGTTTTTTACTTCCTGAGGTTTATTATGTCATAGCTATACAGCCTCCACCTGCATGTGTGTTTTATACTCCTCACATGCAGATGCTGTAACTGTTTTGAAGGTCCACACCTTGGACTGTACCCCCTCCTCCTCTGTCCCATAGCAAATTGTTTTTGCAGCCAAGTAGCACACAGCTTATTATCATAGCCTCCTTTAGCCTGATTGTTCTGATTGTTTCCAAATGGGAGGGGAAAAGGACTGCCTCTGATCTTCTACAGAGACAAAAATTTTCACGTATTATTTCAATTTACATCAAATCCTTCGTTAATCGACACCCAAGACATGATCAGTCAAACACAACTGGACATGGGAGCTTTAGAGTGCAAGTCCCTTATATTTTTGTTGCCACTGTAATAAAACAGATGTTAGAATACTTACATTTCTTTTAAGATCAGGGCTCAGAAAGCTTTGTGGTTCTGTTAGCACACCTCATCTACAGAGACCTTGCAGCTATCAGCTCAGTTTTGAAACAGGTCTGGGGCTCCTTTCCCACATCATTTACCTCCCCCTCCCCAATTTCTGACTCTGCCAACTGCTCTGTCTCTCAAAACAAACAAAAAAAACAAAATACAAAACAAAACAAAACAAAAAATATATATATATCACAATTTCTGCTTTAATTGTGTCTAAGTTTAAAATTCAGGTTTCATGACAGCCCACCTCTATTTGATGAATTAAAAATAACTACTGTAATAGCACAACTCTCCAGAGACCCTACAGCTCGGTTAAAGAAGACTAATCTGGCTTTTTGGTTTTGCAGCTGCAGATTCCTTGCCACCATTGATGCAGCCTGACTTAAAAATCGAGAGGCCTGCATTCTGCGAGCGACCACAGTCGGCATGTTGAGGCCTTTTAACCACCTCCGGCAATCACATTTGATGCTCCTTAATTACTCAACACTTTCCCCCCACCTTCTTTTTTTTTTTATTTTACTCGCTCACTGCCTTCTTTCTCGCTCAGCTGCAGAGACGGTGCGTTTGCTTACCGCTCTGCCTCTGCCTAAGTGTTTGGCTGCATGTAAATTAATCTTGATTCACTTCCTCCCCCCCTCCTGCCCCTGCTGAGTGCTACAAATTACCCTATAGCAACCAAACAGCAGCAGTGAAAAAAGCCAAATTGCTGCACTTGATAGGCTGTTGCTCCCTGTGCTTTATGCCATTACATTAGGGCCACATAATGAACGCTCTCTTGTGAAAAGTAGTGTGTTGTGGCTTTTTAATTTATCCTGAATGGGGAATGTTTGTGTCTGCGTGGATGTGTTCCTCTACAAGGAGCCTTAATGAAGGAGGGAGGCCGTGCTGAGTAACCACGCTCAGTAAACCCCGTCCTCCTCCTCTCAAAAAAACGTCAGCATCCATCATTCCATTTACAGAAGCTTCACAAAATTAGTCACCTTTTGTTGCTGTAGTCTCTCTAATTGGTTGGGAAGAGAAAAAAAACATGCTTTTGACACAAACACAGGCAACACATTCACTTAGCACAGCACTTGTCTCTGTTTGGATGTTTATGCCAGAGAGGTTTAAGGTTTTGATTCAGCGGGGCAAGAATTGGCTTTGGCTTGAGTGCCTCGTTTTCAGTCCTTATGGGTCTTTGTGAATGTCCTGGACGACTTTTATCGCTCTTAAACCACAGTTTTATGTCCTTTCTTCACTGATGGGTGTTCACTCAGAGCTAACATGCAAGCCTGTTAAGCAAACATGAAGGATGCATGATATAAGATTTTGCCAACATGCTATTTCAAAACCTTGTTAAGCCAATAATGACCAATTTTGTCAATAAAAAGTGTTTTCTGATTTTTTTTCATGCATGACACAAATGAGGTGTCAACGATCCAAAAACAGATGATTGACCACACAAATTCTGACTAAATGTATTTGCTCTAAAAACCAGTCATAAATCAGACAAAAGGACTGAAATGTTGGTGACGGGCTGTAAGGAGTGCATCAATAGTATTTATACTGGGATTAATATGGACTACTATATAAAGCATTCTCAATAAAGGTATTGATATCAATAAAAAATAAACTACCAAAAGTTTCTTACAATTAAAAGCCTTTCAGCTAATGTATTTCTGTATTTTCATCTGTTATTTTTGTAACTAATGAAATTATTGATATCTATGGTTGCTTAATTACAGCAAAAAACATGATCACGATTATTCTAATAGACATTGAGATGGCGATTGTAAAACATGATTATTCACTAATTTTACAACACACCTGATTTCATTAACATTTACTCTTTTGACAATATAATTTTTTAACGTTAAAGAGCGGGCAATGCATGGCGATATACTTTTAAAACTACAAATAACTCAAAATAATGCCAATGATAATAATGAGAAATGAAAAAAAGTTTAGTATGTCATGTGGCATAGCAATCTTTCAATCTCAAGCACTCAGTTTTCATAATTTTAGAAGGCAGAAATTAAATTTGATATTAAAACTCAATGTATTGCCCAGCTCTACACAGCATTTTACAGCTGTATTGGTTAACATGGATAATTTTTCAGAGAAAATGTTTTGACTAAACTGCAATGTAAGAGCGACCAAAATGCTGACAAGTCATTTCTGACATTGTAAGCTGAGTTACAAGTGAAAATTTTAAAATCTGTCTTATCGCGCAATGTTGACAAATATTTAAAAATTCCTGGATCTGCATCTTAAATAGGTTCACCACCAAAATCTATTGACTTCTCTCTTGTGTCATGACCAACATCCCCTGAAAATTTAATCAAAATCTGTCAAGAACTTTTTGAGTTATCATCAAAAATATGGGAAACTGTCCTATGTCACAATATCAACAAATGCTTTAAGAAATTCTTGGACCTGCATCCATATTGAGATCATGACCAAAATTATCACTTCTCTCCTGTGCCATTAAAAGATATTCCCTGGAAATTTAATCAAAACCCACTGAGAACTAGAAAGCACTCGGAGAGTGCAGACCTCCGCCAAGCGCCACAGTTCCCCCTATTTGTCATTTGCACCATAAATATTAGTCCCACATTTATTTTGACTACATTTTTAGATTCCTTGACCATGAAAACACACCATTAGCAACTGGATTCAAAATGATATCAATATTAGTTCAGCAGTTATTCACGAAAATCGAATTTTCCTTAATGGTGGTTTTCTTCTGGAACTAGCTCTGTTGGCACCTTCCAAATTCCACAATGCCTTGGCTATTGAATGGTGTTTTTTTGCATGTTTATAGCTTCATTTGTTCTCTTCCTATGATGAAAATTCCAAAGGTCCCCTATTTTTTCATATTCTGGATCATAGTATCAGGAATTATTCCTTTATCCGGATCAGTCTTTGATATACTGTAGAGCATGTTAGAAACTTGTCCTGTATTTTTTTCCCAAATGCCCTGACCATTATTTGTGGAGTTATATGCAGTAATGTCGAAAATGGCCCTATCTCCCAATATTAAAGAATCCTTTAAAAATTTCCTAGATCCAGACGGAGATCTAATCAGTTGTTCCTTATCTCAATCCGGACATTCCCTGAAAATTTCATCAATACCCGTCCATAACTTTTTGAGTAATGTTGCTAACTAACTAACAGGCAGACAAACAAACCCTCCCAAAAACATAACCTCCTTGGCGGAGGTAACTACTGAGTTACCTTGCTCACAGACAAACAAACCAACAAAAACACAACCTCCTTGGATAAAAATACTTACAACCTCCTTGGTGGAGGTTGTAAGTATTTTTGTCTCGGGGGGGGAAGTATGTTTGAATCATTAAGGTTTGAAACTTTTTCCGATGAGCTCATTGATGCCTGCAGTAATCAGACATGTGGATGTTCACAGATAGATTGATAATCAGGTTTAACCAGGTTTCTCTGTGTGCATGTAAACATCATATTCTGACTATGATCGAAACTGGGAAACTGCTTGTAATCAGGATACTCAAGTCCATGCAAAATAGTCAGTGATCAACTTCATGGTAATCATGATTATAAATGCTGTTCATCTCTTAATCTCGTTCTTGAAAAGTCTATTTGCCTGGACCAAAAGTTTTTTTCTTTTTTCTGCAGTGTTTGATATCGCCATATTAGTCAAATATTCGACTGCATATAAAATAACCTTGACTATTGACAAAGGAAGGACACTCTCTGTGGGTATGCTGTGTTATGTGTGTGTGTGTTAGTGTGTGTAAATCAATGACAGTGAATGGGAGGAACCCCTCCACAAACCCTCATCTTTCATCTTGAATAACCGATATCATAAACAGACGCTGCTCATCAATCTCACCTGTGTTCCCGATACAAAGATGGGGGGCAGGCCTATTTCCCTCTCTTTCTGCAGACCTGATGACATTTACTAAATTGCCCTATACGTGTGCGTGTGTATATGGTGTATTTGTGAGTGTGTGTTTTGCCGTGCATGTGCCAAATGTTTGTGCTTGGCAACATTTGTGCAAACTTGCCGCTGTCTGTTTGTATTCCAGTAATACTGTGGATCAATTTGAGTCTGAGTGGACTGTTTGGAGGCCTTGGCATTTTATTTATTTCATTATTTGTTTATTTTCTCTGCAGGTATCTGTGTTTGGGAGCATGTAGTCCTGCCACCGGCCACAGAGGGGCAGTGCAGCAGTTTGCAGCTGGAGTGGACGTGGACAGAAAGTGAAATAAAAGTGGGGATAAATCAGGGAAAGCAGCACACATGAAGAAGAGGTAAAGATTGAATTATGTTTAATGATTTCATTTGGAGAGGAATGTGCTATATTATAACAAATGATAAAAGTGTGTTTTAATGAGGACTCATAAAGACTCTTATTCAGTAGATCTCAGTATTATCTTGCAAGAGGTTGAAAAGGAACAAAGTGACTTTGGGACAATTATTGCACGCCTGTTTATTATTACTGACCAATTCAACACCAAATTGAGTGTGCTGTAAAAGTGTGTGTCTGAGGGTGTGTGTGTGTCCAAGGTCATGGTAAACACTGTACATCACTACCTTCAGACAGCAGGGATAATCCTTGGATAAATAATAGATGGAGTATATAAATCTATTAGCCCAAACAAGGCTGATGAAGACATTTATCCCCCTGAAAAGGGGATTACCAGACCAAGACCCCAATGTGGGTAATGTGAGCATGAGTCAGTGATGTGTTCCTGTGTTTGTCTTTCTTTATAAAGGGGACAGCACAGGCAAACCACAAATAAATCACACATTTCTCAAACAAACAAGCCTTTCAACCATCTACCTTAAAGCTCATGTGAGAAACTTTTTGATCCCCTGTCTCTCTGCTGTTTTTTTCTTCTACCCTGTAGGAATAAACTTCTACCTGGAACCTCACCTCAAGAATGAAATAATATTTGCTCTGTTTAACATATTGTTTGATTAGCTTTTACTTTTTCAGAATTATATGCATCTCTCAGCCTTTAAAAGTGAGATCATTTGCTTTCACCACTACAACTTCCAGTGACATAGGGCTTTACGATGTTCTTCTACTTTCTGGAGCTCTCTTAAATGTTAGCAATACTGACTTGTAGTTAAATTTCTTAAAAACAGATCAAACATGGAGTCATTCCTTATAAAATTTAAGTAATAAAAATAGCAATTGCTTTGGGAGCTGCTTTAAACACTTGCAGGAATATAAGAACAACAATGTTCCCTAAAAACAACATTTTTTCCCCTCATATTTTCTGAATTTGATTATCACTGCTCTAAGGATCATCCTTTTAAAGGAACTAACATTTTTTGCCCAAATGATGTACAGCTTAAAAAAATTTAAACCTTTATTTCTGTTGAAAATGGCAGTGAAATTGCAGTGAGAATAGTCCATGTAACTGCCTAATATAAATCAAATTAGTTAGGGTGTATTGGGACCCCCCAGGTTTTGGCTATGTTATAAATATAACAATCAATCAATCGGTCTTTATTTGTAAAACGTCAAATTATAACAGATGTTGTCTCGTGACACTTTACAACAGAGCAGGCTGAAACCATTCTCTTCTTTTTATACATGCACATGAATTACAATATACATTGAAATACACATATACATACCTCCAAACCCAACATAATTCCACCATGAGTATAGCACTGGGCCACAATTGATGGCTTATTGTAACAGTGGCAAGAAAAACCTCAGTTGACCTAGAAATCTTGAGTAAAACCAGGCTCATGTTGAACAGCAAACACTGAAGCTGTGTTGTGGGTGTAGGTGGAGGTAGGGAGGTGGGCGGCTCTATCCTGCAATTTTATTAACTCAAGAAACAATCATGTGATGCTAAACTAGTTTCTTAGAATCTCTGCTGTATTTGCTGACACAGTTTTGCCACTGGTTGAGAGATGGGGTCATAATTTCTGTCCATTACTTCAAGGAAGTGAATGGATCAGCCTTTCCCAAACTGAAGTGAGCCACGGCCCATTGTGAAACCTCAGAACGTTCTGGGTCCCAACGAACATACTCATAGAGTTTAGTTTGAACACCTAGTATATGTTGATTTGTTGTCTCTGTTTTTGAAATATGTTCTGACCCTGTAAACTCTCTTCATACCCGTCATGCCTTTTAAAGCATAGATTACTCTTATAATCAGGAACTAAGTGGTGTAGTGAAATATTTGATGAAATGTCCCCAGTTTATTCAACACCTGTTAAACTGTGACTCTGATTCTGTTTTCCAGACAATCTAAGTTGTGAAAAGTGTCTTTATAACTTTGATCTTCTGACCTTTTATTAGTTCTTGAAAATATTATGTACCAATAAATGACATGTGCAGTATGGCAGCATCTATTACAAGGCATCCACTAGTTATCAAAGGCCCCTCTGATTATCAAAGGGCCATATATGGCTGCATATAACTGGTTAAATCTTGAAACTTTTTACTCTTTTGAATTTTTTTAATTTTTATTTTTTCAATTTCAGACCCAGCCTATTTAAATGATGTTTGTGATGTGTTTCTGATGACCCCAATGAAGGCCACAAGGGGAAACGCGTCCATCTAATACAGATGTTTCTTGAACTTCAAGTGCTGCTGGAGCTCCTTTGATTTCTTCAGATTTTTTTTCTCTCCAAGCACCTTGAAAAGTTGCATCTAACAGTCCATGAAGCTGCCATACTGCACGTCATCTCAACCAAACTTTAGTTCAACCTACTCACAGACAGAGAGGTCATGTTGAGAACTTCATGCCATCTGATCGATAGTGCCTTCATGTTTCCAAAAACAGAAATCCTCAATAATCCTCAATAAAAGACATACAGGTACAATATAAAAGATTCACGCCCCTCACAGTGAGAGCACATCGATGTTTTACATATTTAGACCGAAGCTGTTTTTTGAACAAGGCTGTGTAGATGTGTTTTAAGGCTTTCAAAACCATCTTATCCCTGCATACAATCATTTGGGTTGTCAGGTTTCTGCAGAGAGTCTCAAGTGGATGCAAGGGGTACTACATGTTTTTGCATTTCTGCATGGGCCTCCATTTGAGCTCAGAGGTTGCTGCGTGGTTTCTAGTAGTGGGCAGCTGTGCTCCAGAGACTGTACTGACAAAGAATATAAAGTATGAGTTGAATAACTTTAGTCTTCTGCTGGTTATTAAGTTTTACAACTTTAACCATTTACCTGGCTAACCATGTACATTCTTACTCCATATGTCCGTGGAAAGCCTTGCATTAAACTTTAAAATTAAATCTATAAAAAGAAAAAAATGAAAATTGATATTTTAAATGTGTCTCAGAAAGAGACATCAATTTTTATTTTAGTCTGTTCCATAACCAAGTAAAAAGACCTCAAAAGAGCCTCAAACATCTCAACTGCAACATTACACACCAAGAGAGCAGTGATTGTGATTAAAAGTCTGTCTGAACTGAAACATTTAAAGTTTCAAACTCATGCCCAATGGAGTGTTTTCTCGCCAACTGTTCCTCTCTGAAACTAAAGAAGTTCCCGGCAACTTCCAAACAAAGAGTGCCACAACAATTAGACAGAAACAATTAAATATCATTATGTTCTAATTAATCTGCACACAATTCATTAAGTACTAATCCCAGATGAAAATCAGGGGAGAAGAATGGCATCAATACTGCAGAGAGCTTTAATGAGGATGTGATTGACAGCGTGCTGAAACTGAGACTTTTTGTGCCTCTGCTTCTGTGTGTGCAAAGTGGATCATCTTAAGTGTGTAAAGATGAACTCCCCTCTGTCTGTTGATGGTAATTACATTTGCTCCCCGTGGGGCTGCTGGTATGGCTGGGTTGTGTGGGGGCTTTGGGGGGATATGATCTGTGCTAATTGTTGTACACGAGGAGCCTGTTTTGGCTCCTGCAGGCCCCCTGCGTGTGTGTATGTGTTTGAGAGGTGTGACACTGAATGGAGCCATATGACTACAGGTCACACCCAGAGTGCCGTCGCTAGGATACAGCATCTGAAGCATCATGGAGGGGTGGTGCCGGGGTACTCCATCTTCACCGCCACCACCCTCCTCCTCTTCCTCCCTCCTGGGGTTTGTCTGAATGGGCCTGGCTGACGGGGGGCTGAATGGTTTCGGGGGTGACAGGGGGGTGGTGTCCTATTTGTCCCTAAATGCTTCTCTATAGACCCCTGATAATAGACTGGCTGCCCCGCGCCCCTTCCCCACTGAAACCCTCCGCACGCCTCCACCGCCACCTTCACCCACTCTGTCTCTGTCTCCTTGTCTCATTGTCTCCCTCCTCACCCCCTCTGTCTCGCTTTCCTTCCTATCATGTCTCCTTCTCTTCTTATCTCTTTCTCTGTCTCTCTCTTTTTTTCTTTCCTCCTTCTCCTCAGCTCAGGCCTCTGATGTAGAAGAATCCCTTGGCTTACTTGTTGTATCGTCCATGTGTTGTATTCAAGTGTTGCTTCAGTACATGTAAAAGAAGGTCAGTGCTTATTACTCACCTCTCCAGCTCCTCTCTATTGTCCATCAGCTCTGGCTTTGCTGATAATAAGAGCTGTGTTTGATGTTTTCTTTCAAGCTTTTGTCAGAGACCTGGCTGAGGAAAGCTTTGATGGCTTCGGGCCTAGATGTTTGTCTAGCTGTGGAAGAAATAAGTGTTTTTTAATGATTAAATAAAAAGTAATGAAGACATGAAACCAATCAAAGCTTTGAAGTGAGTACAAACATTTTCATGAAATAAAGACATGGATCCAACACAAGCATTGAGAATACAACATCTTACCTCTGTATTCAACACACTCAAAAGCTGCATGAAGGCCAAAGACAACATCTGAACCCTTTGTAAACATTCATTATGGGCACTGGTACCAAGTAGTATCCTCTGATGTAGGCTGTGAATGCATCCAAATTCATATCTGTTTTCTGATCGCTCTCATCACAGATGTGATCCAGGACGCCATCATCGAGACTTGTTTGGTCATATGGCCTAAAGAAGCATGAACATGCAGTTCAAATAGCTCCATCAGTCGTAGTCAGCCGTAGTCTGATGGCAAGCTAGAAGTGCGGTTTATTTACATCAGTCCAGACTTTGTGATGATGATGGGAATTCTGTCTCCGCTAGAGATCCAGATGATTTGTCTCACCACAGCAATAAGAGCTAGTATTTTGGCTCCAAAATGCATCCCATTTGGTTTTCAACAAAAACAGCAAAAATGGAATAAAAAATCCAGCTCACAAACAGGAGATGCCCTCCATTATTTGACATAGTCTATGAAGCTGAGTTGTTTTAGAGCTGCACATCTCTACTTAAGTATCTTTTGTTGGAGAGAGCTGTAAGAAGCCATGTAAGTCCAGGTTTATTCCTATTTATTCCCTGTTATTCCTGAGGAAAGTTTCAGCTTTGAAATGTCCTGGAGTTTTGCAACCCTTGGTCTTTTTAAATTAAAAGTTACGTAGTTTCATATATAGGTACGTTAAGCTCAAGGAAGGCTGCAGAGACTGGCCACATCCCCAAAACGCATGTAAACAGAAGAAACGATCAAAATTCTAGGAGGAAATCATTGTGAAACATTGAGACTTGTAGTCTGAAAGCAGCACACATAAAAGCACACAGAGGTCACCAACCTGCATCTGAATCACCATCCACTCTGTGGATTCTCTAAAAAAAAAATTGTTTACTGACTTGAATGTGCATGAGTGCATGTGTTACTTTGTGTATTCTGTGTCTGTGTGTGAGCATGCATGGCTCTGTGTGTGTTAGGGGTCAGGAGTGAAGATGTTACCCTTTGGTCATTCATCACATGCGTGACATGCTCTCCCCGGCGCTCCGGTACGCAGAGGCAATGTTTTATAAAAGAATAACACGTCAGCGGGCACCCAGCGGCCATCCATTACCACCCTGTGCAACCTGCAAGCATCTCCAATAAGACCGCAGACCTCACGCTCTTACTGTGCAGACCACTGTGAGAACAGCCTTCTGTTTTGGTACAACCTCATTCTGTTTCAAAGGGCTTTTTAATTTTTATGGTATCTTGTGTTTCCCACAGAGGTGAATCAAGCAGAGGTCAGAGAGGTTGAGTCAGTGTCACAAACAGGAGGCCCTGGATGGAGATTCAGAGTTTGATTTTTGTAGCACATCAGTGCCAGAGGGAAATGTCTTTATCCTCTTTCTCTCACCCACCAAAACACACTCGTTCACACATAGAGCTCTGGCTGCCTTTGCTGGGCTCATCACTCTACCTGACAGCAGATACCTCCATTTTCCCACTGCTGTTAACACACGTTTGTACAAAGTCCTCACGTCCTTGAGTTCCACATGATACCAAAACGAGTATATATGTTTGCACTGTGCCTTCTTGTTGGTGATATTATTGATGCATTGATTAGAAATAGTAACCCATAACAGTTTCCACATGTCATTTCTATAAGTTTAATCTCACTCGTCCAAACAGCTCAGGTGTGAATGCACCCTGAGAGCGAAACAGAGAGAGATGTAGAGATATCACCCCAATTGCATTGGTCACATGATACAACATCATCCCCCCTGCCTGCTTGTGCTTCAGAGTAGTTTCTCTGAATATTCATTCATTCATTCATTCAACCTTTTTTAGTTTTGAAAAATTGTTGAGGTTGTTCCCTCATTTTCAATGATGTCGAGAGTACAAAGAACAACAATACAATTAAAAACAGGTACATTCAAAAGCAGCGCAATTCATTATCATTGTTCTAAACTGACAAGTGATTGCAGTTTAAATATTGCCTGCTGGATTCACACAACAATATTACTTTAAAGAGGCAACATGTGAGAACTCAATTTTGTGACTCTCAAGTGGCCACCAAAGATCTCATCCATTATCATCAGCCATTTTGGAGCACAGTATGGAGAAGGGAAAGCTCCCTCTACTCTTGGCTGTACTCTGTGTCCGTGTGTGAGCATACATGGCTGTGTGTTTGGTAGGGGTCAGGAGTGAGGATGTTACACAGTATGTGCCCACCAGGTAGTTAAACACCTGTGTTCCTTGTTGTCACCTCTTTTTTAAAGCGCTATACAAATGAAGTTATCATTTTTATTCTATCAGATGTTTATCTTTAAGATCAATGCTCAGCACAAACCTGTTATTGCATATATATATATATAAATTTGGGGTACATTTGAGCACAGGAGAAACTAGATTTTGAAGGATGAAAAAAATAACAATATTGATTAAAACTTGGAGGCTTGATATGAGTTCAACAGTAATTTATTGTTTAGGAAATTAAAGGAAAATAAATAAGCAATACTATTTTTTCTGAGCCCCCAGAATTCAGTTAAACACAAAATGTTTTCAATTCTTTTTGGTGACTCTAAATTGCCTTAGTTGTGGGTGAGAGTATCAGGTGAGGGTTTTCTGTCTCTCTATGTGGCCCTGAGATTGGCTGGTGACCAGTCCAGGATGCCCAGTGTCTGCTGGGACAAGCTCCAGCCCACCATGAAGATTTAAAAGAATAAGTGGTATTGCTGATGCATGAATGGATGGATAGGTGTTTATTCAAAAGGAATACTTTTCAGTTGTCTCTAAATATTGTTTCCATTCTGTTCAAGGTTTAGACATCTAAGAGTAAAAACAACAGAAAGGAAAAGGGTCCATTCTTTCCTTCCACACTGAAAAGGGAGATGGAGATAATGATGATGATGGTTGGGGATTATTGATGATGATGATTAACAGTGTCCCATGAAGCTCGCCATCCATTCAATGAAAGATAGAAAAAAAAATAACCAGTTCCATTTGATTTGATTTAAGGTTATTTTCTTTGCTGTCAGAATAACTTAAACAATATCAAAACTGAATACCAATGAAGATCAAAAATAAGTGTGACTTTTAGGACTTTATCTTTTTTCATCAGCATCTTCAAAGAATGGGGCTGTATGTTAAACAAGTCAAACTTTTGCTTTCCTGGTTAAGGCAAATTCCACAATTTTATCTTATTGAATCCAAGTTGGTCTAAAATAGTTAGCCAAAATATGCCCTAGTTTTTTGCTTCATGTTGTAAAAAAAAAAAAAAAAGATTCTAATACAGATCTTACACTCCTCCTTTGGTCTGGCAGTCACTCATGGGATGCTTGTGATTTTTTACAAATGTATGAAAAAATCCTAAACATCCCAGCTGATGATTAAAATTTATTTTATGTAACTGAGTGCCAATCCAATGATGTTACAGTGAAACAGCCTCTGGTTCTTTTCTTTGAATCTGTTGGTGTCCTTTTCCTTTTGTTTGCTTTCCTCTCTCAGTTTGTTCCTCTGGTCCCATCAGTATTTTGGATGCGACAGCATGTGCTGTGTAACACAGAAAAGTCGAGGACGCTGTGAGTTATTGAGCTCTTAGAGCAGTTTACGAGGACTATTATCTCTCAGTTAGTCTCAGTTTTATGTGCATTTTCTCTGGGCTGGTCTGGAACCATCAATTTAATGCTTTCATAAAGCGAGGTTAGATAGCACTGAATCAAACGGAGCGCTCGCTGACACTCTCCTCTGCTTTAGAGCTAAAGTCACAAAGAGGAGACGCAAGGAGAAGACGAGGAGAGGCGGTGAAAGATGGACGGACAGTTTTACGACGTCTTTTTAAAGCCAATTTAGGGTAAAAGTTTTGTTTCTAGCTGCAATAACACTTGGAGATGTGGTTGGCACAGTAAAACTCAAACAAATAGTGTCTGTTGTGGACTTTATTGTCTGACATGATCGTGTGTTCTTGCATCACACAGACTCGTGTGTTTGTGAGGTAGACATTTTCATGACAGTTATTGCTGCTTTTAGGGTGGGCCGTTCTTTTCATGATGTTACTCCATCACCTGCTGTTTCCTGTCAGCAGCCTGTATAGACAAAGACTCTGTGGTTTTAGCAAACATTTCAGTTTACTCTGTTCACTTTGAGATAAACTACCTGCAGCATGAGGCAAACATGAGGACAAGACGGGGTGTACAAATGTACTTTTGTTTGATTTGTTTCTCTCAAGTTAAAATAAGTTATCAGTTACAGATACTTGTTAGTTCCTAGTTATCAAAAAGATAATAAGTTACTGCATTTTAAAAGTAACCAGGACTTAACAATATGCCACATTTTAAAGATAAACTAAATATAGATATAGATAAACTATTTTTCAAACAAAATAAAGGGTACAGCTAAATTACTCATACTGACAGAGTTCATTTGATGTTTGTATTTAGACTATGCCAGGGCTGATGCTCATTAAGGTCATTGTCACTCCTGGATTATTTGAGTGAGTGGTTCAGATTAAAGTGGGCATTCTGTGCCTGGCATGGTTTATTTGAATCTATGAACACAGCAAATGATCTGGTACAAACAACTGCACCACACTTGCCTAAAATATATAGTCTCAGCTCACTTCAAATCAGCCCTTGGAGCAATTTTTTTTGCAGTGGGGGCAATCGACCTAACAACTGGCACAAACAGGGTGACAAGTTAACCCATCACACAGTTGTTGTATTATCAGTAGAAGTAGCAGTGCTGGCTAGAAGTGCTCCACAAGCAAAACCCCTGCCAAAGCATTTCCAACATTGTTGGAAGAATAATAAGCTAAAATGTGAAAGACTTCCCTTATTTGCACTGCTAAGAAGACCTTCAAAATTTGCTTGATCCATGTCTGGGTTCTGATCACGGCACGAATCTGACCACTTCTTCCTTGTGCCATGACTAACATTCCCTGAAAATGAATGAGATTCCACAGAGAAAGTACTGAGTTATTCCTTGTCTCACAATGTTAAGAAATACAGAGGAAATAATAGCATTACAGCTACCAGACTACCAGGCTGATAACAAATTTCTACTTAATGTTTTTGATCCCACAGAGTCTCTTTCTCTGCACAGGCACAACATACCATGAAAATATCAACAGGTAAATGTTACTCACTGTCTCTACAGCAGATTAACACAGGACTCAACAACATCCACTGATTCAAAAACTGTTTTGATCCCCAGAATTCAGTCCAGATCATTCAAGCAGGAGAATTTATGATTTTCTTAAGCTTCTGTTTACTTTTCCACATTGCTGACAGCTTCTCTGTGGACACTTCTACAGGTGTTGCGTTGTAATAAGTTACCATGCTATTTGGTGTTGTAATGACATAAGGCCAGCTCAGGCCACTTATGGGACTGAACTTGGTGTGCTTCAAAATACTGCAATGTGAACATGAAACAATCCAAAGTAAATATGCTTTTTGTCTGTTTTTTTTTTTTTTTTACTGACATGGAACAAAGCATCCCAGTTGTAGGTGTGAAAACCACCTAATAGATTTATAAAAAGAGCCACTGACAGAAATGAGGAATCCAGATGCTTTGCATAAATAAGAAAATACATTTTCATGAATTTTACTAATGGACCATTTTTATAACTTTTAATACCGATTTGATATCAAGACAAAAAATCTGAGGTCTTAAACACCCAATTATGGTCTTTTATGGTTCTCAATCATCCAAATGTAAAGCCAAATTCATTCACACCATCTTTTTTGCACACACATAATTGTAACTTTTCCATGGCAGAAAACCTTATGTTTTTTAACTCAACAGTTGAAGGTGTTACATTTCTATTTTGTTTGATGTACTGTGCTGATGAGTTCATATTCATTTAGTGGTAATTGAATTATGTCTAAAAACTTTGTGAGGCATTTTTTGTGCAGCAGTGACTGATTCTAATGACACTATTCAACAAGAGCCAGTGAGATAAAATTTTGTCATGGAACAGGATCCTCAAGACTCATTGTAGTACTGATGAAACCAAGTGAAATTGGTTTTCAGCTTTTGACAATTCATAAATTTGTTTTGGAACTTGATGTCTTTTCAATCACAAATGCAGAGTTGATAAAATGGTGCCAAATAGCGCTAAGCTGACCATTTATCACATAGTTGACCTGTTAAGCATTCAGAGTGGACCAGGCCCACATGGGGAAGGAGACTTGAAGGGGACGGAGCTATAACATAGTGACTTTTTGTGTACAGATCCACTGAAAAGGAAGAGCACAGAACAGTAAAGAAAAGGCAAAAATGGAGGGCAACCAGCATTCATGTTCTGTCTTCTTTTAGCATGTGGCTGTTTCTCACATAAAGAAATTAATTTTACATGAACCAAAACATGGCACATTTTGAGTTTGTCCATTATTGTTGATATTGCACTGGAAGTGACGACTCTTTCGTCTGATCAACAGGCTGCAGTCTAGCCCCATGGTAGAGTCATGAAGGTGTGCTTGATGCAGGAGGATGCGAAAAATGAGACTTGGTTTGGAATTTTGTTGGGTATGTTTATTTTGGTACCTTCCCCAACCTTTAACAGCTGAAACACAAATAATTGGGTACTGTGCCAAACTGAGACATACTCCTTGATGGAAACACAGCCTAAGGGGCCCAGCGTGATATCTTTTCACGGGGCCCAGAAATCCTGGCGAGTCCTCTCACCTGCACAGATCAATACTGTTGGAGCAGATTGTGGTGCTTACAGAGAAAACACAGCATTTCGAGAAGGCATTCAATAAGAGTCTGATTCCATTTCAGCTCATTTATGACTTGTGGGTGTTTGTGTTTGTGTGTGTAATCCATCTGCTCCAGTGTGACACGCTCAGTTTGGATGCTGGTGAAGACACCACAGGCTTGGAGGAGGAATACATGAGAGATTGAGGGAAGAAAGAAAGGAAAGGAAATGCTGAGGTCACCCAGGTAGGGCTTTAGTTGGGTTAGTTTGTGCAACTTGCATCACTGTTTGACTTGGAGGAGAAGATTTATCATCTCAGCAGTGGCATACACGCTGACAGGTGGACAGAGGAAGAATCCCCCTGATACAAACACAGATGTAGCTTGTGTGTGTTGTGACAGGCATTGTGAAGCAGGATGCAGGTTTTTGTGTCTGGCTGTGACGGGCATGTCATTAACTGAGAGGAGGGAGAGAGACAGAGGGCCTCATCATGATTTAAATAGTCTGACATGTCAGCCTCCTGATCTCCTTCTCACTCCTGATTACTATCTTACCCTCTGTGCATCCTAGTCCTGCTTCTGCTTCTCATGTTTTATCATCTTTAAAACAAATCTTGTCTGTGACCATTTAATTTACGCCCCCACCTGCTTCTTTCTGTTCTGTCTCAGTGTGTGTTGGGATTGGAGTGAAACCTGCTGAGTATGACGAGCAGCTATAAAGTATCAGATTCTCTTTACTTAAGCTGCGCTCTGTGAGTTTTCAGCTCCAGTGAAATCCATCATGACGGTGGGACAAAGGCTAAATATAAGAATAAAATGATCTGAAAATCTTGCTGGCAGTATTTCATAGTAATAATATCAGCTCCATCTTTATATAGATCTGTTTAAAACATATGTTGTTACTAAAATGAATGAAGGACAGAGCTTCTACAAAAACAGTGACGTCCACTGACACATGAAGTTCATTAAGTTTAGATTTTTATTAATTCTTGTCCACATGCCATTGACTTTTTGTCCTGTGCAAAGAAGTACTTGATCATGTGGAGGAGGCTTATAAAACACAAAAAGCGTAATATGGGCTCTTAAAGGATGTTTAAAACTTTAGTGGATGGTAGCACTGTAACTGAGGTTTAATCACTTGAAGAATATCTATGTACTTGCTAGGAAGTAGAAAAGCAGAGCATAAACTTACTTCCCATATTGAAACCTCAAACCTTGGAACTGGTTCCAAACTGGGACCCTGTTTCCTGTCCCCAGGCCTACTGACACTGAAGTGCTAAAAAACGTGACATGCTTCTTTTGACCCAAGAAAGATTATTTTACCGAACATACAGAAATTAAGAGCATCAGACTAAGTGTGTCTATGATGTTTTTCAATAGATAACAGTTAATCAAAAAATGGACTTGGTAGACAAAGACCAAGAGAATAGAGACATCCAGCAATCACAATCCACACCCATCACTTTACATCCTCTAACTTCCATAACTTTCTTTTATGGTTGACCAGATTTTACTTTCTGATGATATTTCCTTCATTTTTTTGCCTTTTTCTGTGTTGCACACTTTGATTGAGCAGCTGTGCTGTAGGTGCAGCACCCAAACACACCTGATAACAGCCCAGCTCAGGCACCATCAGTGAGTCACTTTGAGTAAAGGTCCTCAAATCAACAAGAAAAGAGGAAAAAACACCACAGCAGCCAGGGCTGGCTTAATTGTGATTCTGATTTGAATGAGAAAGCAGCTTAATAAAAGGGCCATTGGAGGCAGGGAGGTAAAAGGTTTTATCTTTAACAAGCGCTGCACTAAAACAACTCTGAGCCTGAAGGGGAGCGCTCTGAAAGGCATGTATAAAGCTCTTTCTAAGTGTCTGCTTATGGTTGTGTGTATGTGTTAGCTTTTGTACACACACATAAAGGGCAGGGGTGATTTATTCCAAGCACAGGGCAGGTAAATTGAAGCAGGCCTTTCAGGTTGGTTTTCAGCTCCAGGTCTAATGAGAGCAGCGTTTCCCGTCTCTCCAAACAATGCGCTCCTGTCTCTTAAGAGCCCTTCCACCCGCCTGCAGCCCAGCCACTCTACATTAGATCTGTGGCCTGCAGCAGCCACTACACTGAAAGGCCTCGGGCTCCGAAATGGCTGTTTGATTCTCTCCCTGCTTTGCCTCTAAATGAATGATTTATTGGCTGTCAATGAGGAGGCCAAGCGTAATGGACAAAAGCAGCACTGCAGAGCCCCCAGTCAAGAGGATGTTGTTGTGGATGTTCTCTTTGAGGATCTCCCTGCCCGTGTCTCAAACTGTAATGAAGAGTAAACAACCAGGCCGGGACCAGACCTTGGTGAGCAGGGCTGCATTAGGACTTGTGTACCTTCAAGTTGAATGTTGACATCCTGGCCCTTCCCCCTCTGATAGAAACATTTTTGAATCTAATTCATGATTTTGGGAAATTGTTGAGCAAGAACTAGGGAAGGAAAGTGTGGCATTATAATGGCACCAAATGTGCCGCCTCATGATTCTGCCTGCACACAAGGTCCAAACAATAATGATATGAAATATTGAAATACTTCTCAGAAAACAGGGGCGGCAACATGTTTCTTCATAATCTTAAAAATAAACTTAAGGCTTATGATTGCTTTCCTTGATTTCTAACAATATTTAAAGTTACAGACACCAATTTCTCATTAGGGATGGGAATTGAGTCCTGGTTGTAGTTGAGAACTGGTCCTGGTTTTAAGATCTGTACCATTTGCCTTTATGCTAAAATATTCCTTAATCAATGTTTCACATTGTTCTGCCTGAAGAAACAAAATCCAAGAGGTCATATTGTGTTTTTTTTTGTTTTATATGCCTTTTAATATTTTTTACAAGTCTAACGACATCAGGACTTCTCAATCTCCTCTTGTGAGCAGCACCAGTAGATGTCTGAAATGGCTGATTGCCCTGCCCCCCAAAAATAGACCTTCAATTGTGATGCCCTTCTGTTATTGCATTAGTATTTTAAGCCCAATGGCTCAACCCAGTGCTGAGCATGGACTGTAGAATGAATGCCACTGAAAACATATCCCTGAGTTGGGTTCAACTGACCAGTTACCCCAGGTTTCTGGTCAACCAATCAGAAGAGAATGAGACATTTTGGGGAAGGGGGTCTAAAGTGACTGGAGCTCCAACAAAGCATCTCAGACAGAGTGAGAATAGAGGTGGGTCAGGGGTACTCAGTATTGTATTATCTGGGGAATAGCTCTTTGTGGCTGTCTCTAATGAAGAATGCTTGTTTTAAGGGGTCTATTTTTTCTGTCTGTCCATCTATCTATCTATCTATCTATCTATCTATCTATCTATCTATCTATCTATCTATCTATCTATCTATCTATCTATCTATCTATCTATCTATCTATCTATCTATCTATCTATCTATCTATCTGTTTGTCTGTCTATCTGTAGGTCATGTGACCCTTTGCACTGACACACTTGTTGCAGTTGTAATGGCAAAATAATATATCAGTCAGCCCTAATGCTAACCCCATGCACACAGACTAAAGCCTGTAAAGCACACATACATGTCAGTCCCCACTTCACCTCTCTCCCCAGATTCTGGCTTTATTCACTGCTATGTCTAAATAAAGGCATAAAGGCTAAAAATAGATCTTAAAAATTTCACAATTTTTTTTATTCCCTGACATGCCCCAAAAGTCAATCACCTGACCAACATGTAACCCATTATTTGCCTATTTAAGCTGCAAGATTTCAGTTTGATTTTCTCTGCTCACCTCTGGCCTGCATTAGTACTGCACTCTTGCTTTCAGCTCTCTATCACCCAAACATCCACCCATAGGCTCTGACAAGGGGTTTATGCCACCAGTCTTCAGATTCACAATGTAAAATAAATTTGCAACTGACGGTGAGGTTGGGCTGGACACCAAACTCTGAATCTGTTGTGCTGATGAAAAATGTTTTAAACAACTGACTCGTATGAAGCTCCCTTTAAAAAAATGTTTTTTTACTTGGTGACCAATGGAGAAACTAAGGAATATTTTGTTGACAGTAATTCACAGCTCACAAAAATATTGTACAAAAAGATGTGGTAAAAGCACTCTTTGAAGATTGGTGTTATTATTTGGACACCTACCCTACAGCAGGGATCACAAGGATTAAATCAACTGTACAGAGATAACCCGTCTTTTTTCCAATCGTCTTGTTTGCTTTTGTTTATAACAAAGAGGCATGATGTTAATTTTGAGCTGCCTTATAACTGATAAAAACTTCTCACAATAGCTTTAAAAGATCTCAATGCAGCATAACAGTCACGTTACCACATTAGCTAACACACAGGAGCTTTAGATTTAACAGGTCATCCTTCACTTCTTACATTTCCCTTCAAAATGAACCCTGAGCCTCAGACGCAGCACTCTGTAGTCTATCAGACACACATTTCCTCTGCTTACACACACACACACACACACACACACACTCTCAATCAATTAGCAGCGCTGCGTAACCTACCACACACACAATGTGAGCAGAGAGGACGCAGGCGGCGGCAGAGACGTGTTATTTAGAATCCCCACTGCTTTTGTCCCCGTAAAGGGGGACATTAACACCCGCTCGTCCTTTGGCCTCTGCTTGTCATCCAAACGGCTAATTTCTCCAGATCCCCTCTAATCCCCCAGGAGAGCCAGCGGGGCCCGGGGCCAGCAGGGACCAGGGTCTCAGAGGCCTTGCAGCCAGAATAGAGAGTCGATTGGTGCTTTTAGAAATTGACGTTCTAAAACGTGCCTTTGTTTGCGGCGTGCTCCCTGATGTCCCGCCTTTCAGCGGCTCTAATGATAAGTGACAGGTCATTAATTGAAGCTCTTTAGGAAGCCATCATCAGACACCCGCCTGCTCCACAGAGACCAGGGGAACAGGATGCACCATGGGAAAATGGTTGGGTTAGGCTGCTTAATCTGTTTGATTTTAGTGGTTGTTGGAAAGTGTGTTTTGATGAATGAGGATATAATTGGATGGAGAATATACGCATTTCTCTTTGAGTGGAAAAATATGGGACAGATTGAACATCTTAATATGAGCCTCTTACAGACATAATTTTATTTCAGTTTACGAGAATTTCAGCCCAACATTTTTAGATTTAAACTCATGGTGTTCTTTTAGTTGCCATCTTTTATAACATGAGAAAATACACAGCAAATGTTGGACAACAGAAATGTGACCTTGCTTGGACATGTTTGCAACAGCTATAAGATGATATTGGTTTTTAATTTGTGTTTTAACACATGAAGAGAAATGTTCATTAACTACTTCCTTTTTAGGACAAAAAAGGAGACAGCTAAAAATCAATCTTTAATTAAACAAAAAAAGGACAACAATTTATTTTACTTTTCATTAACAGGAGTAACTAAAAATGTTAGTGGTGGCCTATCAGACATTCAAAATCGCAGATGCATTAATTGTTTGGAGGAGAAATGTGCTTATTTGTCTAGCAATATAAACTATACCATCTCATAATTTCATCAACAAAAGAAAACGAGTGATAGTGGTTCTGATATGACTCATTTGGTAACTTGTTTCTAACAAAAAAACAAACATTGAGATTTTCCTCTCCAAGACAGTCCATCATTCAGTGTGTCAGTACTTTCATCATGCCTGTTTTTTTCGACTTGATTTTTTCAAAGTGTGTAACACCAATGTGCAATAAAGCAAAATAATCTACTTTTAGATAAGTAAATGTACAAAAGATCACTTGAAAAAAAAGAAAGAAAAAAACATTAAAACTGGTGCGAACATTATCTAGTTTTAGGTGTGGCTGATGGGGCTCCAGAGACTGAAGGTCAGGAACCACAGCTTTACAACAACGAAACAGCAGTAAAATGTAAAACAAAAAAAAACTGTGTAAACAGAGAATTGATGACAATCTCATAACTACATTTGCTCTAGCCATCAAAACACTGAATTTATGGCCAGTTAGCCTATTAGTAGTAGTCTACCTTGTACATTATTTTAAAAAAGGACACCAAAAAGCATTTTTCCTAACTTTTAAGCTTTTTGAATGCTGTTCCAACACATCCTGAAATATCTAGCTGTTTAAAATACCAAAACTTCAGGTTTACAATAAAGCAAGACCAAATGTCAGCTGATCTAAACACAAAGGATGTCCTTACTTTTACAGGAGTTTGTGAATGTATTGTTTGGTCAAGATACATAGGACTTTTAAGCCTTCATCTCTTGCTTTCTCTCAATGCCCTTTTTAAGAGACTGGTCCTGATGCAAAGGGGGACACCGTTTCCATAGCCACCAAACAGATTAATCAGGCTCTGGAGAACATGCATGCACAGTTGCAGAAGTGCAGAAATAGTTGCTAACCTACTGCTTTGTTGTGTAGTCACGATTATAGCATTATACTGAACTAAATCCATGTAACCTACGTCACCCTACCCAAATCTGTACTTCCAATTTTCCATCCCACAATAAAGTCTAGCAAAGATTAATATTAATATCACAGAACAACCTTCAAGTGAGTAGGAACCGGGGGGACAAGTCAGAGAAACAAACAATATTCATTTCAGATGCACAGAGTGCATTTGGCAAGGCAGACATGATTCATCAAAATACAAAGCTGAATCTAAAAATGAAATTAGTTTACACCCCGAATTCTGAACAGAGTCCATATGTTATACAAACCCTTACAAAGCCAGCTTTCTCACAGCTCCTGCCAGGTGCATCAGCAAAGACCAATCATAGGGATACATTTAAATGAGGGAGTAAGTACACAAGTCCTATCAACAAGTAATGATTATTTGATGAATGTTTTGCAACTGGCAAGGGAGACATATTTGATTAGAATAGCTGATTCAAAAGAAAAACATGATGATACATACTATAAAGCCAATTATACAACAAGAAAACAAAAAAAAACTACAAATAAGGAACCAAAAAACAGCAACCCTGAAACAAGAATGAATAAAAAAGGATGAATAAATAAAAGGTGCCTTTCATGTTTGGTTGTTGACTCCTCATCATGTACATACTGTAAGAGAATATAAGACTTATAGGCTTTTAGTGATTTTGTCCAGTTCCGTACCCCTGCTTTCAACACATTGCTCCCACTCTTCTCACATTGAGCACCATTTTCAGGAGATCCTCTGATTTTTAAGTAACCTGCTTCACTACTGGTCTGGCTCATTTAAGAGAGGAAATGTTTTGCTGATGCAGCAGGTGATGCTTTCCTAACAGAGGGACATCAGTATGTGTTGTGGTTTTCAGGATTTTCTCTCTGTACTGTGGTTTCTTCCCACAAACCAAAAGCAAGCCCATTTGGTTACATGGTGATTCTAGATTCTCCTTAGGTGTGTGCGTGTGTCAATGGTTGTCTGTCTCTATATTTCAGCTCTGTGATTGCTGGCGACCAGTTTAGGGTGTACCCCAACTCTTGCTCAGTTTTTACTGGGATAGGCTCCAGCCCCTCCAAGACATCCAAAGGGATAAGCAATGTAGATAATGGATGGATGGAAATGTTTTGCGCAAATGACAAAATAACCCCAAATGTGATTAACACTATTGATCATTTTAATCTAATTAATAATAAAGTACATTGGCTGATTTTGAATTTTTTTTAATTGAATTTGCAATGTAGTGTGGCAACATAATTATCCTTATTGTTTTTATACAGTAGACTTTTTTCAACAAACATTTGCTTTGAGATAAACGAACAGCAGGAGTGCTCCCCTCTCCATGGGTCACCAAATATGGTCTGAAGACTGTTTTTACCGAGAATGTTTGTGTTGATAAAAATATCACTGTGATATCTCTTGAAAAGAGTGGAAGAGCAAACATGCCGTTGTTCTTCCACTCTTATCAAGAGATATCAACGAAAAAATCCTAATCCAAAATACTCATGGTCTGGGTAGGTTATTGGCTTCTTCTTCTGTGGATTCTTTAAAACAATTAAACATGAGGTAATTCCTGATTCAATAATTTCAATTGCAGTTGTTGTTGGGGTTGTATGAACACTTGTACGGACCAAAAGAACAAAAAGATACCCTATAAACAACAACAGGTTTTCCTATTATATTTTCAACATTTGATTGTGCTCTGAGGGCCAGATGAGAAGCTGTGGGGGACCTGATGGCCCTTGGGCTGCCTGTTGAATATCATTGGCCTGTTACAGTACATACAGTCTGCAGTGGGAAATAATATTTATTTATATTTTTCTTAGTAAATGATCTGATTATGTTGAGATTATATGTTTTTATGGGAAAAAATCTCTTTGGGTTAACACTTAAATGAGCATACATAAATATATCAAATAATTTAGTCCTATTTTCTTATGTTTGTAGACTAAAGTATTATTTCTTAAATTTTTTTTTTCAACTTGAAATAAATGTCAATTTACAGTCTTTGTCTGCACTGATTTGTTACCCATTTAGGGTGTGAATTTCTTCATTTTCAACCAACTAAAAAAAAAAATCATAAACAATTTAATAGCTTCTTTTTTGTTGTGTTCAGCATGAAAGTAAGTTCAAACGTTTTTGAAAAAATATCATTGAACAGTTACTGTCAAATAGTCTAGAAATGGATCAAGTCTTTGAACATAACATAACTTTTTCAACAACAGAAAACCAGTTGCCCTTTATATTCACGAGGTTCCCCATAGAAGCATTCTGTAGACATTTGGAGCAGAGATATAGAAACTCACTTTGCAAATCCAAAAGAATAATGGGGTACACCAGGCATATGCACACCAATGAAATAATCAGTAAAACACATTTAGAAGTCAAATAAGGAAAAGTCAGTATAACTACCTCTATATTATTTAAAATGATCTGTAGAGAATACATCCAAAAACACAAGTTCATGTGATGGTGTATGTGTTGATTTTATATATCTGGTGGACATTTCCTTCAGATTACAAACTTCAGTGCCCGATTATTAAAGATGTAAAAATCAAATTTCTCATTTTTCCCAAAAAAATTCTCAAATTCTTGTTAATAAACTATTTCTCCGCTTATATTCCCCAAACTATAAGTGAAAAACAAGAGCACAAGAGTCTGGTCTGTGTCTTTGTCAGCAAATGCCACCATTTAGGATTTGATAACAATAATTTGCGTCTATTTGAATGTTGGCATGGAGTCACATGACCTGTGGGGTTGACTTAAAGACCCCTTTAATGTTTGCAAGAAGAAGAACCCACTGAATGCACCTGCTTTTTTCCAAGAGTCTGTCAAAGTTCTGTATGCTTCAGAATAACTGAAACATTTAAGAGGTCATGAAATCATCATCTTAAAATTAAATATGTCATCAGGGCAGATTTTATTTATCTTGAAAACACACTGAAATTTGAGTTTTTATTAAGACAAATTAACAGAAAAGTATTGCGTCTTCTGTAAATTCAACTTAAAACAAATATAATGATCATAAAATTGGCTGAACAGATAAAACTCTTCATAAATCAGTGCTTTTGATCACATGCCATGTCTGTCAATGAGTTTTATAAATATGAAAGCTATTAACATTTCAAAACCTGCTGACACGACGGTATTTATTGAAGAAAAACTGCATTTTTCCATTTATGTTTGTAATTTTGAAGAGACAAGGTTTCTCCCCAACAGCAGCTATAGCTTTGACATATTGAGTCAAGATATCTGTCTCAAGAAATCCTTCTTGCTTTTAAATCTACTGAAACATTTTGTCACCAAATGCAAAGAGAGCATCACTCTCAGGAAATTCACTTAAAAATGTAAGAAATCATGCAATCATGGGTGTGGTGAACATTTTCATAAAACATTTTATTTAACAGTTGAATCGACAGCAGGCCTCTTGACAGACACATTAGTCTACTTTTGTTTTGTCTCAGAGTACAAGGTCAAAACTATCATTGACCACAAACGGTTAAAATAATCTGAAGCTCAGAGCTGAAACCTCCACTGGATTTATTCGACATCCCCAAGTCCAGTCATCCAGCTCCGGTTCATTCCCCTCCAACCAATTTACCATCTGTGCATCTCTCCATCTTCTGCCTCAAAGCGAGAAGGAAACAGTTGTTGCTGTTTGGGTTTTAGGGGCTAAATGATGTCGCTAATCACCAGCTTTTATCCAGGCTGATTTATGGAAGGGACATGAATTGTTATAGGCTGACTTCTGTGTGTATGTGTGTGTGTATGTGTGTGTGTGTGTGTGTGTGTGCATGTGTGTGTTTGTGAAGGTGTCAGAGGCAGCCTGCGGGATAGGCTAAATAGTCCTATTATTTATCGTCTCCGAGCGGCCTCTCTGAACGGAAGAGCGGCTCTCCAAATTGAAATATAGCTGAGTTTACCCTTCTGATTACCGCAGTAGTTTACTCCCAGAGCCCAAGGAGATCATTAAACAACGGCCGCCACCAGCAACTCAGCAGCCCATTATGGCCCAGGATAAATGCTCCTAGTGAGACATAGCTAACCCTGCTGACGGACAATAAGTGTGCCTTGCAGGCATCAACCCCCCCTCCACCTCCATCCATCCACCCTCTGTACTAAAACATACATCAGTTGTTTCCACAGCCCGGGCTGGCATCAAAACAAAGATTGTGTCTAAGCTGATATGGATTTCTGTGGGAAAGATTCATAGTTTTCCAGATAAATAAAGGACTTTAACTTTCCAGCTAATGGGTGAGGGGTTTTTAAAGCAAACTGACCAGCTAATGTTGTGAAAAGAGGTTTAATTGACAACACTCACAAGATGATTCAAGTATGGTAATTAACTACAGACAAACAGGAAAGAAAATGAGTCACATGCTGTCCTTAAAATGTGTTGACTTTATTTTCCTATTTGTTAATATTCCATTCACGGCACCATGATAGGAGACCTACAAGGTTTGAAGGGTTTTACTTTTTAAGGAAGAATCAGGAGAGGACTATTCAGCATCTACTGAAACCATGAGTTGTCGAACTGCATTAAACTGCTATTTGCTCCTCCCTGAATTTTCTGTCTAAAGTGGGGCTCTGTAGAGGTACAATAAGGCCTTTGCGCCTCATTGGCTAGTACAGACATCTCCAACCACCAGGCAGCAGAAAGGAACTGGGCTGAAGAGAAAAATAAAATTTAACTACTCTTTTTTGAATGACTGAAATTTTTTCATTTTTAAAAGATGCCCAGATCCTAGCATGTCAGTGTATAGCTTATCTGCACCAGACTATCCACTGATGCTCTCTGTCACCACTGTGATGAGCAAAAACAGTACAGCCAGAGATAAACTCAGCGCTACACCCTGTTTTCATGCACTCTTCCTCTTTTGCTGTGGACATAGATGCAAATATATGTTTGACTCTGAACAATGTGTGAAACTGGAGGACAGTAGAGGCACGTGAGAACTCAGCTTCTTGATGTGGAAAGATTCAGCTCAGAGGTAAGAACTTATAAACTCCCTATCAGTAATCAGCTCAGACCGATGACAGATAAAAGTCACACTGTCAGCACCATATCAATGCTGTTTTTACTGCATTTTCCTCTGTAGTCAGAAGGTGCAGCGCTTTCAGCTGACTGCTCCCAAATGTCATTGTGAAGCAGCTGATGAAAACAGAGTGAGCTCTCATGATTGTTTGTCATAGGTACCCTCCCCACCACATGAAGGCCTGTGACTTTTTTATGAAGCATAACACTGGGGAAAAGTACAAAAAAGGGCTAGTGCATCCATAAGCAAAAAAAATAAATAAAGCAATCTTT
Organism: Cetoscarus ocellatus; assembly: GCA_037902135.1. NCBI lineage: Eukaryota > Metazoa > Chordata > Actinopteri > Labriformes > Labridae > Cetoscarus > Cetoscarus ocellatus. Next base: position 3,122,528 of record JBAMNC010000412.1, read on the forward strand.
AGTGAAAAAAAAGAACAAAAAACAGATCAAAACAAGACAGTAACTTTCCTGCTGGGTGACTGATCCATCAGTGTGTGCATCACGTGATTGTTATTATTTGGCACAGTTTACTGACTTTTAAAGATATGTCATCTGTGACAACTCAAGATTATGCTCATTGCATCTTACAGTAGACTGTCTGATACTGATTTTCCCTAATGTATACCTTTTCAAACCTCACCTACTCTGTGTGTCCAGACATCAGAATGAGAATCAGATTCAGAATCAGAATTGGTATTTATTGCCAAGTATTTGCACATACAAGGACTTGGTAAATTGATGCAAAAACAATCAACATGTGCATATCAATTACAACATGGCAGTACACACTAGAAGCTGTGTGTAACCTCACATTATAGCCCCTTGTTTGAGAACTTCCTGAAGTTTGTGCCCATGGCTGTAATTATGATGTATGTATTATCAATTTAAAAAAAGATTGCATCAGATTTTCCAGCCATTTTTGTAGTCCTTGTCTGCAGCTCATTAGCATGAAAAACAACAAAAGATCTGCACACTAAAAATAGCTTCCTTGAAGAATTTAATTAGAAAATCTTTCCAATTAAACTCAGGAATGGAGCTGCTTTTGGTGTGCGGATCCTTTTTTTGTTTTTCATGAGTTTTTTGGATCCAGCACCCAACAAGGGATGTGTGTGTCTACCATATCTTTTTCTATAGCAAACTGATAAGCAACCATCCTTCTTAATACATTGAAGCGCTTTTACATCCAAAAGTGAGGCAAAATCAGTTGTCTTTTATGTTGCAAAATGAAACATTTAAGAGCCTATATTATGCTCTTTTGAGTTTAATATGCCCTTTAGTGTGTTTTACATGTCAACTCTACATGATAGAGAACTTCTATGAACAAGGCAAAAATTCTGCGGCATCAGAATTTCCCCCTCACCATATTCATGGTGCCAGAAAAAGCCCAAAACATCTCCTTCCCACCTGCTACCAGAATACTTACCAGCGTGAACTCTTAAACTGTTTTAGCCCATTGGCTGGTGATAGAATACTCATTGCAGAGCATAGAAACTGGAATAAATGCAGAGTTGCTGACAATATGGCACTGAACTGACCAGTTACTACAGAGCAGAACTGTAGATCAATCAGAGCAGACTCCCGTGGGGGAAAGAAGCCTTAAAGGGGAAGGGGCTCTAACAGAGCACCACAGACAGAGAGAGAATCTGGGGTGCTCAGTATGTAAAACCATAGATGGTTTTTTGAAAAATAGTGACTGTGAGTATACCCTAGCAGTCATCAAAAATGAGTAGATGAACTAGATGTAAGGAAAAATATGACATCTTCAAATTCTCCTATTTGTGAGTTCATTGTGGACCTTTATGCAGGTGTCTGTCTCAAAAGCTTTTCTGAAATCCTGTAGACTTTGGGCCCTGGGAACCTCGAGTGCTTGTTGGACTCATTCCTACACCACTCTATTCTGCCTATGCCAAGGACCAGCTCTGGTTGCTATTGAAGCAAAATAACTCAAATTGAATTGGTGTTGCGGATAAATTAAGGAAGATGAAATCTATGGATGTATTCAGGGCACAAAATGCTAGTTGTGTCTACTAATTTTGTCAATGTGTGCCAGATTTTATAACCAAATTAGTTTAATCTTAGCTTTTACACTCTTGCTATCTTACAGACCTAAATACAAGCCATTTTTTGGGTTATTATGGAACTTTATATTTAGATTGTTTCATGTTGTCTGGACAGATATGAGCATCCTCAGAGTTCAGAGACCCTCTGGTGGCAGCAGCTGTATTGATGTGAGGAATGGTCTATTATCTCAGTGGAACCACGTCTCATTTTATCCCAGCCATCACCATCATCAGCCAGCATTTCCACAGTGACCTTTCTGAGGCCTGTGAGCTGCTGCAGGCTGAGTCCTTCACACGCTGCTGCTCTGATTACTGCAACATCTGTAACATAAACAGCAGAGCAGGACATCAGCACAGCACAGCTAACAGCCATGACAATGAAGTGACAGTGTCAGCTCCAGACACCATGACAATGATGTTTCTGTCTCTCTGTGTTCATCATGCAGCGACGCAGCGCCTCACAGAGCTGGATTCTGTTCAGGAAAAATCAGGGATGATGCTGCAGCGTACATCATGGCAGGTTTTTATGCCACAATATTAAACCCTGACCTGTGATTACTTCTGTGATTAATGCCGACTGCACGAATCCGCCCCTGATAGGACCCTCCGTACAGCCGGGCTTTGTGCGGCAGCATGTCACCCCCAGAGATGTCCTCGCCTTTATTACTAATTAGTATGGATGTGGGTACACAAGTCAGGCTGGAGCGGCTGCAGAATCATCAGCACTAATAAGCAGCCTTATTTGATAATAGCGGGATAAGAGAAAAATAGGCGTGCACACTGGTGAAACTGGAGCTTAATACAATGAGCTGGCTCCAGAGAGACATTTTATCAAACTGCTGGATGGAAGAATGAAGCTTTTAGAAATATAAAAGCAGGCTGTAAAGACAACTGAAGGAAAGTTTACAGCTATCTGCAACCAATAAAAGTTTGTACGAAGGATTATGATGAAATGTTTGGGTTTACAATTCAGTCGTTGTATTATCAGAGTCCAGCGGGGATGTATTGGTTCCCAGTGCTCATAGTTTGTCAGAACTAGACCACAGCCTGCTTTAAGTTAAAGACTCTGGCACTTTAAATACTCACTTTAAACCGGCATCCTCTGTATATCCATGCATCAGGTTTCAACTGATGTTTTAGTCCCACTTGACTTCTTTATTGTGCTTGCTTCTTCTCTGTTGGTTGTTTGAGCGAGAAGCAGTGTCACAACCTTTTGGATTCTGTTCATCATAGACAGAAACATCTATGGTGTACACTGATAAAAGTGTGTGTAGCAAATAGGAGTGGAACGGGACACAAAATCCACGGTTCAGTTCACATCCCAGTTTAGTGGTGACGGTTATCGGTTCGGTTCCGTATACGTTGATCGTTAGGAAAATCAATTATGTCTTAAGTAGTCAGGTTAAAACTGAAAGAATGAGGCTGTCTGACATTTGATATATCATTGTGACATACTTAGGTTAAAAGCAGGTGAGGTTCTGGCACTGCGAGAGAGGAGAAATTGCTAGTTTCAACAGACTTTTTATTTATTTGGCAAAGAGAGTCATCTTTAACAAATGCTAAGAAAAATGGTTATTCAGTGTCACTATGCAGTGACAGTGCAATGCAATGAACTGAACTGAGACAGTCGAACCGAACGGTTTCGGACGGTTTACATAAACCATTCCATCCCTAGTAGCGAACAGTGGTGGTTGAAAGATCATCATTTTGGGATGAGTACAAACATTTGTACCTTCCCTGTGTTTACTAAAAATAGCTTAAAATTTGAAAATATTGTATAAGCAAATATAAGAATGTATGCCAACATTTACAGCTGAATTCATTCAGACATTTTGTCCATTAATGTGTCACAGTGTTTGGTCCCTTTGAATATAAGGTTCAATCTAAATGCAGAGTAGTTCTGGGATATTGAGTTTCAAAGAATAAGAATGTAAAGACAGATGATTCAGTTTTAATAAAAATGTCAGATGAAGCTCTATAATACCAAGGGTAAGATTTTACTCTTTATAGGTCAAATGTAATGCAAAATACACGTTTTAATGTTCTATACTAAAATTTGTGTCCAATGGCAAGACTTAAACCCCCCAACATTAGAACAATCCTTCCTCTGTCTTTTTTGCTTGCAATACCTTTGAGAGAATTTGTTCACTAACAGTCTGTTTGAAAATGTCCCCCCAGTGATGTCAAAAGGGGATATGCCCCCTCCTTGTATTTGACAAACTCTGGTGTCTGTTCAGCCCACAGGCAGCTTCAGAAAGCACATATATAAGCATGTCTGTGCGGCCACAGCAAACATTAGAGCACAGCCCTGGAAAGCTTATTCCACATACACATTTTAGAGGGGTGTGGTCAGACACGGCTTATAAGAATCCATTCTTTAACTTCTATTCTCATTACTTTAAGTATTAAACTTAGTTTAGTAGCTGCTTCAGTCTAACTACTATTATAACTAATATCAAAGAGCTGTTTGTAGCTCCTAAAATGAACATGAAACCTGATGTTACTGTTGCTGTTTAATTATTTTGTGCATGATGTACATGTAATAAAAATATGTTCAATTTTTCAGCCCTTAATGTCTGTTTCGATTAAAAATATATTTTCTTTATTGCATGATCTTATTTTTTGTTTATTTTTTTCTGTTTCTTAAAAAAATGGCTCTTAAAACGTAAGTAACAGGTAACTCCTAGTACTGGAAGACTTTAGTTGCAATGAAACTAATTATTATATATATCTGTATTTGCAAATGTTTTTTTCAGAAATATCAACATTTCACATATTGGCCAAAATCAAAAATTGTGTGCAAGTAAACAAGTTTACAGCTATCAGGAGCTTATAAAAGTTTCTTTGAAGTAGTAGTAATAAAATCATGGTTTTGTTTATCATGCACAGTTATAAAAAAGGGTCTGATTTGTGCTGCTGAGTGTTCTCTCGTCTCTCCCATGTAGCAGGCTGTTTTTGTGGCTGTTGTTGCTGTCTGTCCTAACACATTTACCTTAAGCCATCAGCGCTCATTAAATGCCTGCTGGTGCAGGGAAACAAAAGGCTGCCTGGCGAGCCAATATGCGCCTCTGACACGTCAGCCAATCCCCAGACGGGCCGTGGAGTTTGGCTGCGCCGTGGAATTCTCAAACATATTTTTCTAATTTATGGATGGATAATAAATCAACATTAAGGCTTGGACAACGAGTTATACATCAGAGGGAGATGGCTGCGAACTGGGCCACAATGCAGCAGAGGGGAGCGGGCGCACATCTGCACTAAAGTCACACTCTCCATGTGTGTGTGTTTGTGTTTAAAAATCTGTGTGTGTGGGGGTGTGTGTGTGTGTGTGTATGGGTGTGTGTGTGTGTGTGCACCACGAAACTCAGTTTAATTTCCACCTCCAAGTTGGTTTGGGGTGCAAACATTTTTAATGTGAGTGCTTGGAGGTGGCGAGTGTGAATATTATGAATAGGAAATAAGATCATTAGGATTTACTACTGGAGGGATGGTGCTTTAAATGCTTCATAAAATTTAACACTTTGAAATATGCACGCGTTTGCATTTTAATGCTCAGGATTTGGCCTTTCACTGAGGTGGCAGGTCACTGCTTCTATACCAGGCCGGTGTGATGTAGACTCATGTTTAATGGACAGAGCTTTAGGGAGGCAGATTTCACTGAGTGCTGTCTTGTTGATTCTCATTGCACTGCCTTCATTCTGCTGACTGTTGAGGGTTTTATATATCATCAAGCTTAAAAATGCTAAATCAGAACTAGTTATTGGTCCATTAGCAGGTCAAGTAACATACACTTAGAGCATTGTTCATGCATAAAGCAATTCAAAGAGCTTTACAGGGTTAAAAACAAAGCAGTCACAACATTCAGAGCTGGTTATAGTTAGTATGAGTCAACACAGAGCTGGATGTCATGAACCAAAAGTCAAAACTAGACTTTTTTTTTTTAAAGTGGATATCAATACGCAGTATAAATCTTCATGTTTTTACTGTAAGGAAATATTCAAAACAAAGTCAGTTTTAGGTTAAGCTCACATGGGTTTTATGTCAAACAGACCGTCTATTAAACAGTCAGTCTTCACAATATTACCATGTTTATGAGAAGTAACCAGGAATGCATGAGATTTTTTTTAGCTAATATCTGATACACCAACATGCTTTTATCTCCAAAATTATTTTAGCAGATACACATTTTTGGAAATTAATAAAGTTTTTTTTGTTTTCACACAGACAATGGATTTGTAGTTTTGAAAATAAAAGTAAAATTTGGCTTCAAATTACATTTTAAGAGCTGAGAAAAAAGAAAACTCAATGTGGCTGTTCTGTATCGATGTTGATGTGATGTAGCTTTCTGCTTTGTCTTCCTATTTATATTTTTTATTTTTAGGATGTTTGAAATTAACAAACTTATAAACAAAGAAACAAACATTAATATGAACAACATTGTCTCGCCTTGTGTGCTTCTGACATGGTGACTTGACTTTTTGTTAAAGTACAACTTGAAGGAGCTCCAAAAAAAGTTGGGCACCACTTCACAAGAAAATAAAGCTGCAGTCTTAATGGGAAAGTTGTTATAACGTCTGCCAAGGGCATTATATTTTCGCTTGCATTTGTCTTTTTGACTTTTATCAAAAGAACTTGAGAAATTCTGAACGTATTTTGTTGGCAAAGAACAAGTGATTTGATTTTGGTGGTGATCTGAGTTTGATTTGTGATCCAGGATTTTTTTTTTATGGTTTTGTTAACCTTGTTAACTTTCCAAAAAAGAGCAAATGTTGTCATGAATGCCTCGGTGGAGGATTTTGCTCTCAGGGCACCTCTAGTTGATAATCAAGTCTTCAAATTATTAACCAGGCAGTTGACCTTGCACAGTAGCTGGATCCACCTGATTCATTGTCTGTAATCAGGCCGATCCATTTTTGTTTGGTTCAAGGCGTCAGGGCCCAATCAGAGACGGAAGAGGTGAGAGCTAAAAGCAAGACGACAGCAAGAAGTGACTGCTTGTACAGAGATTAGCATAGATGCTAACAGCTTTATTAGCAGTTTTCAGAGCTGGACCACCTTTCTTTATTAAATGAAAAACAAATAACAACAAAAGAGGTGGGAGTCTGGGGTCTTCGGGAGTCAAACCTTCAACCAATGCAGCAAGGACTGTGGCCTGTACCCATGGAATGTAGAAACAAAGACCTTTAATCATAATCTCTCTTGTGAACCATCTTAGTTACGATTTGTTCTTTTAGTTTCAAACTGATTAACTGGAGCATTTGGGAAATAAAAACTGATAAATTGGATAACTGAACTAGGAAGTGTGTTAGAGTAGTAGATCATCAACTTTTAGATGGATTTACAAGCTGAGTATTTCCACTGTAGCTCATACATTATAAATTATATTTCAGCACTGTTCACAGCTCATGTGGAAATAAGGACATACGGAGAAAAACAAAACAGAAAATAAAGAATGATTTTGGTCAAGTTTGAATCATGTTCCCTCTGTTTCATGACACCATTACATCTCTGGCAGTAGGTCTTTCTTTTTTGTTGTTTCTCTCACTTCAGCATTTGATGCATCGTGGTGCTAAGCTGGAGCTCCACTCTAAAATTATTAGGCCTAATCATTCATTAACCTCTATTAGACTGATAGGAGGGTAAACCTAACGCCTGATTACATCCTCAGTGTGTGTGAGGACATGTTTGTGTGTTACATCCTCATGGTGTGCCAGACCTACATGTTTGTGTGTGCATGGTGAAAGTGTGTGTCTCTATATTTGTGGTAGTGAAAGAAGCACCCGATTCACGTTTGCACACAAACTGCACATGTCTTTATAGTATTGATACACAGCTAAGCATTGGCCGTCTGTGTATTTGTGTGTATCAGTGTGTGTGTGTAGTGGAGGTTTGTCATTCATTAGAGTAGAGCACAATCAGAGCTAAACTAGCCATGGCGGCCTGACTCATTATAAGCTGAAGGTTTATTTAAAACCTCACACTGCCTCATTCCCAATCCACTCAGCACCATATGCATACAGTAATTACACGAGTGAGGAGGAGGAGAAGGTTACTGAGCTGCTGTGTGTGTTAGTGAGAGAGAGAGGTAGAGCACAGCAGCCTGAGTGTGTGTGTATGATTATTTTTCACTCCATGTTTCGCCTGAGTTCTGCCCCTATAACTGAGGATCTAATCAATCTGCCGGCTATTAAGTTTGTTAATTGATAATGCATACTAATTAGGCCCAGCTCCGTTACCACGGCGACGACAGGAAGGTGATTGTAGGCAGGAGTCCAAATGGACTTTTAAAGCAGGGAGCGTGAGGTGGAGGCCATCAGCACCATACGTGTGCACACACCTGCTCACAACCACCTCGCATGTATAGTCCCTCATCTCAGTGCATTACTGTACTGACCGAAGGACTGGGAAAATTATCAGTTTAATTCGTAAAATACATTTTTGGAAAACCAAAAACTGAAAAATGAAATTCTAGATTTTTCTTGAACTTCACTCAATCTTAGTTAGAAGTTAAAGCCTCTGTCAGAGACCTTGTGTTAGTTTTAGGAATGTTGAATGACAGGTTCATTGAGAGCATCAGACTGTGATTTTACAATAAAACACTGTGACTTTAACAGATGTATGTTAAGATTACAGTGAAGTTACAGTAAAGTGTTGTCACAGTAATATATAATACTGTGATTTTAAAGTCATTTTAAAGTAATGTTATGTTTGTACACTGTAAAATCACAGTATTATATTGTAAGTGCTTTCATGTTACTGTGAATTCACAAAAACTTTCTGTGACTTGACAACACTGAACTGTAGTTTTACTATACTTATGTGACAGGGTTATTGTGAAAACATTAGTCTGATTTTCATTGATGTTGCAGTGAACAACTTACATTACAATTATTACTTCGCTCATTGCAGAGCAGAGACATTAAAATGTTTGTGGAGTTGTTGACAATATGGGGCCAAGCAATTAAAATTCATGTGTGAATAAGGAAGAGAAAAATAAATATAATTTCTGTGTTAGCAAACTAAAACTAAATGGAAAAATAATACTCACATGCTTGGATGTATTCAGAAAAATCAAAACTTGTAATGACTTTGTGGGTGGTGGTGGGGGCACAAAGAAAGCTTGGGAAGGCAGTAAGTAAGTTAGGAACAATAGTGTAAATCCTCATGGGCTGTGTCTGACCATGTCCCTGACAAGCAGTCAGTGCTGTGCTCCCGTGTTTACTGTGGCTGCACAGACACACCCGCTCATGTTCTTTCAAATGGAGCCATGGCTGTAGGCTGAACAAAATCAGACTCAGTGAGTGTCTCCCATCTTAGGGGAGGAGACATATCCCCTAATGACATCATTAGATACATTTTTCAGGCAGACTGTTGGAGCTCATGGTTTCTAAAAGGTGGAGCAGGCATCTGAGGGAGAGGAGAGAATTTCACTCCTGTTAGGAGGCTCCTAGACAGGCCATGGACACAGGGTTTTGTTTTGAAACATTTAAAAAGTTTATTTTGAATAATGTAGGACCATTTTGTTCTGATTGATATCATCCTCTTAATTTTAGGATATTTCTTTTTTTCTCTTTACAACCTCAAGCGACAAAAAGTTGCCAATGTTTTAGCAGGCAATGTGTTCTTTTTTTTTATCTGCAGTTTATATCGAATAAATGAAGGAAATGACCTAATATCAGGTGCGTAGGACTTCTGTATTGGTTCCCTAGCTATCCCACAGATCCCGGGATATATTCAGATGCTGCAAACACACTTTCACCTGCAAGAATAGATGTTTGAGGAGCAGTGACAAGCACTCTGGGGTGAACCAAGAGGACTACTTGCTGTCACACAGCAGGAAGTGACACGGGTCAGAGGGAGCGAGCTCTGTGAGACGTCTCTATCCTCACTGTCATAGAAAAAATAAAACATCAGTCTTTTTTTTCTCCACAGGCAGAAACAAAGCGATCAAACGGCGCTGACCTCTCAGACTTCAATTTACCTGCTGCATCTCCTTGACCTTGACTCACACAGATAATAATTCAGGGTCTCGGGCGGGTGATGAATGGTTTGTGTGCATGTGTGCTCGTGCATGTGTCTGTGTGTGTGTGTCCATATATCTGAGGCGCAGAGGAGAGAACAAATGGAGTAGCAGTGGGCTAGACAAACAGAGGAGAAGCACGTGCACATAAAGACACACACTCATGATGAAACACACACATGCTGCCACTAATCTAAGCTGTTCGTTACCGGATTGTAACACAAATTGCTGTTTTTCAATTAAGATCAACTTTGTTCCACTAGACTGCAGAATAATGAAAATGTTTTTGCTTAGCTCCCTCATTCAGTGAATGCTTATGTTGTTTTTGGTTTTCCAATTTTCTGATCAAACTGTTGGTCCAGATGTGGTTCAGATTGGTACCCTTATATGATGAGTTTTATTTATTTAGCAATTTTTTTTGTACTTTGTTACAAAGATTGAAAAAAAGCCACAAACAGCTTTACTAATGCACTGTTAAAACTGTACAAATACATTGGCAACATTTGTGTAAGTGAATGGAATTTCAGCCTGTTTAACCCACGTTTTTGTGTTTTCTAAATATTTTCTAAATGTTTGGATGTATAATTGAAATCATTTTGGGCCTGCGTGACAGGAGAAAATAAGGAATGTGCAATGATGTTCAGTATTTCAAAACCAGTAATATTTGTTGGTAAATGAGCAAAAGGGACAATATTTTCAAAACATTTTTTTTCTCCAATCACCATAAATAAAGCTAAAGGTCACGTACAGGTGGCTTGGGCCTCATCTGAATGCATGGAAAGGGATGAGAGCAGGGCCAGTGTCGCAAGTTTTATTTTTATTTTTTTATCTAAGTTTATGGTGATAAATTTACAGCCAGGTTGTGTTTATTGCAAAAACTCATATTGCAACGGTGACAACAAAAATATATCAATGGAATGAGTAATGACTGCAGCCCTAGACAGACTTGTTCTCTTTTGGTCCAAATCATGACTGAGGGCTATTAAATTTCTGTAATTTGACATCAACAAATATTGAAATAGTGAAGATTTTATCATTTTGAACATAAATCCATAAATATTAAACCTTCACACCAGCAAAACATCTTTGGAAAAATCCTGATGCATTTTGGGGCACTACTTGCAACTGTAGCAGCAGTCAATGTTTTTTCTTACACCAAGATATTACTACAATCACTGCCAGCACAGGGTTTACTGTAAAAGCATAAAGCGACTTTCAATTTTATTAAAATTACATGTACATGCTTTGGACATTCTGAACTTAATTCAAAGCCAGCCTTGGTTTTGAAATGTTAAAATAAACAGCTTTTTTCAGTTTGTATTATTCTTGTATTTTTTCTCACCATTAGTGTTATGGATTCACTTTAAATGCATCGTAGTGACAGCATTGACATTCATGTTTGGATATCAGATTTTGATTGGAAAAAGGAAGAAGTGATTAGGTTTCAGTGGTGATCCAAATCTGGATGCAGATTCAAACATTTTTTTTTTAAAGATTTTTTATCGTTGCAAGACAAGGCAGTTTTCTGCAGTTTCACTTATACCGTATCTCAGTTAGTTCAGAACAAAATTTAATGACATTTTCAGGGAATGTTGGTCATGGTACAAGGGAGACGTGAGAAGATTTTGGTGGGGAATTTTTTAAGAATTTCTTAACAGTGCTAGATAGGGCAGTTTTCCACATTTTTAACAATACCTTGCCTGACAATGTTGGAAATGCCTGAGCAGAGGTTTGTGCTCTTGGAGTACTTCTAATTTCTAAAATAATTTCCCTTTTTTAACTTTCTAAATTTGTTTATATCTTTGCTCATTTGATTACTTTTGCTCTTCTAAAAGAGGTCATATTGTTCTTTTTCCAGTGGTTTATGCAACAAAGTCAGCAGCATCTGGACTTCTCCCTCTCCTCCTGTGAACAGCACCAGTAGCTGCCTGAAGCGGCTGATTCTGAATTCTGAATTCTTATTTGTTTTATTTACAACATTTTTTACTTTAGTTTTGTGGGTTTACCATAAATGCATAGCTTTACCATTTTGTAGAGGTTCGTTTTCTAGACATTTTGAACACTTGTATTTACTGTATCCAGGTACATCTTTCTTTTGAGTCTGGTCTCTGGTGCTGTGACGCTGTAAATATGTCATCTCACCACTAACTTTTTACCAGACCAAACCCATTTATTAAGACTGACATTTATGTTTCTGATTTCCTGGTTAGATGGAGACGTAAAAGTCTTAAACTTTCTGAAAACAGTGACAGCTTCTGTTTTTTTTAGTATTTCATACTATAGCCAAGTTGAAAAGAAGTCCCCATCTGGTTTAGACATTTTGGAAACTTACATCAAAACAGGGACCTTAAATATGGTTGACGAAACAACTGAGCAGAGAGTTAAAGGGTGGACAATCAACACTTGTTACTTTTTTTTTGTTTTATCATTGAAATTCACAGGAAAAGGTAGAGTTTGACTAAAATGTCCCTGACTGTATTATTGTTGGTATAAAGCATCACTGGGCTGGCTCCTCAGACCCCTGTCACTTCCTCCTGTTGTACAAGAAGTAATCCTCTTGGTTCACCTTGCTCCACCCGTCATTGCCCCTCAAATATCTCTCCCTGCAGGTAAAAGTGTTTTGCAGTGTTTGGTTATGCAGAGCCAGAACAGTAAAGGTATCCACAGCTTGTCTGTTTGTCTATTTGCTGGGATGTTAGTGTGCAGAGGAGGATATTACCCTCATTACCTTGTGATGAAGAGCTCAGTAGATGGTCATATCGCTGATTTATCCTGCTGCCGTCGTCCCTATGACTGATGGCGTTGTAAACACGGGCTAATCCCTCATCAAACTATTCACTCTTTGACAGCTGGGAATTTATGATGAAGCAAACATTTTCAGGGAGATTAAATTGCCTCCGCACAACAGTTTTTAATTGAGTCATCCTTGTATTTGATTCCCAGTTTCTTTGGTTTAGTTTATGGGTGTAGATTTCTGTTGAAGCAAATATAAACACAGCTCCAGACACTTCATCCAAACTCTTATTACATCTCTTTGTCTTTGCTGTGCCCTTACATCCTCTCTTTAAAATAAAGTACTGCCAGAGGGAAGCTGGTGAAAAGGAACAAAAATCATGTTGCAGTTTTTTTTTTAGCTATATACAATACACAATAAATGCTTTATAAAACAGCAAATGGCTGTCCCCGTGCAATAATAATAAACTTTGAAATAATTATAGTAAAATTCAAACAACACTGATATCTGTCGAATACCACAGCAACAAATAAAGACATCCAAGACTCTAAATACTGGGTCATATTTTGCTGTCAGTGAACAAAAAATGCAGGAAAACTCCTGCAGTGTACTGTGCAAAAGTATTGTGTTATTTTATTTATATTTAGGTTGGTTAGAATTTTCTCAACCCTTAATTGCAACATGTTAAAAAGGATCAGATTTCCATTATCTAAAGGTCCCAATTCCTGCAATATACTTTTTCTCTGCTTTTAATGTTGTTTGAACTCTGGGTGCAGAAAAACATGACCTTTTGTCATACTCTCAGTTCACAGAGAAATGTGCTATGCCTCTTTGAAGAAAATAACCCATAAAATGTTTGCTTCCTACTATTTGTTTTAATATAGCTGTATAGCCACAGGTAGATGCCATGACTGCTTTGAAAGTCCAATTCATGGCCGCTCCACCCAGAGCTCATTGTCATAACCTCCCTGCCTGCTCAGAACAGAACGTTTCCAAAGGGGAGGAGAAAAGAGCTGCATATGATCCTTTACAGAGATTACATTTTTCAGGTTTTTTCAATTCAACTTAAATCAAATCCTTGATTAATAGACACCCAAGACACGATGTAAACAGTCAAACACACCAGGAGCTATAAATGGTAAATTGCTTGCTTTACAGAGCGTTGGATCTGACAGCCATGTATGCATCAGCAATAGCCAAAACCACAGCCAGAGGCGTTTTGTCTGTGTTTTCCTCTAACTTTGAACAAATATCCACTTAGTTTCAAGAATGTTGCATTTTGGAGGTCATAGGTCAGTGTCATGAAGCTCATGTTTATCCTTTTCTTGTGAATGTGATCTATCAAAACTGTTTCAATTGATTTCTGCCAAACTTCACACATTTGTCTCCTCCTGATGTAAGAAAACTGATCACATTTTGTGGGTCATACTTTACAGACCATTTGGCTTTTTGGAGGGATGTGGTCAAATATTCTTGGGGACATGCCACGCAACTTGGAGAACAAGGAGAACACACAGGAGGCTGGTTTCAGCAGGGGTTCAAACACTTAACAACTGTACTACATGAGGGATCACAGACTACATGATTTGTCAAACCAACTTAAGCCAACTGTACGCATCAATCTCACGCAAACCTCCTCAAGGGTGACAGTAGAAAGGGTAACAAACACACAAGTTGTTGGTGGGAATACATTGATTTGTTTTTTGCCTTCATGTTTCCCACCTTCCCTTCTCATTGGCTGCTGACAACTCGTGTTTGCAGTTGGGTTTGAAGTTGGGTCACTCTACACGACTGTGTCCAGATTAAACTCAAAAAATCTAATTATGTTTGATTGACTGCGACTGAGATCTGGTTTGGTCTGCTGCAGATTCTCATCTTCACCCCTCACACGCTAACAGATTTTTGTGCCAACTAGACATGCCAACTGTCACCACGTAGTGCAGACTTTTCTCAACTGGAAATCGTGTGTAAAATCTGGCAAAAATCTTATAGTGTGTCCTCAGCTTTACTCCCAAATCTCAATTAGTATTTTTGGAACTTCAGCCAAACCTGATGAGATTTTCACGGTAATAGAGTCAAAGGTCAAGGTCATGGAGCCCTATGATCATCCTTTCATTGTGAATGCAATCTGGTGAATGTGAAAGCACAAGAAGTCAGTTTTCTCCTGACTGAGCACAAATGTCAGCCACGACTCAAAGATACATTTAAAACATTTTACAGGAGTGAGATCAAAAGCCAAGTCCATGGCTATGCTGTGTCTATAAAAGTTTTACAAATCACAATGCTGAAAAAACCCTGCTTCATCTTGACCCCATAAATGGACGTTAGCTTGTCAGTTAAATCAAAGCTCTTCTCTTTTGACATTAATGTTATCTTGTATATTGATTTAAATTTGAGCCAATCTAAACTTTCAGGGGTCTTTTTTAGTCCTGTATGGTTATAATTTTTGCTCAAAGGTTAGATAAAGTCAGGAGAAACGTTTAACTTTATTTATGAAATATAGATATAATTCTTATTGTCTAACCCTGTAGCTAATTGAATAATACATTAATGCATGTCTTAAATGAATGGATGTATCTCTTAGCCCTTCTCCAAATGTGAATGTGCATTTCCTCATAAGTGCATAAGTGCTTGTTTCTCTGAGAACTGCATCCAAGTGCGTTTTTTTGTGATCGTGCGTGTGTGTATAGGTTATGGAGAGAGAGGGGGGAGGAGGAGGGGGGGAGGGGGGGGGGGGGGGGGGGTCCAGAGCAGCCAGCTGGGTTGGAGGGGTAATAAAGAAGGAGAATCAATAGGCCATGCAGTAGAGCCAAGGTGCTGCCATTTATCACACCGCCTCCCTGACTTCCATCATTCATCATGCCCAATGAGGCAGCAAATAGGAAAATGACTATTTGTATCAAACACATCTGCACTCATCCACTGAGGTATTTTATTCCCATTAACTCAAAGAGTAGAATACGCCGCTTTCAGCTGCTGCTGCTGCTGCTGTTGCTGCTGTGTTTGTGTGTGTGTGATTCTATTTGTTCAGGCTTGTAGCTGGAGATTCATTGGGAACACATTCATGGCTGCTGTTGTTGTTTCCCTGGAAGTAAAAAAAGCTGAATGTGTGCTGTGAGCCCTTCAGTCCCTGTGTTGATGTGTTTAGTCTCTTTACTCCCCCTCCTCTCTCTTTCCTGACCTCCTCTCTTCTTTATTCCTCCTTGTTTCCAAATCCTCCTCTTCCTTGAGTTTCGTGGAGTGATGGTGCGAGTAATATCTCGTGGCTGTAAGGAGCTATTACATTAAGCTTGCCTTTCATTTTCACCTATAAATTAGTGATGACACCGCTCAGCCCAGGGGTTGAGGTGTATCTCCGTCTGTGTGTGTAGCCTGTGGAGGGGTGGACTGCGGTCATTATGCTCTAATATCCCATGAAATGGTGAAATTATCATGCAGCCTACTTTACGAGCTGCCTGTGAATATTAAAGAAGGATGTTTTGTGTGAGCCCCCTCCCATAAATCAATGTGATTGTGTTTGTTTTCTTGGTTTGCTTTCTTCCCTCTTAATAAAAACCACAGTTGCAGTAATTCAGGGTTTTTACTGATGACCTATACTCAGAGTTTCTTCTCCAAAAGCAAATTATTCTCCCGCTCAGACAGGAACTGTGCTTGAAAACCTGTATTAAGCTGTATTTTCTCCTTATTAGAGAACATAACCGTGTCATAGAACATTTGTTTCTTATTTTGTCGAGATTAATGTCAAAATGAAGTGAATACTCACAGAAGTGCCAAAAATATGTAATTGATTACTGCATTAATGAGGTACAATTTTCAAATCAGGTCATCATTTAAGTTAATTGTAAAATTAAACTGCCAAAACATTTGGCTAAAAGCTAATAACGCTTTGAGGTTTGATATTTTTTCTGTTTAATGAGTTAAATAGATTTTTTTCAGTACTGAGTAGAGAAAACAAGACACATGACAATGCAGCTGTGGACTCTGAGCTGTTTTAGCATTTTTAACTTATTTAGGATAAAAATTATAATAAATTATTTATAGCACACCTTAAAGCAATGGTTTGAAACAAACTTTTTAGGCTTTATTTTTTCCTTGAGATACACTGCAACCTTGCTGGTCTTTTGTAGCAGCATTATTATTTATTGACCATTATTTATCAACTTTTTAGTGATCTCTGGACATTATATAGTTTTTATGGATGGCACTTTTCTTTTCTTGCTTTTACTTGTTTATATTGATCGCTTATTTTGGTTTTTGCTTTTAATTACCACGTTTTTATTGGTGTGTGGATGTTATCCTCTAATCTTGCTTTTACTGACGGGTCAATTAGTACTGAGCACTGTCACCACTTTATCATGTTTTGTCTTGTCTTGTTCTTGGATGGTTGTTGTGTGTGCAAAAGGATGATGACTCACTCAAATTTAGCTACAGGTACAAATAGAGTAACTTTACCTTATATCAAAACAAGTGAGTGGAGCCAGAGCAGCAACAAATAAAGCAGCAGTTCATAACTTCTGTTCTTTGTGATGCCAAACTGCCAAAAATGAATCAATTAAAGCTGTGAATTGAAAATTGAAAACTTCAGTGCTGGAGAGCCAAAATGAGACATATTAAAATGCAAGTGTGGACGCCAAGGTGTTGTGATATTTATTTTCTAACTCATCCTTCCTCAAACTTATCTTCACCATGGCCCATTTTAAAACCTAAAATTATCTGAGAACACCAGTACCCTAATTCAACCTCAACATGAGACTCAAGTATTTACCACCTCCTTTTTTTTACAGATTTAAGAATGAACACTTAATTTCGCTGACATATACCCTCTTTTTGAACAGACTACTGCAAATCGTCTTCTGGTAACTTTGATGCTTATTTCAAAACATGGCTGAGCCCTTAAAATCAGGAATCAAGAGGCTCAGTGATATCTTTCATGAAATGTCCCGGGTTCATTCAGCACCAGTTAAAATGTGATACAGGTTCTCAGGCCCCCATCCCAAACAAATGCTGCACAGTTTCTGGAACCAAGCAAGCAATCAAATAAATATGATGGGGAAAAATGATGTTTATAATTATACAGACACAAATGAGCTCTTGAGCCCAAATTATACAATAAACTGATTTAAACTATGTACTCAAAAACGTGATGTTTGCACCATTTGAAGCAAGCAGTATGCTTTGATCAGTACTGATGAATTGCTGATCTTTTAACCCTGTCAAAAATTCAAAATATTTGCAGATTATACCATTGATCTTACTCCATAACCTTATTTTTAAGACCCTTATTTTAACATGCGATTCAGACATATGAATACAGCAAAATACATAAACACAGCTTGTATCCTGTCATAAATGTTCCTAAAGGTCTCTTTTTTGACATAAATTAAACTTTTGGGGAATTTAGAAATACAAAAGATCCCTAAATATGACCCTTTTTGCAATGCAAACAAGAAAACTGGTATTTTTGTAGAAATCTTAAAACATCTATGGCAAAATATTGCTGGTATAATCATATTTTTCAGGCCCTAGTAATTCATGTGCTCTTAGCATCTTCCTAACCCCCCCATTACGTCCCCCCTGCCACAAATCCTTATGAACACACACACAAGCACACTCGGCATGGCGTGATAAGTCCATACTAATCTTCATCGCTGGGTCTTTGAAGGAGAGTGTAATGTACCAAGGTCACTTAACACATCTATCTGTGAGACATTCATCAGAGCTCTCAGCGTCTCTTTTACTGCTGTCTGATATACGGCTCTCTGTGGGCTCAAACCCTCACATGAGGACGACGCTTGCTCCACACACACACTTCACACACATGCACAATCTGCACTCTTACCAGGTGAAGCCTCTGTGTGATATAATGAATTTAAGAAATACTTCAGAGTTTAAGGGTTTCACATTAGTTTGGCTTCTTGGACACATTTTGTAAATTACTTTCAGAAACCTGTTTCTGATGATGTGAAATAGGGCTGGGAAATATATATCATTTTTAAGAGATATTGAGATGTTTTTTTCTAGGAGATAACCAGGTCAACATAGTTCAAATCAGTATCGTGTGTGATTATTTTTTAATGATTTACGCTTCTACTGATTTTGTCGGGCCATTGGTGTTTGTAATGTTGAATGAACTTAGCTGGCTACAACATGCACACCAGGCCTGAAGCTCAGTAGAAAGGTTACTGTAAAAACAAACACTAATATAATTACCAGAGAAGAGATACAATTTTGGTGTTTGCAAAATTTCAGCAAGTACTGAGTTCATTTTACTCTGACTGGAGCCAAATCCCTGAAAAAATTTACCCTCAGCTGAAAAATAGCTGGTGTCAAAAACAAGTGTAAAAATGTCTTAGTAAATCAAATCCCTAGGTGTCACTGTTGGGTCCTTAACCCTGAACTTTCCCCTGAACTCTGAACCCCTAAGTGACACTTGTAGAGTAAATCTTCCCACCCTTCCCCCAAAGCTGGACAAGTACCAACTGTATAAAATGTGTGTGTGCCCCAGCCAATCATAGTATCTTTATTTCAGATAATTTTCTCCATTAATATACAGCAAATAAATACAGCAATGTTTAAACTTTGCAGTGCTAATATTGAGTTAACTCTTGAGTAGTTTAAATACTCTGTGAGTGCATTCCAAGCAATTCAGTGTTGCTGGGTCAACTCCGATGTCAAGCAGGGCTTTTCTCTGTGAAGTGTGCATGTTCTTCCTGTGCATGCCTGGGTTTTCTCCGGTTACTCTTCAGACCAAATCATTAGGTTCACTGGTGACTCTAAATTGCTCTTAGATGTTGGTCCTGTCTGTCTCTATGTTGGCCCTGTAATTTTCAGGTGACCGGTGTACACCCCGCTTCTTGGCCAATGACAGCTGGGATAGGCCACAGCCCCCAGCTGGAACCCCCCACCCCCTTTGGTGCCCATTATGATTGATTAATAATTGGTTTATCCATCTTAATTTATTCAACTAGCATCTATGTTATAAGCAAAAAAGAAGGATATTGTTTAGAATTTGGCACAATGGAAAATAAGAGCCCCAATGACCCAACATTGGGTAATTTATTGTCAAGATGGTCAAACATGTTGGTAAAGTCCTTGACACTGTCAAAATTGCACAAATGCTTGAGAATATTTGGAAACTGTGTGGGGCTGGCACAGAATGAGTATTTCATCAAGTTTCTGTACTTTTTATACTGCAGATTATCACAATAAAAGAGATTTTATCATTGAAACATAATAGTTATTATGGGTATGGACATTTTGTAACCTAAACAATCTGAAATGTACAAATTTTTTCTGCTACTACAAAAATTCTCTCTCTCTTTCTTTTGATTAAAAATCTTACCAAGGATTAAGTTTCTGTGATCTAAAATAAACTGAGATTTTGGACCATTTAGACAGTAAGTAAGTGACTTAATATCATAATTTACAATACATTCCCCAGAGTTGGATGTCTTGAATACCTGCCTTTGCTTTTTTGGTGTTATAGATTTCAGAACAGTAAGTTAAAAATTCTGGTATTGTGATCCTCATTTGTTATTTCTTGACAGAGAGAACAATATGAAGTTTTACATCCTGTATCACAATTTAACAAAAAATATTGAGGTATGATTTTTGATCCATATCGCCCAGCCCTAATGTAAATTTTGCTCTTTTCTACTTATTACATTATTCTATTTAATATTGGAAATGCTCGAGGTGGACTGTGTAAGAGGCAAGTCGGGTTAACATCATTACCTACTCCCAGCCTCATAATCATTACTGATTGGACAAATTTCTAAAATTACCTTCTTTATTACCAATTACATAGAACACTTAGCTTTCTCAATATCAATCAGCACACTGTGATAATGCATAATTAAGTCTCACAGAGCAATCTGGATGAATTATCTAATATAAACCTAATGACAAAATCAAAGACTTCTTAATAAAACTCATACAGACATATTGTTTGTTAAATGATGGAAAGTGAGAAAGATAACCAGGTCCTCTAAGGTTTAATCGGTCACTAAGAGAGGAAGGAAGCAGATCCTGTTTCAGACATGTGGACACAAATGTAGATTCTGAACTATACCACTGCATTTTTTTATTTATTCATTCATTCATTTGGATCCATCCCAGCCACTACCAAAGTCCCAACTGCCTCACAAAATCACTCAAAACACAGCACAAATCTAATTACTGAGAGTCCTGTGTTTTCTCCCTTCAGTGAGGTTACACTGCTCCCAGAAGTTCCCAGATCATATTTTTGAAGTTTCTTGCCAAAAAACCCATTTAGATACTTTTGATTTGGCATGCCTATAAACCCTTCTGTTTCAGTCCTGCTCAGAACAGGCTGTTTTAGTGTAAATCTCATGAGCTGTGTCTGACCACACCCATCACAGGAAGTGCATGTGACTTCAGTTCTTCAGCTGCACAGACATGACTGGACGTGTTTTTTCTGTTGGAGCTGACTGTTGGTTGAACAAACACCTGGCTCAGGGAGTGTCTGCCATCCGAGGGAGGCGACATATCCCAATCATTGACCATCGTTACCGGAAACTGTTCACATGGAGCGCACATTTTGTGAGTTTGGTCATTTTGTGGGTGGTTTTAGATGGACAATGGACACATATTTTTGTATGAAATCCGTTAGAATGTGTAATTTGTTTGATATGGGAAATTTAAAGTCCAAGAGACATGAAAAAAAATACAGTTAAAAAAGAAACAATTTAAGGGCAACAATGAAAACATAATGAAAGCTTGAATTAAAACCAGGATGAACCCATTGACGCCGTATCTGTGCGATCAGTTATCTACAGCTTAAGGCAATGTTTCACATTAATGTTTTATCCTAATACAATATCAACATGCCCTGAACTAGCATTTTTTGAGTTGGGGTCCTGAATCTCTTGGGCAGTGGTTCCCAACAGTTGTACCAGAGAAGAGTTGAGGGCATTGCTGACCAAAATTAAAGTTGACTGTAAAAGTTTAATTACTTAAATCCTGATGGAATAGATATTCACATGCTATTAATATGAAGTATATAATCATTGTTTTATCATTGTACATATGCAAATGTTATATTATCAGTATCAGAGCTGACAGAGCATAACCCCCCCCTCCCCCCCCCCCCCCCCCCCCACACACACACACACACACACACACACGCACACACACACACACACACACACAACCAAAACAAACTACTGACAGGGAGTAACGGGGAGAAAAGTAAGGATGTCTTAAGGGCCAATGGCTGATCAGGTCCTTATAACTGCGATGCTTGTCATTAAGGATGAATGAAAAAATGCAGTCTTGTCCAAATCTGGTCAGATATTTTCAAAAGCTTTAAGGATTTTTTATTAGTTAATACATCATAAAAATTTAGGCTATTTGCTTTTCATTGTAGTTCCACCTCCTGCAGTTGGTTGGCAGCAGGCATTCAGTCTTTTGACTCAAGAACCAAGTAATGATAGCAGAAATGGTCCATTGATAAAGAGACAGTTCTGCAAAATTTGCATGAAAGTTTGAGCATGACAAAAGCGTGTGCCAAAGTTGTCCCAGAACTGCAGGCAACTGATCAAAAGGAAAATTGAAAACAAATTTGTGGAGATGTTCTGAAACTTATTGAAGGACACTCACATCTTTTAGAAGGAGTGATTATATGATTTGACACTTGGATCTTCAAATACAATCCAAACAAAACAGCAGTCAGCACACTGGAAAACACTATTTTCACAAGGATGAAGAAACATGACAAAGTCCAAATTCAATTCCATGTTGTTTTTTTTCTTTGGCATTAAGGGTGTAATTTTGGAGGATTGGGCTCCAGAATGTTCATAAAAAGTCAGAAGACAGAGTCCACAATTGTGAAAAAATGGTTTCAGTCTTCACCAAAGCAACACAGAAGCTCACACTGCGGTCTCAGTAAAGCAGTTTATGGCCCAAAAATGAATCCAAGTGCACTTTGTCTTACCTTGTGTACGAATTGTGCTCTACAAATAAAATTGCCTTGCCTATTCACCCTAACTGTTCATCTGATTTAGCACCATGTGACTTTGTCCTTTTCCCTAAGATCGAATCTGTGCTCAGAAAAACACGTTTTGAGTCTGTGGGGCCGTCCACACCGATGTATCTGCACAAGGTTAATTTGAATTGTTTTATTCATGCAGACATTTTAGAAAAACGGTCCCAGAGTGGATAAATTTGAAAACGCCAGCCTTGCATTTCCGTGTGTACAACATATACGGATAGTTTCAGAAACAGTGACATCATAGCCCCACCTCTCCCTTAAACAGCATGCGTTAATCCAGTCAACAGAAACAACAACGGAATACAGTGTCGCATGGGCTAGCAGAGGCTTTGTCAGCAAAATCTACTGCTCTACGACCACCGAGAGCAACAAGACGACACAGAGAACAGCGTACGCCAATGTTTGTTGACTTTCTCATGATGTAAGCCCGTGCTCTGTGTCTTCTTCTCCAGTCTTGATGAATATCTGCAGCAGTGTTGCAGCGCCACTAACAGTCCTGGCACATACGCTACATTGTTTTTCGATATTTTCATGTTGACAAACACGTCTCGAAACGATGCCGTCTTTACAGAGAATGCATGGAAAAGGAAAACGTTTTTGTCTCCATGTGGACAGGGCTTGTGTCAGAAGTTAAGAAAAGAATACCAGAGACAACTGTCTGGAAAAGACCTGCTGCACTGCTTTGATCAGTAGCAGACCTGAATGCAGAGGTGTGTTGATGCAGAAGGAAAGGAGAATGAAGGAGTAAAGCACTGAAAAATATTTATTGTATTTCAGCATTAGCCTCAGTTTTAATAGCCTTACCTTGTATATGTGTGTGTGTTCCCTTAATCTCTGCAACGTAAAGCTCTCACGCTCATCCTGAGAGCACGTGGAGATGTGACCGTGCAGCCCCTACACGCCCCCCTCCACCCTCCACCACCACCACCCTGTTTCCTCTGGGAGCTGAGGCAAAGTCACCGAGCGCAAGGGGATGGCTTTCAGATTCATAAAATTCATAGAATTCTTCACAAATGGATGAACACAATTTCCTCCCAATTTCCTCATTATGCAAATATGCAAAATATCAAATCTGGACCAATTAGGGGGCAGCCACAGCTTCAAATTTACCGCTTTAAGCAGTAATTGCAGAAACCCTCAAATAATTACACAGCTAATTGGGAATATTTGTGACAGATACAACAAATTCTCCTCACAAATTACATTTCATTGGAGGGAGCACTGCGGCCCGCGAAACCCTGCCGAGGTTTAATTTCTCTTACATAATGAACGGAAGTGGAAACTTGTTATCATATTTGAGCTCTATGAGGCTTTTGTAATGTGGAATGATCAAATAAATCAAGTAGAAATTCATACATATTCCTCTAATCTCTTTCAAAGGCACTTTATTTGTATAGGAAATAACTCCGGGTCTTTTCAGTATGAGCTGTAATAAGCTGTTAGAGCGAGAGGGAGAGCCCGGCGCTCGCGTTTCCAGATGCATGATGGGAGAATCAAACTGTCACCTTCAAAACTTCTGACGCTTCTTTGCTGGTTTGTCTTTAGCCCCCCCCTCACAGGTGACCCTCTACAAGGTCATCAGGCCATCTGTGGACGACACACACAGGCTCACGCGCGTCAATAGGTCTACATTCACGCGCACACACACGGTCCATAAACGGCTCGCGCTGAGATGGAGCTTCTCTATGTAAACAGGCAGTGTGCCGGCGGAGCGGAACTGCAGCTATTCACAGCAAAGACTCATAAATACAGCACAGCTCTCTTGATATCTCCACTCTCCTTCATATCCCACACAAATGGAGAGCAGAGGAACAAAGTGGTGATGCTGAAGTTCTTTTAAAATATATGTTTTCAGTCAGAATAGAAAGGGAATGCAAGACTGACCACGTCTTTGTTCAAATGGCGCCTGTTATTTCTATTAGGTGCTATATTACTTATTCAAATTCAAAATAGACCAGTAAATGTTTCTAAGGACCAGTTTCATTAAATGAAATGTGCCAGTTTATTTTTCACAAGAAATTCACACAATTGATCAGCCAGCGTCACACAAATTGTTCAGTTCACCTATCAGGCAGTATCATATATAATAATAATAATAAGACCATGTCTTTAACAAATTATAATGACAACCTACAACTATTTACAACACAGAATTATTCATAATGACACCATGGTATGATTTAAATGATAAAAACACATTGTCTTTCAAACAGAAAGAAACCATATAGGACAACATGATATTGTTGTAACACTTAAGCAAAACATTTATAGATATGTTTTATGACAACAGAAAATCACTAACAATAACACAATATTGTTGAAAAACAAGCAAGATGACATTTATAAAGCAGAAATATTAAAACAATACAATACCAATTATTACAACAACACTTTTATTCATGACAACACAATATCATTACAAAACACAAGCTTTATAAAATGGAGATATGATTTATAGCACAATCTGATTCATAACAATAACAAAGCAGTCATTTCAACAATAATACATGGTAATTCAAACAGAATATCTTTTATAACGTATTTTTATAACACCACCAATGTGATATGATTTTTAATAACAGCAAAACATCATTTATAACAACAAAGTTTTATTT
The DNA here is from genome assembly GCA_037902135.1 of Cetoscarus ocellatus. Lineage (NCBI taxonomy): Eukaryota > Metazoa > Chordata > Actinopteri > Labriformes > Labridae > Cetoscarus > Cetoscarus ocellatus. Next base: position 3,147,549 of record JBAMNC010000412.1, read on the forward strand.
ATCATAACTACAAACACAGTATAATCTTAATATAACAGTATAACTTGTGTTTGGAAAATAATATGATTTTTAACCAATCAGTCTTTACTTGTATAGTGCCAATTCATAGCAAGTGTTATCTATAGACACTTTAGAAGGAGCAGACTGAAGCCATACTCTCCATATTGTAGATATACATATATAAAATAAACATATACACATATAGACATATATATTCAAACCCAACATGAATCCATCATGAGAGTAGCACTGGGCCAACATACAGGAAGGTGCATGACTAAATATACTTTGTATAAAATAATAATTCAGGATCATTATTGCAGGAAGATTATCATTCATAACAATGAGGTTATATTTATTACACCAGAAACATGATATGATTTACAACAAAGCATCATTTATAGCAACACAGTTTCATTTGTAACAACAGTAACACAATATTATTTAATACAGCAGGCATGCTATCATTTATAGCTACAGCATTTCATTCATAACACAATGCTGATATTAGCAAAAACACAGTTTAGTTTACAACGAGACTGTATCATTAACGCACCCAATGCAATACTGTGTGCTGTAATTTATAAACCCACCACCACCATGTCATTTGTAATAGCATAACAACCTATATTTTTTACTAACAGCAGATACAATTCAAAACAACCCATCTTAATTCTCAGAAAAATCAGATCAGTCACAACAACAGTGTATTTTTTGTCAAACAGAAACATTATAACATAATTTTACTCAGGAAAACAGTAAAATCATTGAGGCTTTATCCATCATTTACAGGATTAGTTACATGTAGGTATAATCCTCTCTTCAGCCAGTGTTTCCAGGAGCCTCCTAACTCTTCACAAAAACCTCCATGATTTCTCTCCAGGTCGGTGCCATCAATCACTCTGTTAGAGCAGTTGTCAGTGTACTGGACAGATGGATATCTCATTCTGTTGGCGGGGGAATCCTTTCTCAGTGATGATAAAGACTGCCTGAAATAAACTGCAACTTTCTCATGAACAGCTTTATTCTTACAAAGACCATGAGCCCTGGTGATTGATGACGAGTAAAGTGTTGGTACCACGACATAGGAAGTGGACCTGGCTGAGGACAGACATGGGGTCTGCTCTGTTTCTGTCATGTGGAAACTGGACTCATCTCTCAATCCTTCCCCTCCCCACACATCCCACTGCCCCACAGTCTATTTCAGTCTGTTTGAATGAGAAGCCAGTTGACCTCCCTTTATCTCCCCCTCTCTCTCTTTCCTCAGTCAGAGCTATTTATGCTGTGATTTTGTGGACACGAGCGTCACTGACACCGGATAGATGAGGCTAATCTCAGCTGCAGGCAGACTGTCAGACAGCTTTGCTCTGAGGATGTGAGTAAAATGGCTGCTGTCTCTCTCTCTGTCCCTCTCTCTCTCTGTCTGAGACACCTGTGGGATGACATACACTGACGCACAAAATTCCCACTTTTGAAACAACAGCGCTGTTATTTTACATTAATGTATGTTTTTCCCTAGCTTTGGCAAATTTGGACATTTAAAAGTATGGTTTGCTACACTTACTTTAGGTAACATGAAAGCTATTCTGCTATTCCTTATTTCTGAGGGCTGATGCAGAAGTTAGCATAATATAGATTTAATCGGTGAAAAGTCTATTGAGAGAGCAAAGTAAAGTAATGCCATGTTGGATGTTACACATGCACCAACTTTAAAGGATCTTACACTACTCTACCCAATTAGTTTTGTTGGAAATGACCAAAAATTGACACACTGTGGCATAATGTGCTAGTAAAGACCATCATAACAGACAACACAATTAAGCAGTGGAAAACTGGTGATGCAGTACAGATTTTTCTTATTTCATTCTAGACTGAAACTTCCCATTTAGGGGTCTATAAAGGATTATCAGTCCTTTCTCATGGAGCCTTAAGCTCATAAGCCAAATATCAAACATCCCCCGACCACCTAAAGTAGATACTACATTTTTCAAAGCTGTGTATTTTGTCAGCTGACTGTTATACTGTTTGAGTTCTCATGGCTTTTGCATTTGCAGATCCCTCATCTGTTCACTGCAGAACTGCTCATGACCTCCATGGATTTGAAACATCTTGAATCAATCTAAGGCCTGGTACACACGTAAATATTTTTAAAATCTCAGGAGCTTTTGAAACTGTGAGAGACTCCACACAAGAAGACTACTGGCAGATTTATCGTTTTATTCTTGTATAGTGTATTGTGTCACAACGAGAGCGACATACACCATCAGGTTCATTCAGCAACAACCAGGGCCTCTACACTCACAGTTTGTAATCTGTGGCCAAACGCAACTTTGATTTAAACAAACATGGCAGGATAATCTGGGAGTTAGCATCACATGGATCTGTTCCATCAACGGGAGCCTATGGTTTTCCACTGGCTTTTCGATTATTGCTAAATAAACTCTGTGGAGGAAAACAAAATTATGTCACTTAAGGTTTTTAGTTCATAAAGATAATCTTCACAAATGCACACTACTTTGAGGTTTCTGAAATGAATGTACAAGGCTTTTGTTCTGCTGCACCTCAGTTAATCTACTTTAGCGTGACTACCACCATGCTAACATTTTTAGCATTTTTTAACATTTTAGTTTGCCACTTGTTGGTGACTGCTTTTTGAGGAACCTTAACTCTTTTAAACGTCTTTTATGTCGTTAAAAAAAGAAAAGCACATGCACTCTTACTTTTTTCTCTTGATACTTCTACAGTGATGCATTTCTCAGCATTTTTTCTGTCTAGCGTCTCTGATTGATCATGTTTTGTTCCATAGTGTAGTCCCATTAGTAAATGTTAACAGTTGATTTTCTCTTTTTTTTTTTAAGTCATTTGGGTTGTGATCTTTGATCAAGGAGGTGGTGGTAGGTCTTGAGGTTAGTCTAGTTAAGAACCACTTACCTAAACTGCGATTTAAGTCCACATCAATATGTAACGACCTGTTCTATAAATGTCATATTTATACTAAAATCACCTAACTGTTTACCGTTCAGTATACTCACTCGTATGCAGTGCTTATGTGCAGACAGCTGGTAAAGGATGTGTGTGTGAGTGCGTGTATGCCTCATCTCTAATGCCCTGTTAATTGCCTGACAGTGTTCCCACACACACCTCTCCTAATGTTCCACTTGCTATTCAGTCTGTGGCCTACCTTCCTCCACCCTCTCCTCCACCTCCTCCTCCTCCTCCTCTCCCTTTGGTACGGATTGTTCTGTTACAATAGCAGCCTCATTCACTAATTAGCTTACCTCACCTGAATTGTGATGAAGATTTTGTAAGCTGCTGTAGAGTTGGAAAATATATTGAGTTTTTGACAAATATTGATGCATTTTCAAATTGAAGAAATGATGGTTGGGTTTTTGCTTAGTAAGAAAAAGTCTTTTCAGAAAGAACCAACAAAAAATATTCATTTTGACCACAAGATAATCAATTAGAAATGTTTAGTCTAAGTGTAGATGATCCTCTTATTTATTTAAAAGATAACTGTTTTATTTGTTTCACAAATGGGTAGTTTATGTAATTTTTCATGAATTTTAACATTGCGCAACTGTCTGTCTAAACAAGACATCATATTAAATATGTAGTAGGGGTGTGCGTGATCAGCTGGCCAAATTGTCAAAGCAAATAGCTAGATAGCTAGTGCAAGTAGTCAGCTGTACAAGTCAGTCAGCTAATTCCTTAACATTTTTATAAACACAGGCCCAAATTCCTGGTGAAATAATTAAACAACAAGGATCCCACACTCCATCAGTATCCACTGTCATTCAGCTGAATGGCTACTGCCTAAATTCCCTCCAACATGGATGTAAACAAAGCAAAATTGATTGGATGCAAGGTAACAAAGGGATAGCACTGATATTGTCTTAATACAGCAGCATTGTTTGACAATATTTTGATCTAAAAAAAAGCAATTTTGTTTGTTTTGTGTAAAAACAAGTAAGATGTTGGGTCAAATGTACGATTGGTGGAAAAGTGCTTTATTTTTCCTTCTGAAAGTCTCTGTGTTTGGTACTATTTCACAATGCAGCAAATGGCTATGTGTTCTTCTGCCTGTGTGCATAAAACTCTTTACCGAGTCAAAAATTTGGCCCAACATAGTATCATGCTCATTTTTATGCAGAATTCACACAATTATGCAAAAATAAATGTACCCACAACAGCAGTGTACACAGCAAAATCAGCGCAGTCAAATTAACAATACCAGAGTTAGCCTTCCAAAGGGCCCATATGGGTCCACAGAGAGCTGATTTATCTACTGGGAAGCTGGTACATTATCACTAATGAAGTACAATTATTGACTCTTTTTGGAGTAAAATGTAATGCCTTGTAATAATTAACAATGTGACTTAGGATCAACTCTTCTATTCACTGTATGGTTCTCAGTGTGTCCCTTTTTAACTGTTTAAGTGTAACTTCCAAACTAACACTTCAAGGTGTAAATATTGCTGTAATTATATATTTAACATTTACTAGATTACTTTGTTAAAATAGTGATTGTGTGTTTGGTTATGAAAGATTTCTTAAACACATGGTGGTCATGGAATGTTCCAGTGCAAACAAGCAGAACAGTAAATCTGGTTCTCAGCCAAAGCCACCATGTCGCCTTATCCAGAAGGTCGTGCACACACCACAGATTTCCTGCTTTAGCCTTGTAGCATTTGTTGGTACATGGGTGGGGTGGGAAGATTACCAGCAGAAATGTTAATTCCAGGTTCAGAGTGGCCAGTTCAGAGTTAAAGATGCTGCAGTGACACCTACATATACGTATTTGATTTGTTGAAACCTAAGTTTTATTATATTTTTATAACTGGAAACCTTTTTCCATTGAGAAAACATTTTCAGAGAGCTCTGCACTCACAGAGGTCTTTCCAACACCAAAATTTTAGCTCTTCTCAATTTGCTGTGTACCGTAGTGGTCATCTCAGCTTCTTCTCTTCCTCTTCTCCCCTTCACTATTTTCAAGTACCTGTTACAACCCAACTTCAAAAATACTGAACTATCCCTTTAAGTATGGTGGAATGGCATGCCAACAGTTAGCTTAGTAAGAGCAGTATGCAGAGCTGTTAGAGCTGTAGCAGCAGTGTGTGGTTACTTTTTGGCACAGCTATGACTTTAAGACAATGGACTCAGATGAGCTAAAATGATGATTATTATTTGTATTATTTGCTGAAGGTCATACTGCTGCAGTGCCCTGTTTCATCAGGATAGCTGTATAAATATGTCGCCTATGATGCAGTCAGTCATGATAAAAACATGATTTTTGGTCTATATCACCCAGTCATACCTTGACCATGTGGGCACAATAATTGCAGGATTCCAATTTAAAGACGCACATCCCCACTGGTGGCTGCTACATTAGCTTATCAGACCCTTGTTTCTGTCGCCCGCTCAAGCTCAGCACCTTGGACAGCGCCCACACCTTTTCTTCTTTCTTCAACAGCCCAAGTCTTCTCCGAGTTTTCCTTAATCACGACAATTAGACCCAATATTTTCCCTCGGACCCTGACAGACGTTGCTTGTAAGTCTCTTTTCTCCGCGCGCGTGCCGCCACTCTCATTACACGCGCTGATTAAAGCATAGATTAGCCAGCAGTGGCCCCGCGCGCTCCTCACCAGCAGCTCGCTCAATATCAATTAGAGGCTGCGCCAAAAGCGGCGTGTCCACCGGTGGCCTCCGTCTCCTGCTTCCAGCTCCCTCACAGCGCTGCCAGTCCTCTGCTGCTGCTCCAAAGAAAAATACAGGCCTAATAATAAGACGAAATAAAAGGAAAATAGAGCAGAGTGGAGGCTTGGGATTGAGTGTTACAATCATCAACCGTGAGGGAGAAATGAGAAAAGACAGTTAACTCGGACTCAAAATAACATATAGACCTGCTTTCTCTCTGCAGCCACAGATCTGGGTGATATTTTTATAACCGTGCACCTTCAAATTAATTGATGGAGGAAAAGTCACTTAGGCATATTAGTCAAGCCTTCCACAGTGGAGTCCATTTTAGGAATAATGAATAGTACGTGGACATGGAGTGAAAAGCCTTTCAGCACAGCAGCACCAGGTCGTTCCGCCTTACAGAGAATTAATTCACATTTTTCATCTTCCCTGACCTGCGGGGCTGTGAGGAAATCGGTCAGATGGAGGCAGGCTTCATTTAGTGAAGATATTTTATCCCACTGTGTTGATTAGATTAATTTAACAGAAATATTTTTAATATAGGGAAGTGAAAACGAGTTGAGTTTAATTACAATACACTATTAGCCTAAATTACATTTGGTTATAGGGGAGACCTGGGTTGATGTATCATATTTTTCCTTATTATCACAGATGATCATCGGTCATATTTTAATATAAGAAACATAGCCTGTAATTGTAAATTACATTAAAAAGCATTTTTCCTGTATTATTATTATTAGTATTAACTAGGCTGGACTTGCACAGGGGAGACCAGGGGATATTGTAACATTTTCCCCTTATAACTCACAGATTACTTGGAACACACCACTCATATTTTATTACAGGAATCTTAATGTGCATTTATTAAAAAAAACACTTGAGATTCATTCATTCATTTAAATCATACAGTGTTACAATACCCCAGTCTCCCCTTATGGCAAAGTTTGTGGAGTACCATTCATACAAAGGCAGACGTAAACAATTAAAGGTGTTTTACAGAACTAAAAGGCAGCATTTATCACATTGAGAGCATCAGAATGCATTTACATTAAGCAATGAAACAATACATTAAATGGATATCTATTCATGTTGTTTTCTTGTGTAACATCTGGGTACAGAGGATAATCCCAAGCAATCGTTACATATTGTCTCTGTTGGGCACAAACCTCCTATCTCCATGTTTGATGATTTTCTTCTTTTTCATAAATCAATGCAATAGGTTACCTTATATGTTGGTGAGTGGGTGTTATAAAGTTTTAACCAAATTAAAATACAAATAATTAATCAGCAATATGAACAATACAATATTCATTAATTCAGTACGAGAGCATTTTTTCATTTCCTGCAAAGTAATAATTTTGGAGATAAAGGTTTGTGCCCAACAGTAATGTTATTTTCCTTCATAATTTACAGATCAGGCTATTTTAAGTGAATTTGTTGTAATTCAGTTGCAGTTCAATGCCAAACTGATATATGTATTCATTTATAAAGCTGTATTTGTATTTTTACCGACATGGAATAAACTACTCAATTTACTCAGTGTTTCAACCGCCCCCAGTCTCCCCTAGAAGCAAAATAAAATAAATGTTGACTTTTTAATAGCTGGAGATCCTCGATATATTTTTAACACAATTGTATGATCAGTGGTGAAACCTCAAAGGTTGCCATGATTTTCTTAAAAAAGAGAAGTCCATTAAAAAAAGTCCATTTTGATTTTCTTAAAACAAAAAAAGGCCACCAAAAAAAACCAAAAAACTCTGGCCCGTGTTTGTTTATTTGGAAAATAGTGATAACAATGAATTGAGACCCTCACTTTATGCAGAATTTAAGGGCCACCGACCCCTGCATTATTGGAGTCATGTTTAAATTTGTATTTTAAGGGTCTTTTTGACATGGTACTGTCATAGTATAGATTCAGGCCTTTGTTTTTTTTTTTTTAAATAAACTACTTTATGTATGAATTCTTAAAATGAACCATTTTAAAGCATTTAAAAATGTCACTTTTTTTAAATTAGAAAGCATCTCACAACCCCCCTTGGTACCTCACAAAATTACAGGGGGTTCTGCCCTCCACTTTGAGAAGAACTGGTCTATGAGTCAGTAGACATTTCATTTTTCTTCACCAAACTGATAAAAAATATTGTATGCATTAACTTATCAACCATAAATTTTATGACACAAAATTATTCATTCACTCAGAGAAAAACATACCCCATTAAACAAAAACAAAAACAAAAACTATGACGTATAGGGGAGACCAGGGGGCAGTATGACATATTTTCCTATTGAGGCTAGTTGAAATTCACCAAGCACACTGTAATATAAGAAATATACCTTATAGTCAGTCACTCAATATTAAACTTGTTGCTCTCTATAACAAGAACAAGGATGTTCAATTTAATGAAAGCTGTCAGTGCATTTCAATGCCCGCTGGGCTCCCCCAATAACAAGGCAAATACGTTTATTTATATTGAATCAAGCAATTCAATGCACAGAGAGGACCAAATCATAACATTAAGGGCATTAATGCCAAATTATAATGTGGAAACATTGTAAATTATAAAATATACAGTATATTTAACAGGAGAGTAATAAATTAGCACCAATGTGTTGCAATATTTTGAGGCACTATACTGTATAAAAATGTTTAGTGCGACATCGTTATATTCTATTTTTCAATTATCTATAGAAATTTGGGACATTTATCTGTATTGTGTCACTGGAACACAACGAGGTTAATAATTTCTGCCTGGGGAATGCTTAAATCAGTAACACTGTAAAGAAGTTTCTTTTGTGTGGTACAATATTGTTGGTTCTTAATGCAATAAAGAACATTTTTAAGAATTTCTAGTAAAAAAAAAATATTGTGACGTATCGCCCTCTCTGCAGAGCTGTATACCATGGTATATCATATCATCACCCATCTATCGAATTATGTACCATATTGTCAAATTCTTGCCAATACACTTTCCTAATATTAACAAAATAAAATAAATGATGCATTATATGCTTATCTTTCTGTGTCTGTAAGCCCAGTTAGCTAGTTTTCTATGAGGTAGTTGAAATTTAATTTATAAGAATCATTCACAAGACTTAGTTATGAAACATAGCATGCTGCATAAATTTTTGTATATTTATCTTAAAGTTTTATTATCTAAAAGAAAACATAGTTTAAATATGCCACATAGGGGAGACTGAATGCTGTTGTTGCACATTTCTTTCTTAATCACAAATTCACTTAAAGTGCACTAGTAATATTATGATATAGGCAACATACTTTTAAACATGGTGATTTATAAAGCTATTTCTATTGAATACCATTTATTTAATTTAATTAAAGGCATCATAGTGTTACAGTTGCTCCCAGTCTCCCCTAATTGTAAGGTTGTTTTTTTTTAGAGCAGCATTTATACACAAAGCATTGAAATTGTTCTAAAGGGTTAACATTGTGAGGTATTTTAACACTAAGAACATTATTACACAGACATATCAAACATAAAAGATGGAAATATGTAGCATAATAAAATATAATAAGCAATTCCCTGGTTTAATTTGGGGCAATTATCTAGTTTTCTATGAGAGTTAGATGTTTTATACTTTTTATAGTGAGTGATGAAACATGTGATCTTTAACTAGTTAAATGGTTTGTCACTACTGTTTGAAGATTAACATAAATCCCCACAAAAAAACCATAAATGCTTAGTATCGACAGCTAAACAATATTTATTTCAGTCTAAGGCATATAATTCTAGTTACATGCAGTGTTTATGACTTGAAATTTTCCAAATAGCTGAGGGTCACTGTGTGAAATCCTCAAATCCAATTGTCATGCTACAGCTGAAGCCTTGATTTGCTTTTTATTGAGGACCTCCGGCCCCTTTCTCCACACTGCGCATGTGTAAAATCCAGCATTTTCTCCCGCCTGTCCACTACCAGACAGCCTGTCCAATTAAAAGTGGCCATCGATTATAGATAGCTGCCTGCTGGCATATGAGGGAGACAATGTTGGATGCTATGCCACTGCCAATACAGGCTGCAGTTAGCCATGAGCTAAGCAGAGCTGACACCAGCATATTAGATGTGGACCGGGTTAATTCACCTGCACTTGGCCCCTGTGTTAGCTGTGCAGCGCTGAGGTTTACCTGCCTGCTCTAAATGCTGATCATTAAGTGGCTTCCAGCGGCCATGATTGGTGCAGAGGGGCTCAGATCATTGATTTAAAAGGAAGAGCTGATATTGTAGGTATTTTAGGTCCTTCCTTTTCCTCTCAATGGTCACAGAGAAGAGGACACATCTCAGATCAAATCACAGAGGAACCAATACTCACCCTGCTGATTTAATGCAGGTTGTGCAATGGTCAGGGTGCCAAAGTATAATATATTGCTGAAAAACTGGGTAAAAGCTGCACAGGGTTAAAACATGTGGAAGTGTTTTTAATTGTTATAGATAAAATATGTTAAGGCAATGTATAGCATACTAATGTTTATACTGGTCATATATTGGCTATGTACTGATTATATGATAAATTTAGTAGTTTCAGACAAGTGGTGAAAGTCAAGAAATGATTAAACTTAATGCAAAAATTCTTACTCACAACAATAGACTTAAAATTGTCATACTTCAGAATAATAACAAAAGCAGACCTATCAATATGAATCCCGAAATTTGATGTAAATTTCTCATATTTAAAATTTGATTGCTAGTTTCTCTGTTTGGGCTTTTATTTTGAAATGATCCCTTTACTCTAAATTATGAACTTTTTTTTTCCTCAAAAAGAATAAAAGAAGAGATTTACAAACGCATAAGTCGACATTTATTTATTTTTATGCTTTGCTGGTTGGTTTGGTTTGGATAAACCAAAAATGAGAGGGGACCGTTTTTTTTGTTTGTTTGCTTTAGAAATAAAATATAAAGACGAGCATACAAACATTTTTTACATTTTTCTTAAATGAAATGTGGTTGAACGGTAAATCACTGGTGCCCTAATCTGTAGAAACATTAGTTTCCAGGGTGAGAGACAACTGTGTGACAACTTCACACAAAATGTCGGAGTGAAACCTCCGCAGCATCACTTTTCGTTAACAGCCTGAGGTTGTGATTAAAATGACAGCACTAATTTAAACGTGAGTGTGCGGAATAAAATAGTCCCTCCGCTCAAAGTTGTCCCCTGTTATTGTGTGTGAAAGCCTCTGAACCTAATTCCAATTTTCCCTCTCCTATTTTCCAGCAAGCTGCTTTTCCATTAACTTTGGGAAAACACGGTGGCAGGTCCATTTAAAAAAAGAAACGTCGTGCTCCACCCTTCCTATAAACGCCTCCTTCAGCGAAGGAAAATAAGAAATTAAAACCCGCGGGGCCTCATTTCATCACCAGTCTGTCTGCCTCTCTCTCCCCCAAAAACAGCCTCCATGGGCGGGACGGAGAGCTTTACCTTAGCATATGCTAACTATTACAGCCCGTCTTGATGGAAACACAACGCAGTGACGGTAATTGACATAAAATATGACAAAGTGTTTGAGCGCGCGCGAGGAAAGCGTCGCGCGGATCAGCTCCGTAATGTGACTGATTAATGAAAGCTCGGCCTCGCGCGCACTCAGCTGATTCAGTGAAAAATGAGTTTTGTGTTGTCACTCCGACAACCGGCAGCCGAGGCCGGAAAAAGACTATTAGCCGGAATCATTATCAATAGCCATATTTTCAAACTCTATTATGGCAATCAGGCTGGAATTTATTCAATAGATTTAGTTCATTTGGTTGTAATTGATAAATAATCAAAATTTATCAATGTACTTGCACACATTTCACTAACAATCAGGGAAAACTGCCCCATTTACCAGCTGACTTGGTCCAAATTAGAGCTAAATTGATGATCAATTAATCTTGGGAGGGGTAGAGCGCCGTGTTTAGCAGAGGAGCTGCAGAAAATGTGGCAGACTGGAGAGAGAGAGAGAGAGAGAGGAGGAGCAGAATGGATGGATGGAGAAATGTGGGATTTGTGGCGAGAGAGGAGCTGAACTAGGTGAGTAAAGCACTTAAAACAGGAGGAAACTGCAGGTGTTGTTGACCCAAAACAAAAATAGCAGGCCTGCTCGAGTAGTATTTATTTGTGAAGGGACAGAGCATATAAAAGGACAAATCCAGAATGTTTATAATCCAGATGAAAGCTGTGGTTCCTGGTAGGTGCTATTCATAAACATAAGCAATGTTTTGTTCATCAACATTGTTATTTTCCTTATTTTAAGAAAGTGCTTTTTCACAAAAGCTTACTTCATGGGATAAATTGGTATTTTTATATTGACTTTTATTTTTATTTTTTTTCAAGTCATTTGTGCTGCATCACAATGATTTAAAAAGTGTGCTTAGACATTTTGCTAAGGTTTTCAAAACACTTAATAATGGATGGAGATAGAATGATAAAGAAGATACAGTTGTCATTCTTTTTTATTTGATTGATGCACATCTTAACAAAGAGAAAAAGGGACATCATCCAACTACACTCAGATGAAGGCATAGTTGGCTTACAAGGCTCAAGTTGCTAATGGCTTCAAAAACCCAAATCTTTTGCATTATTATCATCATTACTATTACTATTGACTACACAGTGGAAATACCATGTGATACTTGATGAATTCAAACTCCATTTTGTAGCCAAAAAGACATCATCTTGTACCTCTTTGTTTTGGCAAAATTTAAATCTGTCTTTAGTGGAAAAAATGTGTATTGTTTTACCCAAATGATTCTTTTCTTCCTCACATATTTAATTTATATTTCATAATATAAATTATATATATTAAGTGTTGGCACTCCACTTTTCTCCCACAAAAGAAAAACATGCTCTTTAGTTTAATTGGTAATTCTTAATTGCCCTTTCATGTGGGCATATATGTGAATGGTTGTCTGTCTCTACTTATCAGCCCTGTGATTTACTGGTGACTCTTTTGCCCAATGCCAGCGGGGACAGGCACCAAATTTGGAAGAAAAAAAAACCAACCCTCTCTTTGCAGGATGTACTATAAATATGGGCGCTGTCAAAACTTTATTGTAATAGGCTGGAATGGGACTATCCAGACCTGCTATTGAAGCAAGCATAAACTTTTTATCCCTCCACCCCCAAAATAGCCTCAACAGGGACTTACTATTTGGATGTCAGCAGCGCAGTCTGATAGTGCGCTTGGTAGGTAACTGGAAGGTAGCAGGTTTGAGCCCAGCTCTGGCTGTCACATGGTGTTGTGTCCTTGGGCAAGACATTTTAAACCAAGTTGCTCCCACTACTGCATCAGTGGTGTGTAAATGGATATGAAAGGGCATTAATGTGTGAGTTGATACTGATGGACTTATGTAGATACTCCAACCATCAGCGAGTGAATGTGAGTGTGAATGGTTGTGAACGGGATGTGACCCATGGTGTAAAGCTGCTTTGAGTAGTCATAAAGACTAAAAAGAAGCTATATAGGCTCAAGTCCAAGTCCATTACTCTCATATCATCATAAATCTCCCCTAATGATGATGGTTTTATTATAATCAAACTTAACTTTCCAATGTGAATCTAATATTATGGGTCAAATATGACATTTGAAATCATTTGAAAATGTCACTTTTGGTCTTCGTGTCATGCAGCCCCCTCTCGGTGTCCTGACCCCCACATTGAGAAACACTTAAAGCAACAATACGAACATTTTTAGCCTGAAAATAAATTAAGAAAAAGAAGAAGAAGAAGAAGAAGTGTGTTATTGTGCGATGTCAGTAAAGTTTGTCTTGGCTGGTAGGACTTTTCTCATAAGGAAGATTAAAATTCAGCTTTTGGTTACACTGTCCCCTGATCACTGAGGCCTTGCTCATGCATGAGTGCACCCCTGCTTCAGAGCGAGGGAGTCGCATACTTGCAGGATCAGGTAGATGAAGTTAGGCAGAGTCAGAATGATCAAGGTCAAAGAGACTGATCCCATTTCTTCTTTAATTTGCTGAGGCATTAAACTGCATGATGTGACTTTGCTGCAGTTTGATAATTACCAGCACATGTTTCTAATTTCAAGCCACTCAGAGACACTAGTGACCCAAGTCCTCCCCTTTGTCTGCTGCCTCAGGAGCCACCAGTGTGTGCAGGAGCTTTATATACTTAGTGTGTAAGTGTGTGTGAGAGAGAGAAAGTACCAGATGAATGAATGAAAAAGACAACGCAAGATTATAACAAGCCAATAAAACATGAATCATTTCAAAATAAAGACCTCTTCCTTGGCTCAAGGTATTTTTTGGAATAATGTGTCATCACTCATTAGATAATTTTTAACCAGCAAAAGGCACCATTTGCACATCAGTAGGAGAATAAATGAGTAGGTCATGGTCTGCTCCATTCACCTCAGCATTTGGATGTCTGATCAGGTCACCCAAGTTGACCTCGTTCAGGTTAGCTCTAGGTTACTGACAGTCATCTGGATTTTTTACCCTTACTTACAGAAGTTGGGATTCCGACTTCAGGGTGTATTCCTGGTGACATATCTCACTGGCAACTTGGAATTTCTTGCTGATGAGACCACTAAAGACATCAGTAGACTACAAGGAAGCTAATGTGGATTCTGGGGTTGTTTGTTTATTTGATATAAATATGTTTCAAAAACACTTTCACACATGCACAACACTCCTGAAAACATTTTGAAGTTTTCCAGGTTGAGTGAGCACAAACAATAGGGTTTTCCCACTCACAATTCACCCTGATTCTTTTTCTGCCAACCCTCTTGCTTTTCCTCCCCCCCACCTTTCCCCTGACAGGCACACCGCAGGAAAACAGACGGATGTGAGGGACAAGTGTGAACTGGAAAGTAAGGGAATTTTTAGGATAGGTCACCCTGATACTTCAAAAGAATTTCCAAAAGTTCAAAAAACTATTTTCAAGCTAACACAAACCTCCCAAAAATGTCCTAAATTCAGCAGTTGAGCAGCATGTGTAAATGCATACAGCAGGTTTTCCACATGGACTTTGACCTAAAACTCTCCTTGCAGGCCCCCTAGATTTTTTTCTGCCCCTACCCCTGCATCTTAAAACAGGCAAACTGCAGCAAGTCCCGTTGATGTGAGGGACAAGTGGGAGCATGCAAGATAAGAAATGTTCAGAATACAACCTGAAACCTTAAAGAATTTGTAGGATTCATGTTTGAAAGTGGTTTGTAATGCAGGGCATTATAGAAACGAATAAAGTATAATAACTCGTGCTCAAATCTCCAAACAAAGCCTGAGTTTACATCTGCGGGCATCATTTGTGACCACAAATGTCAGGATTTTCCCAAAACTTAACCCTGATTTTTTTCTGCTAACCCCCTGAATTTTCCCTTTCCCTTGTCTGTCAGATAAAAAGCAGGAATACTTTTTGATGTGAGGGATAATTTTTAACAAGCAGGTCAGCGAATTATCGTAAGGTTAGCATTAAAGTTATAGAAATTTTCCCCCATCATCTTAATAGTGCATGCCCAACAGGAGATAATAAACACAAAACCCTCTGCATACATTCACAATTTTTTAGAAAGTAAAAAAGTCCTGGTAGACTTGTATGTGTGAACACAAACACCTGTGTATTTTTTTTTTTTTTAACGTTTTGCCTGATTTGCTCTGCATTTTTACTGCCAGGCCCCTTGTATTCCCCCTCCTCCACCCCTCTCTTGCCTGGGTGGCAAACTGCAGATTTATTTATTTATTTATTTATTTTTTGTGAGGGACAAGTGTGAACAAGCAAGACAGAGAATTTTAGGTGCAGGTTAACCCGAAAGTTCTGGGATTGTTACTTTATTGAAGACCTGTTTAAGCTAATCTCCCAGAAATGTTCTCATTGAAATTTTACTCTGAATTATTGCTGCAAACCAACTAATGATTATGATGATGATAAAAATATTGAAACAGGTCACCCTGAATTTTTAAATGGAAATTATTTCTCTTACGAATTTTAGGAATACATGTTTGAAAATGATCCAGGATAAAGGCATTATGTGGTCACATAAGAGCCCATGCACACATGCATGAGTCTCCAAACAAATCTTGAATTATCCTGGGTGAGCTGCATTTGTGAACACGAACAGTGGAGTTTTCTACTCAGAATTTATTTAACATTTTCCCCCATAGCCACTGAAAACATGTTATAGTAATCAATTTTTTTTTTACATATATGATTGAAAAGGCAACACCAGTCTTTCATTGCCCCTTTTGTAGCGATGTAACAATTTTCCACCACAGTTTGACAAAAATGATGTTCAGGGATAATTTAAATTTATTTGACAAAATGATTTAAGGGATGACTTTTAACCAGTAGAGGGCGCTGTCTGCTTGTCGCCTCTCGTTTTGTTTCATTATATTCTAACTGATTTTTTTCTTCTTAAGGAATAAAACCATTTATTATTTCTCTCAGTGTGCAGAGCGTGGTTTAGTGCGTCTGAAGCTGGCTGGCACCTGTAATGTAAGGCACTCATTACCTTCAATGATGCATTAAGCTTCCTAATGATGGAGCCACAGTAATGGAGCTAACTAATGACCGGACTTAAGAAAGAACATATTCTAATAGCTGGAGCAGAACTGGAGGGAAAGTCAAGGTGTCAGGGAGGAGAAGGAATTAGATCTGCAGACGGCTGCACAGAGGAGAAGTAATGACTGAGGTCAGGCTGCAAATACAAAAGATTAACAGGCTTAATACACTCACCTTTTAAGTCAAATATATTCCTTTAGCCAATTAAGGACAGGATTAATTAGATCATTGAGGGTATATATGCATGGAAATTTAATTAACACACAGAAAAAAAGCACATTCAGGCTTTAGTGTGGTGCTTTAGTGAGAAATAATGAAAACACACAGGGCTCATGGTCCAGAGGAATCACGGTTTGATCTGAGACATGCTGCAAAGCTCTCAGACAATAAACTGTCAAAACACATTTAAGAGAAGATTTGTTTTACTGCTGCCCTTAAACCTTCTATTTCTGAACTGTCCCCTTTTCAGAGAGAGAGGAAAACAGTGCTGATTTCAAACTGATCTCTCTGATCTTTATGGACTGTCAGCATTTTTTTTTATTTGATTCACAAACGTGCCAATCAGAAAATAATTTGAGTTAAAGCTCCTGCGTAGAGTTTTTCTGCGTGTATGCAACAGATTTAAGCTAATGCTGATGTATTTATTTGAACTACATCAGGTTAAAAATGTCATCTCTCTCTCTCTCTGGATGTATTTAAGCCTGAAACCACTGCAGTGCACTAAGTCAGACAGACTGATAATTGATATGCTATTTTCACGTTTTTGATACATGGTCATTTTGATTGTTAAAAGAAACAGGATATGGACAAGATAAAATCAGGATACGGATAAGAGCTCCCACTTAGTCCACAGGGGGCAATAAAATCAATTCAGGCAAGGGATGGGAACTGATAAAACTTTATTGATACCAATGACATAATTGACTCTGCTAATCGATATGATTGCTTAATGATTTCCTTGTTGATTCAGTGGATTTTCTGCATACACAAAAGTTGGCCTACAAAGGTTCTCAGTGACAATAATGTTCAACACATGACACATCCATTCATCCATCCATCTATACCGTTTATCCCTTGTGATCACGGTGGGCTGGAGCCTTTCCCAGCTGACATCGGGCAAGAGGCAGGGTACATCCTGGACCACTCACCAGACGATTGCAGGGCCACATAGACAGACAACCATTCATGCTTAAACACACGCCTAAGGGTAATTTATAGTCACCAATTGACCTAATGAGCATGTTGTTGGTCCGAGGGAGGAAGCTGGAGCACCCGGAGAGAACCCACACATGCACAAGGAGAACATGCAAACGCTCTTGCTGTGGGGCATGTGCACTACCTGCTGTGCCGCCCCACCTGACCCATGTCACTTTATATTAAATCCTGTGCTGTGTAGATAAATGCTTCTGCAAGTTGCTTGTGTTTCCATACAATAAACATTTTGTATTAAGGGTCTTTTTTTGTCTAAAATTAAGCCACAATTTTGTCTGCTTCTGTTTTCTGTCTGAAATGAGCATATTTTGCACATATCCTGTTGACTGCCTCTGATAAGAGTGTGACACACTTTATTTACAAATATGCAGAAAAAAAGTGGTGGGAATTGCAGAAAAGATTCTTTGAAGGAGTTGTTATTGATTCCCAGGTGGAAATGCTTCTCAATTCTCATCCCTTAATCAGACATAGAAATACTTCTCCCAGCTTTAACATAATTTTAATAAGAGAACTTTTGGCAGATATCATGGCAGTCCTTCAGGCTCTTTTGACTTGAATTCAATCAAACCTGGAAATATAAATGTATGAAAATGGCATAAATATGTCCTGCTTCTCAAGAGCTTAAAGATTCCATATTTGTCTTTTAAACTCTACACCACACAGATACAGAGTTTACTGACATTCAGGTACATCTGTTTCAAGATGCTAAAACCAAAATAAAAAATACGCATATTCAAAGTCCAGAGTTGCAGCAGCCACAGTCAGCATGGACATAGTCATTGTGAAACCTTATTTGATTCTGCGTCTCCAGTCCAACCAGGCTTTTTGTTAACTGTGAGGTGTTTATGGTTGTTACCTTTCAGTCAACTGGTTGTCTAATCAATTGTTGAAGTCAAATAATTGACTATGAGAATTTTTGCTGAGCATTCAATATTTATGGTCTCTTTGTGACAAACAGGAGACATTTTACAGGGCTGTAAACGACCAGGACATTACAAATTGTGTTATGCTGAGTTTTATCAAGGATGCAGACATTTATTCAGTTGTTAATATGTGACAAATGTGAAAACAACAAGGTAAATAAATAGGGTAGCTTTGCCTCTGGAATTCATAGAGGTACAATTTAAAGTAGTCAAGAAGTCAGCTGGAGATGAGATAAAAAATAAATTTGATAGACAGATAAAGTGTGTGTGTGTCAGGGTGTGTGGGTGGGTGTGTGTGTGTGTGTGTGGGTGTGGGTGTGTGTGTGTGTGTGTGTGTGTGTGTGTGTTTTCTTTTTTCTTGTTTGTTTCTGTTGGGCGGCACAGTGGCGCAGCAGGTAATGAACATGCCTCACAGCAAGAAGGCTGCTGGTTCAATCCCCGTGTCAGGCAGGACCTTTCAGGATGGAGCTTGCATGTTCTCCACGTGCATATATGGTTTCTCTCCGGGCACTCCGGCTTCCTCCCACAGACCAAAAACATGCTCATTAGGTTGACTGGTGACTCTTAATTTCCCTTAGGTGTGATTGCGAACATGAATGTTTGTCTGTCTCTCCATGTGGCCCTGTGATCGTCTGGAGACCGGTTCACGGTTTACCTGAATGAAAAGATATTGTATTGCCCTTATTGCAAATTATTTTTGTGCTTTAAATTGGATAAAAGTTTGTATAACACTCTTACAGACATGGTAGGTGACCAGTAGCACTGTTTAATGCAAAAAAAGAAAAGAAGACGATTGAAAGTCTGTGTCTAATCGCGATTACATGCTAGTTTATTGTTCTTTAAAATTCATTTTAATAGCTTTAATTTCATGCTCATTGAAATTATTTTTGAACTTAAAATATAGATCTTGGCATTATACTTTCTCATAAAAGCAACTTCATGTTCATTGTTTTCCATAAATTAAAGGTATTTTAGTTTTCTCTTGGTGACTGTATCCTTCAGTTTTAGTATTTGTCTCTTGGAAAGTGAAACATTGATGTGGCCATCGTGAAGACCAAAGCTGACCATCCTTGTTACACAGCCTTATTTGCACACAAGCATCAGAAACACTTTAGTGCCCATTTATTTTTGACAGTTTTTGTGCAGTCTAGAAAGTGTGTCCTTAAAAAGAGAATTTCTCCAGTATTGGGTGTTCAGGATTTCTATTTTTGTGCAGGATACCAAAACATGAATTTCATATTTTGTTGTGTTTTCAAATGAGAGTCATGATAATTATGTGCCATTTTTTCATAACTGCACATTTCTTAATGCCATAAACATGTGAAAACCTTGATATTTTTTATTGTGATTGTCATGAGGGGCTGATCTCAGTGTTAATGAACCTCTATAGCTCTGTTTTAAATCACAGATAGCTCCCTCATGCTGTTCCTCATGCCTCTGGGTGAAAGGAGCATCCTGAGCACAGCACACCTGCTCATAGGGTCAGTATTAACAGACAGTTTCTAAAGCTGCTGAGACTGGGAACCCCTCTCTGTTAATGACACCCACTGTGACTTTCATTGCTATTTTAATAACCTCCCAACCAGCACCTTGCACACACACACACAGGCACACCCTCCGTGACACACGCCTGTTCCTCCTCGTTAAGGAAATGGCTCTTCTTTGCTGATTATTTTATTTGAAAGCCCTGATTACTGCTCCGTGCAGCAGATCACGCGGTAACAGAGAGCAGGCGGAGGGCACAGGCTCTAATTGGGGCATGAGATGCAGCGGGCGGTGCAGCAGTGTGCCGGGTGTCCGGAGAGGGGGGGGCCTGTAATGGGTTTGTCTGCCTGTGGCTGTCCTCTCTGCATCTGTCCCGCTCACATACAACACGCTCACAGAGCTGCTGCTTATTCCTCCTCCTGTCATCACATCAGCCACTGAAAGTCCCCTGATTCTGTTAGAAAGTCGATTCTGCACATTGAAAAATCGATTTACCTTTTCAGATTTTTACTGAGTGAATGCAGAGACCCACCAGAGGCTGCAGTAGACCTGAAACATTAGACAGAAACAAACGTCCTGCTGGTTTCTGCTTCCACATGGTTGTGCTGTAAGAGATCTTACTCCTGCACATGCAGGCAGTTTTAACAGTAACAAAAGAAAGGCAGTCCCTGCACACTGTTCTAAGGGCACAAATATAGTTGCAACTTTGGAGAAGTGAGTGTAACTCGCGAGTGCTCCTTATCAGTTCTACCTGCTTTTCAAAATACAGCCAAAATATTTGTGCAAATTCTTTAGCTATGAAGCTATAATTAATAGTAATTACTGGATAATGAGAGCAAGCTCATAACTCTATCTTAATTTTAAAAAACAAAACAATACGTCTCTATTTAATCCACTTGAAAACAGAGCTTTCTACGTCTTTGTTACAGTAAAAATGGGGCTCATCAAGTTTCTGCTCTGAAAATGTTCCTAAAATATTTTGTAAACATGCTTTGATTGCTTTAAGTTTAACCCTTAGCAACAGTTGTGAACATTTTACACACTTTTTATTCTTCATCTTATAATAATTCTGGCTGTATTCATGCATATGGCAAGATTTTTTTTGTGTGTGTGCAAGATTATTGATTTTTATTATTTGATCTTGTTACTTCCAGTACGTGAACACTGTGTTCAAACAAGCATTACACCCACACTGTTAAGAGAAAAATGTGCCCTTGAATAAAACTTATTATTATTATTCTTATTATTATTATTCTTATTATTATTATTATTATTATCATCATCATCATCATCATCATCATCATCATCATCATTATTTTTATTATTATTATTATTATTATTATTATTATTATTATTATTATTATTATTATTATGTGTATTAAAAAGAATATTTTTTTCCTGCTTTTGTCCCAACTAAAACATGGTGGCATCATGACAAAAACCTGGCATTTAATGGGTTAAGGTCTTAAAAAAAATTAGAAAATTAGACTGATTTTGGTTTAAAAATTAAGCCTAAAAAATTGAAAATAATATCAGTGTGTAATATTATTGTAGCTACCTTGCGAAAAGCACAATATAGAGCTTAGCAGTATGACTCTAACAATCTGACATATTACAGGCTGTAATAATTCAACACACAAAAAAATATTCATAGTTTATTTAAAATTATTATTTTTTTTATATATCTCAAAACATGATGACATTGTGACAAAAACCTGACATTCAAAAGGGTTAAAATCTTTAAAATGTTATTATTATTTTATATCAATACTTAGGTCAAGTGTAATAAAAAATAGAATGAAAGCAGAATAAGGTATTAATGTTTGATGTCTCTATAGCTTGATTAAAAAATGTGTTTAGTGGTATGAATTTGACATATTAGACCCAGCCCTAACAGTTAAAGGCAATGCAACTTTATTTATAGAGCACCATCCATACATACAGCAATTAATAGTGCTTTACAGAGTTAACAAACAAAGATAATGGGACATTAATAGCACTAAAGACATATAATTATCAAAAGAAGGGCAGAAAAATATCATTTCAAGATATAACAAACAGAGAAATGAAATGTGAAAGAACAAATATACTTTAATTAATAGAACAGAGGAGACAAAAAGAGAAGAACAATAAGAGGAAGCTGAACTTGTGAAAGGGGGGAGGGGTCTCACATTAGCCTTGGCCCGGGGCCTCAAAATGACTAACCTCGCCCCTGCCTGCATGCCTCTTGTCTCTTGTGTCGTCTTAACCTGTTCTGTTCTGCAAAGGCCCACATATGAGCAATGGATTTAACGCACTTTGATTGCTAAAACAGCGCGGAGAGGGCGGACACGGAATTCTTGATCTCTGAAATTGCTCTACAAAATTGCATTTGTTTTTGGTGCGCTTCCATTAAAAGTGTCTCCTCGCGTGTAAACAGCCGTTCCGCACTCAGATGCGCCGCATTAACCCGCGAGGATTATGTGTGTGCAGCTGTGTGTGTGTGTGCAGTTGTGTGTTCTCCGTGCGGGAAAGATTGATGCGGTCCAGTTAGAGAGGCTGAGTGAGACGTAGACTCGTTTTTATGTGGGTTCCTCATATTACAGAGAGGTTCGAGCAGAGGAGAGGACAGCTGAAGGAAGAGCTGAAGGTATCATCACAGTAATAACACTAAATATCAATATTTATCATGAGGGGGCTGAGAAGAAACAGGCTGTCAGACATCTGCGCTCTTTGGACTTTTCCACGTGCGCTATCTCATGAACATATGAAAAGAACATTAAACATGATTAAACTGGGTAAATGATTTCCTGTTTTAAAGCTGATGATCAAACCGTCATGACAATAAGCTTTATTTGTAAAGCCATTAAAACAGTGACGTGCGTTGCATACAGAAGAAGGTGAGATGGTTGAATTTGAGTAACGACAGGCAAACAGGCATATAAACATACATCATTCAAACATATATAAACATACAACATAGATTAATCATACTCGGCAGAATACACAACATAAAGAAACTAGTTAAAGTTAGGGTTGATTGGATTATTCTATTTTATTTTATTATTTATTATTTATTTTGTTTCATATTAATAAATGTATGTTTTATGGGGAAAGTAGTTTTTGTTTTTGCTGCACTTTGTTGAAATTGTACGAGCAGATAGCAATGTCTGGACAAGTGGGTGAAACTATATTGTCATATCATTGCTAACCACATTTATTTACTTATTTCTTTATTATTTCTATTGGGACCTGGTGTTGGCGTATTTATGCAGCAATAAAGTGTTTTGGTTAAAATAGTACAGGTAAAATTAATCACACTGCCTCAGCAGTACTTATTTATTGGCAACTTTCAGAAAGGTGGATGCTACTGCTGTGCATTCCTCAAGTCCACAATGAGGTAAACAATGTACACAACTGAAGTTATTCAGTAAAATGGAGATCCTGTCATATATTACTCAGTTAAATTATTACTGAGGTAAAAGTACTGGAGTACTTGATTTTTTAGATACATGATTACTAAAAGTAATGAAAAAGCATCTGAACATATTTTCAAATTGCATGAGTCCAGTCAAGAACAGGCCACTTTTTAATATATTTCGTTTATTCAGAAAACATCATTTACATTTAGTAACTCAAGTCACAAAATCAAACAAAATATAAAGCCAATTTAACCATAGGGCAGGTGTAACACTTAGATAAGCAACTGTGTCAGCTGGTGACTTTCAGCTGAATATTTCCATGGATGTTGTTGATAATACAGATGTTAAAGGCATCTGCAATCTATTAGCAATTCATTACATCCACAATAAAATGGCCCATTAACAAGAGCTCCTTTTTTTTAACATACAGCAATTGAAACTGTAACTATAACCCCCCACTCAGCTCAGAATTACTTGACATGGTCTTTAGCTAATATTGTAGCACCAAACAGACAAATCCAAAAGATATGACTTAACTGACCCATGACCAAACTCAAACTGAAGTGCTTAAGTCATTTCAGCATCCTATCCTCTGTGTTACCATGAAGACACATGCCATCAGGTGCCCCAACACCTCACAGACAAACCAAACAAACACAGATTATCATTTTTTAGACCAGGGATAAGAAAATAAAATAAAATTCATCAGTTTATTTAAATGAAGGAGTAACAAGAACTTCAGTAAGTGAACAATTGAGTAATATTTCAAATCTTCCCAAATAAGAATTATTTTAAAGTAAAGTACAGATACTCAGAAACCGTACTTAAATGTAGGAAATTTATTGTGTTTCTAACCACTGCTAATGTGTTGACATCTTCACCTGCTTGTCCAAACACTGCTAACATGGAAGTGCAGTATAGACAGAGCTCTCTCTCTCTTTCTCTCTCTCTCTCTGTCCTTTTCTCTGTCTTATAGAGAAACTTGTTGTTTTCTTGTAAACAAAATATTTGATAGAAAATTCAAAGAGAGAGCAAGGATTTCCCCCAAAATGTCAGCCCTTAGAGTACAACAGCTGGGGGAGCCCCAATTTCCTTTAAAATAAATTTACATTTCAAGGATATTTTAATATATTTGATTTATATAATTTTACACCCTACCGAATGACTGTGACTATATGTCGAATGAAAGTCATTTTATGATGATGTTTTTGCTAACATTTGCAAAATGTACTATTTGAAATCATTTTAGATATTTCTCATTGAAGGCTGCTCCTCTTCGGTGTCTCCGGACCCCTTTGGGGTTCCTGACGTCCACTTTGGAACCACTGATATAAAAGAATGAGAAATGAATATCAATAAAAACAGGAGAATTATTCTGAAGAATCATACATATCATTAACATTCAAGGAAATTTAAATGAATAATCAGAGATATTTTTCTATTTTTGTCATCAGTATGATATCAAATATAGCAGGATAGCATGTTGGTAGTATGTTTTTTGTCTGTCTTGAAAAAGAGTCATATCACTGGGTAAGAGTCAGGTGATCTCTAAATTTCATTTTACAGTTTTTAATTTCAACTCAACTGACCAACATTTTTTCCTCAACTATAATCGAAAAATGGAGATGTCTTACTTTTGTAATCACTGATAATGATGAATAAATACTGCTTTATAGTTTTAGTCATCATCGTCAGCTACAGACTTAAAGTCTCACGCCATCTGAACCTGAGGCACACAGACTGTGTTAAGAAAATAAAACAGTGATTCAAAACATGTATTATTTTCTGCATCATCATCACTTGTCCTAACTCACACAGACTGGAAGTCCAGTACCATGTGAACCTGAAGCATACAGACCGTGTTATGTCTCCAGACTACCGCCGGTTAAACCCGCAGTCTTGGCCTCACACCTCCTCACAGACTCTCCCTCTCCTCCTCTCTAGAATCAGTAGACTCCTGTCTCCGTCACTGCTGCTGCGCCTCCTCTGTCTGTCTGCTCCTCTCCCTGCAGACCCTGCTCCGCTCCATTTCCTGAACTTTTCACGCTGTACCACATGTAGACTTTCCTTCCCTGCGTCCCGGCAGATTGCGGCTGAGGAGCATAAAGGACGGTCTGCTGCAGACAGAGGAGGAGGAGGAGGAGGAGGAGAGAGAGGAGTCCTCGCTCGGACGCTTTCTTTGTGCGGCTGCAGAGAAACCCATTTAGTCCCAGGCGGTGGTCTATTCAGCGGACTCCCCCTGACATCTGCCAAAAGCCCCCTCTAAGCAGCACTGTCTGGAGGACTAGATCAATGGCTGTCCTGTTAATTGTATAATAGACCTACTTATGGACCTCTGCTGGAGGGGCACAATCGTTTAGGGTCCAGCACGTCTGATTCTGTGGGAGCCAAACAGGCCTAAATACCTTTAATTGCGCGCGCCTTGATGAAAAGTCGATGGGAGTTAAAGCGGCCGATCACTAACAGAGCTTAAATCCATCTGTACTCGTTTATTTATTTATTTCCTCCATTTGTCTCCACAAATCACCTGCCAGGGGGGAATGGGAGCGATATTAGTTTTGTTTGTGATCCAAGGACGGGAGGGAAGAGAGGGGCTCTGGAGAGAGGCATGATCTGTAAAGGCTTCATATCAACCATATTTATTGTGTTACATTAAATCTCATCACACGCTTTAATCGAGGGTGCATGACAGCTGAGTTTACAGTGTGTATATATCCCCCTCTAAGCCCCCCTACCTATCAGAAAAAAAACACATTTAAATAAAATTGGAGTTTATGTATGATTTGATTTTGTTTTAATTACAAAAGCTGCTCAGTTACTGTAACTTTAGTAAATTAGTTACTCCCTAACCCTCCCCATCACTTACTGTTCAGCCAAGAGGAATCACTGCATCCAGATGTGGTTAATTATCTTAAGGCACTGCAGCTAAAAAAATTAAACCGTTCAAACGTACGATAATAATCAACTTTACTTTTATATCCCCTTAAGAGCAAAGTGCAGAAGAAGACAATACATATGTTACACCAAATACAAACAAAAAAACAATATCAGACATACTTAATAAAAATACAATAATCTGTGATCAAATCACACACAAACACAAATGTATCAGGGATGGTTCATGGCTGGGTTTGTATGTCTGTTAGTGTGAGGAAAAAGTGTTTTTATGAAAAATAAATATATTGTCCTATGGGACTAATGTTTTTTCAATGATTTTTTTTTTTTTTTTTTTTTAAGAATTCTAATTTTAAAAGACGGATTGAAAACGTTTTGCAGTGCTTACAGATTTATGCCACAGCTGCCCTAAACGAACAGCATTGTTCTTACAAAAAATATTTTTTTATGCTTCTGTAATGGTTAATATATTTTTAATGAAATATATTACCCATAAATTTTCCAATTTACAGTTAAATAAAAAAAATAATGTCAAATTAGAGTTATTTACTTGCACTCATGAACAGAAAAACTAATTTTAGTGGTTGAATGATATGCTTGATTAATTTCTGATTTCTCAGAGAAGTCCACTGAGCTCAAATTTGGGTATAAAAATGTGAATTCAGTTTAAAAACCTTGTTTCCTCTTAAACGTATGTCCAATAATATTAAAATTTTCAGTTTAAAGCAAGTTTTGAAAGATTTCTAAAATATTTAAGTTTTCTCGTCTTCATGGGTGGTCCTATAAATTTGTTGCGCACTATATGGATATGGAGTTGGGGGTCCCACACTTTTCAGCCAGGGACCCTAAGAAATTACTTTGCAAAGCAAAGGCATTTGTATGATTCCATGTTTGTCTCAAGAAGATCAATCTGGCAAATATATTTAAGTATATATATTTATTAACAGCTTTATTAACAAAAAGGCATGTTTTGCATCTTTTATTATTAACTTTTACTGATGAGGTTTGCAGTGTGTTTGAACATGATATTAAAGTTTTTTTTAAGCCTTTTCTCGAGTAAATGCAGGTTTAAGCAGTTAGAACACATTTGTTTGAACAAACATGATGTGCTGCATATGATCATGTGTCATTTGTTAATTTAAATGCATGTATGGTCTGGAGACCTCGACAACAGAATTGTGCTTTGAATTAGTGAAGTTGTCTGAATCTGAATCTAATTCTGAAAGCCCCAGATTTTCTAAAACTCCCTGATGTTGTGCTACAGACATTCTGTTAGTTTCCACAATGGAAGTCCATAAACTGGTAAAAGGGCATGTTCCTTTAATTCTATGATTAGAATCCACACTGAGAGGAAATCCACCCAGCCTGTTTCACTTCAGACAGTTAAGAAATGCATAGTTTATTTTAAGCAATCATCTTGATAATTGTTCTAATTTTATTGATTTTTTGTTAATTTGGAAAATGAATCCTTCCTTTCTGATTAATCTCTGTAAACACTCTCCCTGACACAGAAAATGAAAGTTTTGATGCCGAATTACATAATGGCAATGCATTTTCTACTTGAAATAAATCTAAGCCTCTATATCTCCTCCAGCAACGTAAACCAATCCTGTGCACGAGCTCACCTGCAGTATTTTACGCGTATATCCATCTCCAAACAGCACTCCTGTCATGGCGCCAAATATATATGAGATTAAACAAACACATTAAGATGTTTAACGTGGGATAATTTAGGCATGAAAAGCTAATAAATCAGAGCACGGAATGGCACAGGATTGAATTGAATTGTAGTCTTTCCGTGCGTGTTTTGCTCAGCGCGCGCATGTTGAGGAGCGTGCGTAAAAGTGTTAAAAAAAATAGATGGGGGGAGTCACGTCGCTGACATTTCCAGGCTCCCGCTCTGATTGGCTCTTATTTGAGGAAGCTCACGGGTTCTTTCAACTAATAAGCGCCTCCCCGTCGCTCTAAAGGACATTATAATGCAAGGAACCTCCTTTTTTAAGCACAAACCGAATTTTCCTTCATTTAGACCATATATACTTTTTTAAATTGACCCAAAGTTGTGGGATTTGTTTGGGAGCGCAGTTCACCCTGGAGCGGTACGCCATGCTCTCTCACGCCGACCTCCTGGATGCTCGGCTCGGTGAGTTATCGTCGCTAAACTCCGGCCCTAAACTCCAGTGTAAGACTTCAACTTCTTCTTCACCTTGTGCTCAGAAAGATAGATAGATAGACCGTGTGCGTAATCGTGTTTACTGCTAAATGCTATATTGTTCCCAGTGCCTATTCTTTAATAATCTTAATTTATCTGGAATGATTTGACAGCTAAGATTAACGTCTCAGACCGCATTGATTTTGTTTGTTGTATTCTTGACATTAATCCGCTTGTCATAGAGAAAGTTATCTTATGTAATCTTTATTTAAAGCTGCTGCGCGGTGAGATTCTCCGCGTATTGACTCTCCTCCTCTTCCTCTCAGGGATGAAGGATGCTGCAGAGTTACTCGGACACAGAGAGGCTCTGAAGTGCCGGCTGGGTGGAGGAGTGCCGGACCAGGGGCATCCAGGAGACATGGCCCCCGGTTCGGACTCCGTTGAGGGCACCACCCTGCTGCCCGGGGAGGACATCTCCTCTGTGGGCTCAAACTCTGGCGGCATGCCGGTGAACGGGAAGGAGCCGGAGAAGCAGCAGCAGCAACAGCAGCAGCAGCAGACTCAGCAGCAGAGCTCCAGTCAGACCTCCAGCCAGCAGAAACAGAAGCGGCACAGGACGCGATTCACTCCAGCGCAGCTGAACGAGCTGGAGCGCAGCTTCGCCAAAACCCACTACCCTGATATCTTCATGAGGGAGGAGCTGGCGCTGAGGATCGGCCTCACTGAGTCCAGAGTTCAGGTAAATACGTCTTCTTTGAAACAGAATATTGCAGAATGGAGACTCTGATGTGGCTGGGTGGGGCTCTGGTCTAGATTTATTTTGAGGGGTTTCCATTAAAAATCGCTTTAAATTCATCAGGTGAAGATTGCGCAAAATAGATTTAAAGAAGCAGATAATCTAGCAACATGTTTGCCTGACTGAGTGATACAGGGGCCACTTGTTTCAGTTTTTATTTTGCTCCTACTCAGGCGTATTTCAGAAAGTTGTATCCTGAGTATATCTCAGCATAATTTTGAATACATTGATCGTTCTGTTTTGGATGAAAATGTATGGAAACTGCGTATTTAGTAAAATATCAACAATAACATTAACTTTAAAAATTGTATCTGTAACACTGTGTCCTTTATAGTATAAGGTTATTATCTTTTTTGCCCCCCCGTCACGTTGTTGGTGGCTTGGGTCTGCATTTTACCGTGGACAGAAACCTAAATAGAAAACTTGACAGGGAAAGGCACGTCTGCATAAAACGTAAAAAGAAGATGCGCAGCCCTTCTGCCTCTTTAAAAGATGTCACCAGTTACAGCAAATAAATAGTACAACCATTCTTACCACTTCAGCTTTTTCAAAATAAATGTTTAAATAAGAATTCCCACGGTTTATTTGGTTTGTTTTCCATTAAAATGTGTGGTGGTCTGCAGTGCAGTCTAGAGACTGGTGCAGAGAGCTCTGTCCAGGGTGCTGAAAGTCGTTCATTGTAAATACCGAGAGGCAAACAAGCCTTTGGTTTGAAACGTTTTGGTGGCCCCAATAAACAACTTATAGTGGCGTCTGCATTTCTCATCCTCGAAAATCATTCAGGCCTCTTAAGAACTGAGATCGTAATGATATTTACCAGCCTTATTTTAGCTGTTCTCTGCCCCATTTTGGGGACTTTTGCTTTCTTAAGTGCTTAACGAGACCAACACAGATGTAAAAATGTATTTAGTAATGTGAATATAAAAGGATATCCACATAAAAAATGCCCAAGAACTTTTAAAGTGCACCTGAGGAAAAAATAAATGTAGAAAGAAAAATGATATAAGTTCTTGTTTAATTTATTGTCATTATATATCATTACTGTGAAATTTAGATTTTAAGCTAATATGATTTAACAGAGGCAAAAGTGTCACATTCATGGGAACAGAGGTGCATATTTACTGACTAGAAATAAGAGATTAGAGCAAAAATGTATTTATTGATTGCCAAAAAATACCCAAAGTTAAAGCTGGACAATAAGTCTAACTACTAAATACTGGTTTACACTCAGATGCTGCCCTCTAATACCGTAACCTTCTTGGAATACTAACTTACTTTTCCCTCTTTATTCGTATGTCAGGATTATTTCTTCATCCACTGACCTTTTTTCTATGCTTGCTGCCTTAATGCTCCCTTACCAGTAGACTTAAAATTAGGAATCTGCCTCCCTGACATCCCTGTGCTTATACTTCCCTGCTCTCTGAAATTAAAAGTGTGTGCCCTGGTCATTAAAGTGAATTTAGGTAAAATAAAATAAAATTCAAGCATTGAAAAAAACCCAAAAGAAAATAGCATAAAGTAGTGTAAAACGGAGGGCACCGAAAATAGTGTTAAATAAATGATAAACCTTGATTCTTCAGCGGCACCAATTTGAACGCGATTTTCAGTATAGGAATGTGTGCCCCATGTTTTGTTTTACTTTGTTTTTTTGAAGATGGTATTTTGATTTTGATATATTTGGAAATATAAAGACAGAAAATGAAACGCTGTATGATGACATTTCTAACATGATAATACGAGGCTCTAATAAACCAAACACATCATGAACCAATTTCAGTCTTATTTATAACAGTGAACGGGTTATTAAGCAGTGATGTGAAATTCATGCAAATGATCCCAGTGAAAGTAATAAAAGCATTTTCATCATTAGACTTCTTAATAATCAATCCTCTATTTTCTCTCGCGCGCTCAGCAGCTCCGGATCTCGCGTGCCCTCTGTTTGTAAACATTATGGTCAAGCCGTGCGGGTGCAGCCCTTAGTGGGCGTGTTTCTCTTTTGGCGCGCGTGCCTCCACAGCCTCTCTCTTTCTAAAATGCTATATCAGCGACGTCTTAATAGGGCCTCCAGAATATATTGTACTTTTTTAATGGAATGAGAAATTGCATTTTCTTTCCCCTCCAGTGTAATGGGTTTGGGCGACGTTTCACGGATGGCTGGGCGGAATGAGAGCGAGGTTTCACTTTTAATACGGAGGCATCGACTCACGGCCCCGCGCGCGCATTAATCACGACCGAAGATGATGAAATCTTCAGAGAGACGCGCGTGCCTTTTTGAAACTGTGACCGTGGGAGAGTTTGTTTGTGTTTTTGCGCTGCGGGTGGATAGGTGGGTTGTATTTCGATGTAAAATGTGTTCCTTAAAATAAACAGTGAAGGCTAATTAAAGCTAAAATGCCTTAAAATAAAATATAAACGGGACAAATTGATCTGCTCACTGCTGTTTAATACAATAATAGTACCCTAAAATGGCGGCCTTTGTCTTTTCAAATGATCTCATAATGCTTGTGGATTTATTTGAACGAGATTGTGTATTTTCCTTTTCCCATTATTGTTAATATGATTATCATTGTTGTTTTTATTACCATTATAGTTATAAATATGGTTATTTTTATTTATTATTATTATTATTATTATTATTATTATTACCTTTGCCAAGGAGGTTATTCTTTTTGCCGGCGTTTGTAAGTTTGTGAACAGAATTACTAAAAAGCTTTTGAGCAGATTAGAATGAAAATTTCAGGAAAAGTAGGCCATGGCATAAAGAAAACGTGATTACATTTTGGTAGTGATCCTGATCCAGATGCGGATCCAGGAATTTTTAAAAGAATTACTTTACATTGCGAGATAGGGCAGTTTTCCACATTTTTGCCAATAGCTCAACAAATTCTCAACATATTTTGCTTAAAATTTTAAGGAATTTTGGCCATGATACAAAAAAGAAGTGATTAGATTTTGGTGGTGATCCGAATCCGGATCCGGATGGTGATCAAGTAATTGTTCAACCATTTATTAACAGTGCTAGACAGGGCTGTTTCCCACATTTTTGACAATGACTGGCTCCTCAGTGAAGGAATTGTTTGGCGAAGGGTTGTGCTCTCGGAGCACTTCTAGTTATTAGTATTCTTCTTATTATTTTTCTTATCATTATTATTATTATTATTATTATTGTTGATATTATTATCAGGGAACTTTGACAATTAGTCACCGATACTGTAAGCCATAGTGTTTATAGCCTAAGAGAATTTTGCAACACCCGTCCCCACAGGGGCTTTTATGAAAATAGAATATTCTGTATGAGAACATAAATTAAATGCCTAAAAAAGAAAAAAAAGTACATCATGAAACACACTTACAGTGACAGAGTTACTAAACAGACACACGAGTATGGGTTTGTTGCCAGGATTTGGTAGATATCCTGAAATAACTATAATGGCATAATGACTGTTATCGTTTTTAAAAAGGAAGCTAAAAAGTGTGGCGCACATCAGTAAAGGCCATATTAAGAGTGGCGTGGGCTGCAGGTGCACTGAAGATACACCATTTAAGAGTACTGTTGATGTTCCTTAATCTAACACTGATGGATTTTTTCAGTAGACATTTCTTTCATGTTGTTTTGGGGTCAACTGAACAAAGTTTGGAGTGGTTTTCCGTCGTTATTGGTTATAATTTCTGCCCAAATGTCCAAATGTTCTCTTACAGGTTAAATTATACTCCCAGATCTTTTTCTGGAACACTGCTGGAGTCTTGAAAAGCAGAATTTTGTCTTTTCCGTGCATAAAGATGCATAAAAATAATGAATTGCCAATTGTTGTTCATTCTTTTTGCCCTAACTTGTTAAAATTACACATTGGTTAGATCACAGGATCCTGAGCAAGTAGTTTTCCTGAGGGAGAGGACCCTAAATCAGAGTAAATTACACCAAGGAAAAAGGACTCATTGTCAAACAAGGCGCTGTTGTAGTTACCTTCTTGCAAAGATTAGATAAAATAACTGCTTATATCCTTGTTTATTTTGTATTATTATTATTATAGTGCTAGGACTGTTTTTCTACCGATCTACAATAATCGTTATAATGCAGGACATGGCGCCTCAATGAGCCTAAATGCTCGTGCGTAATAAGACCTGCGCTGCCACAGCATCGGCATTTCAGTACCTCGTTATTGTACTCCGTCTGTCATTTAACACGTGCGGCTGAAATTGTTTGTCCCTCGGTTTATTCCTCTCAGGGCTCACGGTGCTGTCTCTCTTTCCACAGGTCTGGTTCCAGAACAGACGCGCCAAGTGGAAGAAAAGAAAGAAGACCACCAATGTTTTCCGCGCCCCGGGCACCCTACTCCCCACCCCGGGCCTGCCTCAGTTCTCCGCCGCGGCCGCCATGGAGAACAGCCTGTGCTCCTTCCACGCCAACGACTCCCGCTGGGCCACGGGGATGCCGGGCGTGTCCCAGCTTCAGCTCCCTCCAGCTCTGGGCCGTCAGCCTGGCATGCCGCAGTCGCTGTCACAGTGCAGCCTGGGTCCCGGCCCTCCACCTAATTCCATGGGTCTCTCCAACGGCCTGTCCTCTAACGGCTCCGGCCTGCAGTCCCACCTCTACCAGTCGCCTTTCCCCGGAATGTCGGCCTCCCTCTCCGGCCCCACGAACGTATCGGGCTCCCCTCAGCTGTGTAGCTCCCCGGACAGTGACATGTGGAGAGGGACAAGCATCGCGTCCCTGCGGCGCAAAGCTCTGGAGCACACAGTGTCCATGAGTTTCACTTAATGACTTCTTAAAAAAAATCCTCCTCTACACAGTCCCTCTCCTCTCTGTTTTTATTCCCGCTATTTAGATCCAAACGAGCGAGCCAATCAGGCCTGAAGTGTGAGAAAACGGAGACTGTGCGTGACTTCGTCTAGACTCAAAAGAAATGGACAGCACTGATGGACATACGGGGAACATATCTTGGGTTTGGGGTTATTTATCTTGTTAATTCAAAAGGATTTTATCAACTATTGATGATGAATACTATTGTAATGATCGCTAGACTATAGGCCCGAACTACTGAGAGCCTAACAATCGTCGTATTTACGTTTTCACTGCGTGCGTCTTTACGCACACATTATTGTGTTCAGGTGAAGTTGTGTTACGTCAAACGGTTATTTATAAAAATGATGGGGTATACAGCCGAGCACACGCTCACTCGCACACGGTTAGTGGGCTCATTGGAGTGGGTCTCAGGCATGCACTGTGCACGTGGAATTAAACGCTTGAATGACTTGTGGAGAAAATGGAGCCCACTCGGATACTCAGATTGAAAGAGGTACTTAGAGCACCTCGCTCTCTCTCCTGCATCAAATCTGAAAAGGAGAATAAACAGTGATCTCTCAGTATAGGCCTACTCTGTTTCAGGATGTTTTGTGTAGATAAAACATTCTTGCTATGTACCCGCTGGTCTTTTTTGTGACATGTTTTAACTTATTGTATGTGCTATTACTTACACATT
This sequence comes from Cetoscarus ocellatus, assembly GCA_037902135.1. Taxonomy (NCBI): domain Eukaryota; kingdom Metazoa; phylum Chordata; class Actinopteri; order Labriformes; family Labridae; genus Cetoscarus; species Cetoscarus ocellatus. Next base: position 3,182,094 of record JBAMNC010000412.1, read on the forward strand.
TCTTAAATGTTTGATCTTACATCGAAATGCACCACATTGACGGGTTTGTACCGATTTAAAATGAACAAACGAACAAATAAAAGTAATTTTCAAGAATGTCATCACAAGAATCATTCATGTCTCCGTTAAACTAGTGACATTTTTGCTTCTGTAGACTTTGATAGACACTACTCTTGTTTACTGGGGAGGCAACTGGGACAAGAGGCGGCGTAGTGTTTGTGAGCACGTGCAGAGGCATGGATTCACTTTATATATTGTTTGACTTTAGACTGAGGGTGTAAGAAATGATCAATACACCGTTCATGATATTTTGCTGTGCAATACTGTATCTATATTTGACGGCACAATATTGATTATTTATCAGTTGATAACATATATTTACATTTGTTTTATAATATAGTTTTGTAATTGTGTACTTCTGTTACACCTGCTCTTATTGCTGCTGTCACTGGGACAGACAAAAATGTATCCATGCTGCAGGGACCGCGATTTACATGAAAAATCACTGATTATGAACTGTATTTTTCATGTCTGTAATATTTGGGGTTCCTAATACCACGTATATTTCTAATAGACTATTTAGTAAAAAAAGAAAAAAAAAGAAGGCGATATTGTCTCTTGCTTATAGAATTGTAATATTGTCATGTATTGTATCTTCACTCCTGTATCCCAGTATGAGTATCACCACATTCTTACCAACACACACCCCTACTGCTGGCAGTCAAGTATCAAATAGATGTTTTATTCCTCTGCCTATTTCTTAACTTAAAATAGAAACTCAACAAAGTGGAGTTTATAGGCCCATTTATCTGAATTCTTTAAGGACACTGATGCATGTATGTAACATGTCCCAACTTAAATTAAATCACTTTAAAATGCAGCACAATTCATGTACAATTAAAAATACATTTTTAGCTAAAGTGGAAATTTGCACGCAATGTTTCTGAATCAAGGCTTCACCTAAAAATAAGATTTTGCAAATTTGGGGTTGTGTAAGGGATTCTCTGGAATATGTAATGGGCTTATTTATATCCCACACCTGTCTCATGAAATGGACAAAATAACCGTCTGTAATTCAAGTACCCTCAAAGAATTTGTGCAAATTAGATGATTTGCAGGAGTTTGCCATCTCTTTTAATGGATAAATTAATCTCTTATGTACCTCTGTTATGAAATTGAAGCAGATTTTAAGTTTGTCATTTTTACAAAACATATCAGTCTTTTCATTAAGACTGATGTTTCAATGAGAACATACAGTATTTAAAATGTAATGAAGTATAAATGGGTTAGCAACCTAAAGTACCATCATAGAATTTATCCTACATTGTAATGAACAGAAAACTCCAGCAGCCTGCTATAACAGACAGCATTTTACCTTAGCTCTACCTTTGACAAACTAAATGGCCAATCACTGACCAGAAATTTGCAGGGGCACCTTGGATGGCCAATCATATATCAAAGTGGGGCAATGCCCCCTCTGGCCACTCAACTGGACGTGTCCCTGCCTGTAGCCTGTTGCTGTAATTTTGAATTAAATGTCGAGGATTTCTTTGAATTTCCATTTAATTGATCAAAAATCTTTATTAAGCTTCAAACATCTACTGAACAGAAAATGTAAGTGTAATATGTATGTCCCTTTGATTCAGTGGGCGTAAAGTGTTCAGTGACCTGCATATTTATTAATTTCTCTCCTCAGACTGTGAGCTGACAGGGTTAAAGGGCCTCAGAGTGTGACTGCTCTCATGGTGGCAGACAGCAGCGGTAAAGATGTCAGCACTGTGATGTGACGGTCACTGATTTTAACCATGACGGTCATCCCACTCAGAGGGCTGGATGGACTGTAACTAAACAGGAGACAGAACAGGCCTGTAAAGTGAGTCTGTGTCTACAGTACAGCTTATATAACTGCTTTTATTCAGCTGTGGTTTAGGGTTGATCCTGGCTGCTATAAGGGTGTACTTAGTAATGCAGAAATGACAGTGTTGATTAGTTAAAGCAAAATTAAACAATGTCTTGTGTGAGGGATTCAGCTTGAAGGCATCAAATTTAAGACTATACATATAAGAGTGGTCACAATACTACAATTTTGAAATTGGATATATCCATCCATTCATCCAGTCTCCACCACTTATCCCTTTAGGGGCGGTAGGGGGCTAAAGGCTATCTTAGCAGACATTGGATGAGATGCGGGGTACACCCTGGACTGGTTACCAGACAAAGCACGCACTGAAAACAGTACAGAAACCTCCTTGGTGGTCTAACTAAAAAAAAAACAGAGATATTTTGGTACTGAAATACTTCCAGTGTATTCATGAAGTTCAGATAGTACACAAAAGTCTGCCTGCAAATTTTGTTGATGTATTTACCTTTAATAATCAGGTAAAATTAAAAAGAACTACAGCCTAGATTTCAGATGGATTTCTTCTTAAGGGGCAGAACTGATCAGAATTGCTGTGGCTAATGTATGGACAAGGATCTCATACAAACCCACTTCAGAAATACTAAACTAACCCTTAAATGTCTCCAGAGTCCTTAGACATTATTATAGTTGAAAAGTTAACCACATAGAGAGATAGTTAGCAGTTTCACTAGTGAATTCAGCACCAGCTTAATGACACCAGTTCAGTATACCAGAACATGAAGATGATTAAAAGCTTAAATATATGTTATAATCTATGAAGCAGTGTTCTCCTGTGGCCATTTTTAACAATAACAGCTTATTTACATACACTTGAAAACTTACTTAATATGGTAGTTATTTGTAAAAGAAAAGACTTGAGAGGAACACACTTTGCAAGATGTCATGAAAACATACACCAATAGGCTTCTCTCAAGACCAAAACACAGCTGTTATGTTTGGGGGCTATCTTTTACCTGTCAGTCAGCATCCTAACAAAACAATGGATAAAAATTAACTAAAAATATATATTTTTAAAAATCGGAGTGAAAAAAATGATGGATTAGGTTGAGTAAGGTGTCTCCTAGACCCTTGGTTCCCAGCCTGGGATCCAGGTGCCCCCAGTGGGGGTGTCTGAGGGTCTCGGGGGGGGGAAGGCTCTGTCAGCTTTGAGGTTGTAAAAATTTGCTGTATATATTTAATCAAAAACAATAACACACAAAAGGTATGCTCACTTTAAAGGTGTTTGTACAAAAAGTTGGTTTGTAAGCCCATAATTTTTTGATTTTATCCATGAAAACGTAAAATTGATGTTTTAAATGCATAGCAACTTAGAGGCCCAAAAAATATAAGAAATCTGAAATGTGTGAGTAATGCAAAAATAATATTTACCATGACTCTGCTTTAACAACTGAATTAGCTGTAGCATCAGTAAAAAATAAACAAGTATAGTAGTTTTCAATGTCTGGCCAAACCCAATCTCTAAAACTTTTCAGGAAAAAAACACTTTGAATTGGTTTTTTTTCTTCGTTTAATTGGTTTTGAATATATTATAACCACTGACCAACATGGACGGTGACCAATAGCACTGATCATTGAAAAAGAAATTTAAAAAATGGAGATAAGAGGTTTTATCCCAACAGCAACAATATTTTTTTGTTAATTAGCGGGAAAATTATTAATCCATCCAGACACGTAATTGCTCCACAGCGGTTGATCTTGCATATTTTTATTGTTTCTTTGTTATACTTTTGTAGAGTAGAAAAAAATATAAAGACACAAAGTCCCCGTAATGGTCTCTCTTTTTCACCTTTTATCAGGTGACATTTATCTCTAAGCCTTCATTACTTGTCCATCAGTTCTTTAATAAGGAAAAACTTGTTTGTGTCCCTTTAATTTAAACAATGCTGATGTGAGAGGTAATGTCAGTAAACTCAGCTCCCCCAGAGGTAAATACAATTTTTCCATTATGAGAGTGAGCGGTCCTCACTGTGAGTGTCAAAGATTAGAAGTGTCACAGCGGCTCTGATTACTCACTGTGTTAACCTCATCTGGCTGTCTGCGCTGAGGCCAGTCTTCGGTCACGGGATGCTAATTGATGAGATATGGCATTACCATAAGCAGTCCCACCGCCTGTAAACTTCTAATTGGACTTTCTGTAACAATGCAGGGGGGTTAAACAAAGGATTAATCATAATTAACAAAAGTATATTACTCTCTCATATTAAACAGTTGGTTTCCACCTTTTCTATTAACATACATTTGTTTTCAGTAATTTAGTGAATTACTGAAAATACCAACCCAAATCAAGACCCTGGAAAAAATCATTTATTCTTTGTGCTTTCACATATCTGCGGGAGTGTTTGGAGTTTACCTTCTGTTAGGTATAATTGGATTAAAGTGAGTGGCATAAAGTTTTAAAACACAATAAAAAATACATTATTCTCTAAACTACTAACCTTTGTACTATGCAGAAAAGTGAGTCTATCAGACTGTTAGTACACTCACACACTGATACAGTGACCAGACCATGCTGTGTTTTTCAACAAAGTGGAATAAAGCTCATTACAGTAAATCAAAGAGGCAAAAACTTCTGCTAATGAGGAGACTTTGTTTTTATTAACTTTATATCAAAGTCAAAGAGAAGTACAGAGCCTCACACTGTCCCTTATTTTATATCTTGGTTCATTTTTTTAATGTTTAGGCCATGTACTTTTTACTGCACCTTCATTTTTGAAGGTAAATGTCCCCCCGACTCAAGAATGACATGATTTGATTTTGGAGGTCAAAGGTCAATATAATTGGTCCTCATGTTCAACCTGTGCTTGTGAATGTCATAGCTCAAAATGCTTTGAGGTATTCTCCCCACATTTTGCACAAATGTTTAATCGAGAGGGAGGTGCACTGATTGCAATTTTTGGGCACGAGGTTAAAGGTCGTTGGGCCTCATGCTCAGCCCTTGATTGTACTTGTGATATTTCTTGAATGCTTTGAGGGATTTTTGTCAGACTTTGCATGAGTGTCTACTAGGACTCAAGGGTGAACTGATTGGATTTTGGAGGTGAAAGCTCAAGGTCATCCAATCTCAGAAGACCGCCTCCTCAAACCACCTCAGCCTTCCTCACCCACCACTGTACTTTCCCTGTCTAACACTTGCATACATTGCAGGACCTTGAACTATTAGGCAGATTAATTTGATCATGATATAACCTCTACTCTATGCTGTTTTTTCTCTATGCTATTTTATTTGCATTTTCCACATCACACTTACTGGCTACTTTATCAGGTACACCTCGCTGGTACCATTATGCCTTTTGAACTGGCCCAAATATCTTTGGGATTAGTTTAATAAGGTGCTGGAAACTGTCCTCTGAGATTGTGGTTCATATTGACATGAGCATGGCACTGTGACAGGGTGATGCATTTAAACTATGCTCAGTTGGTACTAAGAGCCCAAAATGTGCCAAGAAAATATCCCCCATACCACCACCAGCCTGAGAGTATGCCATTGAACTACTGCTTTATAAAGTGGCTTCAGACAAAATTTGTTAGGATTTAATGCTATACAAATAAACCATTTCATGTTAAAAGTCACTTTGATCACTTTTCTTCACCATTCTGACACTTTGAACTTTATCAGGTCATCTTGACCAAATCTACATGCCTAAATGCATTAAGTTGCTGCCATGTGATAGGTTGATTAGCTATTTGTGTAAATGAGCAATTGAATAGGTGTACCTGATAAAGTGGCCAGTCAGTACGTTTTAGTCCATTTAATTGAGTTTATTCTGTATGGTGTTTGACATATTGGATCATCATATTAGATCAGGGAATGAGGATGGGGTAAGAAAATGTATTTGACAGAGCATGTACTTTTCCTGGCTATTAAGGTGTAAGAAATAGTTGCCATGTGGTACATAACCCTCTGAGATTAACCTGGCAACCAGACAATTTTCTCACATTTGTTGCTTGGTGGATGTTAATTATGGACCCTGTCTAACATTTATCTGTCTCTCAGTCTGTTGTGGTAGTTCCTCTGACACATTATAAGGTAGGTTTGTTGTTACCAAAGCCACAAAACTTTTTCTGTCTCCTCATCTTGCTCAGATTTCTAACTCTTTGCCATTTGGTTTGTTTACATTTGCGACTGTTGCACATGCAGAGCACTTCCTGTTCTCACTGGTCAGAGAGAGCAGACAGATAATCAAACATGTTACATTTTTGTTGTGAGGCTCTGTGGCATCCCAGATGTCATTCAGTATGACATACTTAAGGGGATAAACTGACCGATTTTCAGGGCCAAAGCCCTAAAACTGCGTTAAAGCTGATTCTGCTTAAAATATAAGGTCTGACCTTGGCTTAAAGCAATGTGCAAGAGTTTGCTTGAAAATGTTTGTGCATTAATAAATCCTCTGGTTGACAGACAATAGGTTGTGGAGGAGGGAAAGGCCCAACAGTTTTCTGATGTCACCAAACTCAGGCGGGAATCCCCAGCTTGTGTCCTAATCAGCCATGTCAGCATTTGCCTTAGCAGCATGTGATTTGTGTAAAATCCCTTTGTAGTGTTTAAAGGTTATGGTAGGGGTGAAATAGTCATCCTGAGGTTCTTTAGTTCCTTTATTTGTGGCTCTAAATTTTTCCTATTGAATGAAATCAAACTGGCTTGCTGGTTTTAACATTAAGGTTGTCTCCTGTGGCTGCTTGTTTTGTCAAGGTGAATTAGCCATTAGAATTTCAACGGGGGTCCATACTACCACTCCGCTCACACACGAGTTGAAAAGTAAATCTGTTAGATATTTCTACCTTGACCTGAAAAACAGGTTGTCTCTTGTTTTTATCTGTTGAGTTTTGCATTCTGTGTAAAGTCAGGAGTGTTACATTAATAGTTGAACAACCTTCAACCTTCAAGAAGTTCTAACAACACGTTTTAAAATCAGGCATTGAGAAAGAAGTGTCTTTTTTGCTGCTTTAATAACTATTTACTTCATGATGCTCTAAAGTTTTTCATCTACTTTATATTTACCTCAACACCATCCACTCCTGCTCAAACCTAGGCCATCACTTCTGCAGACTGAGAGCATCAAGCACACACACCCTGCACAGGCATGTAATTACACAATGCTGCATGACAGCAGTTGATCAAACATAAAGCCAAAATGACTGCAGCTACGCCCATCCAGGCTGGAGCTGCAGAGGTGGCATCTCTGGACTGTGTGTGTGTGTGTGTGTGTGTGTGTTGTTGTGGTAAATGTAGCTTTATATTTGTCTCATCCCTCTAGATCCAGGCCCTGTGCTGACTGCAGTGTGTCCTGGGCTGCAGTAACAGATGTGAAATCACATTACCCAAACGCTGCAATTAGTCTCACTCGCTCGTGGGTTAATGAGTTTGTGGAAATGTGCGACCCATTCCTCATTAGGTAATTTCTCATGCACTGATGAGAGAGAGAGAGAGGGGCAGGGATGGTATCTTGGTGGAGATGCCATAGTCTGTTGTGATACAGCAGAATACAACTGGACATTTATTTTTACACTTTATCATGAATCATGGAGTCAGACTTACTTGCATGCTGATCTGTGTAAGATCCCATCTGAAGTGAAAAAAGAAATTGTTTTGTGCATTTGTCTGCAAAAGCTTAATAAGTGTTTTGCAAAGTAATAGCTGTAGTTCTAGAGATTGCATCTATTTCAATATTCCATTTTTGGTGTGTCTTTGTATTAAAGTTTACAAACACAAGACGTCCTTTCTATTGAGGAATGCTTGCAGTGTTGTTGCTTGTTTTTCATTTATCAAAGAAATGCTGTCCAGATCAGGCAAAACTGTTAGCATTTGTGCTAATCTCTGTACAAACAGTCCCTTCCTGCTGTGGCCTCATTTGTTGCTATCACCTCTTCCTTCTTCAAAAAACGTTGATTGGGCCGTGCTGCCTTAGGTCACTCACAATCATTTCAGATTGGAGATTAGATGGATGAAACTGCCTGATTGATGGATCAGCAGATCCATCTGCGTAAGGTTAGCATTATTAACAAGACAAATGTTTGCAATTTGTTTGTTTGTGTAGAATATGTCTTTGACTGCCATTATGTCTAGAGTCTATGGTTAAATGGTTAGGCTGGAGAGGGTGGTTTACATGCTAGTCAAAAGAATGTTCCATGGTAGGAGTATATCTTATACCCCTACAGTGACAAAGAAAGAGACAACTTTTTAAGCAGATAATGGATTAATGAATTCATTTATTGGAATGGAAATCTGAGACATTCCTCTTGTTTGACTTCATGGACCTGGTAAAGCTTGTAAACATCTTCATATCAGTTCTAAAATGATCAGGGAGCAAATGTAAGGAGGCTAAAACTGGGGGAACATCAGCGTGTCTCATTATGAATCTGCTGCTTATTTCCTTTTCCTTTCTCCTTACATCCTCACTACCAGCACTGAGTGCTTGCGTTCGTGTGTGGGTGTGTGTGCGTATGTGTGTGTGCGTGTGCGTATGTGTGTGTGAGTAGACAGCCAGGGGCAGAGCTTTGTCAGGACACAATGAACGACAACAAAAGAACTAATTAGCAATCAATTACTGACGTGTTTCTGTCCTGCACCTTTTATCTGCTTAGAGTGTGGAGCAGGTTACCACTCAGCATGCCCCATTCACACACACACATACATATACACACACACCCATACACACACACACACACATACACACCCCACCTGCTGCCTTTGCATGTTTGTGCTGTCACTGAATTCAGGATAAATGTGGTCACCCGGTGATATGTGGTGTAATGTAGGAGAATGTAACCTCTCATTATGAGTTAAAGGTGAATCATCTTCGAATGAAGAGAAGCAGAAATGTGTTTCATGGTTTATGGAAATATTTTCAAACTAGATAAAGGGTAAGAAGGTAATGTTTACAACATAGTTTATGATACTTTGGGGTAAAGTATCAGGCTATGGCCTAGGGGCAGGTTAATTTAATATAGGAACTGCTTTTAGCAGCATTGACCACAAGAAAAAAGTTTAGTCTAAAAGGGGAATAATCATTTTATTGTTCATTTCATTTAAAGAGCATTGCTATTCATAGTAAAATGTAATGCGTATGACAGTTAAATAATACCCAAGTAAAAATAGAGGTTCTAAAGGCCCAATTTTGGGTGATATCTTGTTTTTAATGATCAAAATATTCAGACATGCCAAAATTTTGGGCTGTGAAGTGGCAACGAACTAGCAAGAAATGAAAGGCCTCCCCAGTTTCCCCACCTGTCCAGGCATTGCCAACATGTTTGTACAATTTAGAGGGTGTAAGGAGATTTTGTTGCCACATAGGTATTTATCTCAATAATTGCAGTATGTTTTGCTAAGTAATTTGGCTTGTTTCTAGATTATTTTCCATGAATTCAGTGCTTTCCACTTATTCATGTCTTTTAAACGGTTCTCTTTTTCGGTTAAATCAATCATTCCATTAATCTTTAATTGAATAGCACTAATTCAAAACAAGTGTTATCTCAGGGCACTTTACAATAGAGCAGGCCGAAGCCATACTATTTATTTTACAGATACACACATACATACAAAAATACACACTGTTTCTAAGATTAATTCTTTTTTGAAACTGCTTATCTCATGTAAACTGGTTGTGTTCATATTACCATATTTAAAATGTCTATTTAAGCAACTTTTGCACTCCTCATCATGGCACTGTTGTCTATGCAGGCTTGTTTATATTTCTTCAGTCTTTAGTGTTGCCTGCATATTAAAAAAAATGCTTTTGTTTTGATATGCAAAATAACAGAAAATCTCTTTTGCCTTAAGAATGGATGTTCTGAATATCAATCAGTTTGAGTAGCTGCCCTGCACTTTCAAAGTTTGTATTTATTAAGGAAAAAAATATTTTTTATTAATGACATTCAATTCAACCTAAGATTAAATTACAGATTATTTCATTCTTTTTCTAATTATTCATATCTTGTAATTTTCATTACTCTGATTGGGTGGGCCACCTGTCAATGGGGGTGGGCCTGTGCATACCCAGGAGCCACCCATGGTCTGTACGGGAGATTTTAGAAATGAAAAGTTACAATTATTTATTTTTTTTAATTTGGCTTATACAAAATATCCATTCCTTTATGAAATTTCCCATTTTCCTATTGTTGAGTTAGTGCAAGACTGTAATGAGATGGTTCTGATTAGTGATTAGTGAAGATTAGTGGCTTTTTAGAAAACATCCAGGGCTCAGGCCTTTAGAGACAACCCTTTGCTCCTTCTCTGCGTAACTACCATTTACACAACAACAAGATTTTTTTTTTTTTTTTATAACACACATTACCCGGCCCTGACATTAACCCAGCATAGACCTTTTAGAGACGATCTCTTTTACTTTTTCTACACCTTAAAGTAAAAGAGGTGACTGGGGGGGTAAATTTCCCACGTTAAACAGTTTCCAAAGCACAACTTCATAAAACAACAAAGCCTGAGTAGATTTAGCCAATCTGGGCATGTGGCTTGCTCATTTAAGCATCTCCCTCTCTATAACACACTCATGCACACACACAGTGACATCTGGGGGAAAGTGTGCCGTGAGGAGGCTGCGAGTGCCTCTCATGATAACAACTCTGCATCTCAACAACCTGCATCCATCATCATCAACACTAACATCTGCTCTGAGCCTCAGCCTTAAATCTCTTTCTACCCCCCCTCCCCACACCACCACCACCACCAACCCTTTATCTCCCTCTACTTTCCTCTCTCCCCTGTTCTTCTTCTTCATCCATTCTGTCCATCTTTCTCTCCTAAAGATGCTTTGTCTGCCAGCTTTCTAAACACGCCGCTCATTCTGCTCATTGACTCCCATCCAAATTCCCTTCATCTGCGGAATATGTGTGGATGTGTTTTGTGTTTCAACCATCCTTAAAATCAATATTTAATGATGATGTTATCAGTGCTTTTATGTTTAATTTAGCCTGAGTGTCAGTATGAATGAGACGCTGTCAGCTTTATGGCATCAGGCATTTATTTTGTGTTAATGGCTGCTCCTGGAGGTACACAAACCAAAACCCTGAGGATTTCTGATGGATTTGTCTGTTTCACTTCTATTCATGCATGCACTCACCTCCATTCCTGTATACATACATATAAACACACAAACCCATAAACATTGGCAAAAGAGGGCAATAGCCTGTGGCCTCATGTTCCATGGAGCCTTAAGACGTCATCATAGGTGGGCATCAGATTTAAGGTGTACCACTGAAATTACTCTAAATAATTAAGGCTTTGTCTGTATGAGGGAGGTTATTTTTGAAACTGAGGTTTTCTTCCTTTGTGTCAGAAATAATCCTGTCCACATTAGGGGTTTTATAAAATATCTTTGCACACACTCACTGTTAAATGCTGTTTGATAGCATGCAACAATAACTTGCAATTTTTGTGCAAAAGCTGTTCCACTTTCAAACTTATTCCAACTACAAGTCTCACCAGTGTTACAATTTAACTTGTAACCATCTCAACTTGTGTTGGCAGGCCTTCTTCAGACAATGTTTCAATGTTCAGATTTCACTTTGAAACATATGTGATTAGCTTTATCAAATGATAAAAGCATTAGTGAGTACTCTTGACAGTTTTAATGTCTGATGTAAACACAGCAACCACAGACACTGTAAACCAAGGGTCACCAGGCAACACGGTCAGCTGTGAAACAGTAACGCTGGGTCGCCAATGTTTGTATCATCGAAGTGTTGTTTGAAGCGGCATCATAGTGAGAGATCTCTGACAGTGACTTCAATAAACAACACAAATATCAGCAATGTTTTATTATGTCCATTTCAGCACTAATTTCGCAGTGCAGCTGGATCTGCCTGATTCACTGTTTGTAATCGGACAGATCCATCTTGCCAAGCTCCAGTCTACTATGATGGTGCACAGCCCAGAGCAGCACAGCCCAATCAGCATCCTCAAGAGGAGAAAGAAGTGGGAAGTTTTGTCAGATCTGGACAACATTTCTTTATTAAATGAAAAAACAAATATCAACACTGAAAGCATTTCTCCACAGAATGGATATTTTTTTGTCCCTCCTACTATGTGGTTATCTGATTGGCCCATAATTAACATGACTGAATGAACGATCGTCCAATCACCTGTTGGATATATATTTGAAGATTTCTGCCCATTCTCAAACACTTTCAGATTAACTTGGCCAGACTGGTTTGACAGGAAAGACGGGCAACAATAACTCAAAAAACTAGCCATCACAACCAAGGACCATTTCTGAATGCACATGGGCTACAGAAGCATTAGACCACATCTGGCTTGCTGATTCATTGAAACTGGATGAGAGAAGAGAGAAAAAATGTTGCCTGTTCTGATGAGTCTGATTTCTGCTGCAACATTTTGATGGTAGGGTCAGAATTTGGTGTAAACAACATGAAAGTATGGATCCATCCTGCCTTGCATCAGTGGTTTTGGCTGGTGATATAACAGCGTGAGGGACACTTGCTTGGCATACTTTGAGCCTTTTAGTACCAAAACAGCATCATTAAATGCAACACTTTAACCTACATGGTCAAATGGGAGATTCAAGTTGTGGATTTGACATATCTGGAACAACTGTTTGATGCCATCATGTCAGTATGGACCAACATCTCTGAGAAATGTTTTCAGCACTTTAATCAATGAATGCCATGAAGAAATAAAGCAGTGGGCTCCAGTCCAATACTAGCTGAGTGTACCTAATAATGTGGCCAGTATGTGTGTATCTTGAACAGGGTTGCAAAATTCTGTGAATTTTCAAAGTTGGAAACTTTCCCTGGGAATTTCTGGGGAATAGACAGGAATAAACCACGAAATGACAAAGTTGAAGGTTTGCTTTTAACAAGTAATTTAAATATGCTGCCTGGCCAAAAAAAAGTCACCACCTGGATTTAACTAAGCAAATAGGTACGAGCCTCCTGTTGGATAATTATTGCACGTGTGATTATCTTTCAGCTGGCAACAACTTATTTAACCCCAGCTGATGCAATGAGTAGCTTCTCATTTCTTAAACAACCATGTGGAAAGACACATCCTGTGGTCATGGAAAAAGTGTTAGTCTGTTTAAGAAGGTTCAAATCATTGGCATGCATCAAGCAGAAAAAAACATCTAAGGAGATTGCAGAAACTACTAAACTTGGGTTAAGAACTGGCCAACGCATTATTACAAACTGGAAGGATAGTGGGGAACTATCGTCCTCAAGAAAGAAATGTGGTCGAAAAAAATCCTGCATGATCGTGATCGGTGATCACTTAAATGTTTGACCAAATCAAATTGAAGAAAAACAACAGAACTCAGGGGTATGTTTAATAGTGAAAGTAAGAGCATTTCCACACACACAATGTGAAGGGAACTCAAGGGATTGGGACTGAACAGCTGCGTAGCCTCAAGAAAACCACTAAACAGTAAGGCTAACTGGAAAAAAAGGCTTCAGTTTGCTAGGGAGCATAAAGATTGGACTCTGGAGGACTGGAAGAAGGTCATGTGGTCTGATGAGTCCAGATTTACCCTGTTCCAGAGTGATGGGAGCATCAGGGTAAGAAGAGAGGCAGGTGAAGTGATGCACTCATCATACCTAGTGCCTACTGTACAAGCCTGTGGGGGCAGTGCTATGATCTGTGACAAATCTTGTGACATTGCAGAAGCTTATCGAAACAATGCCACAGCAAATTTGTGCTGTAATCAAAGCTAAAGGCAGTCCAATTAAATATTAGAGTGTGTGACCCTGTTTTTTGGTGGCGACTTTTCTTTTGGCCGGGCAGTGTATATTTAGGGGAGCATGCACTGCTAACTGCAGGGGTATTTAGGCCACGCCCCCTACATGCACTGTGCATTCCTCCATCACATGCACAGATGATGCTAGGACCCTGGACTATTGAAGACACATTTTTGAACTCAGAGCACAAGACTACTGAAGCCACACATGGACGGCATAAAGTGAAGTACAAACTGATCATTCAATAAAATAATTAAAACCTGATAAAGTTTGACTAACAAATAAATCTGTTGAAAAATAATGTTTTTAATTGTATTATTTGCATTGATGTCTTTCTATGACAAAATGAAACGTTTATATTCATGTTTTGATATCATGCAGCTGGTTTAAATGACCCCCATATTCCAGTTAATTCCCATAAATTCCCATAATTCCCATGGAAAGTTTCCAATTTGGAATATTTCTTACACTCCCCAGCTTAACTTCCCAGGTTAAGTTTGGAAAGTTCTGGAAATTTACGAGAAATTGTCCACTCTTTTGGAACCCTAATCTTGAAAAGAAATATAAATACTGTACCAGACAGTAGTTTTAGTTTAGTGATGAAATTGTGTGTGTTTTTTTCAAAATTATTTTGCTTTAACTTGATATTGCCAGTCAGTTTGAACACGATTACCTAAAATTGCTGTTTATGTTTCTTTCGATTCGCTACATTGCAGAAGTGAATTTGCACAGATGGGAGACCCATCAAGAGACTCTTCCCTGCTTACCACTGTAACACTTGCCCAAACATTACCAACATGCAGTATGTATGCATATTTAGGCTGAGCTCTTTCCTTCTCTGGTAAAAAAAATAAAAATAAAACAGGGTGATATAATTAAGTTTCTGTGCTTCAAAAGCCACTTGACAAAAATAATCTGTTCATATGCTGTGTTTGCTTCTTTACGTGGGTAGAGAGGGCCCTATGTTGGTGTCTGCCTGTGGCCTCCAAGTGGCTAAAATCACTCCTGCTCATAAACACACCAACACACATTGTCTGCTTGATCACACCAAAGCATGAAAATGTTTGAGAGCCTTGTCAATGAATGCCACAAATGTTTGAATTGTTCTAATATTCATGCACCACAATAAGACTGTGACTTTCATCTGGGTGCTTTAACATCAGATTTTTATAAAATCACAATCAATCAAAGCTTCTGTTTCCCTCATTGGCTCAGTCTGACATTTTCCAAATCCATGACAATTATTTCACCTCCTCAGCTCTGGGAGCCAACATTGCTGAGAGGCAATAATCATGCTAGTTTTCTCAGTCATTTTTCTCCCAATAACAAGCCATTTTTAATCCAATTAGGAGCGCTAACGTGAGAGGCATAATACCACGGCCCCTGGGACACATGAGAGAATATGCAGGACATTTATCCCGACAGTCAATATTGGATTTTCTCAGCGAGCAGCTGTGCCTGCTCCCGCTGACATTCTCCACCTCTGCACAGTGATCCGTCCTGATTAAACGCGCTTTTCTACTTTATCAACATTCATTACATGACCTGGTCATGCATGGAGACAGAAACAAGGAGTAGAAAAGTTACATGCTTCACGCTGGGGTTTTCCTCCTGCACCTTTCATTGAATTCAGCAGATCAGTGAAAGATGATCCATCACATGGTTCTGTTTTTGGGTCTCACATGGTTTTTAATAAGCACATAGGTGTGTGTTGGTATTCCCCAAAAACTCTCTTAATCCAGTCTGACAGGTTAGATGTCACCTCAGGCGTTGAACCTGCAGTGGTGTAAGAACACGAGGAAAGGCCCCAGACCAGGCTTTATGACCCCTGGATCTTTAGGCTCCTTTGTCAGCAGTGAGGTGTCTGACATGGACAAGCCAGCTCAAAGGTCTGGCTCTTTGAACAATAAGAGAGCGAGACAGACATTTTGTGTTTTGACCTTCAGTTTCATTAATTCAGTATCAGAGAGGGCTCAAGCCATTTCAGTTTCACATAGATCTTCATTTGATATGTTGGAAGGACAGCACTATGTCTTATGACTTGTTCAGACTTGTTGCTGGTATTCACTTTGCTCAATATATTATATCTTTTCTTGTGTTACATGCTTTGGTGCATATACATTCTGTCAAAATAATTGTCACAACCATTAATCTGCCTTTAATTTTAAGTGTTGAGTCATTCTGATGTAGGCTAAAATAGTATTTATCCTGTCACTGTCCTCTCACTGCCCAGCAGCGTTTTACCTCACAGAGGCATAATACCAACATGCAGTGGTTCTAGTTTGACAAATTCTCTATGGACATGTGGATGTTTTGTGTAATTATTTTTCATATTTCTTGTTTCTTCTTTTGTGGTGGACTAAAACCCTTTTGCAACATTAGCTACAAACAAAACAATCATGGTACTAATTCTGTAAACTCATGTGAACATTATTAATCTTTTTACAATATTGCTATCAATTGTTGCCTTTTTTAAACATAGCAAATGCACTTTAAAACAACATAGACTAACACATTTCTGTTCTCAGGTGTAGAAATAACAGCATTTAAAGTTTAAACCCACATTCATTAAAAAAATATTTTTTTTAAGCATTTGTGCTGTAATTTAGGTTTCACTTTGATTTTTACTCAGACTGGATTGCTTGTATGGGAACATAAGTTAAGTTTATATTGGCTATTGCACCTTTCAAGTGCAGATGTCACCAAATGCTTCTTACTTTAGTAATAGAAAGAACAGATAGATACAGATGATGAAAGACAACACCAGACACACACAGGCAGGTCAGACATCAACATATCTAGATATATGTGTCTTCATGTGCTTTTTAAAAATGTCCACAGTTCACGAGGGATAAGCAGCAGACCCTGATCAGAGGACCTCAGGGTCCTTTTGCTGTTTTAGTTAGTTTACTTCCTCAGTATAAGCAGGACTGTGCAGTGCTCTCCATGCCCATTGTGTCATCTAGTGAAATACCTCAAGCCAAAGTTTCAAAGTGTAACCAAACATTACACCACACCACTGAATCCTGACCTGATTAAGCATAGCTTCAATAACAAGGGGGCATCTGAATGAAAATAATAAACACTTTTTTTATTACTTCCTCATCATCTGAAAGCTCAGACCCTGAGTTAATACCCACAGTCCTTTGTGAAATGTGTCCTGCTGCAGTCAATTTCCTGTCCATAGGAGATAACTTTCATGAACAGTGAAACAGCTTACAATAACATTAAATAACATTATTTATTTATTTTATATATTTAACAATTTACCTCACTCACCTGAATGAAATGCTTCTGTTGTGTTTGCAGCCATTGAATGTAGAACTCTTCGATGTCATAAATCAACAGATAAGAACTTGTTTGGAAACTCAGAAAGTCCTTAACATGATGCGACAGTTCTTAGCCTGAGAATTACATAGTGGTCTTGAACTAAGTTTTGAAATATCATGTCCACTTCAGACGATGATTATGACTTGTTGGGTCCTAAAAAAGTATACGATGAATTATCACATAATTTGGTCATTGTTTACTTTCTCCTTGCTCAATTTAGGGTATAAACATTCTCCAGATATAAATTTTTTTTACTCAGTGTTGAGGACTCTTCAACAGGATATATTTTGAAACAGTATTGACCTGAACCAGTTATAAGCCTGTTGTCCATTGATATGAGCCCACTCACCATGAGCCTCAGTGCATCTGTTAACATAGAATTATAGTTTTATGATTTTAAGTCAAATCATCCCTGCCTTTGTAAGAAATACACAGCAAATCAGAGTGTTACATCCAGGTAAATAAAGCAACAAAGAGATGCATAAAGGCCAACAGCAGCTAAACACTGCCACCTTCTGGCAAACCTTCATACAATCATATCACTCCATAATCATGTTTTTATTCATTTTCACAATTATTTATTTATATAGAAAAAAAATCAGACAGATGGTCAATAGATTTTTCTCCCATCTCGGTATGACTTAATGAAATATGTCTGTTAACTCCACAGAGAGCAGCACAATTATTGTTCCATCACAACGTCTCTAATAAAAAGCAGAAAATGCATGAAAAAAGAGGCCTGCTGTTTATAGCTGATTGCAGTCGATACATTTATGCAGCGCACTGAATCATTGTCATTGAGTGCATTGATTATGTGAACTAATCAATGTTTATTTGGCTGGATGGGCCCGGCAAGACCACAGTGGAGGCTGAATGATGAAGGAACACATTTATAGAGTGTTGGTGGCCCACCCACCTGACCTGAGAGGAGCACACTGTGAGGTTACTTTAAAGTCCATGTTGAGGGGACACCAAATTGGTACAAACAGTAAATAGGAATAATAGTTCCTGCATATATATATATATATATATATATATACATATATATATATATATATATATATATATATATATATATATATATATATATATATATATACACACATATATATGCACACACAAACACACACACACACATACATATATATGTGTGTATATATATATATATATATATATATATATATATATATATATATATATATATATATACATATATATATATATATGTATAGAACTTTAAATCATTCCTAATTGACAGTATTGTCACACTTTCCAAATACTCTTGCTCAGTACTATCTGTCCCTTTTCCATTAAGCTAGATTTTTGGCTTCTCTATTTGTACTTTATCACTCTGTCTGAAGGTGCTTCCCGGGAAAAGAGGTCCCCTGCTGCTCCAGAACAATTGTTCCACAGTGCATGGTGTAATCATAATCTGTTAAGTAGAATTATTCTCATTGTGAGCACACATCATCACTCATAGACACACTTTTTCACTTCAACAAGTGAAGATTCTTACTCATCAAGAGATGCTTCAGTGGCTCCCATTTTGCTGTTTATATTAACTTAATAAATATATTTTTGTAAAAGTAGCAACATATTCTTAATTTTGCTCATAATTTGCATAATTCATACCACTGACATATCCAAAACTAAAGTAACCTACCACCACTTG
This sequence comes from Cetoscarus ocellatus, assembly GCA_037902135.1. Lineage (NCBI taxonomy): Eukaryota > Metazoa > Chordata > Actinopteri > Labriformes > Labridae > Cetoscarus > Cetoscarus ocellatus. The sequence goes on from JBAMNC010000412.1 coordinate 3,200,720, forward strand.
GCTTGAGCAAACATTGGAGCCTAAAACCGGGAAAATGTGGACACACCAGTCACAGGGAGAGGCCCGACATGTTACCAAGGGCAGAGGTGGAGGAGCTGAATGTAAGGGGTAAGGGGGACTAAGGAAGCAAATATTATGTAGTATTAAATACACAGCATGTGAATTCTGTCTCAAGGGAAGATAACATTTATAATAAAAGATACAGTTTGAGATTGTGGGGAATAATGGGATTGGTTCTATGCTTCACCATTCCCCTATAATGAAAACATACTCCAAATGTACCAAGACTAACAGACAGAACGGATTAATGGATGAAAATATGTTTCCCCTTACAGAGCATCAGCTGGATGCTGAAACCTTGGATTTAACAGTGATGGAGGTTAAGGACACCACTGCTCCTTTGAATGTTTCAGTTAACTTCAGAATACCCTCATGATAGCTCAGTGGGATTTTATATGTAATCTGCACATTTTGATAGCTAAAAAATGCTTTTCACTGGTCCTATGACCATTTATTTTTACTGACTTTTAAATCTGTTGCAAATTCTCTTTTTCTGTGGTCAAAAACTCCTTATTTTTTTTAACTTAAAGATACTTTTAAAAAGTTAAAGTAAAAGCATATTAAAGAACAGTTTGCTGAGAAAATATCTTGACTCAGTTCTAACGTCACCCCCAAATTTCACTTAACGCGAAAGTGCTGCGCCGCACAGCGCTGTGGTTTTGAATCGTACTGCGGAGCACTTAGATCCCACACCCCACGGCACTGGAGATTCGCTTCAGGTCTATTTTCTGCGCGGCCGCTTCCAAACCTCGTAAATTCACTGTCGTTGAGAAAGCACCAGAAAGGAAGTGAAAGGTGTAGAGCATCTGGTACTTTCAAAGAAAACACAATGCACGGACTCCCGAACGTAAATTTCCTCAATAGGTTGTCATTAGACCTACTTCACAACCGGAGGCATGAGCATCAGGTCAACAGTTGGTCAGAGGGTCCCAGAGGGACCGAGACAATGGACGAAGAAAAGTGAATCGTGGAGATACAGAAATATAATATTATATATGACACCAGACATCCTTTCTCCAGGGATATGGGCAGATAGAAGTGAAATAAATCACGAAGCTGTGTGGTTGGGACCAGCAAAGCGACCTTAGAGAAGTGAAGTGAGGTGCTGTTTATTTCTTTTCTAAGTTTATTGTGTGACATCGCTATTCACACGAGAGCTTGTGGCTCTTTATGGTGCCAGTAGCCATCTCAGACAGCTACTATTCTGACGTCTTTTGAGTATGCTGTGGACTTTTTGTCTTGTTCATAGAAGTACTCTATCACGCAGAGAAAGGAGACATGTAAAACACACTAAAGGACATTTAAAACTGAAAAAGTAGAATATGGGCTCTCTAAATGGGTCACTGACACAGAGAAAAGGGATCGTTGGATCAGTCTGTGGCCCAATTCAATCCAATATTTATGTGCCTTTGACACTTCACCCACACAGAGGCGGATTGGGGGAAACAAGTTAAACCCCCAGAGACGGTATCAGAGGAGTTATGTTGGAGAGAAGGAGGCATGCTGACTCAGCGGATGAAAGGAGTGCTGTGAATGAGTGTTTCTGCTTTTGCTTGTATGTGGGTGCGCTCACTATTTCATGCATATCCAAGCCGCATTGCAGCATGAAATGACAAATATTACTGATTCACGCAATGAATGTCTCTAAAGATCACAAAACTTTGTGGTGGTGCTTTTGCATAAAACCACTGTGAAAATAACCTGATACACCAGATGGACTATTCAATATATTTCACCAGTCCATCCGGACAACAGCCCATAGAAAGAGTTTGGGAATGGGCAAATCTGTTCAAAAGTGATTGGACAATCATTCCGTCAGTCACATTCATTATTGGCCAATCAGATAAAGTAGTAAGTGGGCTTTACTGCTACTGAGTAAAGTAGAAAATATGATCCTCTTTGTAAAAAAAACTCCTGCAAAAATACCCTTTCTATCAAAAAATGCTTTTAGTGTTATTTGTTTTTCATTTAATAAAGAAATGTGGTCCAGATCTGATAAAATTGCTGATGAAGCTGTTAGCATCTATGCTAATTTCTGTACAAGCAGTCACTTCCTGCTGTCATCTCTCGTAGCACCCAACTCTTCCTGCTTTAAAGGAAGCTGGGCTGCTCCCAATCATCATAGATTGGAACTTGGCAAGATGAATTTGGCTGATTATGTTGAATCAGGTGGATCCAGGTGCACTGCAAGGTTACTGTGACACATGCACCTCTGCGTATTTGTATGTGACAATGTTAATAACTGTATTGCATAGAAAACACTTAAAAGCTTTATTCTACCTCAAAGTCAATGCAGCACCAATAAAGAATAATCATAAGTCTAAATGTCAATATATTGAATTTTATTACGTTTCATTCCCTTCGGAAATTTAATTTATTTTTAAATTTGAAATAATACAGAGGTATTAAAGAGCTAAAAACTGTTATTTATTGTGATTATTGTCAAAATTCAATAATACTTAGTATTGAATCATGAAATAGTTTGACAATCTTAATTGAAACATTTCACTTTGAAAATCCTGCTTAGGTCTTCAGTACCTTTATTGACAAACAGCGTAATTTTGCCCTTAACCTTGTTAATGTGAGTGAGAGCCAAGCCAGAAGTTTCTTTAAAAGGTTTGTTTGTAAATATCATTTACACTGTGATTCACAGTATCTGTATGTCTGACCTACAAACGCCTCATGATTATTTATCCTGACAGCAGAATATATGAGCTGAAAACTCTCTGCTCTGAAAACAAACCAAACAAACAGGCCGGCATCAGATGGGAGTCACCAGGCCTCCCCTGAAGAACTCCACTGGAAGGTAATTAAAAGAAGAGTGTGTTATCCATCGCTCCTCATTAATGCTCTCCGAATTAAGCACTTTCAGGGGAGAGGAATGAGGAGGAGGGGACCGGGGAGAAAATCTATGCAGGCTTTGAAGTCATCTCTCTCTGTCAGGTTGGCCCAAACGGGGAGGGTCGGCTCATTACGGACCCCGCAGGAGATGAATGGGTCAGTCAGGCAGTGAGGAGAGCCGGGCTGGACCGCTGTGTTGATGGACAGATCCACACAAGAGGAAGAGAGTGTGAGTATGAGAGCGAGGGAGACAACACACAGTCAAAAACACTCATCTGTTTGTGCTGTCTGTGCTGGGGAGCAGGTGTGCAGAGGCAGGGTGCATGCTGGGATACAAGTGAGGGTTAAAATGGTAACGCCTGGACACAGCAATCCTTGCGATTTAACTTTGACCATGCTGAGAGGGGGCTCTAACATCTGGCCAGCTGAGGCCATCAGCACAAACACAGAGAGCAGAGGTCAACAATTTATGAACTTTGTAACTCTATTTTGGTTGACGGGATTTATTGTGTCCTTCAAAATAGTTGTAAAATTTAATTTATGGGTTTATTTATTTGAACTAAACCTCACAGAGACTAAGGTTTAAAAAGTTCCCATATTGCCCACAAGGTGGTACTGCAGCCTTTGTTTGAGACAGAAGCAGCATTGACTAGGATTTGGTTTTAATAATAAGGACATGAATTTTCCTTATGTAACTTTAAGTACACATCTGCGAGGCCGACCATAAAGGGGGTAAAGGGGGTAAAGGGGGAAGGTTTCAGGGGCCCAAAGTCATGTAGGGGCCCATGAAGTTTAGAGACATAGACTATTCTAAATTAAGACCATAGTTTCCTGTTATTTTCAACCTAAATACTTATTTTTATTTCAGAAGAAGAAGAATCATTTTATCTGTCACTGCCTGTTTCAAAGTGTATACTCTTTGTATTAGTAATGTTGTGGATAGGACAATTAGATATAACATTTAGTACAATAATGTTTGGTGTGTTTTTGTTTTGTTTTTGTTCTCAAAAACTGTCCAGAGGTGGAATGATCACAGCCCTAACTCTATGAATTATTGCTTTTTTTAATAAAATATATTTTATTTGTAGAGTTTTTGTGCCTTTATTTGAGGTAGGACAGTGGGGTGAGTTGAATGTTGGGGAGAGAGAGTGTGGAATGACATATAGGGTAAAGGAGCCACAGGCCACAGTTAAATCAGGTTAGCCACTTTATATATACAGTATATATATATATATAGTATATACACTATAACCAACTCATGGGGGGTTCGAATTAATTATGAGGCCACCGGCATTTTCAACATGACTGGGGAGGGCCCATTTACTGCACATCTTAATATCATGGTGTTTTTTATGTTTTGTTTTGTTTTTTTAAATCATTGAACAGAAACCTTGGAAAAATGTGTACATGAATTAATAGAGAATACAATTCATAGCAAATGATACATTTTGTATGACTAAGAAACAGAAAACGCTCCTTTTTAATTTAACAATGAAATCCTTACAGCTTCTGTTCACTTAGTAAACACAAGCAGCAAAACTAGAGGTAGTCACAATAAATGGTTCAAAACATTTAGAGATTTGTGGCATGCCTGAATTTGTCAGATTAATGTATTCAGTTATATGTTTCACACTGAAAGTGACAGATGTGCATTTGTGAGTTTTGTGGAGTCTGATAAAGTATAACTTGTCCTTCTACCAACATATTTACAGCCCAAACATGAACGCAATGGAAAAACAAATTTGCAGCCTTTGATGTAATAATCCCACAAACATGACAAATATAATAGCAGCTGCTTACCAAAAATGAAATGCAAAATGTTCCACAAATGTGAGAGCTGTGACATTTACAGGAATTTGTTGTATTTGTGGGAACATAAATATTTTTAGTTTTCAACACTGTCATGTAGGCTGGGCAATTAATCGAAAAATAATCGAAATCGACATTTAGACTCTCTAATCGAAGTAATTTTACTCATGTCAATTATTTAGATTATTTTCCCTGTGTAAGTCACATGACCGTGTTCCCACCATACAGTCTGCATTCACTTTCACCAAGAGCGAAGGACGCGCTGCCAACACTGAGAAGAAAAGCGCCAATCTATCAGAGGACCTTGTAGACCTTGAAGTTAAGTGTTAGTACTGCAGGAAGACCATTTCGACGATCGTCTGCAACACCACCAATTTATCCCAGCATAGCATAAAATAATCGTTGATTAATCGTGATCGAGGTAAGAGCTTCAATTCGTGATACTGAGATTAGGTAATATCACCCAGCCTTACTGTCATGGGAACATTTTATATCACAAATGTAATATTAAAAAAAAAAAAAAACGACCATGGGGTCACTGTTGTTGTTTTGAAGTCTGATTATGTGCTTGGTGCTGAATTCTTGTCAGAAGAGAATGATGAGAATGGATCAAATAAATCAAAAAAGAAATGACTTTCTAAGGTGGCCAATAGAAGCTACACTATGAATATTTGTTAAAAAAAAAAAAACTTAACTTTTGAGCATGTGCTATGAATCCTCCCTTGGCACTGTTTGGAGTAAAATTTGATTGGTATAAAATCAAAGAAGTTCCACTTTTTTATGGCCACAATAAACTAAAATTCCAGAGAGACATCCCTTTTCAAGACATAAAAAGACAGAGTAATGCATGCTTTGTAAGTAATGGGTGAAAAAAAACATCTCCTACTCTCTGAAACATTAAATAAGGATAAATGTACTCTTTAAGTCGAGCAGTGGTTTTTCACATTTGTGTTACGAGGGAACTGCTTACCTGAATCAAAACCTACCAAGACAGGCACTATATGCAGAATGTAAGGCTTGATAGGATAGTGTCATAGATAACATAAGTGCATGCAAGTTTTGTAGTGTCTGAATAACACACTGGTTGGTTGTTGAATTGTGTGTGTGTGTTTTTGAATCCCATCTTTGCTAATTTTTCCTCTTAACTTAAAGGAAAAAGAAGTCTTTCACTTGCTATCATTTTAGGAATATGGGTGGCCTTTCGATTCCTGGGGCTGGAGATTTTGGGGACTGCGTTGGTACGTGGCAGCTTGTTAACCTGACACACCAGATGGACGGTTCAATGTATTTCACTTGTCCATTTGAAAAAGAGCCCAGCTTTTGTGGAGGGTAGAGCCTCTCATAGCATACCTGGCAGGTGATTGGACGATCGTTCCATCAATCACATTCATTATGGGCCAATCAGATAATGTAGTAGGCGGGTGCTACTGCTTCGATGTAAAGAACAGAACATAAGTCACTTTGTAGAACAAACTATTGCCAAAACACCACAGAAGCAAAAATATCCTGTCTATTGAGAAGTTTGTTGTGTTATTTGTTTTTTTCATTTAAAAATGAAATGCGGTCCAGATCTGATAAAACTGCTACTGAAGCTCTTAGCATCTATGCTTATCTCCGTCTGAGCAGTCACTTCCTGCTGTCGTCTCACTTGTAGCTCTCACGTCTTCCTGCTCTCAAGGACTCTGATTGGGCCGTGCCGCTTTGCGATGCTCACGGTCGATGTAGATTGGAGCTTGGCATGATGGATCTGCCTGATTACAGACATCAAATCAGACAGATCCAGCTGCACTGCCAGGTTAGCGGCTTACCCTTCTTCAGGGAACCCTGGGGTGGGCCAGTGCACATTGGTGTGGTTCTTGGTGCTTTTAGCCCTATGAGTTGGGGGTCCTTTTGTGTTTTTTAGATACTGTTGAGTGGTTGGCTGTGCCTGGATTGTTTGTGCTTACTTTTTTTGGATTTGGGCTCCCTTATCTTGAAATATTTCCCCCTTGAGCTCCTGCTCTCTCTTCTTAGGTTCTTGTTGTGCTTTGGTTCATCATGACAGTTATTCTTTGATTTAAATTGTGTTTTTGATTTTGTTCCTTTTGTGCGTACTTCCTTTGCCATGTCTTCTGTATATCCCTGCCCTGTCTGTCAAACCATTTTGTAAACTTGTGTTTTTAAAAGTAATAAATTATTATTATAAAACAGACCAAACTGATAAAAAATATTTTTGCCCTTTTGAAAGGCTAAGCAATCAGTGAAGAAACCCTCACCCTTAATTATGACCTTTTTTTTTTTCTTTGCCCTAATACAGTAACTCAAATATATAGACTATCATCAGTAAAAGCCAGCACATGACCGGGGTCTTCAGATGTGAATCTCCATTCACCCAAGTTTTGTCCAATTAGTCCCAGGACACCTAAGGAAGGCTGGACAGTGAGCTCTCGTATCCCAAAACCAACCTCATCAATGCTATAGCTCTCACCTCCAACCTTATGAAAACAAAGACCATCTGTATCTTACCTATCCCGCCTCATGACCATCACAGCCCATACAGCATTGCCACCTTGAACAAACCATGATGCTCTATGCATGCAAGCTTAAGATAGTGATGATGCCACTACTACTTATCACCGTGTACCGCCCCTGATGGCTCCACAAGCAAACACAACTTCTCTTGGTGTAAACATTACACATAAAGAACAGAAAAGAGAACACAAGAGAGGGACGAAATCTGCAGAAGAAAATCTGTTGATCAAACTGAGAAAGAGGACAAGGGAAACAGAGCCAACGTAAGTTGCACTGTTCAGGGCTAGCTCTCACCGCAGCTTGATAGAGCTGTTGCTTTACCCCAACATTCCTCATTTTTACAGATAAAGAGAAGACGGAAGAACAAAAAATATCTTAAATAGCTTATTTCCACCCTTGTTTTGGCCCCTTAATGGCATTATTCCTCTCCAAAAATCAATGGAGTGGATTCAGATGCTTAATCTGACATCTTTTGCTAACTGTACCTGCATGCCTAACTGTCTGTTGAACTTGTTTAAGACCTTCTTCATCCCACCGCCACCAAAAAAACCCAAACTACTATGACAGATGCTTTAAAGCCGGCTCACAATCAGGTTTCTGAGAGATTTATTTTGGGCTTGTCCATTTCATTTAAGCTGCACAGTAGTGTGTATGCCTCACAACAAGAAGATTACAGATTTCACTCCTCGTGTTGACCAGGGTCTTTCTGTGTGGAGTTTGCGTAGTCTCCCTGCGCCAGCATGGGTTTTCCATGGGCACTCTGGCTTCCTCCCACATACCAAAAACATCCTTGCTAGATAAATTGGTAACTCTAAATTGTCCTTAAGTTTGTGTATGAGCGTGGATGGTTGTCTGACTCTCTATGTTGCCAGTTCAGGGTGTGCCCTGCCTAATGACATCTTGGATAGCCTCCTGTCACTCACGAGCCTGAAGGGAACTCTTATTAAATATCATTATACAGGAGAAGACACATACGAGAGGATAGCAGTTCTATTAGCATTTTGCTGTCATAGTGTCTGAATGCTATGGCATCTTTAGAATAACATGTTTCAGAGTAAAACAAATACATAATCTGCAAAAGTTTTAAATCTTTTGACAGGATTAAGAGATAAGAGATTAATGAGGAATGATCTTATCCGAAGAGCCAATGAAAAATAAACATGCTAAATGCTGAAATGGTCCGAATGCCAGAAAGTCACAACCATTTCGTTAACATTGATTGCATAATTTGCAGATAAACCTTGGATTTTTTTTTTAACAATGCTTGTTAAACCTCAACCCTTTCAAAAACAAACAAGTTATAGACATCCTTTTTTTAAGGACAACACTGACTGATGGAATATTTATGCTGTGATAACACCATATTGATGTATTAAGAGATGCATGACCATAGAGACAGAACAAAAAAATGTATTCAATTATTATTTTTTAACTTAGATTTAAAATTAATATTATTGATAGAAATCATGCACAGATCAATGATGAATGAGCCTTTTCGTATCTAAATATGGTCCCCTCAAGCCTTGGCCCAGGAGAAAAAAAACAAATGTATGCAAAAAACTTAGAACAAGAGATATTACATATGTACAATTCAGATGTTCTTTTGCTCCAGAACAATATTTTGTGTTCTGTGATACTTCTGTCCCAAATGTTACAAACCACATCTCATTACTCACATCTATTATCTATACTGCTTATCCCTTTGAGGTTGTGGGGGCTGGAACCTATCCCAGCTGACATTGGGTAAGAGGCAGGGTACACCCTGAACTGACACAGGGCCACATAGAGAAACAGACGGACAACCATTCATGCTCACACTCATACCTAAGGGAAATTTGGAGTCACCAGCCATCTAATGAGCATATGAGTGGTCAGAGAAGCCACGCATGCATGGGGAGAACATGAGAACTCCATACAGAAAGTCCCTGACTGACTCAGGGATCTCAACAACAACCTTCTTGCTGTGAGGCACGAGCACTTCCTGCTGTGCCACCATGCCGCCTCATTACTCACATGTCCTTCTTAATTCTTTTAGGAACTGACAGGTAACTGTTTTCTCTTGTTAACCTTTTGCTTCTCCTGATCTGATGCTAGCGTCAAGAAAATAAAAGAAGTAGATATGGAGGCATGTGTTTGGTCAATAGACTGACAGATGTTGGCAATTTCTCTAAGGGTCAAAATGGAGGTCTAGTAATGTTACTAATGTGTTTATCATTTTAAAAAGTGATTAAAAGTTGCCATTTATCACAAAAACAAAATTTGTATGAAAAAATTGCAATTTATAGCTCAATTAAAAAGATAACAGAGGTATAAGTAAACAATTTAGGTTACTGTTTAGGGGCTCTGGAAATCCCATGGAATTGAAAGGATTAAGGATGCTTTTAACAGTTTTTGTGTCTTTAAACACAACAACTTTTATGTTATAATATTTTTGTCATCATATTTATTTGTCCATTTGCTTGACAGATACTAGGTTCTTGAAACTGTATGGTGCTGCTTTTTTAGGAAGGGCCCAGTGTAATATATTTATATATAATATAATATAGGATTGGGGCTTTAACATGACTAGATCATATTAGATTAAATGACAAACTGTGTGAATAGCCCAGCGTAATGTGAGATGATTTATCTGCTCGTCATTTTGCAGCAGTGGAACAGGACTGATTAGCTACTTGCTTATTAAAAGTTTTCGATTCATTGAATAATTGGATTTACAGCATTTTAGATATGAGTCACAGGACCAGACACATGGCAGCATCTGTGTGGAAACACCAACTTAAGCTTGTAGCACATGAACCACAGACACAGTGCAGTCTTTTATCTTTAATTTGTTTCTTCTGTAATTAGCATAAAAAAACAATCTCTCTGGAAGACTCTGCTTAATGTGTGAGGACACCCCCCCCCCCCCCCCCCCCCCAACAAAACAATGTTGCACCAAGACAGATCTTAACAAGTACTTTTTAATGAGAGTAACACACCTTGAATAGGTCAGCAGCATGGCACGACATCAGGCTGAAATGTTTTTCATTTAATACATTATGCTGTCTGTTTTGTTGTTTGTACTCAGGTGTTGTGCGTCATAGTCCTTCATCACCAAAGGAAGGAAATGTCAGTTATTAATGGTGGGAATTAATTGCGAGGCAGTAATGGAAAATAAAAGCTGGCAGGATGATCATTTCCTTTCACTCACCACTAGTCTGACTTTGACCTTTAACAACAGCAACATGGATGCTCACAATGAATGAATCTGAGTTTGTCACTGCAAACCATATTACATCACAACCTCTTAGTCTTTATCACTCTCATCTCTGTTGTATTTACTCTCTGCTTCCTCCTGTTCTTTGTAAGGTTCAACACGACTGTCTGCAGTGTATTCCTGCTATGTTTGGAGATGTGGACTTCATCATCATTTGAAGGGGGAGACAGTTCGGCTCTTTGGTTGTCTGGTCCATTGTCATTGAACAAAATCTGGGTGGTCCCGTCGAAATTTAAGTCAAAAGAAAGATTTAGACAAGAAAAACCTTCCAAGGTGTAAATGACAAGTGGAGTAGAATATCATTAGTTTAAAGAATATATTATTTATCAAAAGAGAATCATCAGCTGTTTGGGCAGTGTATGAAGACAAAAAAAGTAGGGCTCAAGACTGAACCCTGCAGTACCCCAAAAATGTCAGAGACTCCAGGCTGTTTCACACCAAATGCATGGTGGCTGTGTGACTGCTGCAGCACATGCCACTTTTCATTTCAGACCATATATTAACGACTGTTAAGGTGTTCCGGGCTTGTCCCACCGGTAGGAGGCCTCAGGGAAGACCCAGGACATGCTGGAGGGACTATGTCTCTCAGGTTGCCTGGGAACACCTTGGGATCCCCCGGGAAGAGCTGGACGAAGTGGCTGAGGAGTGGAGAGGGAAGTCTGGGCTTCCCTGCTTAGGCTGCTGCCCCCGCGACCCGATCACGGATAAGCGGAAGAAGATGGATGGATGAATGGACTGTCGATATGAGCGCTATGTCCCACACCCCAATCTAGAGAGGAGAAGGTTCATAACTCAGCCAAAATATATGGACATTAGAGAGCCATATTTACTTTTAGCAGATATTTATATCCATTTTGTAAGACTATATCTTAGACAAGATAGATATGGAGCAGTTGCACTTCTGTACTGCATTTTTCGAAGTGAAAGCTCAATTTCGAATTTAAGAAACCCCTCAAGTCTATAGGAATGTTTTTATTCAGAAGTTTCCATGTTAGTAATGCACTGATTTACTTCACTTGTGGTTCTTTCTTAACAAATTTACAGTTAAACTCATGACCTTTTGACCTTTGCTGTCTATAATTCTGTTTATTTCTTCCCTTTAGTGATACCAATCGATATTACATTAAATATATATATTTATTTTATATATATATATATATATATATATATATATATATATATATATATATATAAATATATGTATATATATTTATAAATATATGTATATATATAAATATATATATATATATATATATATATATATATATATATATATATATATATATATATATATATATATATTTATATATATATATATATATATATATATATATATAAATATATATGTGTGTGTGTGTGTGTGTGTGTGTGTGTGTGGACAGTAGAAATTCTGACGATAAAAGTTATGAACAGAATCGGTGACAAAGGGCAGCCCTGGTGGAGTCTAACCTTCACTGGGAATAAGTCCGATTTACTGCCAGCAATGCAGACCAGGCTCTGGCACCAGTTGCACAGGGAACGGACGGCCCATATCAGGGGGTCCAGTACCCCATTCTCCCAGAGCACACCCTAATGGACTTCACGAGGGACACGGTCGAATGCCTTCTCCAAGTCCACAAAACACATGTAGACTGGTTGGGCAAAGTCCCATGCACCCTCAAGGACCCTACAGAGGGTATAGAGCTGGTCCACAGTTCCATGGCCAGGACAAAAACCATATTGCTCCTCCTGAATCTGAGGTTCGACTATCTGGCAGACCCTCTTCTCCAGTACCCCCAAATAGACCTTACCAGGGAGGCTGAGGAGCGTAATCCCCCTATAGTTGGAGCATACCCCCTGGTCCCCCTTCTTGAAAAGGGGGACCACCACCCCAGTCTGCCAATCCATTTAATTAATTAATTAATTAACTTAGCCAGCCAATTAATCAATTCACAACGTCCCAAGTCAAGATCAGGAGCGCACCATCCCCATCATAGACAGTGTTGACAGCACACATTGCTTTCCCCTCCTGAGATGCCAGATGGTGGTCCAGAATCTCTTCGAAGCTGTCTGGAAGTCATTCTCCATGGCCTCACCGAACTCCTCCCATGCCTGGGGTTTTGCCTTGGCTTCTTTACCCTATGCCATTCCATACTCTCTCTCACCAACTTTAAACTCTAACCGCTGTCCTGTCACTCAAACACAAAGGGTTGGAAAAGTCCACAAACAAAATATATTAAGAAAAAAACGATAATAAGCAGACCTAGGACTTGGGACATTCCCCCTATGGACGGCTTTGGAGCCCAAAAAACATATGCAACACACCAAATATTATTGTGCTAAACGTTAGATCTAATTGTCACAGCCACAACATTGATATAGCAAAAATAAGGATCATACCATTTTAGGTGGAGAGGGGTTACACTTTGAAACAGACAACAACAAATAAAATTATTTTCTTCTGCTTTTATAAAAAAGATGGGTATTTAGGTTGAAAATTACAGGAAGCCATAGTCCTAATTTAGCATTGACTATGTCTCTAACCTCCATGGGCCCCTACATGACTTTGGGCCCCAGAAAGCTTCCCCCTTTATCCCCCCTTGTGGTCGGCCTTGTCACTATAATGTGAGAAGTTTCTCCAAACTGCATAATCAGGTCCTGTTTTGAACAGATTCACACGCAGCGGCGCTTCAGACATTTTGAGGAGTGGGCTATGTGAGGACACTTAAACGGGTCAGGGTGTGACACATTATTCGGGCTCAGAGTAATTCGGTGCCCCTGTGATGTAGGCCTGCCAGTGTGTGTGTCGGGGTGTGTGTGTGTGTGTGTGTGAACTGCTATATAAGCTGTCAGCTGAGAGGCAGCTCACTTATTCAGCTCTGCTCCACAAACACACACACAGAGCCTTCATCATGTCTGTATCCCTCCGCGCGCACATCCTCCTCTTCCTCTTCTCCCTCTCATCACGGACGGGACTCAGCCGGTACATCGAGGTGAGGTTTTGTTTTGTTTATCAGTAATGTTCACAGTTTAGCTATGAACGTCATATTTAGAAAAGTTTGAACTGTAAGCTAACGTTTTGGTCCCGTTTCACTCAGGACATCGAGACTTCAGACGGATTATTTTCTCTGCTCACTTTGGACCAGAAGAGAGAATCAGAGGACTTTGTTTTCCGCAGACCTCTCAGTAAGTTTAACAGTGAAAATATACAGCTGCTGGTGATGTTAGAAACTAATCAGTCTAATTGAAGTTAACTTCATATAAGTCTGTCCTAGTTTGTTGCAGACATAAACATGCTAAAAAGTAATCAAAAACACCATACATATAGACTTTCCTACAGTACACCTGTGTTAGAATTAATTTTAAATTAATTTGAGGAAAATAAAATAAAAATAAAAATAAAACCTACTTTTTTTGACAAATGAACACTAAAATACCATTAAATAGTATTCTCTCAGGTGACCTGCTTTTGTGCATAAACTAAAGCAATTCAGTTATATTTCAAATCACAAATGTAATTTTATATCTACAACTCATCCTTTGTTTTAAAAAGGATATCTTTCTTATGATAGGGCAGGTAATTAATTCCATATATTCACTCATTTATCAACGAATGCCCTTCACATGACATAAATGTTTGTTTGTATGGATGAGGTTGTTAAGATAATAAAAATTCTAGATACAAACCATGTGTCTTTGAATAAGAAAGTGTTAGCTCTTTAAGTGATCAGTGTTATAAAGTATCTTGAAAGCTAAAACACTGAAAATGGAAAAAAGCTTAAAAATATTTGCACCATCACTCAAACTTTAACCCAAAGCTTCAACAAGAGAAGGGGAAAAGCAGTGAATGCCTGTTTTAACTCAAGGCTGCAAATAAAGACATTCTGGACAATGTTGGGGTAAACTGCTAATCAAAACGGCATTTACATAGTTTGATAGTTCTCTATAGCTGTGTCTAGATTTAGAAAATTTACATCCATAGTGTATGTGTATGTTTTAAATCTGAATGTGTAAATTTGAGAGGCATGAGTAGATTCAAGGACATGATAAACAAACAGAAATTAAACAGTGAAACAAGTGTTGAAGATCTGGGGCCAGAAAGACTAAGTGAAGCTCAGAGGGAGGAGTTACAGTGACGCTCTGTGGTGTATCGTGGGGGGATAGGTTTCGTTGTGAAGGGGTGTGAGACATTGTGCATGATGTCCTGCAGCTCAAACAGCATCCCCCTCTCTTCACTGCTGTCAGAGAGTCCGACTGCACCCCCACTGCGGCACTGGCCTTGCATATCAGTTTAAGTCTGCTGGAGGCTGCTACCCTGAGCCTGCTGCTCCAGCACACAGCAAACAGGACAGCACTGGCCACCACAGACTCATAAATAGGAATGTGACACTGTGTCATTAATCACTGTGACAAAACTTGTGCAATGAGGGATAAGATCATTTATTTTCTTAAGAAGATGTTTGGAGTACATATGACAAAAACACACACTTTGTTTTTCCCAGGAATATAGCCAGACAGTATTAAAATATGTGGGCGGCACAGAGGCACAGCAGGTGGTGCACGTGCCTCACAGCAAGAAGGTCACCGGTTTGATTCCCGGGTCGGGCAGGGCCTTTCTGTGTGAAGTTTGCATGTTCTTCCTGTGCATGCGTGGGTTCTCTCCAGGCACTCAGGCTTCCTCCCACAGACCAAAAACATGCTCATTAGGTTAACTGGTCACTTTTAATTGCCCTTAGGTATGAGTGTGATTGTGAATGTTTGTCTGTCTCTATACGTTGCCCTGCAATCGACTGGCGACCGGTTCAGGGTGTACCCCACCTCTCGCCCAATGACAGCTGGGATAGCTCCAGCCCCCCGCAACCCCGAAAGGGATAGTCGGTATAGAAAATGAATGAATGAATAAATGAATATTAAAATATCTAAATGTAAAAAAGGGGTGGTGCCACCTAACTCTGAGAACAGGTTGCTGGATGACTCTGTAGCAATGGAAAATAACTACTTTGTCAACTTTTGAAGAATGGATCGATGTATTAAGTGCAATGATGAGCTATGAGTGGGTTGTCTATAGAGTTTCTGAAAGACAGGATCAATTTCCCCAAGTGTGGAGTCCTTTCCTTGCTCATCGGATAGATACTATAAAGGACTAATGCTGCTAAGTCTGTATGGAGATCTGCCACTTAACTTACTGACAGCTTTGGTTTCAAAGAGGTTGTTTCTTGTTTTTGTTTATTTTTTCACTTTGTCTGGCTAAGCAACTCCACTTTATTGCTTGATAGAGCTTTCTGTATTTTTATATACTTGTTATTCTTGTTATCATTTTTATACATTACATATTATTTTAGATTTTTGTTCTGCGTACTTTGAAAAAGGGAAAAAAAGCAAAAACAAAACTAAGAAATATGATGGCTATGATGAAGAACTCATTACCAATGCTGAAATAATATGTCTGCAACTAAACTTTAACTGTGTCCTGAAAAATATAAATTAAAAAGGCTTTGCAGATGTAATGTGATTAAGGAATAAGTGTTAACAAATGTTTATAATATTACTTGAGCATCTTAACAGAACATACTGCTGATGAATACTGTCAAAACAAAAAAATAAAGACGAGACAACCCATCATGGCACCTCTACATCTGTGCATCCTTGTAGATGCACAGATGTATCAGTATTGGCTGATAGAGGCCCTTTGTACAAATATAAGCCATCGGCAAGTAGTGTGGCATGGCCAGATGTGGGCTGCAGATGTTTTTCTGTTGTGCTGAATGCTGGCATCAAGCAAAGCTAACCACTAATAAGGGACAAACTTTTTTATTTGGCAGAAAAAGACTTGCTGAACAAAATCTGATCTCTTTTCTTGACGAACTATGACAGGAAGATGTGGGCCTTACGGGGAACTACGGAAAAAAAGGTCAAATCTTGAATGAAAAGGAGCAAGGAGAAGAATACGCTCATGTGATCGGCCCTTTTTAAAAGACACTGATTAATAAATTACAAAATGAAACACAAAACTTTAAATTAAAATAGCTGCAGAGCCCTCACATCCTGCTATAAGACACAATTTAGACTTTACCAAATAAATAAGATCTTAAAATAATGAGCCCTAAACTACTACACAAACAGAACGAAACACTGCTTTTATAGTTCATCATATTTTTTTTAACACTGGTATTAGCAAGCAGAAACATTGGTGTTTGCAATATCAGTATGGATATTAGCTCTAATTTTCACAATCTGTTCTTTATTAGACACCCAAATAGGGAGCTGAAGCACCTTTTTGGTGTAAACCTCCTTTTGCCACTTAAGACAACAACAAACTGAGTTTACTTTTAATTAAAGTAATGGTGATGTGTTCAAAAGTCTCTGATACTCAGGTGTCGGCAAACTATCCAAACTGCTCACCGGATCTTACAAGATCCCTCACACAGTTTATACTCTGTGTTTGAGTGGCTACCATCAGGTCCCAGGCTGTACTGTCCAGGCTGCAGGACATGAAAGAGGAGGGACACTTTGTCCCTACAACTGACTGCGCACTAAACACTTTGCTAGTGACAGTCACTGTGGACAAAACGCTGTATCTTTATGTACCTGTTTTGTCTTTGCACTTGTTTTTTTGTTGTGCTGATGTCTTGTGTCTTTCCATGTTGCTGCTCTGTGCCTTATAAATGCCCCTAGGGGACAAATTAAGTGTTTGAATTGAATTGTTTGTGTTTTTTTTTAGGATGCTTGGACATGCTGGCCACTGAAGGTCAGTTCACGTTTTTGGCATCTCAACCTGAAATGGCCTGCGCAGCTTTCATCATCGCTGAGCCCAGTGAGGTCATCACCATGGAGCTCTCTGATGTCAGCATCGACTGCAGCGCCGGGGACTTTATTAAGGTTGAAACAACACCCACACTCCCTTCAAGTCCCCTCTGCAAGTGGGAGACAGGAAGTTGAACCCTGAGTCTTATTTTGTGTTCTTTTGTTGATTAAATTGGTGCCACACTGAGTTAGGGCAGCGTTTTAGGGCCAAACACCACACTGGATCGTCTCTGCATTGGTCACAGTACCCAGAGCAAGAGTAGGAAGAGGAGGCTTTAATTCTGAAGCCAAGCCTGCAAGTCACAGTGGTATTTGGATTTATATGGGCCAAAGTGATGACAGGGAATGTAGAAAAGGAAGGATAACTAGGATAACACAAAATATTAATTTAAGTGGTTGTTATAGGTGGATGCAACCTGCACTAATCAGTTCTCCTCGTGAAATACACAACAAAGCTAATAGCACTCCTCTTTGCCTTCAGAACACGCTGTGTGTGCAAATAAGATTTACAGAATATTTATAGGAAGTCATGTTGGATTATGGTTCTAATTAAATGTGATTCAGAACACAGCTGATTAACTCTGCCAACAGTAATAACCTAACAGCCTTAGAGAAGACATTTCAAGTTCCCATTTAATCAAAAATAGGTACAAGAATTGTGTTCTCGCATTAGACACATCTTCTGTGGTCCCTTGTGATATTTTAGAGTTTTCCATATCCTGAAAATTAAATGCTTTCTCTTACTTTCTTAAGCACTTCCACTGTGAAACACTACAAGCTAGCTATCAGTTCTGAACCACTGACAAAAAGCAGGATGGATCCTTGCCTTCACGTTGTATACACCCGACCATCTGACTATTGCAGCAGAAATTGAGTCATCTGACCAGGAGACAGTTTTCCTATCTTCCATTGTCCAGTTTTGGTGAGGTAACTGCAGCCTCAGTTCCTGTTATTATCAGACATGGGTGGCACCCAATGTGGTCTTCTGCTGTTGTAGCCCATCTGCTTCAAGATCCCGCGTGTTGAGTGTTTAGAAATGGTCTGCATTTCTCTGGTGTAAGGAATGCTAATTTCAGTAAATGTAAGATTTCTATCTGCTTGAGCCACTCTGGCATTCTCCTCTGACCTCTGGCGTCAACAAGGTGTTTTGGGTCGGAGAGCTTCTGCTCGCTGGATATTCTCTTTTTCAGGCCGTGCTCCATAAATCCAAGAGATGCTTGTGCCTGAACATTTCAGTACATCAGCAGTTTCTAGAATACATAGACCAGCCCATCCAACCCCTACAACCATACCATGTTTAGAGCCACTTGAATCACCTTTCTCCTCCATTCTGATGCTCAGTTTGGACTGAAGCAGGTTCTCTTAACCATGTCTTCATGCCTAAATGCATTGAGTTGCTGAAATGCAATTGGCTGATTAGCTATTTGCATTAACAAGCATGAAACAGATGCCCTTTGTAGATGCTCTAGTGAGTGTAAATACCCTGCTTGCATGGATCATTTTTCTTTTCATGCTTACTTTATCATTGCTTCTACATGTGAAATTGTTAGGGAATAAATCCCTGAGGTTTTTGAGTTGACCCAAAAGCAATACCGAGACAAAGTAAAGGTGCAATAACAATGATTTTTTAGAGGGGAAGTCCAAAGGGTTAGTGAGGGGTAATCAGAGAGAGCTTAAGGGGAAGTGAGATCCAGAGTGTGCCAGGATGTGGTTGGGCTCACGGAGGCACTGAAAGAAAGGAGGAGAGACAAAAGTAAGTAATAGTTCAGAGCACAAAGTACTAGTGCAAAATCTAATGATGAGAGATCACTGGTATCACAAGAGATGGCCAACAATACCACATGTAGGTGCAGAAATCATCTGGCACTGGTGACAAGTCTGCAGGAGGCTTTTTTAGGAGGAGGTGATTGTGGGGATGAGGAGCAAGTATGATCCAGCAGAGAGTCTCAGCTCCAGGTAGAAACGCCCTCTCACCAAGAGTGAGAAAGCAGCAGGAGCAGAAACACAGAGTGGGAGCAGGAAACAGTCTTCATAAACGTTACAAAGCAGCAGAGTCACCACAGAAATATCAGAAATATGCTGAAATCATGGAATATTAATATAAATAAGCTCTGACTTTGTTGATATTGTATTTTTTAAGGTAAACCATGCATAATTTATATCAAGTAACTTTGTATGTATCAGATGTTTGATGGCTGGGTTCTGAAGGGAGAGAAGTTCCCCAGCAAGCAGGACCACCCGCTGCCCATGCACCAGCGCTACACAGACTACTGCTCCTCCACAGGGGCTGAAGCCAGCAGTCGCTCTTCACAGAACGTCGCCATGGTCTTCTTCCGCATCCACAATGCTGAGAGCAGCTTCACCCTCACTGTAAAGAAGCTACACAACCCTTTCCGTAAGTCCTGCTGCTTTCACGTCCTTCATCGTCCTTTTAGTGCTGAAAGATGTCTAAAAGCCAAACAAAACAAGAGAAGACTCACATAAATTTAGTCCAAACATAAACAAGGACCAAGGGTCACATCTAAATCAGATGTGTGTGTTTTGAAGTGAGTGTTATATTAGTGTACTCACATGTGTGTTTCTCTTGGTCAAGAGTTAGTCAAGCCTGAGAGGGACAAGTTTGGGTTGAATGAGAGGGATGAACCTGTTTTCCAGCTGCCTGACAAACAATCTTTTAACACTATGACAAAACAACACAACAATTCAAGTCAAAACAAAGACACACAAAGATGGCTGTGGTGCACAGTGAGGGGGCAGTTGGGAAACAGCAAAAAAACCAAAGCCAATGTGTTCGGCTTTAGTGAATTATTGACTGACAGCTGCAGCTGCTGGCCGTTCAATTACAACAGAAAGAACTGCTCATCTCTTTATGTAAAACTGTTTACAACAGAGATCCCCAACCACCAGGCTGCAGGTCAGTACAGGGATGTAGATTATTTGGTACCGGGCCATAGGGAAACAAAAATAATTGGTTTCATTGCCCTTTAATGAATAACTGAGACCAAAGGGTGTTTCATTTTGATAGGATTGCCAGATCCTTACATATCTGTCAGTGCACCTTGATTGCACAGACTTGACACACAGGCTCTCTGTCCCTGTCACTGCTGTGATGAACAAAAAATCACAATTTAGAGATAAATCCACTTCTAGTATACCTTGTGCTCATGCACTCCTCCACTTGTGCTTTGGATGTAGATGTTAAAAATATTGACTCTGCACTGTGTGCGTGCTCACGGTACAAAAGTGTGACCATTTCATCAATAACATTCATTATGGGCCAATCAGATAATGTAGTAGGTAGACGCTACTGCCACAATGTAAAATACAAAGCATGAGCCATTTCATTTAACAAGCTCACCAAATATGTTGGGAGTGGAGCAAAAATATCTTTACTGGTTATGTGTCTTTCATTTAATGAAGAAATCTGGTCTGGATCTGATAAAACTACTACTGAAGCTGTTAGCATCCATGCTAATCTCTGTATGAGAAGTCACTCTTTATCCTAATCAAATGGTTTTGTCATTTCTTTTTATTGCACTATTGAGGTCAGTGATGCTCTCTCTCTAAGGAAGCGGGAAGTTTTGACAATATATATTCTATTGCAAGGACATTTAAACATATAAACCAAATTTTTCAATTCACATGTTAAAAAGTGTTTGATTTTAATTGTTCTTTTTTTCCATATATTGGGTGATTAAAATATTGTACTTTTTTGTGTATTGGCAATAAATGCAGGTACCACACTTAAAATTACTTCCAAGAGGAGTTGTATATATTCTCTTTTGTTTGTTTCAGAATGTCCACATGCTTGGACCACTTTGTCTCTTATATTTCTTCCTCTTTTGAAGGTTACCATGGGTGGAGTTATAAAAGTGTTTTGTTAGCCTGGGTCATTTTGGAGAATGTGACAGTGTTTTAATATAATTTCTTGAATAGTTTTGGTTTTAGCAGCAAAGGTTCTGCTGTAGACAAGGTGTGGCTTGCCTCTGTTGGCTTTATTTCTGCTAGAGATGTGTCCCTGCTCTTTGAGTCAAAGTTATTTACAGCATTTTCAAGCCATTGCTCATAAAATTCCTCTCTCTGAATTAAGAAAGCATTTCAGCTTTATTTTTTTTGTATTGGTCTGGCACAGCACAAATTCTTTTAAGTCTCCGAAGTTGGCTAACAGGTAGACCTTGTTTGAGAATTGGGTGGAAACTTTTTGCATGAATGTGTATTTCTATCTGTGGGTTTGGTGTAGAGAGAGGTGGAGAGAACATTATCCTTTTCAGTAACCTTTACGTCAAGGAAATTGACTTTAAGGCTGTAGTTAAGTGTGAACTTGAGGCCTGCAAAATGACCACTTAAGAATTCTAAAAATTCAAGTGGAGTGAGAACGGGTCTTTTCCAAATTAATAACACATCATCATTATACCGCTTCCAATAAATTATAAAAGGAATAAAAGTTTTTGTGGTTCTTCTAGAAGACCAACAAATAGACATGTAAAACTAGGTGCCCTTTTGTGCCCATGGCAGTACCTGAAATTTGTAGGTAGGGTTCATCATTGAAGGAGAAAATAATCCTCTGAAGAACAAACAAGGCCAATTTAACTAAGAAGGTGGTTGAAGGAGTGCCCATTGGTCTGGCATTCAGGAAATATTCAATGTGTCAAGCCCTTGTTTGTGATCCATATTTGTATGTAGAGATTCAGTATCAAGGGTGCACATGACCACATATGGGTCACAAGGTGGCATTGTTTTGAGGAAAATCAAAAACTCAGAGCTTTCCTTTTTAAAAGAGTTTAGAGTGGGTACAAAACCTCCTTCAAGTAAAATTCACAGCTCTTTCAGGGAATCGTTTGTGAAGTCATAATTTTATAAAATGATGTTTTTAATGTTTGTTTGAGAACCTCTTTATTATAATCACACATGTTCAAATTGACAATAACACCTCCTTTGTCTGCGGCCTTAATTACAACTGACTTTTTGAGTTCTAATTCAGACAGTGTTTTCTGTTAGTCTTTTGTCAGGTTATGTTGAGTAAAGTGTTGCTTTTTTGAGATTGTTTTCCAAGTCGAACTCTGTAAGTCTACAATATGTTTCTGTTGAAGGGTTTCTATTTTAGGTGGATAAAAAATGCTCTTACTTCTAGAAGTTTTTGTTTAAAGAATGTTTTGGTCAGAGTTTGAGGAGGACTCCTTC
Organism: Cetoscarus ocellatus; assembly: GCA_037902135.1. Taxonomy (NCBI): domain Eukaryota; kingdom Metazoa; phylum Chordata; class Actinopteri; order Labriformes; family Labridae; genus Cetoscarus; species Cetoscarus ocellatus. The sequence goes on from JBAMNC010000412.1 coordinate 3,223,161, forward strand.
TTCATTAAGAATTCTTTGTATCTAACATCTCTAAGAAATTTTTGCAGATCTAGAAAGAATTCAATCTGACTTACAGATGGAGTAGGAACAAAGGACGGACAGAGTCCAAGAACTAGAGCTTAAGTTGTATTTTTAGGGTTTGCATGTTAAAGTTTACTATCATCTACAGTCAATAGTCCTTTATTCGTTTACTGCATTTTGAGCAAAGTTTATGTTCTAATGAGTATTTTTCATTTTTTTTTATATTCTCTTTTTTTATTGTGAGCATTCGTTCCTTCAGTTTTTGATTTATATCTATTCTGTTTCACTTGGAGAAGTGAACCACACATATTTCGTAATTATAAATAATAAATCTACTTTAACAGTCCTTCACTTACAAAATAAGGTCGTCATCATAAATTATCTCTCCTCAGCACCCTGATCTGCTCTGATTCTGGTCGGCACACTCCTTTACCACCAAATGCCTCTAAATGAACAACATGCCCGCAGGAGTAAAATGTTCCGACTCCTGTTGGTGCCTGTCTGTTCTGCTCTACTGTTATCAACTTAAATTTCATTATTTTCTTATCTGTGCCATTGGCGTATGGATTGGATTTCCATGCTCTGCCCTAATTGTGTCCCCTCCCCTGCAGTCTGCCTTGATTATTTCCAATTTGTGACATGAGGTGTCAGTAATGAGTTTTTCTGCTGATGGGGAACTGCTAATTTGAAACCTCTCCTCCTCCGTGTGTGTTTGTGTGAATGTGTGTGTATGTGAATGTGTTTGTGGACAGCCTGCAATGTCATGTCTCAGAGTCCAGAGGGCAGCTTCACCATGGTCATGCCACACCAGCGCAGGAACTGCAGCTTCTCCATCATCTACCCTGTGGAGATCCGCCTGACGGAGCTGAGCCTGGGACAAGCCAAAACCAATGAGCTCAACCCACAGGTGAGATGCCTGAACACCCCCATTCCCTGTGAAAATAAGCCCCTACTCTAGATTTGTTCAGATCACTCCTAAGTTTGACAAATTTGTACTGAAGTGAGGATAACAGCACCTTTTAGTCCCCCATGAGTACACTAAAACCCAATTCACTCTTTCAAAAAAAAAAAGAAACTTGAAGATATTCTGTCTTTATCTGGGTGAGCTGTATGTGTGAACATCAACTTTACCTGGATAACTTCCTTGTGTAAAGTCTGGGTAAGCCGAGGTGTGAGCACAGCAGTAATAATCAGCATAATTCACTGTTGGCGAGTAGGTGGGGTAACAGAAACTCAAATGTGTTCCTGGACATTTCAAGGTGTTGTCTCCACTGCACAAGGTCTGTAGAATATCTGCTCGATAACGAATACCACTGGATCTCTTGCACATCCAAAGAGTCGTCTTGAGCTGCTGTTGGATACAGAGCTGATACTCTGCAGCTTTCTTTCTCCAGTGTAGTCATATTGCACAAAGTGATGCAGCTTGATATTCACTTCTGTGTGCTACAGTGCTCCTCTTAAGTCCTTTTTTGATGCTGTTGATACGCCTTTTAACATGCATCACTTAAATAAGGATATTAATTGTGATCAAAGTATAAAGCTCTGCTGCTTCATGCTATTTTATGAACACTCACTTCTGCAGCCTAGTTTTGATGTTGTGTCCTGCCTAACTGAGATCATACAATCTATGTGACACACACACACATGCAGAAAACACATACAGAGCAATAACAGAGCTGTTAGCATAAGCAGCGTGTGCCCAGACAGCCAATGCAAGGGACACTGAGGGGCAGGGGAATTTGGGGGTCATTCCTAAATGGTAGACAATGCTCTTTCTGTTACAGTAGCTGTCTTTGAACCTGCCACTTCTACACAAAATAGAATGTTAACATCTGTATTTGAAGCAATAATAATCCGCAATATTTCTAAATACTCATATGCATGGAAAAAACAAATAGTTCTACTCTATAAAGAAACACTGTTAGACTCTCAGATTAATCGTGACACACTTTTGACAGAATAAATAAACTAGCATGCATATCCAAAAAATTAAATACTTGGTGGCTAGCCTAAAAGCAGCTGAAAAAAAGAAAAAGAAGGTCTGCACACCAGAAGTGACTCCAAAGTCAATTTAATACAGTATTAATCTTTAATGAAGATTAATACTGTGGAGCAGCTTCTGGTGTGCAAAATATGTTTTGCTGACAAACAAATGTAGTAGATAACACGATTACCTATTCCTATAAAGCTTTGTGTTGTTACACCCTGTGAAATAGTCTTATTTAAAGTCTGTAAAGTTTCACTCAGTATTAAATTCAGGCAGTCAATTGAAAGCTAGTCCCATTAATCAAACATGAACTCTAATCAGGGGAGACACCGTTCCAGACCTTTTAAACCCTGCCAATATCTTAGATCTGTTTTGGCTGCTGCAGTGCTCTGGTATAGGAGTTTCTCCCATGGCAAACCACTAACGATTGATCAGTGCTTCACAAGCTTAATGGCAGTTCGATGTATTTTTTTCAAAACAATGGCAGGAGTACTTAAACCCCCCTAACATGCTTTACATTTAAATGTGTGTTTTCAAGGTTTAAAATGTGCTTTGATTTTGCCTAAAATGTCTTTGACATCTGTAATAAATATTGCACAGAAGTTATCAGTTAGTCTTAACTGGTAGTTGTTGCTCCACTCTCCTGGTAAACATGTTAGTGCGTGTATCAGTTAAAGTTGGAAAAAACACAGTTTCCCTCTGTAAGGATACCAGGTAGTATCCAGGAAAACTCAAGGTATGTGACATGTCTTTCCATCTGTCATTACAACCAAGTTTTTGTTAAGAAGCCATTTTTTGTAAGGTCATTTGTTTGGGCATTCTTTTATTTTGACTTTGTAGCATTTTCCTCAAATTAGCCGTTTTTCTGCCTTTACAAATCACAAAGTTTGTAATTCAAAGCATTCAATCTGTTTAAACATGATAAGGAAGCGTAATGATAATTTCAACTGTACATGTGCGTCTGCCAGTTCAGTGAAGTGCTTAAAAAGCTTCATAACTAAACTTGAAGGTGCTTGAGTACTGCTTGCATTTGACCTTGGAAAAGGTTTTAGTATCCAGATCTTTGCTCACCTTACCACTTAACACAAACACAAAGGAAGAAGGAGAATGTCCAAATTAATGATTTAGCTTTATGATCATTGTAAGTAGGCTGATGTGAAACATATGGAAAACCGGTTGTATAGACATGGTTTTGTTTGATTTGGATGACTATCACACTTTTATTGAGGGTCCTTAATGTGGTTTAGTACTTTAAAATTGTGATACATTTAATGAGGACTTCCAAAACTAATTCCACTTGTGTGAGGTGGAAAAATGTTGACAGACATATTTGTTCAGTTATGTCAGTATTGGGAACAGATTTCACAACATGTAATTTGATTCATAAATCATTTTAACTACTGTAATAAAAAATTAAAGAGCTGGATTTAAACTTTTAAGGTATACTCATCATCTGGTTGGCAAGAGTTCAACATCCATTTGCCTCTTATTTCCTTATAAAATACAACTTTTTTCTCCTGTCAGCCCCTTAAAAAATATAAGAGGTAAAGATACTTTTAATTAACTCTGTAAAATCTTTAATAAGAGGGATTTTGTGTCCATTCATTATCTGTACTGCTTATCCCTTTTGGGGTCCTATGGGGCTGGGGCCTATCCCAGCTGACTTTGGAGTATGGGTATATACCCTTGACTGGTCATCAGCCAGTCGTAGGGCCTACTCATAGAGAAAAACAACCATTCAGACACATACTCACACATAACGGCAATTGGGAGTCATCAGTTAACCTAACATGCATATTTTTGGTCTGTGGGAGAGAAACTGCAGTACCTGAAGAAAAACCACATAAGCACAGGGAGGTCAAACGAACTCCATCCAGAAAGTGATTTAAACCAGCAACCTTCTTCCTGTTAGGCACCAGAACTATGTAACTGTTGCACCATTGTGAAGTCTTCAGTTTGCAGACAGAGATTTGCTAAGACTGCATATTTCCTAAGTTGCAAATGTTTACAATAAATCATTAACTATTCCTGAGGACGTCCAATGACTTCCATGCTTTATAGCAGTTTTCTCCCTGAATTTGTGCTGCTGTCATTTGTCCCTGTGAGTTAGTGTGCAGGAAGTGGAAAGTCCTTTTGTAAGTAGCAGCAAGTTTCCACAATACTCCACTTTGTGAGGAGAGGCTGCAGTGTGAGGGAGCACCACTCTTCTAATCTGAGTTGTGATTATGAAAGAATATTGTTCAGCCTTTGCAAAGCTGGAAAATCACAGACTTAACTATCATCAGCATTGTGCATCAGATTAAGCCAAAACTGTGTACTGTACCTTTTACCTTCAACTTCACAACAGACTCATAATTTACAGGTTCCTGCTGCAGGAAAGATCCTCATCTGCTCAAAACGATTGTGAAAAGTGCACACAAACTTTGTCAAAGGTCCCAATGGTTAGTAACTGTAATCCATTTTAAAATTGTTGCTGAAAATCGGCAGTCTGACCTTATAAGTAAACGAAAGGGGCCTAAACAAATGGATGTTAATGATAACACTATGGTTTGTTTAATGACAGCTCAGAAACATGGCAGTTAAAATTCTAACAAAACCTCATCAGAGATGTTCAAACATATTTAAAAATAAAAAAAGGAAAATGTAGTTTTTTTCTAAAACCTAAACAATCACTGTCATTTAGTGGTAAAATTTGTTTTTCCAGTATTACAAAATAGAAATAATAGCTGTTTTGAGGATTAAATAGCATATAAATGTGTCATTTTGATGTGCTTATATTTCTATTTTGTGTTTTGAACTGCATCAAGGATGGTTATAAAAAGTTTTAACCCTTTGACTTTGACATCCTGTTTAGGGTTATTCTGGGCATGAATAGATTCCTTTTTTCTGCAACAAGCTGTTTTTCATATAAAACAGCTTAGATATGTACACATAATGAACCCTGCCAAGAAGAAAAACATTTTGATGCATATTATGTCAGTGTAGCTTACAAATTAAACGTGAAGCAATGCTAAGAAAACGTGTTCAAAATGAGTTGTCAATCTGTTTACTCAGACTGGCAGTTCAACCAAGCAGTTGACCTAATTTCCTGAGGAATCATAATTACATATCTTTTTTTAATGAATTTAAAAAAGGTTTTCAGAGTCTTAAATACAACAGTATGGCCGCAAAAATGTCAACCCCGCAGTCACAATGCCAGCCAAAGGGTTGTAAAAGCATATAGGAATAAAAAAAAATACAGATTTTTCTCCTTCATAAGACCAGGATAGGTTTTTAACCGTGTGCTAAGTGAATTGTTAAGATCCTATTATTGCCGTGCAGCTTTTTAGACATTTACAGCGCATTTAGAATACAAAGAGGAGTGATTAAACTGAATAAAGTGTAATACATAAATCTTTATTCCTGGACAACTTCAGACTATTTCCTTCTTTTCACAGTTTCTGTATTAGAATAATTTTAGAGCTAGATGTATTTTGGTAATCCTTGCACGGACAAGTGAGTTATAACAATATTCTGATCAAGCACTTCACAAATAACTGAATGTATTTCCCAAAAGGCCAAAACATTTCCAAGTAAAACAAGCCATTGCCATTGCTTTGATATTTTAGAAGTCGTGCACTTTAATAAAAATTAGTTGTGAATTCCTGAAAATATTGTCATGGAAAATAATTCAAAGTTTTGAAGAGTTGTCCAAAATCAATGTTCTGTTTGGCAAACATTTATTAGGCTCACACTGATGTTTTTAGGGACTCTGCACAGCGTCCTGATTTGACAGGTGAAGCTCAGTAAAGTACTTCCATAAAAAAGTCCCATTAGGATAAATTGAAAGCAGCTGTAAGGTATTTGATCACTCTGAAGGGAATTTATGAAGTAAACAAAGTGTTAGATGTTACAGTTTTTACACAGTTAACTTTTCATTGTAGAAAAAGCATAAAACAAGAAACCTTTCATTCAAAACTGATCAGATCTGATACAGAGCCGGTACAGAGCACAATATCTCTTTAATTTGTCAAACTGTGCATCACTCCACCTGAACAAACTGTTCCTAATACTTACATAAACATTTCAGCAGTTGAAACTCATCCTGATGATCTAGGCGGTGACTCTGCATCATAAAACTGACACTCATTGACTCAGTGGTTTATACATTAGTTTTACTAAGAGGCTATTCTGTGGTTACACTGACACAAAATAACAAGAGTGCAGGAGTATTTTGGTTCACTTATTTATGTTTATTTGTTAGGGGCAGGTTGAATATAAGTAAACATACAGAAAACAGTCATGCAATGCAGGCATCAAAGTGTTTGTATCATATGCTAAATATGCAACATCTACTAAAAGCTTCTCTGAAAATAAACCATTGAAACTCTAAGTTTAAAGGGAAACAGATGATACATTGGGTACAGCATGAAACAAAAACACATTTAGCAGTCAAAGCTATAAAAATGAGATATAGGTGTAGTTTTGCACCAGGATTTCATAGACCCCTCAAAGTGATAAAGATTACAATACATTTCAGTTGATCAGCTAGGAACTTCATAATCACTTCATTGGGGATACTGTGCTGGTACCAGATTTGAACCATTTTTTTTTCTTTCAGAACAGCCTTATGTCCTTGTGGCATAGATTCAACAATGTCCTTTAAACACTCCCCAGAGATTTTCGTCCATATTGACACAATGGCATTTTGCTGTTGCTGAAGATTTATTGGTTACAAATGGTGCATTCCATCACATCCTAAAGATGCCCTATTGGTTTTAGATCTGGTGACCGCAGAGGCCACTGGAATACAATGAACTCACAGCAAGAAACCAGTTTAGGAGGATTTGAGCTCAGTGACAAGGCCAATTATCCCACTGCAAGCAGTAATCAGAAGATCAAAAGAACACTGAGGTCTTGAGAGCACGGACATAATCAGCAACAATACTCTCATAGGCTGTGCCAAAAAAATGTTTCCTCTAAAGCTTTACCAGAGATGAGCATACTAACAGCTGCTTTGTGTTTTGTCATTTTAGTAATTTATCAATGTGTTCCCATTTATCAGCGAGCAGCTTAAAGTGATGAAAAGACTGCAGACAGCTGTGTAACAGCAAGTGTATTTTCAGTTTCCAGGCCTATTTATTAAGACAAAAAGTTAACTTTAAAGGTCTCATGTCCTGAAAAATCAATGTTCTCTGCTTTTAATGTTGTTAGAAGGGGCTTGGTGAGAAGAAGAACATGACACTTTTTATTAAACTCTCAGTTCACAGAGAAATGTGTAATGCCCCTTTTAAGAAAATGCCCCTTAAAACGCTCCATTTTTTACTTCCTGTGGTTTATTGTGCCATAGTTATACAGCCTCAACTTGCATGTGTGTTTTCTGCTTGTAAACGCAGGCGCCGTGATTGTTTCGAAGTCCACTCCATGGCCTGTAACCCCTCCTCCCCCCTTCCAACAGACATTGTTTGATCAGACAATCAGCACAGATTATTATCATAGCCTCCCGTAGCCTTGCCACCACCTCAAATCAGAGTGTTTGCAAAGGGGAGGGAAAAAGAGCTGCATCTGATCCCCTACAACTTCAACTGAAATAAAATCTTTGATTAATAGACACCAAGACATGATGTAAATGGTCAAACACAACAGGACATGGGACTTATAATGTTTAATAATGATACTTAGAGCATTTACAGTGGAATATTTCAAAAGCTTAAAAGTCTAAAGTGTTGTACTTTGATCAGCACTGAAAATCATGACTGTATGAAAATGTGACAGGAGTCATTCAAAGTGACAAGCTGTCAGTGAACTGCGCTCTAGATTTCCTGTCTTTTCTCTCAGCTTTGTTCTCAAGATATTTGACCCTCAAAAATGCTAATTTACTCCACAGTCTTAACTCACACATCGCCAATTTGGCTTCCTTCTGCAGTTCTTAAAATCCATTGTATACTGACTGCTCAGCATGAACAGCACAACAGACCCACAAGAACAACCTAAGTGATGAGCTGCTGAAGACCCAAATATGCCCTAATGTGTCAGAGGTTAAAAAAAGGGTAAATAAAAATAAAAAGGCTGAGGGACAGTGAATATCTTAATGCAGTTTGGACTGTATTAAGAATGCCAACAAGAAAACAGCATGCAGGTGATGATTGGTCACAGCAGTGGTGGATTTGTGCTTTTTTGAAATGGCAGAAAGTATTGAAGTCAAAACAAAACCCAATCCAGACACACACCAAATGTTATACAAAACATGGAAGCTTCTTACAAACCAACAATAAGCAACTGATGCAACTTCTGCATCTTCTGCTACAACCACTCCAACATGTCATAACATTGAATTATTAAAAGGGACATATAATGCTTTTTTAAGGTTTTATTAGCCTTTTAGGAAGTTATTTATTTTATTTTTTATTTAACCTTTATTTAACCAGATAAATGCCATTGAGATCAGGATCTCATTTACAAGAGTGACCTGGCCAAGAGGTCAGCAGCACACGTCAAATATCAATACAAAATTAAAAAGTTTTAGGCAATAAATTGCAACCAATTAATATGTTAAAATCAACAACTTGACAATGGAAGAGCAATAATTTTCGTGGACAGCAACAATTAAAAACACAGGTATTGTTCATAGGATTCTCACTGCCTGGTGAGCAAAATGGAACGAAAAGCTTTGAGTGAAACCAGCTCAGCCATTTTCAGTTCAGTCTGTATAGTATTACAAGCGGTGGGGGCAGAATAACAAAAAGCTCTTTTCACAAAATCAGTTCTCTTTGCACATTTAAGTGATAGACTGCACAAGAGCGTAAGGCATAGGTGCTCTGTGATTTCTGCAGTAGTGAACATAGATAGGATGTTACTAATTCCAGAAGAGACTTACATATATATATTCTACGTGTCCCCTCCATGTCATAGAGTATTTTTTTGCACAAGACAACAAAGTCTACCACACCTGGACTTCTCCCTGGGGGCTCATCCCCGCAAATAGACCGACTGCTATGACATATTACCTCTGTTTCATCAGTAGTTTAAGCCCATTGCTTTGGGTTGGCAAGCCCAGCACAGAGCGTAGACTGTCAAAAGAGCCATTGAAAACATGTTGCTGAACTAGACCAGAGTAGACTGGTCAACCAATCACTTGAGAAGGGGGCCTTACAGTGACAGGAGCTCAAACAGAGCATTTCAAACAGAGAGAAAATAGACCGTCAGGTACACTCAGTAGGTGAAGATTAGAGGATTTTTGATCGGTGATTGTAATCACACTCCAGCAGCCATCACAATCAAATATATAAACCAGAGTGAAGGCAAAACAAGAACACTTTAAATGTGTAACTAATACCAGCGAATGTTTTAAATTCGATTAATCATGTTTGAAAATCTGCAACATGTAACTGTAATAAAAATAGACTAGAAGACAAACAGAATGCTGAAAATATTTTTGGTACAAAGTGTAATCAGAACACTCTAAAAGGTGCAAATCCAGCTATAACCTTTATACCAGAAACACCCCATGAAATCCAATTTTCTTTTGGGCAGGGAGAAACAGAGACGAAGTAAATCACGCTGATAAAAGACAGAAGAAACACAATGAGTTGTAAAGATGTTGGCGGCAGCTCTGATGCTAGCTGCCAGCTGCTGACATTATGTAAAACTGCAAAAACTGGGCCAAATACAACAACCTGACTTTCCCTCTTAGTGCAGATGAATCTTGTGTGTCATCCAAAGTCAATTAAAAGAATTTCAAGATGAGTTTTAAATGTGCGTTAGGCTGCTCACAATCTTATTTTATGCCAAAAGGGTGTAATAAAAAAGAAAAAGTCAAACCTAACAGAAAGAGTTGGTAGCAGTACTTTAGCTCTCTAGTATCTCTATAAGGGAAAGCTGATTAAAGGCTACTTTCTTTGTACTGTAAATCTTACTGAATAATGGGCACCTCAGGAGAAGATATGTTTCTAGAAAGTGAACTTGAATATCTTAAAAAATGCCTTTATTTTTTCATACATACCATTTTTGTCATTGTTCCTGGTTTATTTATGAAACAACATTACTCTGAAATTATTCCTTACCAGCTAATTATTAATTAACACCAAGTCATGAGGCTCTTTGATATCGTCTGTAAGCTAATGGATCATATGATTATCACCCATAAAGTTCTGTCCTCATTTGCTTCCTCATATGATAAAATATTTTATTGTTCAGGGCAATTCCAGAAAAAAAGACAAAGAGAGAGTCAATTCAATGTCAGGAGGGGTTGCCAAAAACTACACAAACAAATTCTAACTCTGCATTGTTGATTTTTGACACATTGCTACTTCTACCTGTGAAACAATGACACTGTAATGCATTAAAACAAAGGGCGGCAGTCTGTTTGTAAGGACTTTGATTGGAAGTAGAAGAGATGTGGTTTATGTCCAGGTTAGACCATCTCTGAAAAAAACAATCTGGTAGCTGATGATGCTTATTCACATTTTGAGCATGACTAATGTTCCTTTGGTCAAAACAGACCCAATTTCTCAGGGGTGTTTTGACATCTCTCATTTTGTGCTTAAGATGGGATACATGTTCATGTATTTTATGCAGCTTATATGTGTGTTATATGTCCAGCAAGAGTGTAAAACTAGAACCTTAGCCAAGGCATTACCAACATTTTCGGGTGAGTTATTGTCAAAAATGTGGAAAACTGCCCTATCTCACACTTTCAAGAAATCCCTTTAACAAAATCTTTTTTCTGTTTCGTTATTACCTCTCTCCATCAAGCTGCCTTTTATTTTGACAACAAGCAGGATTGCTTATATTCTTATATTTTACTGTTTTACTATTTATAGTCACCAATTAAAGAGCAATTAGGTCTGTGGTAAGCAGTTGGGGTACCCAGAGGAGGCAATCCATGCACAGGGAAAACATGCAAACTCCCCTACGAAAGCCCTGCTCCAAAGTGCTTTGGCTAGTAGTTAAATTAAAATTGGATTGGTGACAACATGGCAAGTGTCAGAAATGACAGTGTGCAAATGTTCATTTTCAGAGCAAAGAAGATTAAGATAAATGTTATCCTCTGATAACCAATCTCTATAAACAGACATCTACATATGACATGTAGGCTTTAACCAGGCGGCAACCTCAGGGGCTGAAAATTGGGACCCATGTGGAAGTGCCAAACGCTTTAGTGCCCTGAGTGTCCATTTGAGACTGGCTGCCGAAACCTGTCCCCAATTCTTTGTGGAGAAAAGATGTTTTTTTAGCAGCCTTAATGCACATCTTTACAGCCTGGTTCAGAAAACAGCTGCAGTCTATTATGATACATCTATGTGCTCTCACTGTGAGGAGGGGTGATTTTTTATATCACAACCATTTGTTTTTTAGTGAGGATTTACTGAGGTTTTCCAGTTTTTTAAACACAGTGTTGCTACTGGTCAGAGGGTCTTAAGTCCCACCCCAACATGGCCCCTCTGTCTGTGAGTAGATGGAGCTAAAGTTGAGATAACGTGTGCAGTATGGCAGCATCCATTAGAGGGCATCAACAGTGTTCCAAAGGCTCCTATGACATGGCTTTGCCCATTTCATTTACAGTTAATGCCTTTGAATCTACTTTGTTTTCTGACCCTGCTAGTTGGACTACAAACATCAGACACTGCACAGCCATACTGGCATAGGGTAACTGCTGGTTCAAATTTGCCCCCACAACCAGAAGCTTTACTTATTTGATATTGTCTGTCAATAGCCAATGGGTTAGAGATTTTGTTTGACCAGCTTATTTAACCCAACATTATTATTTCTTATCAACAGAGGCAGGTGTGGTCGGGCTGCTCGGGGTCAGGTGACTATGTGGAGCTCCTGGGTGGAAACGGCGTGGACACCTCTAAGATGTTTCCTGTAGCTGACCTCTGCTTCTCCCTTACTGGACTTGGTGAGTCTCGGACCCTCATTCAGTTTACTTTCTGTGTGGATCTGTGAGGTTGGAAAAGGAAAACGGGACATTTTGCACAGAATATAACCAAAACTTAAGTTGGCTATGCAGCTTAAATAAGTGATATCAAATAGGGGAAAACAGCAAAGTACAACAACTTCACATTTTGGTGGATTTAATCAGTTATGAGGCCTCACTATTATGATTTCTGTATGAATGTTTTTACACTGAAATGTATTGCTTGATGAATTTTTTATGCCCGTCTTTACCATTATACTTACTCAGCCACTGTTTACTCTGAGGTGGAGTCACAAACAGAAATTCCTGTGCTGTTTTACTCTGTATCAGTGCAGTCAGATCACTTTATTAAGAACAAACTGATAAACATTACATTATGCTTCATTCTTCCTAAACCTGCTTTAATTTGTCACCCTGTGCAGGAGCTGACCTCATATCTGTCTCCTACTGATTCACTAAACATTACCCTGACACAGTTCTGTACATTACACAATACATGCTCACAATAACATTTGAGTTAAATTCTCTCTGCCTGTTATGATCAAGACACCGCTTATCACGGCACAACATCCGCAGGCTTCTTGTCCTGTGGTGAAGTTAGTTTGGAATATGCTTCCAATAACAGAAGCCAGTTATGGCCATTTTATCTGATGTGGGTCAGATTTTCTGTGGAGCACCAGTGGGGAGCTCTCTGCAAAAAACAAGATGGAGATAAACATTGATGTGGAAAGTTCTGAACCCAATAAAGCATATATATTAAATCAACCCAACAGAAGTTAATGTACTGTAAAGGTTGCACATCTTAGCTGTTCAATATTTTCATGCTAAATGTGTGTGTGTGAACACTCAGTATGTAAAAATATGCTGCCAGGGGGCTCAGCTTTAACAGGAACAGGAGACCACAAATGCAAACCCAAGATCTGAGAAAGACCCTGCATGACCTGCTGTAAGGTTCTGCCCACATTCACCGTTTTCTTTTTTTTTCTATCAAAACTCTGAATATGTATGTGTTTTTTAAAGCAGAGGTTTTCCTCCTCTGTTTTCAAACACATAAACCCGCTGTTAAATGCTAATTTATTCTCATATCTAATCCAAGGCTGACTGGTTAGGCAATGACATGTGCTCTATTCAAATTCAGCGGAGAACTTTAAACCAGTATAAACAATACCTGTCTCCAAAAACACAATGCTCTTCATGTGCACTAGTGTTGATCTGCGGTTCTGTTTTGTCTTTTAATGTATATATTTATTTTTTCTCATTTTTTTAAGATGATCTGAATAAAAGATATTAATAATAATCATAATAATAATAATTTATTCTTTCTCTTTGGCTCTCCAGCTCAAATGAAGATTGGTTGTGACAACTCGGTGGTGAGGCTGGTGTCCAGTGGGACTTATATTAACCATGTCTCCTTCCAGTACAGACTATTGGAGCACCATGAGCTGCCCAAGACCCCTGAGAACAGTCTGCTTGACTTCTGCTCTCTGGAATAAACACACAATCATGTAATATCCAACTCCCTGTAGATACACCAGTTTGACAAATATGTTCATTAAATATTTTGTATCGTTTTTGCCAAATGTTTGATTGACCGTTCTTGTTATGTTAGCTTTGATCAGAGCATATTTATGTGGGGGCCTGAAAGATTTCATTGTTTACTTTTTAGTACTTTGTCAAGAAAACCTGTGATATATTGTGTTCTCTTGACAAGTGCATTTGTTCCAACCTCTTATTTACTAAGCTTGGTTCATATCAAGAGGTTTTACATATCTGCTGTTTCTCCTGTTTATAATACTCTGACAGTTTGAAAATAAAAATGACTTGCATGATGAAGCACTTTCTTAATGCTTTGCCTTTGTGCGTCACTCTGTTTTGAGAGCCTTTTTCCATTTCACTGGGCTTTTTGTTTTTCCCACATGCTTCGGCGAGGTTCATCCATTTTACCCATTTACTAAACTAGACTTGTGTTTTAGGTCAGGAAAAGTGGTGATATTGTTTAGAATTTTCCATCACTTCACACATAACAAACAAGATTCATTGGAGAGGTTCTGCTGTTTACATGTTTATCTAATGGGGAAAAGGGTCATTTTTTTATTTTGATGAAAGCCATTGAAGCATTTCTAATATATTGCGTCCACAAGCAAGGAATGAAAAATAAAACGACTCTTGAAGCCTTATGGCCATGACCAAAACAGATGTCCAGACGGACAGCCCAAAAACATTATGTCTCTGGCCTCGCCTGTGTTCTGTGTGGATCCATGCAAATGGTTTGGCAAGTTAATACTGATACCTGAGAAATTAATCTAAATGAGTTACTCATCCAGTGCCACCATGAAGATCGAGGACAAAGTTAAAGTTAAAAATAATTTTGGAAGGCCATCGATACACTAGTTACATACTGTATTTTAACCACTACTATAATGGTGAAAGACTAGAAAATGGTGATAGTTAAGACGACCAGCAGTCATTTCTAAACTGTCGCTGAAGAAATGATGGACATTCATTATGACCTAAAAATGTTAAGAAATTACCAGAATCTCAGTTTATGCTCATCAGACTTTATTGAACGGTGATGCACTACTACCAGACAAGTGACTGTGTAACGAAATGAAAATGTCAAGATGACAGGTGTGTTAGATGAGCAATCTTGGTCAACATAGAGTGAGTTGTGCATTTTTAAGTATTTATCTTAAAAGTCTCATGTCCTGCAAATCCATTGTCTTTGCTTTTAATGTTGTTAGTAGGGGCTTGGAGAGCAGAAGAACATGACACCCAAACTCTCAGTTCACAGAGAAATGTTCTATGCCTCTTTAAAGACATTAACCTCTAAATGCTCTTTTTTTTTTTTACTTCCTGGGGTTTATTATGTAAGAGCCATGCAGCCTCCACTTACATGTGTGTTTTCTGCTTCTCACAGATGCCATGTCTGTTTAGAAAGTCTGCTCTGCAGCCTGTAACTCCTCCTCGATCAAAAACACCACCAAAAAAACACACTTAAAAAAACAAATATTGTGGCTTATATGTATTGCATACACAAGCGGTGACCAGACTGCTGCACTTTCACCAGTGCACAAAGATGTTCAGTCTCAGTGGGAGCTTCACACTCTCTAATGGATCACAGCTACACAGCAGGGGAGAGGATGTGCCATATAAGAGAATGCTTCATCTGACTTAACCAGAGTTAAATAGCGGCCTGAGGCCTCATGCAAAAAGCGTACTTCCATGCTGCCTCTGAAAATAAGGTGGATATAAATATCTATATGTCTATGTATGTATATCTGTTTCTCAAAAGATAGCTAGATAGATAGATGGGTTGACGGGCGGACAGACAGACACACATCCAGGTATATAGATAGATAGAATCAGAGGGTGCCTTCAAATATATACAAATTCAAGAGTTTTATGATTGTGCTGATTATTGGTGTATTAACATAAAAATACAGTCACTTTTGCCCTTTCTCCTGAAATCAAAGCTCCAATGTCTGGGTCAGCAGATGACCAGGCCTACATCAATATGCTTATTTGAGTATTCCTAGTAGATTTATTTTTCATTTTCCTTTGTTTCTTCATTTCCTTCCTCCTTGATCATATCCAGGCTATATATCCATAATATTAGTTGGTGCAGATGGCAGGTGCCAGATTGCAAGTAGATAAACAAAAGAAAGGCACTGCTTAAAGAATGATGTCAACCAAGCAGTGCAGCAGGACATTCTAATCTTGGGACCAATAAAGGTTTGCAAAAAAAAAAAAAACAGACTAAATAAATATCATAATATAATAACATAAGCACTGGTTTGACCTCACAGACCCACTTACTGTTGCACAATAAGAATAAGAATAAGAATAACTTCATTTGTATAGCACTAAAAACATAGTTTTACAAAGTGTTTTGACAAGCAGACAGGAACATATAGACAGCAAAGCACAAGAGTAAAAACACAAAGAAACTAATCAGATAAAAAGCCATATTTAAATCAAAGAACCCTCACAAACAAACATAAATGGCATAATAAACCCGTGCAGAGTAAGAACTCAAGTGAGACAGAACAGGAGAATTTCCAATGGTGCACATGAAAGTGAAACTTTTCAAGGGAAGTGAGAAGAACCTGACACCCAAGAAGTGGGCACAAACAATCCAGGCACATGCACCCTACACAGTCCAAAAACACAGAAAGCCCCCAACCCATGGAGCCAGAAACACCAGAAAACTACAACAACACACATCGGCCCGGGCACCCCAAGGAAGGTGCAAGTCACTATACGTAGGCGCAGACCCCAAAGTCTCCAGCTCCACAAAAACCTTAAAACACAGATACATGTAAACCTCATAACAGAAAAATGAAGTGTAGTTATATAACATATTAGCATATAGTCTCAGTATACATCATTGATACACCCAGCCTAAATTCATGCTTGTGCACTTACAATGTGTATGTTTAATCCAGTGTATTTAAATATATCCTCTGTAATCATTAAGCAATGACGCATGCTTTTCTATCATGTGTAATCCAATCAGTTCCAGAGACAAACTCTGAAACAGCTTTCATAGAGGCTGATCATTGCCCCTAATCATAATTAAAGGTTTACTGCTGAGAAAAAACAACGTACAATATTCTAAAACTGGTTTGATCATGACCCCTCTTCATCTCTGATTGTTAAAACATAATCCTCTTCATACTGTACATTTGTGGATCCTGGGTGTGAATAAATGTGCAGCTCTTTAATGGGATTATCCCACAAGCCTCAGCTCTCTTATTCCTCCCGACATCCCCCTAACCGGCTCGCTTTTGATCTCCTCCTTAGGTGGAATTATTATCAAACCTGTTCGACCGTGATGATTCAATTAACCAGCGGATGTCTTTTTTCGCTCGACATGTTGCAATTTTCAGTCTTTATTAGAGGATGAGATGCACTCTGGATGCCATGGAAAAGGATAAACCACGATTATTTGTTTGTAAAAGTGAGGACAGAGGTCTTACACTTTCCTGATGTATTTATAGTGGGCTGTGATGGTGGTGGACTGGAAAAGAGTTTGTCACTTGTCAAGCCAAAGAGGTCAGAAGTGCCTGTAAATAAAATGTGGCCCTTAAATGTGAAGACATCTTGCTTTATTAATAAGACAGAAGCATCGCAAAGAGGAAATGATGTTTATTTAAGATATTTTCCACACAGGACTGGTTAGAGATTATTGCATGGATGGAAGAATCTGTTGATGCAGCTCTACCTCACTTTTAATTCTCATCATAATTAACATTTTCTGTGATTACATTTTTTGCCAAAATAAATGCTTTAAGTTTAATTGTGGAAATATTAAAGTTACTGCACTTCATACACTAAAAAAAGCACTTTTTTCAACCCACCAAGGAGATTTTTCTGTTTTTCCCTACATTTGTTTGTCTGCTTGCTTGTTGGTGAGTCTGACTCCCTGTCTGGGAGAAAGATAGCAAAGATAGCTCAAAAAGATTTTTTTTTTTTTTTTTTTTTTTAAAGGAGAAGTGGTTAGATCTTGGTGGTTATCCAAATCCGTATGGAGATCCAGGACTTCATTTTTAGGATTTCTCGCCATTGTGTTATAGGACAGTTTTCAATCATTTTGCAAATAAGTCAAAATATTTTAAATAGATGCTGATTAAATTTTCAGGGAATGTTGGCCTTGGCATAAGGGGTAAGTGATTCAATTTTGGTGGTGATCTGAAAGCAAATATGGATCCTGGATTTTTAATGGATTTTATAATATTGTGAGATTGCTGTTTTCTATATTTTCAATAAATACTTGGCAACCAATGTTAGAAATCCCTTGGTGGAGGTTTGTGCTCTTGGAACACTTCTAGTTTCTTCATAAATTATCCAAACTATCTAATTTTGTACATGTGTGTGTCTGAAACACAAGTCTAGTACTGACTCTGAACATTTCTTTCTCTTATACAATTTATAATTAAATCATTACCCCATGGTCAGGGTTGGCGTCAAAGTAAACACACCATAACAATTATCACAAAGTTATTATCAACCAGAGCCATTTCCTGGTGGGCCTCCATGAAGTATCTTCCTAATTTGTTTATCCTTGAGTCAGAGAGGATATTTGTGCAGAGTTTAAAGAAAATTCCTATAAAACAGTTTTTAACTATGACCTTCAAAAGCAAGGGATAATAAGCAGGATGTTCAGGGGAAGAGGGGATTTTGGCACATTTCTTGGGTGCCCTACCCACACATTAAACTGTCTATCTTGAATGCACGATTCCTGATAAGTTGTTCCTTGTTGAAAAGCTGATTAATCAGGCTTTTTAACCACATAAGTTACAATACCAATAAAGGGGAGAAACAAAATCACAAAAAAAAAAAAAAAAAGCATTTCCAAAAATTTTTCGAGGAGTTTATATTTTTGCAGATTCATAAAGATTTGACGTTTTCCTCATACACCCCACAGTCATTTTGTCTTTGTTCTCTTTCTTAAACCACTTTTATTACATATGACTGAAATTAAGCCAAAAAAGGAATAATTTTTCAATAGTTTTAAATAGACCAGCAATAACAGATTTCATCAAACCAAGTTACAGTTACCGGGGAGGGCGGGGCTTGACAAAGGGTCAGTTGTCTCATATTTGAATGAGTCTGTTGTTTTCTTTCAAAGAGGTGCTTGCAGTAAATCTTTGTTCAGTGGTATTAGCAGCAGAAGAAAAAGACCAACCCATCAATGCTTGTGTTGATTTACAGCCTTTTTGATTGGCAATCAGGTAAGTTTTGTCAATTTTATATAGTTGTCTTCCAGACACAGATAACAAATAATAGTTGAATATAAGAGCAGCTGGAACTAACAGACATCTGAGCTCTTTTACCTGTTTTGCATGTATTACTAGTTTGAGCGACACCCACAGGAAAAACAGAGACATTTTTGGAATACATGCTCACTACTCGACAAAAACTGGAAGTTTATAAGAAAGCTTGCTTTGTTATTATCTAATCCTCTTAAGAGAGCATTAAATCAATCTACTTCACAAGTTAACATCTTTAACCACCCTAGGGAAAACATATCACAACAAATTAAGCATAATCTGTGAGTCACTCTCTGCTTATGTGATACACTGTAATGTATCTCAGTATATGGTAAATTACAGTCATTAGATAAATGCCTCCGAGTCTTCCATGAGTTACGGAGGTAAAAAAAAAAAAAAAAAAAACTTAGATTGTTTATTTCCATCTGATTAAAGTGCAGCAGGACACAAAGGTAAGTTCAAAAAAGCTATTGCATGAATAAAGGGTTGGTTAGATGGTCATGTGATTGTATGTTGAGGGGATGGTTGGTTGGTTGGTAAGTTCTGTGAGAGTTTTGGACATTGTTGGTCCACAAGAAGAAATGTTTGGGTAAAATAGTGGTTGGTGAGATGGACAGTTGGTTGTTAGTTTGGTTGGTTGGCAAGTGAGGCCATTCATTGGTTGGCTAGTTTTAATACAGTTTGTTTGATGGGTTGTGAAGGCCCGGTTGGTTAAACAGTTGGTTTAAGTTGGTGAGGTTGTTGATTGGTTGGTTGGATCTTTATTTGGTTGGTTGGTTGATTGCTTGGCTGGCTGGTTAGTATGATGTCAGATTTTGCTGAAATTTTCAGGAGATGTTGGTAATGGCCCAACTTAAAAATGATTAGATTTTGGTGGCAATCCAGATAACCACCATTAGCGAACAATCATTTTTGCTCAATAACTGTCTAACTAATAATGATATCAACATGATTCTGAGTGCTAGGTGTAGGTTTTCAGGGTCAAGGAATCATATTATGATGGTAATTTTATCATGGAACTATTGCTTATAGATGTAACAGCAATATGTGAGCTACCTTGGCAGAGGTTTGCACTCTTCGAGTGCTTTCAAGTTTTGATATGGTTTGTTGGATCGGCTGTGATGGTCATTGTTTAGCTGGTTAGTTGCTTTCTTGACTGGTTGGTTAAAATACTTGGTTGAGTGGTTGGTTGCTGGCAGGTTGGTTGGATGATTCAGTGGTTGGTTGGTGTTTTGTTAATTTTATTGATCTGATTTTTCTGATCTGACTCATTGGAGATGGTTTTATGTTTTAGAGGGATCAGATTTTGTTTAACAATGTCAGCCTGATCTGAAATAATATTTTATAGAATGCTTGTCCAATGCTTCAGTTATAGTTACATGACAATACAAAGAATTTTTGATGTATTTAGATTCAGTTTTCAGCAAAGACCACCTATAGATAAGTTCATACACTTTTATGCAGAATATAATTTACCTTATTTTTTTTTTAATTTAGCAACTTTAGTGATCAAATTCTTGTTACTGACAACTTAGAGCCATTGTTAACCACTAATACCAGTGACTGGCTGCCCTAAAGCTGTGGCATGTGACATGTAATGAGTATAGCATACACACTCAGACATTAAACGCTTGTACTGATATACACAAAACAATTAAACCTCTGAAGTTGTTGTCTGTTTATTTTGCAGAACAAATTGCTTTAAGAGTGTCACAACAAAGGAAACAAAGTGTATTCATCATGAGTCACTATGTAACAGATCTCTCTGAATAGGGATCAGAGCTGACAAGTCTTCCGGTGTGCTCTGGTTTTCTCTGAGTGCACAGCAGGTCAGAGTGAGTTATTACAACAGTTTATCAAAATTTGACATGATGCTGATCTTGGACTGTGCTCTAAAATGTCTTTTTGATTAATTATGCCTCCGTTTTACTTCTCCACTCAATTATGAGTACCATGATTTATCTGATACTACAGGCAGAAGACACAAAGACCACACACATAAAAGCAAGGCTTGCACAATATTTTTTTCTGCAATCAAAGTTTGTCCAGGGAAGCATTCTGCTGGACAAATTCTCACAAGAATCAAAAACACAAATGTCAAATTTATGACAAACCCATTTCTTTTCTTCTATATCTTGTAAATTCAGACTGTACATACACAAAAACTAATAAATGACCAATTGTATTACTTTATTTTTTGTTTTCCCTACAACAAAATCCTCAAATATAATTCTCTTTTTTTCTCCAACACTGACCTCTACTGTCTACTTTTTCTAACTACACACAGCACAGACACAGTAATCTATAATTTGATGCATTAAAAAAAATAGCGATGAAAAAACTCAACTTTGCTATCTAAACTAAGTGTTTACTGAAAAGTTTTATTTTATTTTTTTCTACAAGAGGAAAAATTACTTGTTTCTCAGTTTACACTTGTAGTAAAGTGTGTTTGTAAGATGTGGGATAGTGAAAGTACATCACTTTCTAAAAGTACATCATTTTTTTTCAGAGAGTTAAAATAGCTCCGGTCTTGTACTTGTACTTTGATTGTACTTGACACACTATTCTTAGATAGATAGATAGATAGATAGATAGATAGATAGATAGATAGATAGATAGATAGATAGATAGATAGATAGATTGATAGATAGATAGAAAGAATAAGATTATCTAAAGGTTAGTTTAGATGTAAAACATCACCACTTTCCTAAATTTCTGGGTATTATACAGACTTAAAGTTACTCTTGATCTTCATTCCAACACTCTCAAATATTACAGAACCATTGCATATTGCATTTTATTGCTATTCCAACTATTAATGTCTTATTTATAGCAACAACAAATTAGTGGTTGATCTAGTAGCTACAAAATTCTTATGCAATTCTGCAATAAAGAACATTGTTTTCAAAAATGAGATAACGTGACTAAACACAGGAAAATACCAAAATACAAAATTTTTGATCATAGCATTTGATTACATTTATTTGTTCATATTTTATCATATATACACAGATACATATATAAAATTTGAATTGTAATTGTGACTAAGACCCAGAATCAACTCTAAGTCTTTATTAACTAAAGAAAAAACAGGATCCAACAAAAAGTCACCACAAAATTAATAAAAATCCAAACTAAAGACACAAGGGAACTTACAAAAAATGCACTGGAGAACACAAGGAGCATGGCGACAAGTCAGGGGAAAAATCACATGACGCCGCAGGAAAACATACAGCTACACACAAAATACAAGCAGGACGAACTGAGTGAGGGCAGCAGACACACAGACTTTATACACACAATCAAAAAAAGTTCAGACTAACAAGGCACAGGTGAGACAATCGCAAAGATGAACACAATCAGGGTAACGAGGGCTGAACAAGAAACACTAAGGATTAGGGAACAGAATGAAACAAGAGGGAACATGACAAGAACAAGAGGTTAAATAATACTAAAAAAACAAAACTAAGTTCATGACAGCAATAACTCTAAAGGACCCTGTGGGCACTCCAATGTTCTCCATTTACGCAGATGATACCACCTTATTTGTTAGAATCCCCTTTTTGAACACTAATGCCGGTTCAGTATGGGAAATTTTAGCTGTTTATTTTCAACCCTCAGAAATTGCACTTTGGAATTAAATAGCATGAACCAAAGCCTAAATCAAACTCATAATAGCAACATGAATTGCTAGCTAACACACTTGTATACACACACATGGTTTCTGAGCTCTTTACTGTCAATCTGTAATAGCATTATTAGATTTACGTCATTAATCTGTTGACTGAAAAAAGGGAAACTCAGATTCACTCCCAGTGCAGCAGGATTTAGAAGGATCATTCGCCCAAATAATTAGTCTAATTTCTCATGGCAGGGTGTCGTTATTTATAAGCATAATCCACACCTCCTCTTGCCCAAGCATGTGAAATAAGATACAAGTGTGTATGTTAGAGAATTAACAAGCCACTGCTGTTTGGTCTGTCTGGTGTCTGTAAGTAATGAGCTTGACCCTTTACCCCTGGATTAAAGTCTGTGTGTAGGTGGCAGGTAGATGCTAGCTAAAACACCAGCTGCTCAGGAGAAGTTGACTCTTCAGGGTCATTTATTTAATGATTTCTTGTGGGATATTTGAGTTCTTTTTCCAAGCAGCTACAGTCTGTGCTGGGACTCATTGTAAGGTTTGAACACTTGAAAATTGAGTGAGAATATTTAGTTAGCTGTCAAGCAGACTAAAATTAATGCTGTCTCTATGTAACTGAAATAAAGAATATCAGGGCGCCTGTGATGGAAATAAAGACCCTTACCCTTATCTCCTGTCTGATTGGTCCCATGAAGCACCAGTCAGAGAGCCCCTTACCATAGCTACTGATGCTGATCTTACTTCCTAATAGACAAAGTCTTTCCTAGGCTAAGTCTTTTAAGTGCATTTCAAGGAAATTGAGACCTTTATTTTATTACTTCAACATGCTTAAAAAGTGCCTGCAATAGCAATTTAAGGTGTTTACATTGTAATACTTTACAATAATACTATTTTCAGAACCCTGATCAAAGTTTATGGTGCACACCATTTGATATCAGAAGTCAAAAGATTTTTCTTACAAGTTGTAAACATCATTCACTGCTTGTAGCTAGAACAAAGGCACCATGGGTTAATCTGAGCTTGTGAGCAGTGTGAACCATTAAAATGCCCTCTTTGGTTTTGATTGGATGATAAATCTGCCAATTCAACCCATCAGCTGTATCAATTTATATATCCTTAAGGGGCAGGAATGACAAAATTATGTGTAGTTCTAACAGTATGGGATGTTTCAATTATGTTAAAGAGGCCATATTTTGCCTTAAATGGGTTTGTGAAACTCGACCAGTTTGTAATGCATTATATCTGCTAATGAAACTTTATTTAGAGCATCTAATAATCACATAGTAATGCTTTATAAAAGTGTTTCTAATGTGTACTTAATTGATTATGACCTATTTCAAGCATAAAGATCTTTAAGGATACAGTCAGACCAGACAGTATATTGTATTAACACCTAACAACATGAGGAAATTATTTATCGTGAGTCATATTTTCTGTCCTAAAGCATTATAAAGGTATATAATTTCTTTAGCTTTATGTCAAATACAGCACACTATCAGTATGTTTGTAACTCATTAAAACACATGAATCATAATTGCTTTTGATATGTGGACACAAAGGGACTAAAAATTAGAATTTATGATATCATTAAACTCATGCACGCCTGGTCCATAAATCTGTCCTCATCATATTTGTCTTCACTGAATATAAACTTGTAAAGGTAGTTATTATGGGGGTATAATCGATAACTTTTTGTCCAATTTATCAAAAATAACAATTAAGTGTGAAGCTTATCAAAGTGTTTATGGACAGATGTTGCTGAAGCAGCACTTTATTATTCTTGGAAAAATAACATAGGATCCATTTAGACTCTTAAAAACCATGGCGATTGTTCCTTTCTTTTTTTAAACTATCAGAAAACACAAACCATGTCCAGGTTTAATTCAACAAGGAAATCTAGTATCACTGTCTCCTTTTGTCCACACGGGATACAACAAATCAACACAACCTTGAGGTTCCTTTCAGGAGCTTTGATCATGGTGTTGGAGTTGTCCTGGCTGTGTTCTCCAGTTCAGCTTCATCTTATTAAGGCTGGCAGTCTGCCATGGCCTGATAACAACATCTCTGTCTAAGGCAGAGAAAAGACGAGAAGAGCAGTTTCAGGTCAACTCCGACTTTAAGGAGTGCTTTCTTTGCTGTCTGACCTAGATTTAGCTCTGTTTACTTTCTTGTCTTCAGTTAGTTTATCTGAAGGTCCTTTGAGAGATATTGAGCTTGTTATGAAAGCGTGTCAAATTCATGCAGGTGCTTCTTTACGAGCAGCAAAAATAAACAAGACCACCAAACGCTGTATTTTTATTCCTATACCATTAGATTTTATGCCCGTCTGTTGTGTTGAAGCTGCCGGAAAACGCAATCTCCTTTGTGCTGGTAATTTGGGCGTTTTTTGTTTTTTTTTCCTTTTTACACATTATGAGGCAAGTATCTTTGAGAGAAATATTTTTACGGTTAAACGGGATGTGATATTTAATTCTAAAATTTCCAAAACTGGCACACACTTTTGTCACATCACAGGAGCTTCACTTTATGATTTTGGATGCCCTTGCAAGCTAGACATCCACACATTTACATTTTATCATTTTTTTAGTGACAATAAGTCAGCTTTGGTTGTTTTCTCTTGGCTTATTCATATCATTATCTTAAGAAGACAACAGTAATTTTTTCTGAGGTACAATAATAATAATAATAATAATAATAATTATTATTATTATTATTACTATTATTATTATTATTATTATTATTATTATTATTATTATAACTAGCTTAACCAGCTCAGTTATTGTTCATTTGGTTAATTTGGTTCATTTTTACTGCACACCAGGGCCTTCAAATCATGTAAGTAACATAAACAGATCAGCCAACAGAAAAACTCAGTTCTTTAAGAGACTTTATTGCTTAGATTTCCTGTACATTTATTTAAAGTAAATTGTATTACAGTGCTATACATGCTAGATAAGCTTAAAATGACATAAACAGCTAGCAGCTCAGGTGATTCACAGAGAGGTTGATGTTCACTTCCTGAACTGAGGGAGGGGGGAGGGGATCTTGATATCCTGCCCCCTCTCCAGCCTCTTCTCACATTCGATGAGATAGTTCACTCCATCGACCACCAACTGCACCAGTTCCACCTGCCGATACACAGACATCAAATAATAACTCCGAATGTTTGGACTTCGAAGGGCAGGGGGGAACAATAACAGAGAGGGTACATCTTTTAAACAGTGTTTAGAGCTGTGATAATTTTAAGCTACATAGATCAAAACCCTAGAAAATATCAAATATTATTGTGATATAATACATAACCTTCTAATAAGTGGGACAGCCTTTATGGCACTTCACTACATTTCTTCACTAATTTGAATAAATAATACAATTATTATTATTTAAGAAAGCACTTTTGCACCACCACCCCCTCAATTTTGTGGCTTCAGTGATCTGGGAATATTTTTACTTCTACCATGCAGCTTTTTACCCACAAATAACATGTATGCATGTAATATATGGGTCAAAATAAATTATCTGTTGTGTCATGTCTGTTTATTACACTATATCCTGCCTGTAACCCCACCCTTCATTTCCTCCATCACTCACCATCTTACAGCAGCACTGGCAAGGTTTACACTAACACAGCTGCTCTGTGAGTTAAGCCTGTAGTCAGGACGTATCTGCTGTTTTTGGCAATCTCTCCACAACAACAACAACTCTGTCCTTAACCAACTTTCACCTTTAACAGCCTTTCATTAGTGCGGCCGGTTGGAGAGCATCACGACCTGAGAGGAAATGCAGCATGAAAGGCTCGTTTCAGCAGAGACTTGTATTTTAAACACTTACTGGCACACCTCTCCCCGCCTGGATTACAGATTAAAGAGCAGCAGGGGGTACTGGGTTTTCACTGCCCACACCTGTTGATAGATCTGCTCTGTGTCTTGCTTGGCCTGCTGCTCATTTTGAATTCTACTTCAGCCAAGTGTTTACCTCAGATTTTCCCAGACGGTCGAGGTTAGAGATGTCAAAGGTGTCCCCTGTGGCAGCCGTGTCAACACCTCCTGTGCCTCTTTTCTGTAGCCTCAGATTATCCAAGATCCTCTTGAAGCGAGGATCCTTTCATGGAAACATCACAGACATGAAATCATTTTTCAGACTTAAGAGCTGTAGAAGGTCCTTTTGCTCAAGCCTAGCTGGCAGTGTGTTTCCAGTATTACCTTGCTCAGGTAGGGCAGACGAATATGCACACCAGCTCTGAGCCCAGTGCCAAGGTTGGAGGGGCAGGTGAGGATATAGCCAAGACGCTCATTCCACATGAACTCCCAACCTCTCTCCTGGATCAAATGCTCCACCTGAAAGTTACAATAAAAGGGTTGTTTGTATTTCACCTAAAATGAAAATACACATAAAAGATGATTGCAACAGGCAGTGGATATAAAATTATTTCAGGTAAAGCTATGATGCCTTCCTAATTTGTAGTGCATTGATTTCACCGTGTTTTTTATGGAAACTCTTCATAATAACTATCAGTAAAAATAAAAATGAATGGTGAAAATTATTTTAGAACTTAAAGAAAATATGAAACATCCATTAATTATTAATAATTATTTATCCTGTGCAATACAATCATATATGACACAATCATCTGTAAGTACTTATCACCATTTGCACTATAAGTATTCAGTATATATTAGGCTGTACAGTGCAATACATTTCCATATATTCATATAAATATTTATTCTATTCTTAATATGTATCCCTTTTATCTCATATTTGTATACAGATTATTTTCAATTGCACTGTCTGGTAGGATTTTATCTTGTATATATTTTGTACGTATACTTCTTAAAACTATTTTATACCTTATTTCTGTTTTGTCTTTTTACTCAACTATCTATCTGTTGCACTGAAAAAGGAGAAGCTCTCCAATGTCGTTGTACATTTTGTATAATGACAATAACGGGCATTCTGATTCTGATTAAGCATCTTAAATATGTTCATTTTAAATTCCATCTTTTGTTTCTAATCAATAACCTATTTTAAAGGTTGACATTGGGTTTCTTAACTCAACATAACTAAAAAAATATAACGAACTAAACCAGATTATGTTAAAAAAATGCTGAAGTAAATAAAAAAAACTTTGAGTTTTCACAAATGGAGCACCCTGATCCTCCTCTATTCTTGCTCAGTTATGTTTTCTGCATGGACAGTCACACCAACACAAACTGCCGCAGACTCATGATGCGGAAACGCTCTGTGTATTTATGCTCCATGTAGTTCTCTCCTTGCAATAGAACAAAATCCACCTTAATATTATGGGGCTGTGTCTTCAAAACGTTTCAATTATTGCATGATTTACCTGAAGTTAGTGAAAGTGATTACTTGTCATCATGGAGAACCATGAGGAGGAGTTGTTGTGTTTAAACATGTTTTTGAGACAAAAAAGAGAGGAGATGGTGTGCATGTACACTAAATCAAGAGAGGACAAGGCAAAGGCTAATATTCCTGTGAGGACAATACCAGAGATAGATGAAGTATATGTTGTTTATAAGAATATACTCTAGATAAACAGCCTTCGGTCTGTTTTTGAACTAATGACAACCATAAATCCTTAAAGCCATATTTTTGTCCTCTGTGTCAGAGTCTGCGTCAGTCACATATTTGGAGGTGTGCGCAAATATCCACAGAAACCTTCATGTCTGAGCGTGTCTGTATATTTTACGTCACGATGGCCGCCTGGACATCCACAGCCTCGCGGATGCATCAGTCAAACATAAAACAGGCTTAGGACACTCTCTCAGAGGTACTGCTACTTTAAGGTTCCCTTCCTCTCGTTGGTCCAGTATGCTCTTATTGGTTGACTGGTCTACTTGGAGATTTTTCATCAGTCATCACGGCTTAGCACATGTTTTCAACAACTCTGCATTAGTCTACTGTCTATGCTCTACACTGGGATCACCAACACAAGCCACGGGCCTTATACTGCTAAAAAAAAAAAAACATCCCACTGGAAGGTCTATTCAGGGAGGAGCAGAGGAACAAGCCATTTCGAGAAATGTGAAACACATTAATGAGTATATACTTCCTGAAAATGCTCTCTAATTGTCATTTAACGATTTAACAATGTTTGAATGGCTATTGTAAAATACAAACCTTGGATTTATAATGTTAACATCTTACTTTTTAACCTTAGGTTGGTACATATGTGGTTAATATGAAATCAACTCTTTCACAAATTGTTTGAATCATCAGTTTACTGTTTTTTGAACGCTACATTGACAATTTTCCTGCCTAAATGTCAGACCTCATGGCTCACTGTCTGTCACACTTGGTGTTTTGTTTCAGACACAGAAATATGCTGACCTGTTTGAGACCTCTGCAGAACCTTTCAAACACTCTCTTCATGTTTCCTCCTTTCTCCATGGAGATGACCCTGGTATGATCCTCCTCATTGACCCAGATTAAAAAGTTCTTCTCATTGTTGTGCCTGAGACAATTTGTTACAAAATAACACACAGTGTTAATACATTCATACATGCAGTATCAGGTAAGACAAGGTCTGGAGGCACAGCTTGGTGGGCTTTGATTAGAGTAACACAATGTCATCAACTCTGAGGTTTTCAAGGTTAAAGAGAGCCATGGAGATGACTGGAGAGGTGAATCAGTTTAAGAGCATCAGCTTGAAATACATGCAATAGATGAAAAATACATTTAAAGTGAAGATCAGTAAATATTATAGGCTGTCAGATAATCATGAGTTACATCAGGGATACTGTAAGTCATGAATTAAGCACAAAATAAAGCATTCAAGAAAAATAACATTTAGATGAATTGTAAGCACATAAAAGTACATGATATATTTGAATGGTAATTCAAGCTGGTGTGGGCCTGAATCTGCTTGTTGCTTTTCATTGGAGAAGACATTTTTCATATCATCTGTTCTTCTTACAGTATATAACGCAACAGTAGTCAGCTTGTTCTTCTATATAGTCCTCTTCTCTTCAATTATATTGGCCCAGCTGTAAGCTACAGGCGCACCATGGTGCTAAATAACCATTTAAATCTTACAAATAAATATGTATCATCCAATTGAGGAAGGGTAGTCACACACATAAGAGTGTCGCAGGGCAATTAAAAACACCAGCAAGAGAATGAAGACATGGCAGCACACTTACTTAGTGCCACAAAAAGGTTCATTAGATCATAGAATTAAAGGTCTTCAGTGATTTTCTGTTGTGAAAATGTCCAAGGAGAGTCATTTGACACTGGGGTCTTTTAGTGGTCTGTGTAGTTGGTAGGCTCAGAGTCAGGGTCAATTCTAATGTTACGTCCCCTACATGGGCCAATTATTTTCTTTATTGATGCTAAGGTGGCCTAATTCTGAAATAAAATAAAATAATCTAAATATCATAGTCTAATTAAGGAAGGGGTGGGCAACTGGCAGCCTGGGGGCCACACGTGGCCTCATTGCAGCCTGGCATTCATTTAAAAAATAAAAAAAAGAGCAATAAACATGAAGAGAACATGACAGGATTGGAAAATGTAATTCACCCTGAGACACCAACACAAAGCCAAAAATGAACTGGAAAATGTAATAGAAACATGTCTTATAATCTAGAGTGCTGGTATACTGTATGTACTTTAATAAAAGAACTTTCTTTCTTTATTTTTTCACTTAGTCTATTTTATGAAGCATTAGATTAAAAGACTAAGTATTGGTTAATACTATTGTTTTTCAATAACCAATAATTAGTTTTTGTTGCATTTAGAAAAAAAGCGTTAATTCTGTGTCAAGTTAATTTCATTTTTCATCATTATTTGTGCCTAAGTTTAAGTATCACAAAATTGCTCTAATCAGTTTTCATGAAAGCTTTATATTTGTTAGTTTTGTGCATTTGTGTATTTTTCCCCATTAGGAGTGCCTGATAGTTTGCTACAATGGTGGCCTCAGGCATGAAAAAATGTTTTATGTGACCCCAATAGTAATAGTAATAGCCCTAACTGAATTAACATAATGGTTTAACATTTTTATTTTATGCCAGTTTATGTAATGGTATGTAATTCTCAGCCCTTGAGCCTGTACACTTGAGGCTGTACACTAAAGCTGGGTGGGTGAGAGCAGTGTGATACCTAATTTATTATGTAAAGTATTCAAAGTGGTTCTGATTTATCTTTATGGCACAGAGTAAGTGTTGGACATGTGATCCAGTTAAGAGTAGCTAAAATGCAATAAAGAAAGATTTGGCAGGATATACAGTGCCCAGCATAAATGAGTACACCCCCTATTAAAAGTAGTGTATTAATCAATACCTGAATAAATAAAAGAACAATTTCCAAAGTTTTGACAAAGCTGAGTTTAACATAACATTTTTTTTTTTACCATAAGATGAAAATAAGGGTAGCTACTATGATAACTAAAATTTAGCTTTGCTACCCCTTTGATTGGGGTGTACTCATTTTTGCATCTTGTTTGCAATCAATGGCCCACATTTGGGGGAGTATTTTGTGGTATAGTATGCCATAGCAAATGTTGATTCTGAAAGGAAACTAAAGGTTTTCTGACAAATTTGAAAGGGTGTACTCATTTATGCTGAGCACTGTAAGTCAGAAGTAAGAATCTGTCATGTTTATGTTTCTTTTAGTCTCCTTAAACGTAATACAAGTTTTTCATGGCCCAAACTAACTTGTCATTATTTACAGCATGGGGGAATAGAGACTTTCTACTGTAGTCAAGTGAGCCGCCATGTGTAAAACACTGGTCAAGCCAGCCATTTCTCATTTTGATTTTTTCATTAAAAAAACAAATCTGTGATAGGTGAAAAAGATCTAACACTGAAATCTAGTTCTCCTGGTCCCCCTGACTGTCATCCTTCAGATTTTTAGCAGATTCTACTATAGCAGTAGACCTCTGATACGTACAGTGCGTATGTCTCTTAAAGTTATGTATTCATCCTCATACTTCAGGTACTTCCTAGAAACTAAAGAAATACAGCTTTCACACGTTTCAATGCTTCAATAATCTCTCTGTCTTACCAGATTCCACGAGCGTCTGGCCAGTCTCTCGCCATCCCAGCTGCAGTGAGCAGAGGTGACACAGGTTTGTCAAACAGGAAGTGCTCCTGGTTAGTCAATGAAAGGACAGAGGAGACAGGGGTGGGCCTTACATTCCAATGATCATCAGAAGTAAGACATAGATACTGTTGTTTTGTTATGTTCTTACATCAATAAGCTGCTGCTGCTCTCTCTCAGACAACTCCCCCAGGCTGTAGTAGCGACCGGCCAGGTCTCCCTTCAGGCCTGCTAGAGCTGTGACCACGACACGCTCCACCTCACGGCGCTCAGACCGAGTGCATGCAGGGGGAAGACTCAGGCCGCGGATGCTGCGACCGGTGCGGACACGGGATGACAAGACGTAACGCTCATCAAACAAGCCTGAGGTGATCTGAGGGCCGGAGGGCACAAGGTTACTCAGTCTTTCTGTTTTCAAAGCTGTAATTCACGGTTCATATTTGACATGCAGACTCGCAAAATTATCTTGTATCTTTTATCTTTATCTTTTTGTCTCTCTTACCGCTCTTATTTTCAGCTTTACTGTCTTTCTAGCTTTTTCTGTCCGTAGCCTATTGCTCCTCTTTTATCTCCTACTACTTTTAGTCCCTTCTCTTTGATTTACATCTTGTATGTTTGTTAACATATTAATGCCATTACTTAATTTTAATTCAGATTTTATCTAATTATGCTTCACCTTTGTTACACTTTTAATCCTTTTATAGACATCCTTTTAAACTTTTATTGTTTTATATTTTATTATCATTATTAATATTGTCTATTTATAATTTCTTCTGTTTTCTACTTTCACCCCCTTTTTACTTTTTCTTACTGGTTTTTATGTTTTTTAGCTTTTATTTTGGTCCTCTTGGCCACGTTATGTTGCAGGGTTCCTGTATTGTTTGGGTCCTTGTGACATTCTCTTGTGTTTTTCTGTAACAGTGCCTTGTTTTAAATTGGGCTTTTTGTTTTTATTACCTTGTGCTGAAGTTCTTGTAATTGATGTTTGTTCTTGACTGTTTGTCAAAGCATTTTGTAAACCTGTTTTTAAAAAGTGCTGTACAAATAAAGTTATTGTTATCATTATTATTATTATTATTATTATTATTATTAAAAAGAGGACCCATAGTGACTCAGCAGCTAACATTATTTGGCCTTTTCACTACTAGCTTGCTAACAAAGAAGAATACAAGATTAAGGTTTCACTTTTAGCAGACAGAAAGGAGGTTTGCTAAAATAATTTCCCAAATCCTGATGCTTAACTAGTTTTAGAGCTCAACTGCAGTCACAAAAAGCATTACGATATGCAGCTAACGTTATAGAGGGGTGCAGCAATGAGTCCACAAAAGTGTAAACGAGTTAGCATTTAGCACTTCCTGTTTCTCAAGCCTAAAACTAAATGGGATCTAAAATACTGGATTCAGATAAATGCCTGAAATGAGGCTCATGGTGAACAAACACAAATATTAAATAGTAAATAATAAATTGCATCTGATGTTGCCTGCTTTTGAATCTTAAAATGATGTTGTGTGTTTAAAATGTCAGTTGCCAACTAACTGATAACATAGACTACAAAAGTGGCCGTAGACCTAACAGCAAGCATTTCTGATCCTTTTTTAAATAATTAAATATTCACACAGCCAAGAGGACCAACTTGACCAGGACACTTAATCATGAGGAAGCTCTCAAAAAAGGCCACAACAAGGCATTATACATTAGAAATACTATAGTTGCGTTTAAGTCGAAAACGCCACGTTGTACTTTCATAGTCGAGGGAATCAGGGCAATACTAGGCCTAATTCCATGTTGGCCTACAAAAATACATCATCCCTGCACTACTTTATTATGCAGTCTTTTCCTGTTCATATAACCACATTTAAATGCAAATAGTAAGGCAGCATTAGGACGTCATACATTGTGTGCTTTAGTTCACTGTCTAACAGAAGCTAACAGTATTTTTTTTCCTTAAATATATCCCTATACTCAAGAGTTTCACTGTTCAGTAGCCCATGACTTGCCATTGGTCAGTTCTTTGATATGGCACACAGCAATGTAACAGTGTAGAAGAACTTACAGTGTGTGAGTGGATGGAAATCGTAATGGTACCTTAGAGGCATCCAGGTCAGTGGGATGCTTCATTGATCGTGGGTCATAGCCATTGTGTCTATCTTTGATCACAGGGTCAAAGAGGTCAGCAAACACCTGAGAGATAAGAGAGAATTAAACTCAATTTTCACAACTAAAACTCTCAAGCCAAAACATCTCTCTGCAAATGCTCACTCTTACCTCATAGCTCTCCTCATCCCCGGCCACCATGCCCACAGTCTTGATGAAGGGGTGTCCTGGGTTGTCCACTCCGGTCTGAATGCACTGGTCCAGGGTCCAGTTGTTGGGGGTGGTCTTGTCCCTCAGTTGTGCGTACATTTTTGGGGTGAGTGCTGATGCCATGCAGTTATTGTGCTTTCTCAGGTCGGGGTAGTCAGCGCTGAAGAAAGTAATAAACTCTCTTAGTGTTTGGACGAACAAGTTTAGCCTCAAGCACTGCTTTTCATTGGTCATACATTAGATTGGAACATTTTACTTATGTAGTGACCACTATTTTCCTCTTACACTACTCGCAGTTTTGGGGAGTTCAAATCCTAAATATAATGTTGCGGTGCTGTAGTCCAGCTTGTTAAAAAGACAAAAAAGAAGGAAAATTCCAATAATCAGTAATCCATAAAAGGACAGTGTAAATAAGTGACAGGAGTAATGATCTACTAATATTTCATCTTTTTTACTAGGGCTGAATGATTTTAGGAATAGATCTGATTGCGATTTTTCTGGCAGATATTTCAATTTCAATTTGATCAGCAATTTTCTTCAAATCAAGCTTCAGTGCAATATTCATCATACCATCAAACACTAAAAGCTGTTACTCTAGATATTATGTAGATATTAGCATGATCTTTCTATCCATGGTTGATACATCTATAGTAACTATCTCTAGCTCCACATGGGCATGAGATCCCTCTTGAAAATGAGGTGTCACATCTCAAGAGGCCTACCATTAATACATTTATACTCAACAGAGACAAATATGGTAGGGATGCACTTGTGGTCTGTGCACCCATGAGTTCGTCACTACCGTAAATTCTTATTTTCAGTAAGACTTTCATTGATTATAATTCTATAAAATTATCACCACAACCATACAGACATGAGGACCCTCCTGAAAACAAGATGTAGCATCTCAAGAGGCTAACCCCAAAAAAATTTGTTTGCAGCAGAAACAAATTTGACGACGACAGGTCTATGATTGGTCCATTGATCTGTTACTTACTTCAGTTCTTACTTTAGTCCACTTGTCTCCACTAACCTCCCTCCCTTTGCCCACACACCCAACACAGCATCGTGTGGATTTGCTGTTCATCATGAGACTGGGGTCCACATTCACGATTTCCTGCTGCTTAACAGAAGGTTTTTTCTTGCCACCATGATGGAGGGATTCATGATTGGCTATATGGATTCACGTTGGGTGTTGGATGTATATATTCGTATATATATGTATATGTGTATTTTATATATGTATATATGTATCTATGCATATATGTGTATCCATAATATGAAGAGCTTTGTGCTCTATTGTAAAGTGTCTTGAGATAACACTTGTTATGAATTGGCGCTATTCAAATAAAGATTGATTGATTGATTGATTGACTCTAAGGCAAGGATGAAAACTAATGGTAAGAATTGCTTCCAAATGTATTTACTAACAAGAAACATACATGTACACTCTTTAGAGTCCTCGACCAATGGTTGTTATTACACTTGAAGAACTAAAAGAGCCGTCTTTGACTGTCTTAAACTAAAAAAATTTGGTGCAAAAAATCCTTAATTGTGTTAAGTTAAAAAAGTTAAATAAAATGCAAAAATAAAAAATAAATTCAAAAACCCAACGTTAAATAAGTAATATTAAGAAAAACAAAATTCAATCATTCCAATAAAGGAAAAAAGCGAGCCATGCCAAACCAGTATGTCAACTTTTGATGGTTTTGGACATGAGCGCTGACATGTGACAACATTGCCACTAGCAAATAGTTGACACTACAGATGCTGGGTCAGTCAAGAGTGCTTAAAAGAACTGCAGCTTTGGCGATCACATGATCACGTTATCTGAAATTACGATTTCAATCAGAAAACGATACATCGTTCAGCCCTATTTATTACTATTAACTAGGGAACATTAATATTAGCCGGAAATATAAACGGTACCTGTCATATCTTATTGTGTGACAAACTGTTAGTTAATTGCTATAGGCTAACCATAAAGCAATATAATAACTGACTGCATTAGTATATATCCAAGCACTGCTGACAAGCTAACATTACTTGTAGCTGATAAAAATGCATGTCCTATGATACAGGGGAGAGTGGGATAGTTGTAACACTTTTTTACATCAGCCCCAGTAACTCCCCTTAATTTTGTGGCTTTTATGTGATATACCCACATTTGTTTTCCCGCTGTGGGAACCAATTCAGACATCTGCAAGTGTATCCCTGAGCTCATAAATTGATGTCAAATACCAGGTGGTCCTTTGTTTACTCCTTTGTTTACAATACAACCCACTACCAGAGTAGGTTGTCACTGACACTGGGGTAGGTTGTTACAGCCTGTAACAAGACAACCCTTCTGTTTGTTGTCCTCAGTGGATTTAAGAACATGTGGCATATGCTGTTCTCCATGTCTACTTGTTGCCCAAGGTGGTAGTAGGGGTGCAGAAGATTTTGCTGTAAAAGCCATAACAAGCTCAGTAGCTTCTGCAGCACAAACGCAACACTGTATGCCGCCATTGTTTCTGATGTTGTCTGAGTTAGCGCATGAAGATTGAGGGAGAGGCTGGGCTATGAGATCTTAATTTCTGAAAATATCTGTATTCATTGTGAACACAAAAACACAAGGGAGACAACTGAGATGTATCCACTCTAGGATCCGTTTTCAAAAATGGGCATTTTCTCTCAAAACGCTGGTTAGGATATACCTAAACTTGTCTCCATGTGGACAGCCCCTTAAATTGAAAGAGCAAAGCAGAACAATGATGGCTAGTTTGGTAGCCATATGAATACTATGAATGAGTACAAATTTGTTGTGTTTGGTTTACTGGAAATCTGAAGAAGCTAACCATTTTGAAAAGTGGCAAGTCTGTGTTTGTGGCATGTTATCTATCAATCTAGCAACCGGCAGAAAGATAAAGTTAGGCCTCCTGGCAAAAACCAATGTGTTTACACCCATAAGTTAACTCTACCACATTCCTTATGATACAGATGTAGTCTTAACTTACCCATAGTACAATCAAAGCAGGTATGTTGTCAAACGAGCCCTACAGTGTGTAACAAAAATGACAAAAGTTTTTTGAACACTGGATGTTGATGCTTTGGCTAGATATACTTACATTGTGCCTTATAATAATGTATTGCAGTTAAAGGACACCCTTTTTCAAAGGCATTGAGGTAACTGATTTATCAAATACCTGCTTGCTCTATTTCATAAAAACAGAAACTTATTGTCAAAGGTTTGTCAGGACATTACTGAAGCACGTCAAAAAAACCACAGAGGCCCTCCTACACACACATTCACGTACCTGGGTGGATACATCATCCTCCTTTCAGCAGCATTAGCACTATCACTGAGGAGGTATCCAGATGTCAGAGCACCAGCTCCAATGCTGGCTAAAACCACAGCTTTGTTGCGGCCAGACATCATGCGGGTGAAAGAGTTCGCCATGGTAAGGTGCACTGGAGTATTTCCTGGTGAAAGGACAAAGGGGACATAGGTGGCCGTCCATTAAGTTCAAATGTGTGTTAGAGCTCACAAAAAGGCAACTGTCTGCTTTCTTTGGACATTTCTTGTGGTTTAGACGACCTTGTACTCCATGACCTTCATATACTAGTATAGACTTGTCGGTCTATACTAAATAAAATATCTCAACTGAGATATCATTATTAGAAGGCAGGTTAAATGACATTTTCTTTGAATTTGTGTAATTCATATCTGGATTCATAATTAATTAAAAATGCTGTATACAATATCAAAGACCTCTTGTGAAAGACAGAGAGTCTAATGCTGTGTAAGAGTTTAGCAATAAATGATGGTATCATCAGCATATTGATCAAAATTGGCATTGTTTCTCTGACTGATACTGTTGGTACAGAGTGTGATTAACAGTGGTCCCAGGATTTTACCCTGTGGCACCCCACATTTTATTTCAGAATATCTAGTAAAGCTTGCTGCTTGCACACCCAAACAGCTTAACACTAATTTCTTGATTAAGCATTACTGTGCAAACACAGAAATCAATAGTTTTTATATACCCTTGTTATATACTCACATAAATCATGATTAATATTCTGATATATATGAGGATATTTACACCTGGAGGAACAAGTCTGTAATGTAAAAACGTTTTGCTGTAAGTTTCTTTGCATGCTTTAATTTTATTCTCGTAATAGCCAAGGCTTGACGAAATCATATTCAGATGTGAAAAGCCTTGTTTATCATTGATCCCAGTGTGAGTTTTATCAAGGTGTTGAACTTAAATTCTGATTTGATTTTTCATGTTATCTCTTTTGCTTGTGCAACTTTTAATAAATCAATCTGACAACATGATAGCACACATATTCTGATAGCCCAAGTTGTTCTGAAATTAAGGATGTCTTCAGTTTGGTTGGGCCTCACAGGGCTGAGGTTTTATGTGCAAAAGGCCCTTCTGGTGGATTTGTCCCTCTTGGATGAAACTTGGCAGGCCTATGCATCATGTCCATACCAACGTAAAAGTTTTACATTGCCTGTGAAAAGTGCACAGGATGTCAGTTATATACAGCACTTCATAAAATTTTGTCAATTTACAGGGTCTACATTTTTTATGAACTTCTCCAAGGGACTATATCGGATTGACCTCAGATTTGTCTATGTTCTTGTGTACAAGCTGAGGATCAAAAGTTTGCTGTTTAAGGGCTGGGCTCGGGTCAAAATTAGGGTATTTTTTGACACTGTGCCAAGACAAGCATTTGTTATAACTCTGAGGAACTGGCTTGAGTCCTCCCTAAACTAAAACTACAGCCTGAACACATTTATACTTGAAATGTTTCATTTAGTCACAGCCCCACATTATGCCAACAGGAAGTTACTTTTTCCTATCAGAGGTGGCTGGTTCCTTTTTTATTGGACAGATTAAGAGGCCCTAATGCAACAGGCTGCTGTGTGGGCTGTACAATGTGCTTTAAATCCTCACTCAAGAGATAAAGCAAGCCTGGGACAATTCACTTATTGCCAGCTTCCAGAATATTCCACTGAAACAAGAGAAGCTTTGACCCTGTTTGACTGAAACAAAACAAAGATTTCTAAAATACTGTTGTCATAGCTACAAAGAGCACACGGGAGGGATGTGGGTTTTAGAGCTGGGAGCTACAGAGGGGAAATCCATCACTCACCTGAGGTTTGAGGTTTGTTTAAAGAGGAGGAGGCAGCAGAGGGCCTGTGAGTTCCTGAAGCTCTGTCCAGAGAATGAGAGCAGACTGAGGAGAGAGAGGGATCAGAGAGAGAGGGAGAGAAGGAGGGATGGGATTACCCTCTACAGACAGAAAATCCTCTTTCTACTGTCCGTCAGCATGTCTGCTGCACTCCTCACACATGCACTACAGCACCTCATGCACCTCTATCATTTCACTTACATACTTGACTTCATGACTGATGGATGTCCAAAGTTATATTTTGACATTTTTACATTTTTCATCTAAATGGCAAACAGGATATGTATCTTTATTTTTTTCTTTGAAAAGAATTTTAAAAATTGGTTTTCACTATTACCACTAGTCACCATCTGTAACTCCAAATTGCCCTAAGTTGTGAGTATGTAAGCCAATGCTTGTCTGTCTTTCTATGTTGTCCCTGTGATTGGCTGGCCAGTTCAGGGTTGTACCTGGCCTCCTACCGAATGTCAGCTAGAACAGACTCCAGCCCTGGGATAAAGGACAAGCCGTATAGATAATGGATTGATGAATCAGAAAAATGTTTCTGACAGAAGCTTTAACTCAAAACATTCTCAACAGATTTTGATGGAACTTTTAGGAAATGTTGGTCATGAGACAAGGAAGCCTTTTGCAGTGGTCAAAATGTGGACGTGGATCCAGAAATTCTAAAGTTGTTAATAATTTTTAAAATAATTTTAGTTAATATCTCAGCTAATGATGTCAGAAATACCTTCATGGGGGTTTGTGTTGTCTTAGCACTCAAAGCTTAAAATCAAATTCTTCAAAATTCCTCAAAATTATGTACCCTCCAGAGTAAAAGAAAAAAAGCTCTTGGACCACAAGGCTCGATCCGAGACTTGATAAGGCTACAAAAATTCACAATGTGTAAAACTGTCAGTAAACTGTCATCGTTTGCCCCCTCAGGAGCATAAATGTTGGCTGATCTGCTCCAGTATCACACTGAGAGGCAAATGTCACTGCCAGCCAACCGACATGTTATTAACACTGGAGGCTGTCAGCAGATCTCATACTAACAAGTTGGCATTTTTCCTCAGCAACATTTGGAGACAGTTCAGCCCTTTCACAGAACACTTGTTCAACTTATCCGAGATTCACACCACGCCATTTTCTCTATCACTCCCTCTGACTGCAGCGGCTCTGTCTCACTATCTCTGCCTTTTTAAGGTTTCTCTTTTCATTTCAGGAACATTAACATGCCTTAGAAATGTTTTCTGACACCAGACTGAACAGTTCTTTCTTAATGCTTTTTATCACTATGCTCTTGAGATTGATAAATCTAGACCTGTTTCTTATCTACCCTTTCTGTCTAAGGTTTTAGAAAAAGTTGTTTTTATACAATTACAGTCCTTTCTGGAAAACAACTCTGTTCTTGAGAAGTTCCAGTCTGGGTTTAGGTCTTGCCACAGCACTGAGTCTGCACTGTTAAAGGTGCACAATGATATAGTGTGGTTGGTGGATACCAAATGCTCTGTTGTCCCAGTGCTGCTTGCCCTCACAGCACGGTGACCATTCAGTCCTACTGTCACGCCTGAGCAATTATGTTGGCATTCACGGCACGGCACCGAAGTGGTTTACATGTTTCTTATCCAGTAAACCTACTCTGTTATGGTTGGTGACTTGTCCTCTTCCATTGCCCCTCTCTCCTGCGGGGTCCCACAAGATTATATTCTTGGCCCTATTCTTCTTTCATTATATATGTTGCCACTTGGGTCAGTTATAGCTAGGCACAACCTTTCTTTTCATTGTTATGCTGATGATGATGATTTTCAAATCTATCTGCCAATGAAGCCCAACAGTGACAATGCGCAAAATTCTTTGTTCGCTTGTATTGCTGATATTAAGCAGTGGTTTGCCCAAAATTTTCTACATTTAAATGACAATAAGACCGAATGTATTGTCTTCGTGGATACTGTGATGGCTGGCTTTGGCACCTTGTTTTCTAAACTCAGTCAAACTGTCAGAAATCTGGGAGTAGTTTTCGACACACTTCTGAAGTTCGACAAACAAATCGACTATGTTGTCAGAACTGTTTTTTCCAGCTATGTCTTCTGGCTAAAGTTAAAATGTTTTTAAGCCATCATGACCTTGAGAAAGCCATCCATGCTCTAATAAGTTCTAGATTGGACCACTGCAATGCACCTTATGTTGGCGTCTCCCAGTCTTCTCTCAGTAGCCTTCAACTTGTGCAAAATGCTGCTGCCCGTCTCTTAACTAGCACTAAAATACGAGAGCACATCACTCCTGTCCTTAACTCCCTTCATTGGCTTCCCGTCCATTACAGGCTTGATTTTAAAGTTTTAATGCTTGTTTTTAAAGCTCTTAATGGTCTCGCCCCTTTGTACTGAGCTTTTAACTGTTCAGGAGCCTGGTAGAGCTTTGAGGTCGTCGAACCAACTTCTGCTGGAAGTGCCCAGGTCAAAGTACAAACACTGGGGTGACCAAGCCTTTTCCGTTGCTGCTCCCAGGCTCTGGAATAAGCTCCCCGCCGAAATGTGTCTTATTTCTGACCTGGGCCTCTTCAAATCTAGATGGAAAACGTATTTATTTAGGATGGCTTTTAATACCCATCAGTGTGGTGGCACATTTACTTTTACTTTATTGTATTTATTGTATTGTATTTTGTTCTATTTTATTGTTTTAATTGTTTTTATTAGTTTTCTTTAATTGTTGTTATTCCGTTTTATTAACTATCTATTGTAAAGCACTTTGGTTCACTGAACGTTGTTGTTGTTGTAAAGGGCTGTATAAATAAAGAACATTTACATTTACATAAATCATCTGGAAACTGTTGCCTCTTTGGTTGCTCATCAAATCTGCATTTAGGTTTAATGACACAAGAATTTTATTAAGATAACAGCATGTTGTACACAGACCATGCTGATTTTGTTGCCAAAAGGGATGTTACCATGTGTTACCACAGGGTGGCAGGATTTCCACAGTAAATAACAGTTTTGACAACCAGTGTGTGGCGCTGTCTTAAGCAAGTTTAGTTTATTCTTTGCATTTTCAGAGAGTAGAATATTTATATAATGTTTTTATGATGTGGGATTTGGCTTGATTTGACCTTTCTGGGGCTCCCATTAGGTCATATAAATAAACTGAAGTGAGACAGCTTTCCCTTTAGTTATAGACCAGTTTCATGTATGTAACACCTTGTGCTGGAGTCATGTTGAAACTTGCACTATTTTACTTTGTTTTACTTAGTTCAGCAAATTAAAACCACAGAAGTGTACATGACAAAAATGTGTGCCAAAGTTGTCCCAAAACACTTTATAATCACTCCTTTTAAAAAAAAAGTTGGTTTCCTTCAGTTTGTTTCAAAATGTCTCTTCAAATTTGTTTGCATTTTTCCTTTTGTCAGGAGTCTGAAGTTGGTGTTACTGTGCAACATGTGGTTTTATCCTCATAAGCACTGTCTCATTAGTTCATAACAATACCTCATATATTTTGGAGTTTCTCTGCCTTTATTTGATAGACTTCAAGAGTGAGGAAGGGCATGCAGGAAACATTAAATGAGACGGATTGTCAGAGAACACAAGACG
Source organism: Cetoscarus ocellatus (assembly GCA_037902135.1). Lineage (NCBI taxonomy): Eukaryota > Metazoa > Chordata > Actinopteri > Labriformes > Labridae > Cetoscarus > Cetoscarus ocellatus. Next base: position 3,265,585 of record JBAMNC010000412.1, read on the forward strand.
TAAAACCACAGACAAATCCTTAACAAAGAGCTTAGAAAAAGGACAGGAGATATCGAGATATTGATCAGAGGGTTGGAGCATGAAGGCTTTTCATACAGGCATATAAAGGATCATAATGCGTGTATAATCATAGTGATAATAAATACATACATTTTCCTAACACATAAGCTTAATGTTAGTTATAGGTACTATAAAACTAGAATAATCAAAGCTTGCTGTAATAGGCATCGTGTCATTGATGCGTATATGTTAGCTAACACAGCAGGAGATATAACATACTTATCTTAACAGGCCTCCAGTGGAAAATTAATTGTTAACGTATTTCATGAGAGAAGTTGTCAGTCTCATTTCTTATATAGAATAATGTGACCATGTATTGATGGATGCTTTATGATACATTCATACTGTCCTATAAATCTGCTTGATTTGTGTCAAAGGGACTAAAAATAAGAATGATAGCGACAAACCCATGGATGCCCAGATCAAGTCGAGTAGGTCCACGGCAGCAGGTCATTCATGATTGTTTGTCAAGGATATACTAATGCAGGAACTACATGTATTTAATTTTGTTAATCTCTCTGAAGTTAATATCAGGAAAAAGGTATACATAATAAAGTGGTTGATTAGTCTACATAAAGGTGATTCCTCTTTTGTCCCTGCCCTGTTTGGCCTGGTGTGGTTAAAATCTCAAGAGATTGTTCAAGCACTTGTAAATGAGGAAGCAGCACCAGAACCCTCTTAACGTCAATGAAACATCTGCACAAGCCAAAGAAAAACAGACACATAAGGCATGTTGAATTTATTTCCCCTGCACCTACAAGTGAAAATGCAAACAAATACACAAAAATAATATTACAGTTTACACAAAGCATCCTGTGTCCCAAACCTGTATCTGAATTACACACTCAGAGTTACAGACGCAGTGCAAAGGATGAGTTTCCTCCTAAAGCAAAGCCTGAAAACATCTCCTCTCAATACAGAAACATGTTCATGTTTTTATGTTTTCATTGAGGCCTGCAGAAATTCCAACACTGCTACTGCATAACAACAGGCTGCTCTGCAGATGACGTAGCCCAAAGATTATGCTTGATTGTGTGAGGTATACTAAGAGACAAACGTGCCAGATGTGATGGACAAAATATTGTTTGTTCGCCATAAAAGCAGAGACGATATTCAGATCGAGCAGCTGGAGAAGGACGGACGGGAGCGTCCAGTCAGACATGCACAACATGCAGCTGATGTGTGCATGCAGGGCAATAAAGTTCTTTATATCAGCAATACAGAAAAAACTCAAATAATTCAAATGCTACATTTTAAACCTTCAACAAACTTTTACTTTTTTCAGAATAAAGGTAAACATTTCTTGGGATGCAAAATTAAAGAAACAAATCATCATATTCACAGCAGAACAATTCAAAGTCATCAATCGTGATATGTGTGGAGTCACTATGTACAAAAATAACATAAATACAGAGTGAAATAAATAGCAGAACGATCATACTGTCACTCAAGCAAAGCTACATTTCAGAGGGTGCAAATAAATGAGTCACACGGGGACTGGACTACATGCATCAGAATCTGACAGGTTTGGAAAAAGCCAAAAAGAATTCAAGCTGCACAGGAACGCTGCAAAAGCTTTTGGTCAGAAGAGCTCATAACAATGCTTCAACACTAGAGGGAGATATCTGCTGACAATAAGATGCTGCACAGACTTTACCGTGTTAACACTAACATGCTACTATTCAGTCTACACAGCCTTTTACTGGAAAAACAGGGTGAATGATGGACGTGTCCAGACTTCATAAAGGGACTTTAAAGGCTTTGAAGAGGGAGAACGTATAAAAGTTTAGCTGGACTGGTGTTTGAGGGGGAATTGACCTACACAAGTGGAAGGCACTGATAAAGTTTAAAGATAAATTTCATTCATGCGGACATTTCAAAATACATCTTTAATTAACTGAAGGAAATCTTTTGTAGGAGGAGTGAAGAGGTCAGCAGGAGAAAGAAATAAAAAAGAGAATTTTTTTTTAATTGAGAGGAAAGTCAAAACAAGAATTAAGTCAAAATGTTAAAAATAAAGTTAAAATGTCTAAATACATTTTAAGGAAAAAGAGACAAATTTTGCAAAAAGAAAATGAGGAACAACACAGTGTAATAAAGTCATACAGAAATGTTCTGAAAAAGTCAGAATTTCAGAATTAAGTTTTAATAGGTCATCAATTTTGAGAATAATAAGTTAAGAAAACAAATCAAAATTTAGAGAGCAAAGTTTGCCTATAATTTAATAATTTAGTTTTTAATGGATGTGCCAAAAAACTTCTTGATGGGCCTCATTATTTAATTTTTGTTTTTGCTTGTTCATTTTTCAAAATCGTTATTTTATAAAATATATATTTTTTAAATGGCTAATGGGGTGGGACACCTGTCAGTGTGGGTGGGGCTGTGTATATCCAGGCCCACCCATAGATCTGCCCCTGATCTGAGGAGTGATGTGAGAATGTAAAGAAAAAAAAATCCAAAATTTCATCCTAAATTCTAACAGCTACAACCAAATTTGACTTTTAACCAAATGTTCACTTTTACTATTTAAAAATGACAGATGTTCGTGTTTATTTTTACGTCTTTAAATGAAATCCTGTGATAAAGGGCTAATCTCATTTCTTTAAGTGGGACAGGCCTAATTTTTACAAATCATGGTAACACTGTGAAGTGAAATGACAATGCAGAATTAGAAATTTAAAAACAAAGATGAAACTTAAATAATTGATAAAAGGGTTAAAATGTTTGAGGAAAGTTGAAATAGATCAATGACATTGACTAAAACATGGACATCTTGAGGAAAAGCAATAAACAAACAAAATTGAAATTAGCTCACAGGTTTGAGGATTCAGCAAAATGTTAACCAAAAATAACTGAATAACTTAAGAATGAAATAAAAGTTGACCTATATTTCGAGGGTTAATGAGGAAATGTAAAGAAAAACATGTTTTAGTTATATAACGATGAGGTAGGCCTTCAACAACAAGGATAATTTGGATATGTTGAGGAAAACATCGAGACAGAAAATTAAGGAATAAAAACATCAGATAAGCCTGTTTTTTAAGAATAATCCAGATAATTTCATGGGTTAGTTCCAATAGGCCTACAACTTTGTCAACAAGAGGGAAATGCTAAATCAAATTTTAGGATTAATTAGGCCTGAAGTTTTAGCAATAATGTGGAAGAGTTAGAAAAAAAAGTCCACAATTTTTAGAACCAATTTCAAATCCTCACTTTAAAAGAACACTTTAAATTAAATAAGACCAACAATTTCTAGAATGATGTGAAAAATATAGAATAAGAAGAGTTGGTCAATATTTACGATAATGAAGTAAAGAATTTTAAAAAATATATGATGACTAATCGAAAAGAAAGCTGAAATCAGGCCGACTGTTTCAGAAATTATGTCAAAATGTACAGGAATTTTTAAAATTCCAACAAAGAGATGGAATAAAAATGTGAGGATAAAACTGCAACATTGTCAAAAAAGCTGATTTGTAATTCAAACTCATTTTTAATATTTCACCTTTTTCTTAACATTTTCAACTTCATCCTTTAAGTCTATGACTGCATCATCCTCAGCTTTGGAACTTCTTCTCCTGATTGTAGATCAGCATCACCACTGAAATGTTCATTCCTCCTCCAAGTGCTAGATAAGAACTAATTTTTTCTCCTCTTGTTATTTCTCTCTCCTGTGTGGCCCCTAACACTCTGCTGTTACCTCAGTAAAGATAAATACATGATCAGAAAAAGTATTTGTTGGAAAAATAAGCCACTTCATCATATTTTCTTTTTATTCTTTTATCCAAATGCTTTAATTCATTTTGTTGTCCCCAGCCCACTGCAGAGGCATGGTGGCTTAGAGAGTCACCCTGCTCAGAGTGAAGCGTGCTAAGCTAAAGGGGTTGGGGGTCAGGTCAAAGGCCATTTAGACAGTTACATCCAAAGCTGAAATCATGCAAGTTTTTACCATCATGACAGAAAGCTTTTTGGGGCTCTGGCTCCAGGACATGGCACGGACACGCACGGACAACAGATCACAGACAACAGATCACAGAGACAGCAGCTCAGACATCTCTCTGTCACACGTTCTGTATATGCTACATCTCTGTTTCACCCACTGTGCTTCATTCATGCAGACGCTCTGCTCTCCCAGGCTGTCTGAGGAACAGACTTTTACTCTGAGGAATGGGGAATACGCAGAAGCACCCCATCTCCTCAAAACCCTCACACAATGCAATCAAAACCTTTCATTCTTGTTGACTCTGACAATCAGGCAGACATCTTAAAAACCCTCTTCTGTCTCATTCAGTCTATGTAAACTTCTTCATTTTGTTCAGCATCAAGCGCTCGCTTCAATCCTTCAAATTTTATTTCAGTGTCCCCCTGAAAACCTCCACATTTCCTCTGGATTGTTGAGCTTAGGGCTTGTTGCCCCTGGGGGTCCAGGTTCGGCAGGCTCCCACAGGCCACAAACAGCTGAGACTCAGGCAGGAAGCCTGGGCTCGATCTTAAGAGAGAGATCATAAAGTGTGTCCTCGTCCATGATCAGAGTCTTATCCAGGAGGTACTGGGTTACCTGGATGGGAAATACAAAGAAGAGACAAGACACTCCGGTTCAAGTCAGGAAAAAAATATTTATAAACATTTTATTTTCTAATGTTCAGTCAGGGCTGGGAGAGAGCGATTAAATCCATAAACACATTTTTTCCACTACTCCTTTTGCTCCACCTAAGCTCCAGTAGTTAAGGGTTAAATATGAAAATGTAAACGTAAGTAATAAATGTAAATATAAGTGTATTAATAAATAAATGTAATGTAAGTGTAAATGGGTTAATAAATGTGTGTAAACAAATACCTTGGCTTGATGTTCTATTCTGTATGGAGTCTGTTGAAACTGTCGGATCTCTCTGATGATGTGAGATATCTGAGGGAAATGTAGAATAAATTAATTTATGATAATAATAACTGTATTTATACATTACCTTTAAATAAGTTAAAGGTATTTTAAAGTGCTTTAACAGACAAAACAAAGGCTGAACTCAGGGAATAATAAAATAAACATCAACAATCTGGTCAAAGAAAGTTATTTCCAAAAGAGTCAAATGAAGAGGACAAGAACAAAAGGCAAACATAGGGTCATGTAAAATAAAGGAAAAAAGGAACTAAAGTAGTGAACTGGAAACAACTGAACTACTAAATTAATTATGTTACATTAGTACAGGGTAAAATGTCAGCATACAGAGGGTTTATTTTAAATAATTTATAGGAAAACAATCAGACAATAAATAGATGCCAAATAGATGGTAAATAATTGGATGACGACATCACATCAGGAGGATGGAAAGATGGAAAAATTACAGTAAAAACAGGACAGATAAAAAGCTAATGGAGCAGATAAAAACATTAAAAATTTAAAAATAAATAAATGATAGTAAAGACAGGACCAAAACAATGAGAAAACGGTGAAGGGAATATCAGTGGCAGAGATTCAGATATCTTTAAATGTTTAACAATAAACTGATGAAATAGAACTAACAAAAGCAATAAATAGGTATACAAGCAAGTAAAGATAGCATCATGTAAAAAAGCAAGCCTATAAAAGTGAGTTTTAAGAAGTGATTTCAAATATGTCACTGATTCAGCATGTCACATCTCCTCAGGCAGGTTGCTCCAAAGACCCTCCAAAGAGCTGCAGACTGGATCATAAGGGTAGCTCTGATTAAAAAGAAAATTAGGGGCTCGACCAGTAAGGGCTTTGAAAGTGATCAGTAAAATCTTAAAACCAATACTGAAATGGACAGGAGCTCAGTGAAGCTCAGTGAAGACAGGAGTGATGTGATGTTGTCTGTTAAATCCAGTTAGAGATCTACACCACAGTCAACATGTTCAAGTTAACTGCTCCATCTTAGTGCACTACTTCATGCATGTGTGAGCCTACCATCCTCATTTTGGAGAAATTAACCAGACCCTCCTCTGTAAAATTTGGGGTTCCTTCCTCAATAAAGGCCAGGTCTGTTAGATACATTCCCAGGTATGGCACACATGGAGGGTTGCAGCTGAAGGAGGGAAATATGAAGCATTATTTTGTATGAAAAACGAAAACACTAAATAAAATCCATACATCACACCCTTTATGTCGGATTTATAATATGTTCAATTATAAACTGCTGTTTAAAAAGTGAAATCTTACTTTTTTAAGGTCTCCCTTAGGTTTTTAAACCTCCCTTCAGAGGACACAGTCTTCTGCAGTTTGTCCATCAGGGCTTTGGTCTGGACCAGATCACAATAGCATATTTAGATTTAGATTGTACATACCCGTACAAATGCATTACATCAACCTGCCGGGGATGTAAAATGGAAATTAGCCTGTGGCTATAATCTGGCACATTTACATGCCTATGTTCATTAATTTGCATTGTCCTCTATCTAACTAAATAAATAAACATTTGACATCATTAAATAATGTTTCAAGAAGCATCTGCATTGACTCACATTCCTCTACTCTAATAAAGATGATAGTTAAGAAATTATCAAATCAAATTTGGGTCCTGCACAGGTTGCATGCACTGCTGGAGGGACAGTCTGCCTGGTGATCAGCTGATAATGCCTTTAATCCATTTAGTCTTCATCAGAATGAAGCTCAGAGCAGATCCTGAACACAACAAGTGAATGTTTCTTTGTATTGTGGTTCTCTGAAGTCTCTAATGACATTGATTCTACCAAGAGGACACAAATCTGTGTAGATCCCTCTGATCCTGTTTTCATGTTTTGTTGTAAATTCTTGTGAACAGAGATGGAAGGAGGTTTAGTAAGTATTATTTATCACAAAACCTGTTTGCTGACTTTAGCCCAGGTCTTCTTCAGGCGATAAATGGCGCTGCGGTTGAGTGCAGAGGTGATCTCCAGAACACCGTTGTAGTTGTTGAGACAGCGGCAGATGTCGGCCACAGCGACCCACTTCTCTATGGAGCTGGCCCTCGAGCCCACATCGGTGTGGGTCATAATCTGTGACGCTACCAGGTTACTCATCTGTAGGAGGAGAGGCAAAGAAGATGTACTTTGTAGAGTGATACATACTCAGGGTATTCATGGATAGGTCAGAAATATGAAGTGGTTTTTGAAAATACTTGAAAGTACTCACATCGTTAAAATGTTGGCTTGTTTTCATGATGTATGGCGTCCTTTCTGTCTTATCAACTTTCATCCAGCCTTGACCGAGGAACTCTCTGGGGCAGGAAGGATGGACACACATGATTCATGCACTAAAACAAAACACAGTTATCTCAAAAGATAAAATTACTAAACTAAAGCCTATGACTTCAGGAACAAAGCAGTTCACGGAGAAACAGAACAGTACAAAACTATGTCCCAGATTTTCCCTCTTAGAACTAAAGTTCACGCTGTTATCCAGTTGTCAAAGGTACATTATAGAGTGGAAGTAAGCAGGTTTGTCAGCATTGGCACTGGAAGCCAACCTTCCTCAGCAGATGGATCAGTCTGATTCATTGTCTGTAATCAGACAGATCCATCTTGCCAGGCTCCAATTGACAAAGACTGCGTTGCCCGAGGCGGAACAGCCAGATCAGAGTCCTTTGGAGCAGGAAGAGGTGGAGCTACGTGCAAGCCGACAGCAGGAAGTAACTGCTCATACAGAGATAAGTGCAGATGCTAACAGCTTCAGTAGCAGTTTTATCAGATCTGGATCACATTTCTTTATTAAATGAAAAACAAACAACACAGGAAGCACTTCTCGATAGAAAGGATATTTGGGCTCAACTTCTGACAGAGTTTGTTCTACCAAGTGGCTTACATTTTGTATTTTGCAATGCAGCAGTTGCGCCTGCCTACAACATTATCTGATTATCCTGTTATGAATGTTATTGACAGAACAATTGTCCAATTACCTGCCGTCTCCAAACACTTTCTATGGGCTCTTTCTCAGGTTCTTTCCTCATGTTGAACGGTCCATCTGGTGAGTCAGGTTAACTGGAAGCTGCTCTATTTTCAAATTATACTGACTCTGATTTCTTTTATTAGTATTAAATCCTATTTAAAAAATACAAGCTTAATGCTCAGTAGTTCTATCCTCAAACAAAGCCACAACTTACAAAGACACTGTGTCTCTGTTGGAAGTTAACTTGGGTTAGGGTTTTAACTCCAGATGTCCAGGGGATGCTCATGACACAGCGAGTCAAGGAAAAAATCTAGATTTTTTTTAAATCTTCTGCAGCAAAAAAATTGAATAAATCAATTTTTCACCCATCCCTAAAATTTTTTGAGACTTTATGTTAAGCATAATAGCACAGTTTGTTCATTAGTGTATTTTTACAAGGGATGCAACAATACACTTAACTCAAAGTCCAATACATAACACAGTTTTTGTTAAAGATTTTGGACAACCCTCCTCATTGGAGTATTTTTTTTTTAATCTTTATTATCTCCGCCAAGGAGGTTATGTTTTTGCAGGTGTATGTTTGTTTGTTTGTTTGTCTGTTTATTTGTTAGCAAGATTACTCAAAAAGTACTGGATGGATTTTGCTTAAATTTTCAGGAGATGTCGGTAACGGCCCAACTTGGAAATGATTAGATTTTGGTGGTGATCCAGACAACCGCCATTAGCGGATGATCGTTTTTGCTCGACAACTGTCTAACTAATAATGATGTCAACATGATTCTGAGTGCTAGTTGCGGGTTTTCAGGGTCAAGAAATCATATTATGATGGTAACTTTCTCATGGAACTATTGCTCATAGATGTAACAGCAATATGTGAGCTACCTTGGCAGAGGTTTGTGCTCTCCGAGTGCTTTCTAGTTTTTTTAATTAAATTCTGTCTTTCTAAGTTAGACAACAGGGACAGTGAGGGGTAACTGAAGTGAAAAAGCTATTTGTTTTTATATCCAAACATTTATTCTTAAATTGTATAAACATAATATAAAGAAATAAAGGAAGAAAACTCTATAAACAGTCTTCAGAAGGAAATCTGTTTTTAGGCTGTTTTGGTGTAAGCATTTTTTTCCAAGGCCACAGTTACTTTGGGATAAAATGTACAAAGAAATGAGAGTATTTGAGTTGCAGATGTATACGCCACAAAGTAAAGGAAGTCTAGTCTGGAAATTATTGAACAAAGGTTTCATCAGAATCAAAGGCAAACTTACATCCACTCCCAGAGCCACACAGCCAATAACTGACCCATTTTGTGCTGTCTTATTTCTGCTTAATATAATTTTCTGTTCGTTTTTTGATAATGTCTTACTTTGCTCGAGGTCTTGACTTTTTTTACACTACTTTGTCTAATGTCTTTGTTGCACTCAACTGCTCCGTGTGTGGATAGTGCCCTGCTTTTAGACATCTATCTGACAATGATAGATGCCTAAAGGCAGGGCACTAGCAACAGCAACCTTAATGCACCTCAATCTCTTAACCATCCTTAGAGGAGATTGCGGTGAATAAGCGCCTGTGAATAAGACAATGCCTTGCTAATACTATTAGCAGCCTCTGCACTCCTCATTACTGCACAACTGTCTATGCAGGCTTGTATTAGTTCCCATTTGTGTAAGCTTCTCAACTCTTTAAAAAAAAAATCTTTCTATTTTTACACATGCTTGCCCAGTGTAGCTGCCTCTGATTCTGACACAGAGGTTAAAAAAACTGGTCTGAAAAAAAAGTTTTATTCATGTATAAATATACATGTAAAGATGTCCTTCTCTTATCATTTGACAGAACATTTCTAGATGAATGAAGAATAAGACATTTAAAGTGATGGTATTTCTGAGTTAAATACCATTAATGGTCATTCCTGTGGTTCTGTTGTGGTAAACTGTGTCTTATCTGGCCTCATAATAAACAGGATCCATAAAGGTGATTTAGTCTGTTTGTTCTGATGCTGATCTCAGTGTGAGAGTATTATGAGAGGACTGACTCATAAGGAATGCTCCTGAAGACGATGTGATCCAGCAGGGTGATCTGCTCCGCCAGCTCCATTGCAGACAGAGACTCAAAACACTCAGCTTTTGGGCAGTCAGCCTGAAAACAAACACAGTTTTATTCAAACATTAATACCATTCAACAAATTGAAAAGACGGTGATTCATAGACCTGGTAAAGAGAATTAATATGATATTAACATTTTCTGGCAGTTGTCACTCCCCTGTAGAGCATCTTCATCAGCAGATCGTGCTGTATTTAACCCCTTTTTTCACGACAGAAAGAACTGCATGTTCAGAGTGAGACTTTCACGTCACACTTGGCTAATGTGCGTCTGTCTGTAGCTTCAATTTAATGATGGGGAAAAACACTCATGATTCTGGATTATTTTCATCGGTGGAACTGAGCTTAACCAGATAAATTCAAATATATTAATTGGTGGTGTTTAATGTTTAAGTACCTCAGGGACACTGGTTTGTCAAACCAGATCAACCACAGAGAAGCATGAAAATGTCACAATAAAATCGGGGCTTTCACTTACAGGTGCACAATGTGATGCCCTAGCCTTCCGTCATTAATAGCATGAAGGGTTGTCCTGATTAACTGGAAATCTACAAAACCACCCTTGCACAATAAATGGGCAGACAGTGTAACAACCCATCTCAAACTTGAAAAGCTTGGTGCTCAATACCTTTCCTCGCTTATTTTGAAGAGAATTGTGCATCCAAATACTAAATATTTTGTCTGTGGTCCCCAAACCTCTGCTCTCCAATCCCAGTAACTGACACCCCATACTTTTAATATTGTTGTTATTATTATTATTATTGTAATTATATTTATTATTACCATTATCCTAATTATTATCGCTATCATTCTTTTCTATATGTGTGCTACTGAATTATGTATTTTGTTTTTGGATCTACAGATGGAGTCACTTAAATTTTCCCCAACTACCATGACTGAGTCTTGACTGGTCTGTGACCTGAACATGCTGGTACCTGCCCAATGTCACGACTGTAATGAGATCCCCCACAATGACATGACAGAAACATAGGGACTGGTTAAAGCTACCACTACTCCAATAAGGACAAGCTCATTGGATGTATACTTTTGAAGGAAGCACCATCAAATGGGCATGTTTATGGTGATTTTTGGCACTCCCGCTGGCTGGATGTTGGCTGGTAATTGGCTGGAACTCAGCAGGCATTCTGCTGGAGGGGGAAAATTGAGGCAGCTGCATCTGTATGTATGTGTATTTAGAATAGAATAGAATAGAATAAACCTTTATTGGTCCCACACGGGGATATTTGCAATGTTACAGCAGCAAAGGGGACAGCGTTGATAAAGAATAAGTATAAAAATTGTATAAAAATAGCATGAAAATAGCAGTATGTACATTATTCTACCAGTATAAATATAAAAAGGGCTTGAATACTTTGTGTTTGAGCTCAGTCATTGTTGACTTGTGATGCTTGTTGTGACAAATTTTGGAAAAAGCTTCAAAAATTAAAATCAGATTGGGTATCACCCTTCAAATTTGCATTAACGGGAGGGTCTGTGGTGGTACAATCAGTCTGAATTATATTTAGCTGTTCTCTTAGCTTAATAAATAGAATAATGATCAAATAATAAAATCATTCAAAGAAACATAACAAAAAACAGAAAGTCCAACATTTTCAGAAGTTTTCTCACCATCTGTAAGATGTCCTCTATCCTTAACTGGGCATCATCCTGCTCATCCTGAGAAAGGGCACTTATGGAGAAAAGAAGAAAACAGAAGAGATAACAAAGTAAAAATGATAAAATCAATACTGTTTCATAGCAGAAATAGACACGAATCAAACAAATATTTAATTGTTTTAAAAAAGAGGAGAGAGGAAAAGAGATCAATAAAAAACAGTGTATTATTTGATTACATTTAAAAAAGTATATTTAATAAGCTTTAATTCTGCGTTTAGCTCATTAAATACAGCTTTATCGTATAGTTTAGAGCTTGAAAACGTTTTAATATATCTGATTAAAACTTGATATTTATTGTTTTGGTAAGCTACAGGTATGTTTGATTTTCGTTTTGATGGTATTATTTTATCTGTAACAATTCTTCCTGAGAATTACATTTATGTGTCTCCTCTGGTAACCAAAAGTTGCCCACCCCTGACTAGAGGACTGAGGTGGAAAAAAGTCTGAAAGGACTAGATGATTAAAAATTATGGATAAAATAAAATAACTGCTTACCCGATAAAGCAACAAAAACAAGCAGAACCGATTAAAGAAAAGTAAAATGCAGCTACAGGTATGGTATGATTATTACCTTAGAATGTTGGCAGTAGCTTTTCTCTCCTGAGGCAGGAGGTCTGGATCTCTGAGCACCTCCTCCAGGAGACAAATCACTGACATCTTTAGATCGCCGTACATCTCAAAGTCCTGAACACACACACATTCACAAGAAAGAGAAGAGAGAGTTTACTTCAATACTTTTACACCCTGCACAACATTTGTTATGTGTTTATTAAGAGAACACACACACACACACACACACACACACACGATCTATTCGAGGGTTTTCACTCTTAGGCTGGAACGGTTAGCGCCAAGCTTCCCAAAGCATCTATGGATTGAGCCACTGCTTTACCCAGTACGTCCGAATAAGTTTGGAAAAGGAACATTTTTAATGACTGCATTTTTCATGAAACCTGAAACCCAAAGTGAAAAGTTATTGTCATTTTCCATGTGCTTTTGTCTAAATATGTTGTATTTCTATAAACTAGGGTCCTTAATTAATTAGAACATTTTTAGGTTTATTCAAGGTTGTGGGTTAATAATCATAGACTTGAGTTTTTATAATGTTTTTCTAGGCTCTTTGACTACTAAAAGCAGCTTTTTAGCACAGGTCACATCTACCCTTTAACTGATGGTTCAGAGTTTCTATGAAAGTTATCCATCAGTATCAGCTTACACATCCACAGTCTTTCATACCCACTGATGCAGCGGTGGGAGTAACTTGGGCTTAAGAGCCTTGCCCAAGGACATAACACCATGTGATACCCGGAGCTGGGCACAAACCTGCAACCTCCCTATTACTGACAGGGCACACTATCAGACTGAGCCACTGATGCCCAGTCATGTCTGTGTCATGTTTTGACTGTGTGTATTACTTGATGCCTGGTCCCCTACTCATAAGCTCTGGCTAGCTTTGGAATAAACAAAATTATGATGATGATGATGATTTTTACATTTATGGCCTAAAACATGACTGGGCTCTACAAGACAAATTTGGAGTTCTCTCGTTGTATTTGGTGGTGCTTCTGATGTTTTATTTCCTTTAATAGTAATACATCCTAAATGGCATTTATTTTTGCACCTATTCATTTTGTAGACATCTTAAATACCATAGTCTTCAGTCTGATTGCAATTTTGAACTTCTGGAAAGGGGCAGAGTACCTTAGATGAGACTAAACTACTATAAACACTGATTTGTACGTATGCCCTGATGAGACTGAACTACTATAAACATTGATTTGTACGTATGCCCTGAAGGTTCTGAATCACAGGTAATGTAGAATATGTTAAAGGTTTGAGCAATGTGTTAAAGTATCACTGCTGTGAGGATGAGCTTTATGCAGAACTGTTACCAACAGTGGTTATGTATTTTATTTTCTTGAACTACAGGTTAGAGAGAATAATTTTCTTTGGAGAAAAAGGTTATCTGACTTTTTTGATGCCAAGCTACAGTCAGTGCATGTTACAGCACAGTGGCTACGTACGCGTAAGAGTGCAGTCACTAAGCTGACCTACCAGCAGTCCAGACCTGTCTTCAACTGAAATGTACGGCAAATTATATAATGCAAACAAAAACAAAAAACTGTTGAGCATCTGAAGTTGGAAAATCAGAAAAATCTGTTTGAACATTAATTATCTTGTCTTTGTAGAGGATTCAGCTGAACATAGGCTGAAAAGGATTTGCAAATCATTGTATTCTGTTTTATTTACATTTAACACAATGTCCCAATGTCACTGGAATTGGGGTTTGTATATTCAGATGCCAAAACAATGTAAATGTTAATAAGTATATTATATAACCTTCTGTATTCATCTGCAGCATTATCCTTCTTCCTCTACTTTTCTTTTTTTTTCCTCTCGCCTCAGTTCAACTCCTGTTCAAAGGTTAGTTTTAACAAGCGCTTTGTGCCGTGGCCTTACAAAGAGAAATGTGAGTGTGTTAACTGTGTCTGAGTGTGTTTGGCTCTGTGTTAATAAGCTTACTAAAGCTGGATTGTCACAACAGCATTTTATATTATTGGTAAAAAACATGGGAGACAGATTGATGCAGCTGGACCTCAGAGCCGGGAACCAAGCAATTACAGTGATGCTCAGTTCATTAGAGGGAACTCTGGGTGTTCAGTGTGGGTGGGTAGACTGGAGTGGGCGGAGCTGATCATCCAACTGACACAACAACATTATTCAGTTTGTGTTATCATGTTCATGTACTGTAACAGCAGTGAAGCAGAGAGAGATGCCTCAGACACCTGCTTAATGAGACCACAGACCTGATCACCTCTGCAGCAAACACACACACACACAGAGGCAGCAGTGGGTGCTAACAGACCTGCGAGTGTTTTGAGACCCAGTGCCGCAGCACGTTGAGAACTCTGTTAGTTGCAGCGCGGCGTATGATGAAATCTTTATCACAGGTTCTTTCAGAGTTAGTGAACACTGCAAAAACCATGAAAAGTAAAAGAGACAGAGAGGAAAAATGCAGAAAATGTGCTGTAAAAGCTCACCACAGCAAAGAAAGTTTCAGTTGTGGCTTGAAGTCAACAATGGAGAAAAGCTGCATTAAACGTTTTTAAACATTTTTAACACAGGAAATGTACAGAAGCACATCAAATACAGGATCATGTCTATTGAATGCAATTCCTAAAATACTGTTTACAGTGTTGTCTAATGAGTAAACATCATCTCTGCATGTCTGTCCTCTCAGGTTTGCACAATTCAAACAGGTTTGCTTTTTTCACTCTTTGTTGGAGGGTACATATTTTGCTTCATGTGAGAGCAAAATATAACCTTGCAGTGCAGCCGGATCCACCTGATTTAGTGTCTGTAATCAGACAGCTCCATCTTGCCAACCTCCAATCTACGGCAATTGTTACTGGCCCCCAGCGGCATGGCCCAATCAGCGTCCTTTAGAGCAGTAAGGACTGCTTGTACAGAGATCAGCATAGATGCTAACTTCTGTAGCAGTTTTGTCAGATCTGGACTGTATGTCTTAATTAAATGAAAAACACTTAAAAAAAACCCACAAACTTCTGTTGAAAGGATATTTCGCTCCACTTCTGACATGTTTTGCCAAGAGTTTAATTTACAAAGTGGCTTATGTTCTGCCTTTCTACAACATTATATGATTGGCCCATAATGGATGTTATTGGTGGAACGATTGTCAAATCACCTGCTGGACATCCTTTAAAAAGGTTTCACCATTCCAAGACACTTTCTATTGACTCTGTCCCAGATGGACTAGTGAAATGTGCTAAACAGTCCATCTGGTGTATCAGGTTAAGCTAAATATGCAAAATGATTTATTATGAAATTCAGGAAACTGGGGTTGCAGTTCCTAATTGAGGAGGTGGTGCATTCATAGCCTTAACCAGTTGAGAACCACCGCTCCGTTGAAAGACAAAAAACTCATTAGAATTCTTTTATATGACCAGAATGCTTTGAATTGCACACATTTTAAATTAAAATCTAATTTGTTTGATTATGATCATGTGTATTTGCATGTGTGTACCTGGTGGTGTCCCATGTCCTGCTGCTGCTGTGGCAATAGCAAAAGCTGAGGCAGGAGAGACGGAGCAGCGAGAGTTCTCCCCTGACTGACCTGCAGACACAAACAAATAATTATCATCAGAGAGGACAATTCAGTCTTAACTTAAATCATGGTGTCAAGGTGGAGAAATTAAACTGCTTTTCAGTGGAACACAATTCATCATGATTATTCTAGTCACTAATGAGTCTCAACTTCAGTGATCATTTGCATGGCCACTTTAGGAAATCAGTCCCACAGTTTTGTTTTGTTTTGTTTTATGCAGCATGAAATGATGGGTTTTGTGAGAGTTCAAGCTAAGACAACTTTTTAATGACTCACTCATTCATGCTGAAAGAAATAGCATTCAAATCAGCAAACAGCCAAAAGAAACAACATTGTTCATTATGAACTAGTTTATTTTGATCTTGTACTACTAAACAAAAGGACAAATATGATGTGTGGAGTACATCTACAAAAAATGTTTTATTATCTTTGAAAAGCCCTTAAATCAGCATCCAGGCATTTATATATATATATATATATATATATATATATATATATATATATATAAATATATATATATATATATAAAACAAGTACGGAGAAGATTAAAATAAGCAACTCATTCTGGCAGAGACTGTTTGCTTGGTTGTTCACATTATAATTTAAAAGCGACTGCCATCAGACTTCAGTATGAACAGCCTACACCCCTGAGTTGACCCACATGCCCAGAAGAAGACGTTACATCACACGCAGAATGCTGTGTTTACAGAAGTAAAAATGGATGCTGCTACACATGTCAACGTGTGTCTATCAGTTTTGAAGTTGTGCAAACAGAGCCGACAAATTTATGACAAAGTGATGATGAGAAGAAGCAGATTGAGAAAACAGAAAGCATGCACTTTAACGACAGCCTTCTGTGGAGCAGCAGTGGCCTCCTGTGTACAGAGGTATGTGGTGATGTGGATTCAGAGCCAGGGGTGATTAGGTTGTAGCATGAGGGGCTTCACTGACACAGAGTTTATCCATAATTGTTTCGTCTATTGCTTACATTTGATCTTTTCACATCTTGCTTCCTCTGGCCAGATTTGTTACATCTGCTTCACTTCAATAATGTAAAAGTCAGATGTAATGTGAGATCGATGTTCAGAGTGAGGTCGCTTTGAAAAACATCAGGTCTCTTTCTGATTTAGGACCACAAATGAAAGTGGCTTGAATCTGATTTGAAAAAATCTGATTTGTTCCATTTAGATTGTCAAAAAAATCAGATGTGGGTCACATATGGGCAAAAAAAAAAATTGGATTTTGGCCACTTTTGCCTGCAGTGTGAACTTAGCATATGTCAGATGGAAGGGGGTCACCAGAGACAGAATATGACATGAGAAGGACAACATTGAAATTACAGATAAAACAAAAATTCTACCACTAAAATTTTTTTTTTTCCTGAATATGCAAAATGCTAAATGCTAAATTTATTTATTCGAATAATTCACATTTGCAGCTTAGAGGTGGAATAATTGTACATGCTAGGGCTGTCACCTTATACTCGATATTCAAGGATCTGTTCCAATTTAGGCGTAAAAATTTGTACTCAAACTGTAAATATACATTTGAATTGGAAACATTAATTGCATTAGCAGATAAGGGCACCTGGAGCAGTGTACTGCCAAATCCAACAGAGGGTGCTCCAACAGCAACCCGACTGTCCATTGCTCTATTGACCTCAACAATTATAAAGAACACCCTGAGAAAAGGAAGGACGAACAAAGCCGCTCGGAGTGGACAACAAAGACCTAAAGAGCGCCGCCTGGAAGCACTTTGGGCTCCACACAGCCTATGGCAAAATGAAAAACAAAGACCGGGGAGTGTGTGATGATAATGTGGAAAGCAGCTGGCCCACTCCCCATCCACGACAAATCCACAGCAAATCCACAGGACAATCTGTTGTCCTTCCACCCAAGTGCAGTGGCGGAGGATATATGAATCTTTCAATCACAGACAAGGTTCCAATATTAGCATGTATTTCCGTATGTTGATTTTTGGGAAAGTGATAGCCATAGAACATGCAAGCAGACAAAATGTCAACAGCCCTCTTCCCTGATTGCTGGATATGAGCCTGTTGTCTTCAGATATGAACTCACTTATAATGACACCTATAATCTTACATTGGACTTGGTAGGAATCACTTTGTGTTGCATTAAGAAGAAAGATTTCTAATAATTCCTGGAAATGTGCATTTGGAGGGCCAATGTTTTAAATCTACACCACCTGCACACCACAAAAGCAGAATTTGAGCTTTCCTTCCCAAGTGTAATGTCAGAGAAAAGGTTTTGTCATGTAACAAAAGGGAATATTAAGCCGACAGTCCAACTGACCAGACTAACATTTTCACCCTGCACTGGCTGATCTGGATTGGTCAGAAGCTCTGTATAGTTCAGCTGTACTCAAGATGTCAGACTCTAAGGTCAGGGTTTTTGCCTGGATCTGCGGAGTGGCCAGTCTGGGGGCACTGCACTTCTTGCTGCGAGGACCTCTGATTGTGGCACTGTGGTTTAGTTCTGAGTCACACCTGCACAAACTCATATACACACATACATCACACACCAGTACCTCCAGGCTGTCTGTAGCGGAGATGTCGAGGTGTAGAAGGCGAGCGACATGGAGACATGTCTCCTGCTTCGCTGGTCTGAGGAGACTCTGGAATGATTTTCTCCAGTGACACAGACTCGAGCACAGCTAGACAGGAGGAGGAGGAGAACAGCAATGATGATGATAATT
The DNA here is from genome assembly GCA_037902135.1 of Cetoscarus ocellatus. Taxonomy (NCBI): domain Eukaryota; kingdom Metazoa; phylum Chordata; class Actinopteri; order Labriformes; family Labridae; genus Cetoscarus; species Cetoscarus ocellatus. The sequence continues at coordinate 3,284,132 of JBAMNC010000412.1, forward strand.
GTTATGGTCATGGTGGTGGCTATTACACTCACTGCTTCACTGAGGAGGAGTTTACTTAAGTTCACATCTATGCAGAGATCTCTCAATATAATGAGAACATAACATAGAGGGATTTATTTTTGCCATCTTCTGCTCATTCCGTGCATTTGAGTATTTGTACAAATCAATATCAGATGAAGATTCTAAATGTGCACTCATAACCAGAAAACTTTTGAACAAAATGCAAAGTCTAGCAGACTTGATGTCTTTGACAGCAAAAATGTCATTTGTTTAATCACAATAACACTTTACACGCATTCATGAAAGGAGCATAATAATAAAAGTCTGTGCTCAGATACCAGCAGCTGTTATATCTGATGCTGATTGGGTGATTTGAAACACAAGTATCAGGAGGTGGTGACATAAAAGAAAAACTAATAAAATCCTCCAAAGAGTCTCCAGAGCATTATCAGGCACTGCAGACAAATAGATTTGTGTCATTGGTAGAGCTTAATGATACTGTCTCCTCATCACAATGACAACGTGTGCATGTGCGATAGTCACATCTTTTGTGTTGGTTAATGGGGACCCTCTTTTCATTGTTAAAGCTGCAGTATGCAGTTTATTATTTGTGTCACTGGCCCAAAAAATACAATTACCTGACAGAATGTTATTACTGAAGCCACATGGAAGATATTTAGACATCTATGCCTCCTCCTTCTCTGTATTAAGCCTTCAGAAAATCTAGCAAGGGACACCCACTTTTTAGCCAATCAGGGCTCATTTCATGGACAGTGCTCTACTAAAGTTTATGTTCTTGTTATATCTAAATGAGTTTTAACTGTTGTTTAGATTGGACAAGTAATGTTGATTTTATGAGGGGCTTTCATGGCTGCAAATAAATTGCATTGACATAATGCTAATGGCAGCTAAAGGCACACAAACACAGTGGATTAGTTGCACATAATGGATGGGACACCGCTAAAAGCACAACCATGGAAGGGCAGGGGAAGCAATAATAATAATAATAATAAACTTTATTTAAATAGCACTTTTCAAAACAGGGTTACAAAGTGCTTCACAGACAAAATTAAAAGAATAACATGAGAATAAAAGAAAAATAAAAGAGAAATCTGAGGAATACAATGACAGAAAGTGTAAGACTTAAAACAGAATAGTGGAAAAGCACGTATGAGCCAGAAATTACAGAAACAGAGAGCAAAATACATAAGGATTAATTACACCTAAGATAAGACGGAAGAAAGAAATTAAAAGGGCTAAAACTACCGAAAGATAAAAGGAAATAAAACCAAAAGAGGATTAAAAGTTAAAAAGATGAAAGGATACATAATGAAAGAGTAAAAGATGCTGCCTGTGAAACTGTCTAAGACTAGAAACAAAAGCAGCATCAGAGGATTAAAGGCATATTTGGGTAATATCTCTTGTAAAAGCACATCGATAAAAATGTGTTTTTAAAAGAGGTCCCTGATCTGATCTCCTCGGGGAGGATGTTCCAAAGGGTGGGGGCACGGACAGAAAAGGCCCGGTCACCGTTGGTCCTCAGTCTCGACTGTGGGATGGTCAGAAGAGCCTTGGCTGAGGACCTCAGGTTGCAACGAGGCACATATGGTGTAAGGAGATAGATGTACTTGGGAGCGAGACCAGAGCATGCTTTGTTAACAATAAAATCTTAAAATCAACTCTAAAATGTACTTGCAGCCAGTGGAGGGAAGCTAAAACAGGAGTGATGTGGTCTCTCTTTTTTGCTCTAGTGAGGAGTCGGGCTGCTGCATTTTGGACTAGCTGTAACCTGTGCAGACTCTGTTGGTTAAGACATGTGTATAGAGAGTTACAGTAGTCCAAGCGTGAGGAGATAAAAGCATGGATAACTGTCTCTAGGTTTTTTCTTGATAAAAACGATCTAACTCTGGAGAGTCTCCTCAGCTGCATAAAACAAGACTACACAACTAGGTTGACATGCTGGCTCAGATTGAGGTTCTCATCAAAGTTGGCTCCTAAATTTCTACATTTGACAGTGACATTCTTAGATAGGGAGCCCAAATGTGACACTATCCCTGCTGAACCAGGACCAACAAACAAGACTTCAGTTTTTCCTAAATTTAGCTGGAGAAAGTTCTGAGACATCCAACATTTAATGTCCTGGATGCAATTATTCAGTGTATTTAAATGGTTAAAATCATTAGGATAAAAAGACAGGTACAGCTGGGTATCATCAGCAGTAAAATTGCTTCCACTGCAATGGAAGACTGTTGACTGTCGACTGTCATGTCAAGTAAATCTAACTTTTAACATTAAATAGTTGATGATGGTTATGTGACACAGTACTTTGGCAAGATGTGACCACTTTTCCCCTTCGACTGCATGTGCGCCTGTTTGATTGTCAGAGAGCTACAATCACTGTAGGATAAAAGGAGAGGATTTGTGTGAATTACAAGGTTATTTCATACCCCAATAATAGTGTCCAAAATAAGATAATTAATAATTAATCATTTGAAACTTTAATGAATATTGTGTATATTTAAAAAAAACTGTTTAAGTGCCATTATTATTTATCACAAAAGGAAAGTTTAATTCACAAATCAATCAGCTCTAATTCTTAGAGATTAATGCTGGTAAAACCGATCTCAGATTGTGATTAATGAATGAGGGCAGCACATCATGGTTTCAGCACCATGGATAGCTCCATTGATACATAACAGTTTATTCTCCTGCTTAGAATGTTTTAAAGTCTGAGGTTTTTCTCCTCCATTTTCAAAAATAATCCCGTTCTATTTTGTAACTATGCTATTTGGGATAAGCAGGCATACTGAGTGATTATTCATTTTTTTTACGTTTCAATTCAAGACATATCTGGTAATCTTTATCAAATTACATCATCAATAAGCTATTTGGGTACTCTTGTATGCTTCAACATCTGCTGTAACCATGGCAGCAGTCATGGGTCACCAGTCAACATGGTCACTTGTGACAACACATGTACACAACAGAGAGAATGTTGCATAGGGTGACATCAACCTGAGAAGAGGAGAGGTCAGTGAAACAAAAAAACGCAGATCTTTCCTGTCCACACGGAGACACCCAAAACTGATTTTTAAGAGTCTTCCTTTAAACAAGAGGTCTCAGAAATCTGTGTTTTCTGTGACCTAAAACACTATTTACATGTGGACGGAAGGCCAAAAGGCACAGAAAAACATACCGCCTACGTGTGGACATAGCCTCAATCTCTGTATGATTGTACATTTTGGTCCTTCTACTGGCATAGATAAGGTGGCATTTTTTATTATTTTTGTGTGTGAGTGTGCAATTTATGTATATTTTGCTTCTTCAGATGTCAAAAAGTCCTGTTATTGTTTGTTTTGAGCACCAGCATTAAAAAAAAAACCCACAAACATTTCTCAAGAGATTTTCAGGGAATGTTGGTTATGGCACAAGAAAGATTAGATTTTGGTGGTGATCTGAATACAGATGCAAATCCAGAATTTTTTTTAGGATTTGTTCATATTGTGAGATGGGGACATTTTTAAAAATTTGCTAATAACTCAAAATGTTCTCAAAAGATCTGTATGACTTTTTCTGGGAATGGCACAAGTGAGAAGTGATTACATTTTGGAGGTGATCAAAATCCTGATGTGAATCCAGGAATGTTTTAAAGGATTTGTTAACATTGCACAAAATGTTTGCAGAGTGTAACGTACACATATGTTGAAAACATACAGTACAGCAAGGTATAACTGCACTGAGATCTGGTGACTGTGAGAACAAGGGTTAGATGCCTCAATCATTTCAGGCTCATAAAAATATTCAGTTTGTTTTACAGCAGCAGAGGAAAAAAAAAACATTGAGTCACATATACAAAAAGAACTGAGACACAGCAGACACAAACCATCATGGGCTTCAGGATGAGGATGATGATGCTATTCAAGAGGCCAAGTGTACAAGGGACATATGAGTTTTTAATCTGTTTGTATCACACCTGCTCAGAGCATATATGCGACCAAATGGCAGCGGCTTATACTCTGTGCGGAGAGCAAGTGCAGTAAGATAGGATTTCTTTAGTTTTTATTTTATTGCTCTGGTGCTGTAATCATTATGCTTATACATTCTTCTCTTTCCTTTCATATATTACCTGTTCATATTTTGCCCTGAGCACAGTAAAGTAAGTGATATAGTGCCTGATTAAAGATTCCTATTTGAGATCCCATATATGAAGTCCAAGGTGACTTGCCAGTATGTTGCTTAATTGAATTGTAATTATGCAGATGTAACTTAAAGACACAGACTGATGGACCCTTTCAACACATTCCAACCATGTTTGAGGTAGCATGAGCAAATTTCCATTTACAGAGCAAAGAAAAAAGTATATCATTGTACAAGGAGGAAGATGTGCTGACATGTATATACATAGATCCTATGAACACATTCTGTCTTATCTAAAGCTGAAGAAACAGAGAGCTTGCATGTGGAGGAGGTGAGAGCAGCTTTACTGTACAAGTGCTAATGGCTCTTTATGTTCTAGAGAGCTGTAGCAGCTGTCATGCACGCACACACATTTATTGTCTTTGTGTGCACATGTTAATTAGGGTATAACTGTAGCCTGTCCTTGCAGCACTGCCTCAGATGCTCTTGACGCTATCTCTCCTCAGTCTGAGAGGCTTTCAAACACAACTAGTATAAGATTTGAGTGTGTGTTGGGAAGTTGGCTCAGCTGTCTCAAACACACATACACAAGGAGATAATGATGTCCCATTAGGCGTCTGCACTGTTCTTACTGGGAGCACTTCACACTGGGTCATTTGATGAGTGACCTCCAGCTCTCTATGAGTAATCTAGTCCTCCAGTGAGGCTCTATGAGTCCATTTTGTCTATATGTATGCTAAAATTAAGGTCATACACTACAAATTGAGAAGAGTTAAGCTTTTGGAGTTGGTAAAATTTCTATGAGTGCAGAGTTAGTTATACTCTGCATGGAGTCACAACCCTTAAAACGTGCTCAATAGAAAAAAAAGAGTCAAAATTAGGAGTCAGTAAATCGAATATGTAGGTGTCACTGCAGCTTCTTTGATTATGAACTGGTCACTCTGAACTCAGAAAGGCTCCAGCAGGAAGTCTGCAGTCTGTGCATGACCTCTGGATTTGGCGACTTATTGTTGGAAATTACGGCACTAAGTACCAGATTGAACAGAGTGCTTTCATCTCAGGATGTGCTGTTAATAAACTTTGAAGAACACTTTGTGCACACTGTGTTGAGGAACAAACTGATGAACTCACTGTGCTGTTTTGACCAGCTTAAATATTTAAGACCCTTTGATACGTACTATTCTAATGAAAATGACAAAGCACACATTATTTCTTAGCATCAAATGTTTTGGAAATATTAGATTATTGTGTTGCAAATGTTTTAAAAAATAAATGTTATAAACAGACACAGTATCTGTATTTCTGTGTTATATCTAACTATTCCAATAAATATTAAATAATAAATTACAGGAATATTTATACCTAGCAGTGTTAATTTGGAGGTTATACTTTAATAGTTAAAAAAAATACTCTAAGAGGGTACATTTCTAACACTGCATACAAGTTTCACAAAGTGTTACATTTTGACTGCAAAAAGAGTAAAAACAAGAAAAGCACTCAGAGAGCGCAGACCTCCGCCAAGCAGCTTCAGTCCACTTTGGCGAAAATGGTCCTATCTGGCAATGTTAAAGAATCCTTTAAAAAATTCCTGTATTCCTGATCCGGATCAGTCCCAAAATCTAATCATTTGTTTCTTATCCCATTCCACACATTTCCTTAAAATTTAACCCAAATCCGTGCATAACTTTTCAAGTTATCTTGAACATAAAAAGACAAACAAACAAACTAACCAACACCGGCAAAAACATAACCTCCTTGGCGGAGGTAAAAATTACATTTCATTAGTGTTAATATACCAACTCTGCTACATCAACTCTCTGTGATGTGGACCCGTATAGACACTCTTGAAGTGTTAATATTAACTCTAGCACTGTTAATTTGACTTTGAAGATTTTGCAGTGTATATGCTTGTCTTAGCTTCAGCAAATACATAAACTGGGATGTGCATTGTGGATCTTAAGTTGGGGCACACACATAAGATAATCTGCATGGTTCGTGCCCGATTCCCCCCTTTGGACCAAAGTCAACAAAGGCCCGATTATCTTTCTGGTGGTGTGAGGTACGCTAAGAGGGATTTTTCCTGCCATATCAGCCAAGAAACAGATCAGGGTTTCCTGATGGAAAATTACAAATATTACACATTTAATATTTTCCATCAAAATTCCTGCTGTGTGGAAAGAACACGAGGAACAGTAGAGCATGTCCTCTGTTTCTTGTCATAAGGAATGGCACAATAGCCAACCAGAAAGCAAGATGGCTAAAGCTAGCCACAGTGCTGCTGGATCCGCCTGATTCATTGTCTGTAATGAGACAGATCCATCTTGCCAAGCTCCAGTCTACCGAAAGCAGCACAACCCAATCAGCATCCTTTAAAGCAGGAAGAGGAGGAAGCTACGAACAAGACAACTGCTTATATAGGGATTAGCATAGATGCCAACAGCTACAGTAGCAGCTTTATCAGATCTGGACCACATTCCTTTATTAACTGAAAAACAAACAACACTGGCAGCAAGACTTTGTTCTTCTAAGTGAATCATATTCTGTACTTTACACCACATTAGTAGTAAGACTGCCTACTACATTATCTGACCCGTTATAAATGTGATTGATGGAACGATCATCCAATCACCTGTCAGATATGTTTTGACAGGTTCAGCCGATTCACAAACACTCTCCTTGGTCTGTTGTCCAGATATAATCATTATGGCTGTTAATGAGAGGGGGAGAGAATGACCCTTCTGAAAATGACATATCTCATTTTAAGGGGCTTTCTTCTTATAAATTCAAATTCAACAGAGAGAAATATGATAAAGACAAATTTATGGACTTTGCATCCACAAATTTATTGCTAGACTGAATTCTCATTTTTTCCCTTTGTCTCTGCTCACCTCTCCATCTTTCTACATCCCCTGAAAAAACTAAAAAACTAGAAAAATAAATACATTTATAAAATAAAAATCAAACAAGTGCTGAGGCTGAAGTCTGCATCAACATCAACCTCGATGCATCTCAAATCAGCCCCCTGTCCTGATTTAAATGATTTTGTTCAACATTTCTGTAAACTGACACTTACTTCTGCGGATGCTGCGTCTCAGTTTTCCACAGAAGGGGTCGATCCTTGGCACCTCCTCCCCCTCTGTCATGGGGCAGGGACTTTGGTCCGGAGATGAGGGAATGGGTGGAGCTTGTTCTTGTGGCGTCTTGGAGTTGTTTGGTGGGGGAGAGGTAGAAGAGGGAGGAGGAGGGGGAGAGGAGGTGGTAGGAGTTGGGGTCTGAGGTGTTGGCGTTTGGGGAGTGTGGGCAGATGTTGGACTACTGGCGGCAGACTGGGAGGCGCTGTGGTTCGTGCTTGAGTTTGACAGGGGACTGCTCAGGTCGAGGCCTCCCACCCTGCCGGTGATGGGGGAGTGGAGGGAGAGCTTTCGTGTTCGGACAGGGGAGGAAGTGCGGGACGGGATGGACAGAGGGGGAGGAGAGGAGAACTTGCGGCAGAGACGTGGAGATTTGTCACTTATGTGTTCGCCACCTCTGTTATTCTGATTGGTGGCAAAGAAAAGCTCAAGGGACCTGCGAGGGGGCAAAAAGCAATATGTTAAAAAAATAAGAGCGCAAGAGAGAGTTCAGGAGAAATGAGGAAAGACTGAAGGGAAATTACTGAACTGCAGCAGCTCAAAACAAGAACTGCTTTCCTGCATATAACAGATTCAGAAGAAATAATCTTTGCTGGACATTTTCTTGAGGGTCAAAATGAAATGACCTGTTGTGATTTTCAGATTTCACAAAGAAGAGAATAGATTAGAAAAGAGAGTCACATGGATGGATTTCAAATTTCGAAGTAAACACACAACCTAAAGGCATTCAAAGTTACATTTGGGGCTTCTAGCTAATGTATTTTTCCAGAGTGACTAATAATGAGTGGGCATGCACATTGCAGTCAGAGACTATTACAACACTGACACAGTTTCATGGCCCTGTGTTTGAACTCCAGCGCACTGATCTGGGAGTAAATCAAAGTCTTAGAGGTTACCATGCCAACCCCCAGATTTGTTTTTAGCATGATTTCATCCACATTAAACGAACAGTGTAGGAAGTTTGGATTGTTTTGTACAGCTTTTAAATAAATCAGGAACTAATGGGGACTTTTATCTGCTATGTAGTTATCTGTCTATTTGAACATCCGGGCTGCATCATCATTCATTTAGAAAAACCCATGCACCCACTTGAGCACCGTTTAAACTGAAAGCCACAGACTTTCACAGTTTATTTACAAAGTATAATCCGTTTTTCAGATTTTATTTATATCACTTGAATCCTGGATTAAATTGGCAATGAAAGTGTTAAAGCTGGAATGATTTGGTTTGAATTTGGTTATATTTTAGGCTGAAAGAGTCGTGACGAGAGCTGCATCTATGGAGAAGAAATCGTGCATAGACAAAGACAGCCATCATTTATGCACACAGGCCTGTAATTCAGCAGGAAATAGAAAAACAAATTGCATCCCACTTGAAAGGAGGAGGAGAAATGAGAGGAGGGGTGAGGAAGGAGGGATACTTCAAAAGCAGAAAAGAGCACGCTGAAGAACTCTCAGGCAAGCAGTTGAAAAAAGGGAGGTGAGGAAAGATGCTAAAGAAAGGCATTAAATAGAGCTCTGAAGAGAAAGGACTAAAGCGGAATGATGAGGTTGAAGAGTAAAAAAAACTTAGCTGACATTAACCTCACAAACTGCAAACCTTCAAATCTATGTGAGAATCTATCTGAGGGTAAATCTGTGAGTCGTTTCTTTACATAAGAAATATAAAGATGGTACAAAAAGTTAAAGTACAAGAGGTACTCGTGCATGAGTGACTGTTAGACCAAGACCAGAGGAGAGGAGGAACAGGCTGGCAATGCTCAGAGACAGTAAAGAGGAGGACAGAGAGAGAAGGGGTGGTTACTTTGTCTGGTCCATGGCTATCTTCTTGATCTTCAGGCTGTAGTCAGGACAGATGGATGAGATAGACAGACGATCAAATGAGTGGTACTGTGCCCTGTAGTTGGAAGGGACATGAGGAGACAGGGATGTGTACAGAATGAAACAAAAACATGATTATATGGAAGGGTGTTAAGACATGAAAATAAAAAGTTGTGACATGTCCTGAATAAATATTATTCAAGGCAGGTAATTTAATATTACAAAAAAAAATGTATTAATGATGAGACTGGGCAGCATGTGAACAAGACACAAGTAGCATGATCGGTTACCATGACATTTAAAGTCACTTATAAATGAAAATAACTGTGCAAAACTTCAGCAAGCAGGCCCAAGAATCTGTGACACTGTTTTCGCATGTTTGCTGCAGTGTTTGTGTTCATAAGAGGAGTATGAAGAGTCTTAAACTGGCATGGCCAAAATGAAAATGGGGGAGTTTTTCTCTATGATAGAGGAATTTTGTCCATTTAAATATATATATATCTTCAAGTTGCTGGAGTGCTTTCCAGTACTTTGTTTTTCTTGATTTTTCCTGAAATTTAAAAAAGACAGATGAAAAGATTAATGCATTATCTTTCAATTTTTGAAGAGACAGTAAATAGTATGAGCTAGTTACTAGGGATGACATTATATCTTATGATATGCATTTACAGTAAAATGAAATACCACAAAATCCAGTTCCACACTTTTATACCAGTATTTTCTTCAAAAAAGTTGGCCGCCATTTATCAATCAATGCGGTTAATATTGATCATTTGCAGATGCGTGACTAACATGATGTCACTCATGGATGGTGAAATACCACTGTTGTTGATAGATTATAAGGCATTTTAGCCGATAATTACTTCGGAGATGCATTTTTGGGCCATTAAGTACCAGAAAATATCATTAAGATGCACATTTTAACAAAAACAGACTAACAAACAGAGAACAAGCACAGACCAGACTCTGACACAGCAGTCAGACAGCGTGTGGATAGTCTGTTTACAGGGAGGCTTAATAAAGGAAAAAACAACCACTTCCACAACAAGATAATTTGTTGGTCTTTCTAGGGATTATGACTTTGTTTTGGATAAATGAGGAGACTTGCATAAACACAGAGTACACACAGCAAACACGTCTGTGGATGAAGAGTTAGTGAGTTTGAGTGTAAAAAATTAGTTTAAAGTTCACAACAGGACAGAGAGCTGAGAGACAGTGTGTGTTTTTCAAGCGTTCCTTGGCGTGCGTAATAGTGCACCAAACAGGGAACAGAGCCAAGGATTCCTGTGGGGAAAATGAGAAAATAAATTGCTTAAAGCCCACAGTTATTTTATGTACAGTAAACAGGTCTGTCAAGAACATAGAGAAGTCTGATCCTGTTGGTTTTAACAGGAGATTGTAACAATTAATGAGGTTTCTTTATATCTTTATATATAGTATCTGACTCGTCATTTGGTTGTTTTTTATGCTCGTGATGCGTCAGCGAAAAGCACTTGAATCTGAGCGTTAACATGAGGTTTGTGTGTGTTTATTTAGTATTGTGGCACAATGAAAAGAGGGGAAATAAATAATCCATCCAAAATTTGGACTAAACAACTAAACCTGCTATGTAAATAGTGAAACGCACCCACCCACACTGATTTAAAGGGAATAAGAGCTGACACTTGATCAGTTTGATCTGTTAAGCCCAAAGCACACCCATGTATAATCAAGGCACATAATCCATCCTCTTTGCACCCTACACCTGGCTTTGTGCAGAGAACGTGTGTCCTCAAAATAACAAAAAAAATAGCTCGACCCTCCCTAAACCGCTGTGCATCTTTCGGTCAAAATAGGGCCCATAGTGTCACTGACTCAGACCACATTAAGTGATACAAGCTATTTCTCTTGTAATTGAAAACAGCGGTGCAAATGTCTCTTTGTATTTCATTTATCAACTTTGTTATTGTTTGTTTTTGGAGTTTAAATGATCATATGGATCTATGGGTCTGAACAAAGTATCTATTGTCTGATACAGGGGCACTATACCAGGAGAGGAATTTATTCTCATTGCATTTAGTTTGAGCAGAGCTTCACCATAGCTCAACACTTCTCTCTCTGCATGCCTCTGGTTTGATTTTTCCTTCCTGTCTTCCACTGAAGGACACGGAGAGCTGAACTTTATGCACAAAGCTGCCCTTTGGCTGAGGAGAACTTTTCCTACTGAGAAACTTTGTTGAAGAGGATGAGGGGAATACTAATTTACAGTTCAGTTTTAGGTGTAAGAAAGCATGAAAAAATGAAAATACATCCTCTTCAGAAATAATAAATTTAATGCCAAAAAATGCTCTTGAAGCATCTGTTCCGCTGGCCCTCCACTACCAGGCTGGAATGTGCTTCAGCCAGAATGTGTTCAACCTTGTGGACAGAAGTGGGAGCTGCAGGCTGAGGCCAAAACACTGACCTGCATAGGGCTACATCATGCACAGAATGAGGGGGAGGCTTATAAAACCCTCTCAGTGCACTTGTTCAGCACAAATACACATCCTCAGAAACACGGCAGGAGTTTGGTGAATGTTTCTGCGTCTACTCCTATCTGTGAGTGCATATATGATGATTTGCTTGTAGTGTGATGACCTGATAGGTATGGACGAGAAGGGCTTCTTATAGATGTCGGCCAGTTTGTCCATGACGACGCTTGCCGTGGTGAAGATCCTGTACGTGTGCAGGAAGGTGTTGAGGAAGTCGATGGAGAGGAAGCGCAGGTCGGTCAGCCTCTCCAGCAGCCGCTCCACGCTGGCGTAGCGGATCTGGGGGACCTTGCAGGAGTTGAGCGTCTTGCTGAAGCAAATGTCAACATCATCTTTATGGAGACGCACATCGGATCTGATGGGTACACGAGTACACACATACACACACATAACCAAGCATGGGTGACTGTTGGGCTGCTAAGCGAGGAAAAGGTTATGAAAATAGCTCAGCAAAAATACGAAAGAAAATAAAGGAGAGAAATGAGAAAAATCAATATACTCCAAAAGAGAAGGCTCAAAGTAAGAGCAGGTACTAAAACATACTTTTGAACTGACAGAGCTTAAAATAAATTAATACAGAAAGCAAAATACACCGCATACAGCTTACCAGTTTACCAAACATCAACACAACTAGACCATTTTCATCCAAATATGATATTAAACTTAAGTTTTGCAAAGTTAGCATGAAGAGATGACTTTTCTCTTCACAAACACAAGTAAACTTACTTGATCATATGAGGCACAGTGACTTTAGAGTTCTCCTCGAACACACTGGTCATCAAGCCATTACAGCGGATATTATCTATACACTAAAGAAGAGGAAAAACAAGAAAGAATATAAAAAAGTAAAAAAGGATGTCAGTTTGAGAGGGGGAAACTTATTTTCAAAGAAACAGGAAAGGTTATAAAATTAATGTGGGTTATTTTCAGGCAGCACAGATGTTCATGCATTCTAAGATTGTCTCTTATTTCTAATTTTATTTGACATTTTGGGCTCAAGCTTCACCCTCTGTCATCAAAAACCTTTCCCTACTGTACAATCAGGCTGTGAATATTATGAACAAAAAAAATCCACTGGCATCACTACCATGTGTTTTAAATACAATATACTGAGCTTTGAAAGTTTAAAGGATTAATGTTTTATCTAATTAGTTAATTAGTTAACAGAGTAACAAGAAGCACAGTGAATGGAAACTGTAAAATTCAGCAGCTTAAATCTACATTTCTCAATTTAAAAAATAAAACCACAAATCTGAAATCTTTTACAAAAAGTTCAAATGCTGGTTTAAAACTAAACAAAGCTGTGATCATTATTAGATTGTTGTCCTTTTTTAAATTTCTAATTTCTAATTGCCAATGAAATGTATGTTTTGTCACATTTTGATGCATTCACTTTTTTTCATGTATAGTGCTTTATTTTTAAATTTCAAATGTTTTTTTTTTTTTTTAAACTGTGCATTCAAAGCCAAAAAAGGGACAAGAGTTGGAAATTAGCATTAGCTCTCAGCTCTATGTGCAGAACATTAGCTTTTGTCTTGTACTGAAACCATGTCTTATTGCATTTTCACCATTTATTTGGTCTTTAATTTGAAAATTCTCTATACAACCATCTTGGCATTCACATTTGAAAAAAATATCTTTTTTCTTTATCTTTTTTCCATATCTTTTCCTAAAGTAAAATTAAAAATAAGTTAAAAGAAAATTGACAGGAAAATCAACACACAATTCAAATATTGAAATGACCTGCTGATATGAAAAGGATGCACCTATGTGTATATTTGCATAAGGCCATATCATAGTGTTTTCTAGAACAAGAAAATCCACTTAACATGTAAATGATGCAATTTATTATTTATTGAAATTGCTTAAAAATTCAAACTCTTTACATGTTTAAATAATTACTATAATATAGGCCAGTCTATAGACCCTGTAAATATGTAAATACTACACCATTGTTCTCCTGCATATATAGCAACCGGATCAATAGCTGAATGGAAAATTAAAACAAGGAAATATTTAATCTTATATGTTTTTATTACACCTCTGTTATGTTTTTATTATCAGAGTACCCTCCAGTTCAAATTAACATCCTTTTAATGTTTATGGTGAGCTTGGCAAAATCATATGAGTGGTCAGATATTCGGAAATTCGCATCTTTACTGGAGGAAATCACTTAAGAGACAACTTGCGCGTGTCCCTAACAAGGTTTCTGAAGTATGTGTTTGGGTCTATGAAGAGTGGGAGACGGGAGAAATACAATGTGACAAACAGGGAAAAATCAGAGCAAAGTCTGCGATTAAAACCACTGTTTGAGTTTACATAAAACACTCAGAAAACATTACATATCATTTATCTTACAGCCCTTTGACATGTTTGTGCATACTTAAATTCATTTCTGGTCTTTTTCTAAGGTTACGTTTACCTCACTGTCTTAACACATGTTCTTGTGTATAACTTATAGCTATTTTACAGTCAAATTCATTTCTGGTCTTATTTAAATATCATTTAGGTGGAAGAACACATAGCCATTTGCTGTATCGTAGAATAGTGCCACACAGAGACTTCCTAGAGGAAAAACAAAGCGCTCTAAAAAATTTTGCCCAATTTTACTTTTCGATCCAACGAAGTTTGGTAGCTTATTTTTATGTAAAAACTCAAGCATTTATGTGGAATAACTGTACCTGCCAACAGCAGTGTACCTAACCAGTGGTCTGAGATCACTTCCTTAAAAGTGCAGCTCTGCTGGGAGCCTTTTCAGACCTTCACTGACTGTCCTCTTCTACCTCATACAACCTGACCTCAAAAACACTGAACTATCCCTTTAAGGATGGATAATACCTGGATTAAATTTGTGTTTATTGCAGTCTTGTTTTTCTGGCACTATCTTTAAATTCAAACAACTGCTCACAATTCCTTAAGCCTGGTTTATAACAAGTTTAGAAGAAAATGCCAAAGACGACAGCCAGTGTTTTCTTAGGTCTGATAAAAACTAAATGTAACACACTCGTATTGCAGACTGTGTTTGTGAAGTACTGAGGCAGTGAGTTGCATACACCTCTTGGGAATTGCACCCGAGACTGTGTTTACTTATCACCAAGCCTTCTCAATGCCCAGAGGAGACTTCTCTCACCATGTGGAGGCTCTTGTTATTCAGTGTTTGTCTGGGTGTGCGTCAGTGTTTGTGCGACTCTGTGTATTACCTGGCTAATATCACTGGTCCACGCTGCCTTCTCCTGCCGCGATGGTGCCAGTAAAACCACCGTGAATGACGGCGAGTCTGACGGCTCCACCACAAGTTTAAAGTCCAGCTGGCCAAAAACCTGACCACCTGCTTTAGCTGTTCAAGAGAGATACAATGAAAGTGTTTTTTTTATTTTACTGCAGAACTTAATATGATGACTACAGCAATAAAAATGCTTGTGAACACACACACTGAGGGTTAATTGTGTAGACCTGCTATCTCCACTCCCTGCACCCCTGAGGCTCTGGTGTGAAGTTGAAAAAAACATTTGCACATGTATGCAGATTCTTGTGTGTGCTCTTTTTTGCTTAATGAATTCTTGGGGAAAAAAAGGTCAAAAGACTAAATGCTGACATTTAAATGGGTGAGTATCTGATATTTAAAAGGAGGTAATTTCTGGACACTCATCGTCTGACACCTAATTAACCTCCACAGGCAATGAAGGGCTTAAATGAGCCAATAAGAGCGGTGTGAGTGACGGTTAACATAAAACACTGTTCAGAGAGGCAGTAAACTTACACTCTTCATCGCTGGCGTCTGGTTCCTCTATGAGAGTGCAGTCAATCAGAGACAGGACTCCGCCTTGCTGCAGGGGTGCGGAGGAAATTATTTACAACCGTTATTCAAATATTAACAACCATCACTTCAACTGCAAACAACAGACTGTATTTACTTTTCAAGGTCTTTCTACAAGGAAAATACTGTGCAATACAGCTGGCATCATGGTTGAAAGGGAATAGCACCAGGTTAATACAGCAGAGCTGTGCATCTTCACCAGTCTCACAGTTCGATTAGATTATGATTATTAAGTTAAAGATTCAATTTGTTTTGATATCACGATGCATCACAATACAATTCAGTAAGTTGGTTTTCCATATTACTACACCAGGCTACTTTTTAGATTTAAAAAAAAAAAGCAGCCAGATAATTATGAACACTTTTTATTATTTATAAATGACTTTTGAGATCAAATGCAGCAAAACTGTCCTTTTTTTTGTCTTCATTTTCATTGGATTCTCCTCCCACTGACCAAAAGACGTGCTGATTAGTTTAGTTGGTGAATTCGAATTGCCCTTAGTGTGGGTGAGTGCGTGAATTGTTGTCTCTATGTGGCCCTGTGGTTGGCTGGCAACCAGTTCAGGGTGTACCCTGCCTCTTGCCCAATGTCAGCTGGGATAAGCTCCAGCCCCCATAGACAATGGATGGATGATTTTTTTAAAACAAAATATCTGCAATAAAAATAATTCAGCCATCTTTTACTTACAGATGCAGCCACTTAAAACAACCCCACTTGCACTGATGGGGTCCTGGCTGGTCCCTGGCAGGTCATCGACAGGTGACCCTGACAGTTATAAACTGTAAAGTTAAGGCCATGATTGTGTGATTTTTTTGATGTCAAGTTTGCTCTCTGTTTTTTATTTGGCAGCTATTTTATTGACAAAAGAAAGGGTTGAGGCTATGCAGTCTTGTGAGGGAAGCACCATCCCAAGGAGAAACCCTGTAAATGCATTAATGGACACATTTTCAGTGGATTTTAGGCACAACCCCAGAGAGGTGGGGGGGCTTCCAGTGGCTGGAATTTGGCTGGTAATTTGCTTGCAATTGACTTGAAGTTGCCAGGCATCTGGCTGAGAGGGAAAAACTGAAGTGGCTGGATCTGTAGAATCAAATCAGATGTTGTTTGTCTCAAAAACAAACACACCAGTGGTTAAATGGTGTGGCAATGGAATCTGGTGTGCCTCCAGACTAGCCTAGCTGTGCATTGCAAATGTTTATAACCATGTGTTATTACAGTTGATGATGTAGATTTTAATTTTAAATGAATGTATCATTTAGGCTGACATTATTCTATAGGATAAAAACTAAAAAATACATGAATTACTTTCACAATGTCTCTAAACTTGTTCATATTATTGGATTGTTTATAAGTTATTTCATAATTTTAATTATCCTGTCATTAATCTGTCTTTGGTCTTCTGCCATGTGCCTTGTGATCTCGGCACAAAAACAGAAGATTTTAATTTTGTTTTTGTTTTTGTAGAAGAAACAGGCTTTGTGTGTTCTCACCTTGAGAAGATGCAGTTTCCCCCCTGAGCTGCGTGTACAGACGAGGAAGTGTTTTGTGAAGAGGAAGCACTGTCTTTCCCCTTCCTTCTTCAGAGAGAGAGAGCCCAGGCGAACTTTACTCAGTTTCCCTCGCTCCACTGATGGCAGCTGGATCAGAGAGCCTGCATGAGGGGCAGGATGGGACCAGGATTACTTTACATTTCGTTCAGCTGACACTATAGCTGCAAGCTGAGTTTAAGTTTCTGTAATGGAACAAACATCTATGGGTTAAAGTGAGATGTCTCCGTGACTGAATAGTGTAAGGACATTGCAGACATGTATCTGGAAAAAATGACAAACAAACAAATAAGAGGGGCAGATTATTCAAAAAATGTCATGTGCTTTATCTCCTGACCTGTGACACAAATGCAAAAGCAACATCTTCATCTGCTTTCCTCTGCAGTCGTATGTAACAGAGCTCAGTGCACGCTCTTTCAGTACGTTTACTCAACAGTACATGGGAACTTTCAACTTAAGAGGATCAAATAACTTTTTGGATTTGCTCACTGTAACACTGGCACAGATACGGGCTCTAAAGTAAACCTGAATCATTAAAGGTTTCACAAGACTTGAATAAATGTTTTTTGGAAACTGTCTCTTCCACCATTTGTTATTTTTAGAAATTACTGCAGTACATTTCAGATTGAGATAATCAAAAATGACTTTGTAAATAGATTAGTCACACTGTTGTTTCTGTTACCATAACACCATCCTTACTCTTATACAAGTGACCGCAGGCTATGCATAAAACTCCACTGTGAGAAAATGAAGACACGAAGAGGTCAAGAAGTATGAACGCTATCTACACATAACATCTTATTATCAAGCAGCTGGCACTACTTACATCTAAAGGTCCTCCCGACTTAAAATTATCATTATGGACACAAAACTTTAAAGTAGAGCACACTTACACAAACAGGACCATTAGTGCTAAGAAAGATAAATTCTTATTTTTGAAGTAAAAGTGCTGTACCACATTCTGTGTGCGTTGCTTCAGAACAGTTGATTAAAAATGAGTTTAACTCTTTTTGTTCGTTTGTCTATTTACTTATGGAGACATTGTACTTATATATAGGGGTAGTGCTTTTTCACAGAGGCAGCTAAATCTAATGTCATGATTCAGTGACTGAGCTCCACTAGGGAAGCATGTCAGTGCTCTCAGGTCACAAAGTAATTCAAAGACAGGAGGGTCTTAGAGTCGAGAAACATCCAGAGTTAAGCTGTGGTGAGCAGTGCTGTGACCTCATGAAGACTCACCCTGTCTGACAAAGGTCTGACTCGTGTCCAGCAGGATGTCACAGCCCTCAACGATCATCCTCTCTATGGCCAGGTTCTTTCGGATATTTTCTGTGTCACTCACTTCATCATGCATGACTCTGAAAACAAGTAAAAACATTATAAAGCTCAGAATTTGATCTCTGGATGAGTCAAGATCTCTGATTGTTCAGACTATCAAACCTGGACAGTTCCTCCAATTTGGATTTGGCAAATTCAAGACTCTTGCGCTCCACATGCTCATGAGGAGTGTGTGCCAGTAACTCATGTAAGGTGATGATGTAGCGAGGAATCTTGTAGAGAAAAGGAAAACTCATTAAAGACAAACATAGTACATTTGTACACAGTTGTAAAGGTGGGTGTGTTCTGGTGTACGTGGTGTACCTGGAACATGGGGTATGTGAGGAAGGTCTCCAGCATCCTCCCTTCACAGGCAGCGTTAGACTCATACTGTTTCAGCAGCTTGTCAAAATCTCGGTTCTGCTTACAGTTGGCTAAAACTTGGAGGCTGTACTGATGGTTACGCACAAACTCCTGATAGATGTTCAGCATGGGCAGCAGGATGTCAAACAGGTCAGCTACAATCACAGAGAGGACACAGAATCTGAAATATGTGGAAATCTGGGTACAAGTGTGGAGTTTCCATGTACCTGCTAATGGTTGATTTCTGATATAGGCAATTTGTGCAATGGTGCAACAAAGTAATTTAACCTACATTGATAATCTGAGTTTTTGTAAGATCTGTAAGGGAATATTCAAGAAATTTTCATCTGTTGTTTTCAATTATGGCTTTGTAGAGCAGTGTTTTATGCAATTACAGACAAAAAGAATTTGGTGTCAAAGTTAATGAGTCACAGTCCTAATGGTCTTATAGCTAACTGCTGGATTGCGGTCAATGTTGTTGCCCTTTTAATTAACTTATTCACCATGGTGAGCATTTTCAAAAACTTCAGACTGGATTTTGCAAATACAGACATGAGAATCTCAGTCTCAGTTTTCTGTGTTGGTTAGCAGTTATTTTATTTGAATTAAGCGTGAGCAGTATGAACAGAACACCAGAGTCCATCATATACTGTGAGTATAGATGACTACAGAAATGGTGCCTTTTTCAAATATTTGCACAGAGTCCTCAAACATTACAAATAGGTAGTGTTTTTAGTAGAATCTCTTTGCAGGGCTTAAAACTGATGTCTGCAGTGGCTGACATAAGGCAAACGGCCTACAACGCCTCGATGCAGTTCAATGAGAGGAAAGCAGCTTCACCAACAGAAAAGATTTAAGTACAGAAACACAGTGCAAATAAAATACCTTTCTGCAAGAACAAAAAACAAATGCATCAACAGTAAACATGCAGCAAGTTAGAAATGAAATAAAGACCTAAACAGTCTAAACCCAGAAAACACCTGCAAGAACAGAAATGCACCAAATCAAAGTAAACAATGGAGGTGCTCCAGGCCTGCAGGGGGCTCTGTGGCAGGGAGTGCACATGGGAGAGACAGACAGACAGACAAAGAGAACAGCTGATCAATGATCACCGGTGTTTGAATCAGCAACAGGCACGACTTGAACTGAAGTTACAGCTTTGCTGAGTAATGTAAAGTTTTAAAAACATATTTTAATATTTGATTGTGGGGGATTAAAGTAGTAGCATTTTGTTTTGTTTTTTTTTAACTTGTATTTCTTGCAGTACGTTATTTTATTTGTGTTTGTATTTGGTTCTGACCTTTGGCTGTGTTTCTCTACTTAAATCTTTTCTGTTCGTGAAGCTGTTTTCCTCTCATCGAACTGCATCAAGATGTTGTAGGCTGTTGCCCTCATCGCCCAGCGTAGATGTCATATTTTCATATGCAAAGCTGATTCCTAAACCACATCAGTAAAATCTGTTTTAAAGATGATACATAACCTACTGCATCCTAAATTGTTTATTGAATGAATAATAAACAGGGGCTAAATATGCATCACTGTGTTGTTCATTAAAGGGCCAAACACCAATCAGGCACCACATGATGACCACTGACTGGTCGAGTGAATAACACTGATCATTTCTTCATCATGGCACCTGTTAGTGGGAGAGGGGGGTGTATTAGGCAGCAAGTGAACATTTTGTCCTCAAAGTTGATGTTAAAAGCAGGAAAAATGGGAACGTGAAAGGATTTGAGTGACTTTGATTAGGGACAAATTGTGATGACTAGATGACAGGCTCAGAGCATCTCCAAAACTGCAGCTCTTGTGGGGTGTTCCCAGTCGGCAGCTTAGTATCTATAAAAGTGGTCCAACGAGGAAATAGTGGTGAAC
Organism: Cetoscarus ocellatus; assembly: GCA_037902135.1. Taxonomy (NCBI): domain Eukaryota; kingdom Metazoa; phylum Chordata; class Actinopteri; order Labriformes; family Labridae; genus Cetoscarus; species Cetoscarus ocellatus. The sequence continues at coordinate 3,304,647 of JBAMNC010000412.1, forward strand.
TGGTGACAGGGTCATTGGCAGGCTTAGTGATGCTGGACTGTGTCATCCAACCCAACAGATGAGGTACTGTTGCTCAAACTGCTGAAAAACTTTATGCTTGTTCTGATAAAAAGGTTTTAGAACACACAGTGCATCACAGTTTGTTGGGCAGGGGCTGTATAGGTGCAGAAGAGTCAGGTTGGCAGGTGGTCATGTTGTCATGTTAGCCTTTTGTTTAAAATTATTTTTTATTTTTTGGAGGGGGGGGTTATCGAAACAAATGTATCTTTATACATGCAACAATTTTAGTTGGATGTTATACTTGTATTCATATAAGCCCACTCATTCTTCCATTGCATGCTGCAGCCCTTTAAAATTAATTGTTACTAACACATAGAGAAGAGAGTGTGAGGCTTGCAGTTACGTTACTTTTAGCCTTTATCATTTTCGACAGTGTTTATTGATCATTTTCAAAGAGTAGCCCCATGATTAACCTCTAATGCCTTATCATGGTGCACTGATGAATGCATTGTGGTCTCCTGATGGGGATAGGAGACATACTTTGACTGAAGAGAGTCAAGGAAATAAAAACTAGCAATATGGTATCATATACACAAATGGCAGCATAACGCTGTTCAGGTTACATCACTGACATTGCACTTCCTTCGATGTGACTATTGCACATATGCACATTGTTGTTTTAATCTTCAAACTAGATATTATGCAGCACAAACAATCATCTAATCAGTCGATCCATTCTTTTCCTTTTTTAAAAAAAAGGGAAAGTCTTAAATATCCACTGATGGAGTAAAATCCCTTCAAGGAAACAAACCACTGAACTTTTAGGCTTCTGAAACAATGTAAGAAATAGCAAACAGAACAAAAGATCATAGAGATGTCATGGATGTGGATTCAACTCCTCTGCTGTACTGTCTCTGTTGTTAGAAGCACGTGGCAGTGGTTGATTGATTTGCTCTAAAACACATTGTTGCTGGAAAATCTACATTGAGCATCAGTCTGAAGCAGAGAGTCAGATAAGGATGGCGTCTAATCAGTTAAATCCTTTTCTTTCTGAATTTGTCACAAGTAATTTGCCTCCCAGCCTTTCAGCATTCGTCTCCTAGGTGATGTTATCTGTTGAGGAGGTTTCTGTTTTAGGAGGGGACTTTGTGGGAGGCCTTCTGCTCCGTGTGGTCATTGTCTGTCAAAACAATGAGCGTTTTTGGTGCATGCTGAGATAGGGCTAGAGCGTGTGGGTGTGTATGTGCGTGAATGGGGCAGTGAGACTTTAAATCTGACATTTGACTGAGACAAAGTGGATGTGGGGGATGACAGAAAACCTGACCTTGATTTCACTGAGTGGCTGCAGAGCAAACGAACACTCACGCAGTGTATCCCTGTGTGTTTTTGTGAGGTTAGGTAACAGCTTACCCAGCACCAAAGTCGGCCAGTTGGCTATTCTCGCCTTCAAGCCTTGATGGAAGATTTCGTGTAGGAACATAATGGTCTCACTGAAAAAACATCATAAACAGCAGTCTCAAAACAAAATAATGAAAGAGGTTTAATTGTCTACATCCATCTCTGCTCATGTGTCTTGTTTGATTAACATTTCAGTGATTTACTGGGAGGCAAAGACAGAAGCACAATGCTGGATAATTACAAACAGGCAAACACAGAGAGAGACGGGAGCACCTGTTGAGGAAAATGCTGCTGACGTCATCGTGGCTGATGGGGGGTTTCTTGGAGCTAGCAGCCATCCTCAGAGGTCTGAGGAAACAGTTAACCAGGATGTAGAGCTGGTGGACATACCTGAAATTACATGATAGAAGAAAACATTAAACTGTATCGTTCAGACAACTCAAGTTTGAATTAGCTAAAACATATCCTGTAGACAGGACCTGACCTTACCACTCCTTACAGATTTATGTCACAAACAGACTGATGAGTGATAACAGTATATTAAATCCAATGTTGGTGCCTACATGTGGATACTGTGGTGCTGGAAGGTTAAAAGAAAGAGCACAGCACTGATGCAGGACGGAGCTGGCAGAGGCAAAGCTGGGGGAATAATCTTGCACCTTAAATAGACGGGTTGGTGTTAAGATGATTTTTATGTAGCTGAATGATGATGCATGTCAAATGGATTATCAGTGCAGCTAAAGAGGTTTATCTGAACTAGCCAAAAGGTGTCGTCCAATACTCCTTTCTTCCTGGCTGTTGGGCCACAAGGGCTGGTCAGTGTCCTAAGACTCTCCTGCTTCTCCTGACAACTGCTGGCTGAGGCTGCAGAAAGTTACTCCCTCCTCTGTATCAATCCTCTCATGTCCCCGAGTCAAACCACCGTGTACCAGCTCTGGTAGCTTAGCAGAACCATGATCTCCAGTAGAATGTTTGCAGCCTGTGGTGTGTGCTGACTGAGGGGAGAGGGGAGCCATTAACTTGTATAACCCCTCCTTTAGACTGTCTCAGGATAAAAATCGAGCCCAGCAATCATTTGCAGCAGTCTCTCTTGCTACAGCTTCTATTAGCAGCTAACAGCAGCTTCTTGGGCAGAAAGCAGGTGGGCTGACACGCTCTGATCCTGGGGTTTCTCTCAGGTTATTGTCCATGTGACACAATACAATGCAAAAAAAAATCTGATAGTCAAACAAAATCATACGTCAAAATGAGCAAAAAAAATTGCTGCTGTTTTAGGCTTTTGTCTTTAAATATGGCAGTCCTACTTGAAGTCAAGCCTGTGACCCTTCCCCCAGATGTCATTCCACACTCCCTCCCCAATTTCTGTCATGTCAGCATCTACAAATATCACCCCCTGTGTGTCTGAAATAAAGCACAACATTTTCTTAGCCCTAAATTTAACTGTGTCCAATTACTGCCTCAGGTGTCAACTGTGGCCCATGGTCTGTTTTTTTATTGATTCGCAGCAAATTCTTAAAATGAAGTGAAAAAGGGCCCAGTTCATTTGACAATGTCTGTGACATGAGGACATGATAATTATGATGATGATGATAATAAGGTGACCTGACAAGGTTTTCTGTTAATTGCTTGGGGAAAAATAGGCACTGCCTCTAGCACTACATGGCAGCACCTGCATGTGTCCAATGGGACTTGAAGTAGTTTTTTGCTCTTACTATTGTTGTTCCCTCCAGTCTGGAGTCTTGCTTGTGTTGTACGCACTTTCAAATGAATGTCACTCTCAACTAAAGTGTCCTCATTGTATATTAATTTGAATCTTTTTAAAACTTGTCCTGGGCGACATGGTGGCCTCACAGCAAGCGCCGGTTCGAATCCCCAGGTCGGAGGGCCTTTTTGTGTGAAGTTTGCATGTTCTTCCTATGCATGTGTGGGTTCTCTCCGGGCACTCTGGCTTCCTCCCACACACCAAAAACATGCTCATTAGGTTAATTGGTGACTCTAAATTGCCCTTAGGAATGGGTGTGAGTGTGAATGGTTGACTGTCTCTCTGTGTGGCCCTGCAATTGGCTGGTGACTGGTTTAGGGTGTACCCCGCCTCTCGCCCAACAACAGCTGGGATAGGCTCCAGCTGCCCCGCAACCCCGAAAGGGATAAGCGGAATAGAAAATGAATGAATGAATGAATGATAAACTTGTCCTCTGTGAAAGAATAAAGACAAAAAACCATAGGGTCTATGGAGATGACTCAAACTCTTGAAAAACATTTTTAAAATAGAAAAGCACTCAGAGAGCGCAGACCTCTGCCAAGCAGCTTCAGTCCACTTTGCCGAAAATGGTCCTACCTGGCAATGTTACGGAATCCTTTAAAAAATTCCTGTATCCAGATGGTGATCAGGATCAGTCCAATAATCCAATTATTTCTTCCTTATCCCATTCCACACATTTCTTGAAAATTTCATCCAAATCCATTCATAACTTTTCAAGTTATCTTGAACACAAACAGACAGACTAACCAACGCCAGCAAAAACATAACCTCCCTGGCGGAGGTAATAATTTAATGCATGATCTGAGGGATGCCCTATTAAATCAGCTGTCATCAGTAAAATGCTTTTATTATTACCACCAGGTATTAACAAATATTTTCAAAATCAAAATATTTTCTCTTACAACTAAGTTAATGTAGGTTTATTTTTGATTGTCAATGTGTAAGTAACAAACATAAGGCAATAATTCCACCACAATGAAAAAGACTTTGTTAAGACTTGTCTGACTGGATTAGTCCAACAACAGCTGCAACAGGTGGGGGGCTTCTCTGATTGGTAGGCCAGTGGACCAATAAAAAAGCCAACAAAAGGACGATTATTTTCAAACATGAAAACTTCTATGAAGCTTTGTGAAGTTTGCTCTTGTTTTATGTCTGAATGTTGAGATAATCAAAGTGTCTTTGTCATTGAGAGCAGGGGAGGATTCAGCTGCTGCAAGGCCCTAACAGACACAACTGAGATCAGACTGGCCACCCAAAATTCTTCAATTACTAGCTTTTTCCCTAATTCCCCATTAATGAAAATCTGTGGTGTCAGCTATTGAACATAAGATTGGTTTTACAAAAACACACTTAAGTTAGGATGCATCAGAGCAGTCCTGGTCATCCTTATAATTCTCTTGCATTGACCCTCAATCCATGGAGTTTGGTCACCCCGATGCACAGCAAAGCTGTACAGTATTCACTGATACTAGAGGCCCAGTGTTCTTTGTTTGGTTTGGTTTTATTTTACATACTCTGTCTCTGCCTCCACCATGTTGAAGACAATCTGGTTCCTCTTCCTCATGCTTTCAGCGTGAGGAGAGCAGATGTAGTCCTGAACGATGATCTTCCACTTCCTCCGACAGAGCCAGCCTCGCATAAAGCTCTGGACCTGAGGAGAAACAAACATGTAAGCTAAGACCCAGATATTCACACAGAAGATCCATACTGTGCTGCAACATGCTGGCACAAGACACACAGAGAAGAAAAACAAATGAAGACTGAATGAGCAGACAACAAGCATAATGAACAATTACCTTTTTAATCTTTTTGATATCTGGGTCTTCATTTTCATGGTTGACATGGTAAGGCCGCATACGCTCCTTAGTTTTGTTCAGGGCTACAATCTTAAAAGAAAAATTGAGACCACAAAAAGAGGAACATTAGCAAGAGCACGTTTAAAAGCAAGAAAAAATTAAAATCACATTCAAAATCTGAAAAAAAATATCAAATGTACAAAGTGAAAAAAGTGAGGATATAAATGTAGCATATTCCTAAAGGGACTACCAGTTATTTGATTTTATTTAGTTGGAATGATAGTCATGCAGTGTGTTCTCAGTGAACCGTTGGTGAATTTGCATTAGACAGACATCAGACTTCCTCATCTTTGACAATCTCATTCATTCAGAAAGAGAAAATAACCAGGGGGTGTTTAAGCTGGTGACAGAAAGCAAATTAGAGCTTAGTTGTTCCTGATAACCTTTTCATGTAATGTAGAGCATAGGTGGTAATAATTCAAATAATCAATTATTACATGTTCTTCATCTATTTTCAGTTTTCCTGCACTTATCATTAACTATAAAACTAGGCTGCATAATAAATTCCAATTTCATTTGGTTGCAAGATGAGTATTCACAATAAATACAGGCTAAAAGTCAGAATTTATAACATAAATAAGAAAAATACTTCATGTGGACAAGCCCTACTCACTCAGCTAGAGTGCATTTTATCTGTTGAATAAAGTAGTGCAGGGATGATGTATTTGCGTAGGTCAATGCAGAAGTCACATCACGCCTGTTCCCTTGACTGCAAGTCCACTAAAAGCCTACTGTATTTTCACTGTCTGGATCATTGCTGATAATAAGCCCTGTGGAGAACAAAAAATATGAAACTAACATGTTCTGTTTTTTGTGATAATCTTAACAGCATAACCTATTTTTCACTATTTTTGAAGCTTAAATATAACCTTTGAGAGTCAAAAGCTATTAATAAGCTATAATTGAACCACAATATGGCAGTTCAGCTAAGGGTGTATTCATACCTGAAAGACCAGACTCAAGGTCTGTGTCTTTGTAACATTATATACAGTACATTTGGTTCGTTCTGTTTGGGTTTCACACTGTCATTATTACAAATGGACTAACAGACTTCACATGACAAACCTACATGATATCATCTTCAACTACGTGCTTTGCGTGTCTCTGTCGTTTACACTGATTGGTCATTTGGCTGGCGGGTGTCTGACGCCAACACATTGAATAACACGGGTCTTGAATGTTGAAAATATGAATGAAATCTTCATTCCCACCATCACATTATTGTTTATTTTCTGCGACTAACAGTGACAACTTGAAGAGCTGTACATAAAGTTGGTCCGAGTTTGTCTTGTGACTTTTATCATTAGAGGACCATCTGACATCTGCCCAAATATCTATAAGGCATTTGGTCTCCTCTTCTCCCCATGTGCTTCTGTGGCTCATTTTGTTTTAGTGATGGATTTCCTTTTGTAGGAAGTCATGTCAAAATTTGCTGTCATTGATACAAAGCTTTTCTGATTTAGTTTGGATTAAGAAGGGAAGTGTACTTAAGCATTTTGTAAAACATGACATAGAGACCCAGAACATTTGAGTAATAAACTTAAAAGTTTATAACTCAAAAGATATGTACAAAAGGTAAATAAATAGCTACCTCAGAATGGAGATCTCCCTGCTGACTTGCTATAGTATAGATCAGTCATGAAGACACCTTTGTATAATCTGTCATGCTTATCATTCAGTCAAAGTCTGAGTTCATGGCTTTGCTATCACCTAATCTGACACAGTGATCATCTAAAAAACTGTATCTGATCTTGCCACATGAGTCATAATTCTTTCTTTAGCAGGAGATGCTGCTTCAGTCCTATTCTAGAATTTTGGGCTGAATGAAATAAAGTTCAACCACAACAACTGCAATATCCCCATGTTCAGCCAAACTGCAAGATATTCACTACTGGTCACATCTTACTGATATTGCTATCAGCAGTCATAGAAATGAAAACTGTGCATTTACAGTCTGTAAGTCCCACACATACGTTCAGGCTGCAGGTTTCACTGGTCCTGTCACAGAAAAACTGACATAAAGTTTGAGGTGGATACTCAGCCATGAAAAGTGGCTCTTCCGTGTTATCTCACTGTTACCATGGTGGCCGGGAAGTGCAAAACACTCCGACAAAAGCTGAAGCAACACAAAAACAGCTGAATGGAAAGATGAAAAACCCAAAGCAACACACCATAAAGCCAAAACTAAACACCAAAAGCCAAGTGACACAACAAAAGCCAAACCAAAAGCACAAATCCAAAATCAAGAAACCTAAAGCACAAAACCAAAAACAAACAAGAAACCAAAAGACACTAAACCATGAGCACCAGATTTAAAGCACAAAATCCAAACACAAAACCAAAAGCAAGAAACCAAACCTAAAGCCTTTGAGCTTTGGTTTAGTGCTTTTGGTTTCTTCTTTTTAGTTTCTGCCTTTTTTTTTTGCTTCTGGTTTCCTGTTTTTGGTTTAGTGTTTTTCTGGTTTCTTCTTTTTGGTTTTGTGCTTTTTTCATGTTTCTGGTTTCCTGTTTTTCGTTTTGTGCTATTGGGTTTGTGTTTTTAGTTTTGTTTTTTGGTTTCATGTTTTTGGTTTGTGTTTCTAGTTTTGTGCTTTTGGTTTTGTTCTTATTCATTTAGCTTTTGTGCTTTTGGTTTAGCTTCTGTTGTGTTTCTGTAGCTTTTGAAGAGCTGCTTCAGCCATTTGGCTTTTCACGTTTCCATTTAGCTTCTGTAGTAATATTTTGCACTTCCCAGCCACTATTATCACTACCACTATCACACATTGCAACTTGAGAGTGCGCTAGCAGGGACCAAAAACACAGCCTATTCCTGACAACAATATGCTAGGGATTGTTTTACCGCTGAAAGCACGTGTTACTGTGAGTGTCACGGGCGGCTCAACAGAGTGAGCTTTTGTTCCATTTCAAAATCATAGGGGTGAAAACTAAACATAACTTTTATGATATTTAGGCTACAGAATAACAAGCAATAAGTCAATTTGTAAAGTTCAGCCTTTAGAGAAACATGTCACTCCCCTTTTCTCTCTCCACTTTTCCTCCTCATACTTCGTGTGTGAGTGTGTGCATCTGACAGAGAGGCATTTGCTTGCTGCAGGTGGGACAGCTACCAACAAAGTAACTATTATTCTTGACATCCAAATGAGAGGCTCACATCAGAGCCATCCCAAAGGTGGGAAGACGCCAAACTCAAACTGTTATTAAGCTGTGGAAAAAATATCTCATTTCACATTGTAAACCTAATAATAGATATGAACACTGCTCTTAAAACAACAGGGATGACTGATGTCAAACTAGCCTGTAAAAGGTTTTTCTTGGCAGCACAATCTTCTGTGAGGAAATAAAGCCAGCTCTTGTGCTATATTACCTTCAGGCCTCTTGACAACATCAGTTTATCACTGATGGAAAAAAGCATGAAAGATGAAACCAAAGCCATTTATGGCCCAACACTCTCATCTTTATTTTCTTATTCACCAGCACTATCATGCAAATGGCAGGAGGAGAGGAGCCAGACTGCCAGATACTGACAGTTACAGTGGCTACTTGGTTTAATTATTCATAAACACAGAGCAACACACAAAAACAAACAAACAAGAGTGAGGTTTTAATGAGATGGATCAACAACTGCGCACTGGCTTGCAAAGACTAATCCCTTTTTCATGAGCAGCCTCATTACACAGGCAGATGTTTCCTAATATAAAATGCCTTTGGTTTGCATTTTCATCATTAACAAGGCCCACTGTATCCTGCCAATGAGATACAATCACAGTGTGCTGAGCCGAGAGCACACTTGTTGCACCAAGGGGGGAAATAAAAGCTGCATAAAAGGCTGATCTATTAGAAAGTGCTTTTTCTAATGAAGACAGAATCAAGACACAAACCCAAATACTTATGCAAGTTATTATTGACACAGATGAGGCAAGATAGAGTTTAAAATTGCAGAGAGAGGGTGAGATTCAAAGAGATGTCAGCAGCTGGACAAACAAACAAACTGCTTATCTCAGGCTTTGAAAACAAGAATATCACCAAGACCCTTGTACATTATGAATAACTCTGCATGGCCTTTTTAAATATACTGGAAGTTCATGTGACAAGTACAGAGAAATACTTCCCAGGTGATACAACAGCGAGAATCCTCTAGAGGGATAACAGGTACTTCAAGCTAAAGAGGTCATATCGTGGTCTTTTTTAGTCTTATATAGCCTGTAGTGTATTAAACATGTCTCCTCCATGTGATAGAGTACCTCCTTGTGGTGCCTGTATGTAAAATAAATCTGTAAGGTGTCAGAAGACTGAAGCCTAGAAACCAAAATCAAACTGTGTTCCACCGCCAAGGAGGTTATGATTTTTGCCAGTGTTTTTCTATTTGATTGGTTTTCTGTCCATATGTCCATCTGTCTATGAGCAAGGAAATTCAATATGTTCTCAACAGATTTTGGTTACATTTTCAGGATATGCCAATCATGGCCCAAGGCAGAAATGATTAGAGTTGGGTGGTGGTCAAAATACCTCTGCAGATCCAGGTAATCAAACAAGAGTTGTGACGTATATAACGTTGTTAACATTATGCAATAAGCAGTTTTCCACTCTTTTGCTAACAACTCCAACAATGTCAGAAATGCCCTGGCAGAAGTTTGCTACAATGTCACAATGTCAATAAGCAGACACTTCTGTCTAAGGGTGCGTTCACACCAACGCGACTGACGTGACCTCAGGGACCACTTTCCATGCATAGACAATGTACAGCTGCGATCAGGCGCAACCAGATCTCAGGCGATGCGACAGACTCGATCTGGGTGACTTGGGAGACATATGGCGGTGCCCGTGTCCCTGCAGAGAGGTACTCTTGGGGTTGCTTTGGAAAAAAACAACCAAAATGTATTATTAATTAACTTAAACAGTTACTTAAAAATTGTTTCTGGTGTTGGCCCTAGTGAGAGCCCTGCTATATTTTAGTGCAAATAGAGAGTGTGTTGGAAAGTTTGTTAGTCCCTGGTTTAAATCAGTCTGAGCCTGTATGGCAGCGAAATAAAGAACTGACAGAATGTTTGAATGACAGATACAGGGAAAACCTGTAACCATAGTAACTCACTGTTGCCAATCTGTGTGCAAAAAGCAAGAAAGAATAGATGCTGTGTGTACTCTGATCATTGTAAATGGAAACCACTTTTTTTTAAAAGAGGAAATTAACCTATAGTGTGAACTTAGCAAAATCCTAGCTGGCCCCTGCTTTTGTGACTGAAACACAGAAGAGCCAAGCACCCACTTGTCCTCAAACTTTCACCCATCCATTCATTTTTTTTATTTAGCTGTCAGAAAAACATGACAGCTAAAGAAAAAAAAGACTTGCTTTGAGGGTTTCTTGGACCTGTCTGCTGTCTTCAGCAGTGCAGCTGGATTTCCTACAACCAAAGAAGACTACAAGTTTTATATGTCACCTCGTCTTTTTTGAAATTGACAGTTTGATTGAAAACAACACAAAAACCATCTCACAGGAAATTTGGGTCTAGTGGGTCAGCTTTTCCAGGTTTGATAACCTGGGATCACATATTTAAATATAACAGACTCAATAAACTGATTTGCAAGGCCAGTGAAGTTATGGGGTGCAGATGGACTCTCTGTTAGAGGTGTCAGAGAGAAGGCTGCTGTCCAGGCTGCAGGACATCATGGACAGTACCTCCCATCCCCTCCATAGTGGGCAGGATAAACACAGGAGCACATTAAGTGTGAGGCTCATCCCACCACGATGTACCACAGAACGCCACAGGAAGTCATTCCTGCCTGTGGCCATCATACTGTACAGCTCCTCCCTGCAATATCACTGCTCCATCAGGTTCTGGAGAATAAACGTTTTTTCACTGTTTTCACCTCTGATATTTGTTAATGAGTTAATAAGCAAAAGTAATATTCAGTGCAATACCCAGTCAAATGTGGTCTACTGTCAAACAGTGCTGTCATGTTATATTCATAATGTACATATTGTTAATATTAACAGTGTAAATTCCTTGGCCTTGTTCACAATCTCACTTTTACTTATTTTATTTTTTTCCTTCACAATAGCTTAAAGATTCTGCATGTTGCAACCTACTTATGTATTTTTTTACTTAGTTTTTTAAATGGTCTTATCTATTTTGATGTCTTTATTTATTATTCATACTGCTATACTGTGTATAAGAGCAACTGAAACAACTGAATTCCCCCTTGGGAATTAATAAAGTACTTCTGATTCTGATTCTGATTCTGATTCTGATATATCCAGGATAATCAAATTTCTAATCTGACTATTGTGGATCTTTTGACATCACATATGTACAGATATATTTGGAATTTCACCCTGTGCGATTAATAAAGGAACATCTAATCTAATCTAATAAAAATATCAGTGATTAATTTCTTTTATCTACAGTAATTTAAAACACCTTGAAATAAAGTTTACTTTTCTTGGCATCCTTTAACTATTTTGACGATGCTGAGTCTAAGTGATGTTATAATTTATTTTTGCTTTATTACGTCTAAAGTCTTTGCAAGCTGTAAGTTTTGCTGACACCATGATTTGTAAAGTGAAACACATTACAATTAAACTCCACTCAAAGACCATCAACAATACTTTTACACCAGTGTTTCCCAAATAGTGGGGTGCAACGGGCATGGCCACACTCAAGGGGGGGTGCAACTTGCCTGGGCAGGGGCATGACCAACTTGGGGCCTGGGCCTTCTGATCTGCCACCTCAATTGACAATTCAGATTCTGCACTGTGATTGGCCTATGAAAATGTTAGAGGTGACATTTCTGTAAAAATCGCAGTTAGCTGTGAAACAACTGGCTTCTGTAGGGTTTATTTGGTTTAAGTTGTGATTTTTTATATGACTTTCTTTAACAGTTTTTAACTTTCTTACATGCTTTCATGTGGTTTGATGAATCTCAGCTTCAACCTTTTAGTGACTTTGAGTGGGGGACGCAACGGAAAGCAGCTGAGAACAACTGGTTTATACACCATCATCAAGTCCTTTTCTCTTAGAGTTGTAGACCCCTCCCCCCGCCCCCATCCCATTTGACAGCAATTACACTATCAAAATTAATCCTCAAATATTTTCTTTCAAAGCTATCGACCAAAACATCATTAACCAATGATAACCCGCTGTGTGTGCTTAGACTGAGCTGTAATTAGCTCTGATAAACAATGCTGTAGAGGTCACTCTTCTTTAGCAAGCGTGTGCATGTGTGATGTATTGTGCTGTGACAGAAGGACATAAACATGTGTTCGATACGCGTAATGGTTCAGCAGCTGTTTGTAAAGATGTTGATGGGTTGTCTGTGTTGAATAGGTGGGCTTGACCTCTCACATCCAGGGGAAAGCGAGTATCGTTCACACCCACTCTTCTGTTGCTAAACACACACATACAAATACCCCCTACACAAACAAAGGGATACAGGTATATATAATCTATGCAGGGATTTTTTTAGGATCACTCTTCACATGATTCATGGCAGGAGAGTGTTTACAGAAATGTGTGGGCATGCTGGTGAGTGGGTGAGTGAGTAAGAGTGAATGAATGACTGCTGCCAAGGTTTTGATCCAATCTGTTAAAAAGCTACAAAAGACTTATATCCACAACATGGGGTCTTCGTAATGAATAAACTCTGCCATGTTTCTATGGCAGAGTTTATTTATACCAAACAATGACAGCACAGAGTTAAGAGCAGGAGGAGGAGCTGCAGTCTGTTTGAGGAGGTCTTTCCCTTAGTTTGTTCATCCTTGTTGATGACAATCAATATATCTTTACTGACAGGCTTCATGCCACAGACTTTTAAAGTAGCTGTAATCAAACAGCTCACCATGGCTCAGAGACTGCTCTAGTTAAAGTGATAAGTTTTACTCTTAGCTTCAGACAGTAGACTCATCTCTGTGCTTGTCTTGTTATATCTTAGTGCAGCTTTTGACACCACTGATCACCACAGAGATTAGATAAATATGTGGGATTAAAGGGACTGCATTAAATTGCATTAAATGATAAGTCTTCTGTGCAAACCAAAGTAAGCTACAGAGTTCTTCAAGGTCCAATGCTAGGTTCAATTATATCTCCTTGTATATGCTTCTCCTTTGCTAATATCATGTTAATTGTCATGTCAAAGATACACAACTGTACAGATCAATGAAGCCAGATGAAACAAACCAGTCATCTAAACTAGAAGCATGTCTAAATGACAGAAATGTTCTTCTTCTTAACTCAGACAAGACAAAGGTTATCGGGCAACAAGATGCTGCTACATTAATCACCATCAGTCCTCTGCAGCTTACAATCACTATAGCTGTTAATGTCAATATTAGAATGATCTCTCTGTCCATATTTGTTTATTACACCTGTATTACTACAATATATAGAGAGGAACCCTCTTGAAAACCAGATGTCACATCTCAAGGGCTAAACTCCAAAAAAATACAACTTAAAAGAGACAAATATGATGAGGACAGATGTATTGTCTGGGTGTCCATGAATTTGTTATTATTATGTATTCTTATTTTAGTCTCATTGCTACCTTTGTCCACTCACACCCCCAGGCTTCTGTGGGGGTGTGAAATGAAATTAAGTGTATGACTTCAGCCTGCTCTATTGAAAAGTGTCTTGAGGATAACATTTTTATGACTTGGTGCTATATAAATAAAGATTGATTGATTGATTGATTGTATGGTGTAGAAAGTGTAGAAAAGATAATGAATATACTTTTTAAAATTGTACTGGTCAGTATTCAACATTTAAAATCACATATAGAACTCAATTAATGTAAATATATAAAGATCTCTAAAGGCAGAACCTTGACCTAAGACAATAAAGTTATCACCAACTTTTCCATTTCTCAGCACAGGCGTTTGTCTTCTGTCTGCATGATGTACAAAATCCCCCACTTTGTCTTAAACTTCCTCCTTTTATACAGACTCACATTGTTTCCTGTGGCTATGCAATTTAAAGCCCTTACAAAAGAGGCATTTACTGAATGCACACACATTAAATGACTATCGCTGTATAAAGCCAGCCATATAGAGAAAATGATTTGATGTGATGGAAATGTTGAGGACTGTACCTTTTACATGTAGGCATGGGTTAGTGTGTGTAAATGTGTGCTGTACCTCTGCTTTGAGCCTCTCAATTTCAGTGTCCTGATCTTCCAACTGTGTGCGCAGCTGATTGGCAGCCACCTTCTCCGTCTCAACAATCTGCACAAGGTGGATGTATTTCTGCATCAGCACCTCTCGTTCGATGATGATGTCAGAGTAGCTGAAAATAAAGTTCACAAATACCAACAGAAGTGAGTGCAAATTATAACCAGGTGTGAATGGCACCCATGTGCTTGATCATCTTACGCTTTTCATTCAAATGTGTTGCAAATCAGGAAATCAATGATGAACAAACAAAAAAAACACGGTTTTCAGGGCTAATGTAAATTATTGTAATGATCTTCCCAGCATGAGGCTTCAAAATCTTAAAGTTCTTGAAAATATCAGCGGACAAATCTCTCACTGAGAGCAACAGGCAGCTTGATAAGCACAACATTTTCAAGAAGTTGGAACAGTCTGGTTATTTTACAAAATATCTGTGGGTCTGAATTCACACTTGTGATTTCACATATATCAGGTAATTTTAGGACCCCTTACTGTGTGCATCTACCCTTGTGCAGCAGCTGGATCTGCCTGATTCACTGTCTGTGATCAAACAGATCCATCTCGCCAAGCTCCAATCTACGACGATAGTGTTCAGCCCACAGGGGAACCTAATCAGCATCCTTTAGAGCAGGAAGTGGGAGCTAGAAACTGAACTGACTAATCATACAGAGATTAGCATTTCTCTACAGAAAGGATATTTTCGCTCTAGTGGCTCACTTTTTGTACTTTTTTTTTTGTACTTTATGCTGCAGCAGTAACTCCTGCCAACTATATTTATCTGACTGGCCCCTAATGAATGTGATTGATGGAACTATCATCCAATCATCTGCCTGATATCCTTTAGAAAGGTTCTGCCTCTCCAAACACTTTTTCATGGGCTGTTGCCTAGATGAACCAGGGAAATATATTCTGTCTAGCATATACTGAACAGTCCATCTGGTGTGGGAGGTTAGTGTTCATCAACATGAATCACAATCTCTTGAGAGAAAGTTTGGCTTTGTTATCCGCTCTGTTGACCAAAAGCATGACACTGTCCCAATCATTCAAATTATATTACTTATTTGAGGGTGAAACTGTAAAAACAAATAAAAACTAAAATTTACTCTCTGAATGTTCTGCCTTTTAAGTCTGACTGTCCACACTCTGTCTTTCCACATCTCTTCCCACCCACTCACACACACAACCAAGCTTTGGTGGATGGCTGATCCACATGAGTCTGGTTCTGCCCAAGTTTTCCTGCTTCTAAACAAAAGTTCTTGTTTTTTTCTTGACACTGTAACTTCTGCCAATTGTGGCAAAGTGCTGATTTCAAAGTTGATCCAAGTTGGGTTCAAAATAAAGAAAAAGAATGAATAAATCATCAAAAATAGAAAAATAAAATAATAAAATGAAAAGAAGAAGAGAATGGCTTTGACCTTCTCTTTTGTTGTCTAGAGATAACATTTATTATAATTTGTCTTTATACAAATAAATATCGGTGCCCTCATTAATATTGTTATTCCTTCTACAGAGGTATTCTTTCTGTCAAATGTTAAAATGTTTTGTGAACAAAGTCCTCTTAACGCTGATGGCCCCTGCAAACCTACAGGGATGTTTGTTCACTTTTTCTGGCTAATTAGTCCTCTGTTAGGGCTGAGCTATCTTGGGATGAACATGAGGTCATCAGCCTACATTAAGTAGTAACAAAGGTCTAGATTTCTTGGCCTGCCGGGTGCTAACAGTGAGAGCACAGTCTCTCCACAGATCAGGAAAGAGGGTCATTCAAGTCATAAAATTTGTGGAGCATCATCATCTGATGTGCTTTGTGAGACCACTTTGGAGTTACAGCATCTGCCTGTCCTGGAAGGAGGATTTCTCTTTGTTTTTTCTGTTTGTGGGCAATTTGTGCAGATTTTACCCTTTTCACATGCTCTGTTGATTGGGAGCCATATTTCCCTGCCATTTGCACCAGTTTAGCACCCAAAACCCCAGCGCAAATTCTCTGTGGATTTGGCCCATACAGGTTTGACTGAAAAAACTCCTCAGATAAAGATAACAGATGACAAGTGTGAGCTGTGGGTCTGTACTTCACAACTATCAGCTAAGGCTGAAAGCTTAACTGTCATTCCCTGACAAACAAGAGTAAAAACTCAGATGGCCAAAACAGATGGTATTAAAAAAGCTCCATGGCTGCATATAGGCTGCATGCTGCAGACTTTGCTTAACACAGTAGAAATGATAGAACAGGAAAACAGCACAGTTATGTTTTTAAGACACCTAAAAACAGACTGTCTAGAATATCAGTGCAACCTTTCTGAGTTCATGGTACTTTTCTATACCCTATTTAATAGGTCTAAGGATCATTGTTTGCAATGAAGAAGTTTGTATTTAAACTAGCAAGATAGTAAACTTTTGATCCAAGGTCATATTACATCACAAAGTGATGTCATTTGCATAATAATTTGTTTTAGGTGCAGCTCGTAAAATGACTATTAAGTGAAGGTAAAAAAAAAATGTTGTTATGATGTGCTCAAATATGATTTCAAGAAAAAAAAGGGGTTTTTTTTTGTTTTTTTGTGTTTAATATTTTGTCTTGTCACTAAAATGCATTTCTGTCAGGACCACTTTGTCAAGAAAAGACAAAAGGACAGTTTTTAAATGAGCTTTATTTGCAATTTTTAGCATATTTTGAATTTGGCAGTTTGGCTCTGATGGGGCTCTCACTGCCTTTCCACATGGTGATAGTGAAAGAACTGAGCGAGAACAGCATATGTTCCTGTCCTCCTTGCAGCCTGCAGGATGAGGATGAGGCAGGAAGAGAAGCAGCAAAATCCCTGAAGAGCCGACATCAATGTCAGCTAACACTGATTAAGTCAGAGAGTAGCATAAAGGAGGAGCTGGGGTGGAGGAGGGCTGCAAAGCAGCTAGCAGCAGAAGCAGCAAGGAGTAGGCAGAGATGATCTGAGTGCATTAGCCAATAGCAGCTTTAGAGGTAATCAGCTGGTAATCGCAGTGGTGGTCTAGCCTTGGATCAGCTGACTAACATTGGAATTCTGGCATGTCAGTAATCTTGACTTCAAGTCCTGCCAGAACTAACACCATGCTCCATTTTTGCACCAATTGCAGCTGATTGGTGGGTACTGGCAGCAAAACTTAATGTAAGGGACCAGTACATCCCTTGCATTGAGCTCCAATTTTAATATACAGCACATCACTTCATCATGTTTTCATCTTAACAAGCATTTGGGAAATATCACACTTCAGACAGTTTTTTTGCATACCTTGCCTGCTGGATGGCTTCCACCCATTCATCGCACTCAATCTCTTCATCTGTTCGCAGTTCCAGAGGTTTCTGTCCATCATGGCCAAACACGATGAGGAAATAGTGCTGAGGAGAGAAATGTGGAAAAAAAAATTGGTTTATATTTATGACCCCAAGAGCAAACATATCAGCAACACCACTTCTCTGCTGTGCCAAAAGTCCAAGATGCTTTTGTCACTCCTCGTGAAAACAAGCAGTTTAATTAAATCAATATTCGGTGTGACCACCCTTTGTCTTTAAAACAACATCAATTCCTCTAGGTATACAAGCACACAAACTTTGAGGGAACAGGTAGGTTGTTTCAAAACGTCTAAATTCACAGATCTTGCGAGGATTTGTGCTGGTTCAAATCCCTCCATCTCTTCTGGTAATCCCAGACAAAGTCCATGATGTTGAGATCAGGGCTCTGTGAGGGTCATACCATCACACTTCCAGGGCTCCTTGTTTACACTAAACACAGTTTCTAATGACATTGGCTGTCAGGCAGTATAATACATTTAGGGCCAATTAGACTCCAAACTGATCGTGATGCTTGATGGATAAATATCTGCTTGTGTTTCTCAGCATTCAGGACACCACTAATCCCACACCATACTTCGTTGTCACCTACAGACAGCTCTCCAGCCCTTCAGCAAACAAACGGCCTTCTGCGTCAGCCAAATATTTCAAATTTTGACTCGTCAGTCCAGGAAATCTGCTGCCTGTTTTTTTTTTTTTCCCACATCAGAGGTATGACTCTTGAATGCAGTTCTTATATGAAGACCACTTCTGGAGGTCTTCTGATTTTGATGGGATATAAACATGTTTCTTTCATCTGCTGCACTAAGTTACCTTAGCCAGTGTTTCTACAGTCCTCAACGTTGCCAATATCTTCAGGCTTCTTCAAAATAGCTTGAAAAGCAAAACTTGAGAGCTCAGTCTGCTTTTAAAGCTTTGGGAGGGACCTTGGTAGTGTAGTATGACTACTTTGTGTATTGCTGCTGTGCTTAGTGTTGCCTTGGTGTGTAACCTGTTACATGAATCCACAACCTCACCTTGGTTGCAGAGTTTGGCCGTAGTTGGCTTAGTTGTTAGCCTCCTAGAGCTGTTTCCGTTTTAGCTAGTGACTGTGTTTCAAACTACATATTGTCACTGTTGACAACAAACCTCTCATCTCCAAAATTGTAACTCTTCAGGAAAAGAAAAAAAAAAAAAACTACTGACTTAATGAATATTATATTGCACTGATTACAGTTTGTTTTGTACTTTTATTTTGTTGAAAGTTTATAAAATCCACCCACCAACTTCAAAGCTGACCAATAGCAATGCTTTTTAAAAAGAAAAGTTAAAAAAAAAAAAAAAAGTTTGTGCCAGCAACTTTATGAAAATGTTGATCATTTGTACCTTTTTGACAGACGCAGTTAATTATACAAAAGGATGGGACTCAAAAAACAATTTCAGCTGAGAATTGATAACTCCCTCAAAGAATTAATATCGTTACTCTTCTTGCTTATCAATTCCCTTATCTTCTCCTTTCACTTTGTTTTGCATCCTCTTCAAATCAAAGATGTCACACTCTCAGAGGCAGTCAGCAGAAATGACAACAAAGAGGTCAAAATCACGGTACACAGGGGGTAGAAGGGTTGGAAATTTGTCTTAATTTTCAACTTTCTACACCACTTTCAGTAAGTGGAAACATCAGCAACTTGCAGAAGGATTTATCAATGCAACACAGCATAAACTACCAACAGTGTTGTGTGTTTGACTTTGTTGCTGCTAAAAAACCTTTGTGGGCAAACATTTGCCCACACAGAAAACAAGCAGGGGTCAATAAGGGAATCATTTAAAGAATTGGTGTCAGGGTATGAACCCAAATAAACAAAACAAAAGGTGAGGACCCAAATGCAGATTAACAAAAAGCTTTATTTTAAAACTAACAAAATGGGATCAAAAGTCAAAACCAGTCCTTAACAAGAAAGTCCAAAGATAAAACAAACTCAAAGTAACAAAGAAAAGTAGGCTCAAACAAAGACTAAACACTGGAGGCTAAATTCATAAAGGCAAAAATAAAGTCTCTACAAAAATGTTACGCAAAAAACAGAAACTACCTACAAAACAGGAGGAACACTGGAGGACCACTGGAGAAAACTCTGGAGGAACACTGAGGCACTGAGGACTCGGTGAACATGCAAGACAAATAACCCAACACAGACAAAGGAGAACACAGAGACTAAATACACTGGAGAAACATCAAGCACAGGTGAGACAATCACACAGGTGGAGGGACTCATCATTAGAGAGACACAGAAGGGAGGGCAGGAAAACACCACAAGGAACACAGGGATTTCAAAATAAAACAGGAGACACATGACAAGACAAAAAACCTGAACACAAAATGGGTAACTTAACTAAGATGAAGGACAGAATCATGACAGTAAAAAGGAAATACAAGAGGTCTAAAGAAGGAACATAATACAAACTAAAACAGAGCTAGCAGAACCATAACAATTGGATTGATAAGCAGTTTCATTAATGGCATTGGTATCAATAAATACCAAAGCGTGGTCACACCAAATATTGATTTAATTTAGATTTTTCTTCTATTTGCTCAGTTTTCATACAGTAAATGTATAATAAATTAACAAATTACATTAACAAATAGAGTCTGTAGTTTTTTAAGCACTCTTACTGCTGCATTTTCACACCTGCCTTAAAGTACTGCACAGCACTGTAGATTGTGATTTATTTCCCAGCCCTAATTCATGTTTTATAAAGTTGTGCAGACCTTTTATAAAGAAAGCATGGCCAGAGACAGAAAGAGATAAAATGAGGCACGGTGGGTGGTTCTGGGTGACTCGACACAGAGTTCTTTGCTCGCTGCAATAAAACATCAAGTCTGGTCTGTGCCTCTGTGCTCCACCAGCCTATTATCATCACCATCAATTAGCCTGCTCCCTCTCTCTTTATTTCTTTCAATCTCTCTTTCTCTTTTTCGTTTCCTGTCCATCTCTCTTTCATTCTGATGAACTTCCTGAGCGTCTGCCTTCCAAATACTTCCCCACACATGCAAACATGCAGACACACACCTACATTCACGCACACAAGCCCAGCGTTATGTGAAATGATAGAAGCTTTTATTCAAATGGTCATGTCCTGGGGCACTGGGTTACCAGAAGAGCTGCTATTCTTAGTCAGGAGAAGACTGAGCTCTGCATGGATTTTCTTTCTCTTCATCATCCAACCATCTCTCTCTCCCTCTTTACACTTCACCTACCATCCCACTCCGCCCCCTCTGCCCGGCTCAACCAGCACCCTCACTCCTCTTGTTATGGAAGCCCCCCTCCTCCATCCCCGCATCCCTTCATACTCTCCACCTCTTTGTGTCTCTCAGTAAGGACTCAGTGAACCACACGGAGTCCAAAGGAGAGACGTTTACCCCCGCAGGAGGATGGACAGGGCCACCAAAGCCCCCCGCAGTGGGGATGGGCTGGGTACAAAGTCACCAAGGTTATTGGTTGATGCACTCACATACACCAACAGACTATTCTCTACCTCCATCCTCATCCTCCTGTCCTGCATTTTATGTATCTGTCGTTACGATTCACTGGCTGCCTGGATTTTTATTACATCAACAATAATCTGCACTCTAACAGCCTCTGACAGGGAGAAAGAGAGACAGAGGAGGGTGGAAAAAAGAGCGGTTACATAATATTTCCTAACTGAGTACATGCTTCTAAATTGTGTCAGCACCTAACAAGATAACATTTCCATGGCAACATGATTTCTTACACTTCCAGTGTGTTTTGCACTTACATTTTCTGTGCTGACTCTTTTCATCCTATGCTTTTTATTATCCATTTATCCATCCTGCAATTTTAGGCATGAATGGAGCATTAAGTGAAAAAGCAATCATCTTGATAGTGTAGGCTTTTTAAATTTTTGATGAATAATCTCAGCCAGTCTTCAAGATAACATTTTATAAAGATAAAGTTATAGATTTTATCATGCATTTTATGCAATATGTCAGGATTTACAAACCTCAACATTCTATATCTCTTATTTCAAAGTTTCTCATTGTAAACACATGAACCCTTTTTTCAATCTAATTTAAGTGTAATGTTTTTGTTTTGATCAAAAAAGCTACCCTGTTTATATTGTTTAATCGGTCTAAAAATGATAGAGAGAGAGAGCCACTGAAGAGAATATTATCAATATTAGGAAATTTATGAAGACAAGAATTAAAATAGTCAGCATTTCGCCCTAGCTGTGGTTCATATATTCATTTTAATGACTGCTATGCTGACAATCACTAATAGTGGTTGAAGTCAAAAACCAATTACATTTTTCAAACCGATAACTCAACTCAAGGAATAGTCTTTTTGCTTGACAATTCCTTCTACTTAGTTCTGTATGCCTTTTAAATCTAGGACATCACCCTTAAATCAGAGGCAGTCAGCAGAAATGATAACAAAGCAGTCAAAAATCATGGCAGACATCAGGTAGAAGTGGTCAGTCTATAGCTGAATTTTCAACTTCCTGCACTTCTTTCAGTGAATGGAAACATCAGCAACTTGTAGAATCATTTATCTATGCAGTGGCTTGTGTTGACATTGTTTCCACTTAAAAACCTATGTAAGCCAACTTTTGCCCATGCAGAAAACTATCAGGAATTGTTAAAGAAATCATATCAATTCTTAATGGCATGGGTATCAATAAAATATTATAAATTCTCTAATCACACCCCTGATGAGGGACAAAATTCCTGATTTCTGTAAAAAATACACTCATAGAACTGATGCTGGTTTGATGCCAAAAAAGTAGTCACACCAAATATGGATTTAATTCGATTTTTCTTCTGTTTGCTCACTTTTCATTCAGTATATTAATAGAAAATAACAATTAAGGTCTGTAGTTTTGAAAGCACTCTCATTGCTGCATTTTCTTTCACACCTGCCTTCAAGTACTGTTCAGCACTATGTGTTGTTAAAACTTAATTCATTTCAGCAAAATGATGACAAGAAGTTAAATATGTTATAATGGCAGTCATGGGCAAAACTGATCAAAACTGTGGCTTACTTTTCAACAAAAAGGTGCTAACTGCACAATTTTTAGTGGCACAGAATTGAAAATCAGGAGTAAAATGTGTCTGAAATCCTTCATAAGCCAACTTTTGCCCAAGCAGAAAATCCACAAAAATCTTTAAGGGAAATCATAAAGAATTGGATCATTAAGCAAAATCGATAATGGCATTAGTATAAATAAAAATGCATAATTTTAAACCCTAACTGCAAATGTTCAACAAACCTTGTAATCTTCACAAACTAAGTGCCCCTGATCCAGCTGTATTCTCTGATTTCTTGCAATTAAAGTTACAGATGTAATTTAACAACAAGTGGGCGGCTGAAACAGGGTGGCAACTAGCTTCTTATGTGCCACAAAATGCATGCTTTCTTTCTGTGTATGCCTATACTAGTTCTCATTCTAAAGAACAAATCCATGTTTTTTAGTTTTTGTTTTGATTGTTGCTGTTGAATGCAGATTTACATGTCTGGATTTCTGGAGAGCTGCAGGACAGTTATATAAAGCTTTATTTATTTTTTCATTCATTTATTTTGCAACGATTGGTTGGTGTGTGGGTATGACTTTGGTCAACCAAGCTTTTGTCTTTGGTCGACCACAGGCTTATAGGTTACACTAAGAAATCAATAAAGTGAGAATGTTCTCTGTTTGTATGAATGTTGCTTGTGTTGCATGTTATTTCAGCATTACTGGCTTTCCTCTAAAAGAATCACTGAATGTGCACTTGCTTTGGCTTGGAGTACACCCCATTGCAGAGCTGGGACATAGATAAAAAGCTTCATTTTCATAGTGTATACAGTACTATACTGTTTTTCCAGTTATTTCTGCTCCTTAACTTGAAGTTGTCACTGTATTTAAATAACTCATATCCGACATATATACTGTATTCATCCTACTCTTATATTTATTTTCTACTCTACCCCTGCTGTACTCCATAACTATTTGATGCAGCTGTGGCCCACTTGCCCTCAGGCAGTCATTAAAGTTTTAACAGTATGGTATCCTTTACAGAAGATTTTCATCATGTTGGACCTCATGGCATTAAGAACATTTATGATGCATTGCTCTGAATTGTACTGTAACACTGTACGTGGTGTCCTCATTAGCTGAAGATGAAGCTTTCCAGCTCTTCAGTACTATTCAGGACTTGCTCTCCCCTCAAATCGGCTCAAATGTTCCCGTCCGTGCCTCAGGGCCTTCACTGTACTGTAAGAAATTTCATTTTAACAAATAAAGACAGAGAGGAACAGCAAAAGAAACAGAGACGGAGAGACGGACACTGTTGTCCAGGATTTCACTCTGTATGTCACTACCAGCCAATTTAATGCTCATCTGGAACTTATTTTTTGTCCAGTTACTCTGAGGAAATTACAGAAAATAAAACTGAGACTGACAGCGTTACACAAAAGAGTGTTTTACCAGCACTGAGCGAGACATGGGCTCGTTGCAGGGAAACAAATTTTATTATTCTGAAGCAATTTTGGGTCAGTCATTTGAAACAGCTCACAGCGAGAACAGGCTTCCAACTTCTTTTCTCCATTTCAACAGAAACTAAATTAAAAAAGGCACTTACAAAAACACAAACAGCCTCGGGTTCAGGGGGGCTTTGTTGCTGTTATTTTTCTTTGTTAACGATCAAAAGGTAAAAGATGAAATCAAACTTGGTGGTTATTGATTGATTAAGCAGACAATGGTTGGGCGAAGCAGAAATACTTGTGTGTTATACATACTGCAAAACAGAGACAACACTTTTGGGATCCTCTGATGATGAGGGACTGGAATAGCCACTAATGATGTAACACTGCTGCTGTCTGTTTTGGTGTCTGCTCTGATGAGAGGCTAAATTGTGTTGTGCTGTACTACAGATGGGCCTCTTTGCTCTGACTCTCACTCTCAGCCCTGTCAAAGAATCCAACAATTAAGTGTTTGATGTTGTTACTTCACTGAGAGGGAAAGATGTGGAACATGTGGAGGGGCCAATGCCCACCTGGGCTCAGAAGTTCTAGGATTAAAGAAAACATCCAACACTCAACATACTACAATACTTTGTGGCACCATAAAGTATCGAAATTGTATAGCCTAACACCGTACTGTATATCACTCTTAGTCAATAATCTACCAAAATTTGTTAGATTTGATCTTTGATCAAATTTAATGTGTGGGAAAACACTGATTTTGCAATATTTTGTGGCACTATATTGTAACAGTGTTTAACAGCAACGAAAGTATTTGTTTTCTATAATTTATGGAAATACAGTATATTGCAGTTCAGCCTCCTGCCTCTAGCTGGCAGCAGGCATTCTGCCCCTTTGTTACACGTATTGCTTTTTGTCACTGCAACAGATAATCACATTAGTACATTTTGCAGGGACTCCTTATATGAATAACAAAGTTTAGAAACTATATTTTTATGCAAAATTGTGGGTTCTTATTACTGCTAAAAATACAACTCGGATATTTTTCTTTGCTAAAAATATTGCATTACATTGTGGTATATCTTATCATTACTCTTGTATTGTGATGCGTATTGTTATGCCAGATTTTTGCCATCACACATCCCCTAACCCTAACTGTAATTCAGCCTCTGACTGCCAGACTTGCCAACAGATACTCAGTCATTAGACTCAGTTAGATTTATTATTTCTGTCACTTAAATGGGCCATTAAATGATTGATTATTGATGTTGCAGGGACCATTCTTTATGTAGATAAATTTAACAAGCATGCATCTATTTAGCACATAACCCTCTGAAATTTACTCGCCAGACAGGAAATCTACTTGTCATTGGTGCTTGGTGGATTTCAGACCCCGTCTACAGGATTCTGGCGTGTCTGAGGACTTTTGATGTTTAAAATAGTTCATATATTTAACAAAACTGAACCACTGGCTTCATTTTCAACTTAAGAATAAACTTCTACAAAACAAAAAATAGATTTGAGTGTGATTAACTGTGAGGTAAGTCTACTGTGCATATCTGCTGTAGTACAAAGAAAGCAGTGGCTAATGTAACTTATTTGCCAGCCAAGCTAGCTTAACTAACTTACAAAGAAGCTGTCAAGACTTTCTTACTCTAGCTGCTGTGGTCAGCTCTCCCACTTCACCAAAGCTTTGTCCAGCAGTGTTACACATGTGCTGACAAAGTTATCATTGTTTTCATGCTGACTTTCTGACACTAGCTGTTCAAATTGTTGCTCCTCACTGTGCTGTCAAATTTTAAGAAGGGTGGTATTTATTCTCTTGTCTGACAGGAGGAGACTGTTTCTGCAGCCAACAAGAGCACTGTTTAGGTCAAACTCCTTTGACGGTCACATTGTTTAGCAAATAGGAAAATACCTGCACCCATGAGATTTTTATCTGAATTGATGAGATATTGAAATCAGCATT
This sequence comes from Cetoscarus ocellatus, assembly GCA_037902135.1. NCBI lineage: Eukaryota > Metazoa > Chordata > Actinopteri > Labriformes > Labridae > Cetoscarus > Cetoscarus ocellatus. Next base: position 3,330,563 of record JBAMNC010000412.1, read on the forward strand.
TCACAAGACATTTAAAAACAGTACAATAAACGTAATAAACATTTGGATGAATTTCTAACTTCATTTTAGAAATGATGACAGAATAACTAGTTATATTTTGTATGAAAATTAAGTTATGCTCTGTTTTAGGAATTGTTCAACTTAAATTTCCATCAGAAAGGCCTTATTGTTGATCATCAACTTTATTTAGATTTTTCAATCAGTTCATAAATTCATTTACTTTTTCTTCTGGGGGGACACTGAGAGATACCTACATTGGGGGACTCAACAAATAAGTAACTAAAAGGCCTCAATTTAGCACATCTCCAAAGAAGTTGTGTTTTTACCGGCATTTGTTTGTTTATGAACAGAATAACTCTTGGTCATGGCACAAAGGAAAAGTGATTAGATTTTGGTGGTGATCCAAATCTAGATGCAGATCCGTTTTTTTTTTTTTTTTTTAAAGATTTGTAAACAGTGCACGAAATGGCAGTTTTCCAAATTGTTGACAGAACCACCCCCAGCAGTGTTGGCAGAGGTCTGTGCTCTCTAAACTCTTCTATAGTCTAATGCTGTGGGATTAAGCAGTTGTAAGTTGCTGTATTAAGATCTTTTACATCTTTAACAAATTACTTTCTGTCTCATATGTAAAGCTAAGTTTAAATGTGCTTGTTGTAAGGTAGTATGGAACAAGACATTCTGACACTGTGAGCTGAAGTGGAGGCTGCTGTATGTATGATGTGTCTGAACCTTTGTACTGCTGTGTTGAACCGGGAGCTGCTCACAGATCCAGAGTCCCACAGGGTGATAATTATCATCATAAAGAAATACAACAGAGAGCGGACCTGATTCATGTGTGAGTGTGTTTGTGAGAGAGACTTTAAAGGAAACCGTACATAAAAAATCCATAAACTGGAATCCTGTGGGAGTTTGAGGGAGCATATACATACATACACAATGTGTGAATCCCTTTAAAGACCTACTACAAAGAAACCACATGTGGTAATGCAGTGTGATTATCAAAACACAGCTAATCGCAAACCACCTGCTGGCTTCTCTCTTAGGGATACATCACACCTCAACAACAATTATTGGCTTGTTGTATATATCAGATATCAGATACTGGTTTGAAATGGACTACAAAGAATGAAAATGCTTGCTTGCAACACTGTTGGTGTCCATCAAATTAGCTGATATTTTGCAGATCAACTTTTTGCCAAAAACCACAGCCTAAAATTTCACCAGTAATAGCTCACAGTAGGGGTGTTCGATGTCATGATTTTAGACCATTAAAAACTAGAATGAATCTGTGATCTGCCAAAGCAGAGAGATTGTAGGATTGTGCATGGGGTTACTTACCTCCGCCAAGGAGGTTATGTTTTCGCCAGGGTCTGTTTGTTTGTTTGTTTGTTTGTATGCTAGCAAGATTACACAACAACCACTGGATGGATTTACATGAAGAATTTAACAGATGTTTGGTTTGGTCCAAGGAAGAAGCCAATACATTTTGGTGCTAATGCTGATCCAGATTGACGTCACAAAAAACATTGAAGTTTATAATGGCAAATCCCATTCATTTACGCCATTATGGGAATTGTAGTTTATTTGCAAACTGACATCAACATTTTTCAAGCCTGTGTCACTACATTTCCCAGCTTCCCTTGCAATGCCAGCAGAGTTTTCCATGTCGCTCCATCTACTGTCTCTACTCTGTCTCCAGCATTGTCCCACTCCCACCCACAGCACCATCCGATTGGTTACACGTGCTGACATCCCGAACAGCCAATCAGCACTGAAAGCTGTGCATGCAGTTCTGCTCACAGACACAGCGGAGAGGAGGAAGTTTTGCCAATGGAGAAAGCCTGGCGCTGTTCTCGGAGCCTTGGTTTCTAACATAAATGAAGGCAGGAGTCTCTCCAGAAATTGTAATAAACATCCCAGTCCTCAACAACTCACAGCTGTAACATTACTGTGAGCCCGTAAACGTTATAGAAACATATGCGGCAGCTCTGCTCGCTCGCAGTCCCTCCAAATGTGCCATTTAATCACTCAAAACAAGGCAGCTGATAATGTCAATACAAAAATAGTCGGTCATTGCAGGAGTCTATGTGTGTGTGAGTGTAAAAACCTAACCCCCAAATTCAACATAAAGCGAACTCGCTGCACACCAAAGCACCGAGGTTTTGCTTTGACTGACAGGCTGGCGACATCGCCCACTGGAAGCGCCACGGCGCGCACACCACCAACATCTGTACAAGCAGCAGCAAATTGGTTCAGTCAAAAGTTACAAGACCCACTACTAACTAGGACACTCTACTGGATGATATTAATATCAACAATAATCACACTTCTTGCAGATTGATATTTTTCATTCCACAATGTGCGTATAAAATAAATATAGGACTATAATGTTGGGTGGAAATCACAATTTATGGGTGGAACTGAGCTGCTTGGCAGAGGTCTGCGCTCTCTGAGTGCTTTTCTAGTTCTATCTGTGTTAGTTCTATGCTCACCCTTTTCCCGATGGGGAGTCGTGATGACAAATGAAACAGAAACTTAAGATTTACTTTTTCATAGAGATCAATATATTTTTATTTAGTTGTTGAACACATTCTGTAGGGCTGACGTAGAGCTAACACCAGATATTTTCATGTCTGCCAACTTTCAAATGAAATTATTGATCACTGAATTAAAATATGTATGATAACCACTGAAACTGATTTTTAAAAAAAAAGACAACTAAATTTGTCTTCACCTCCATACCCGAATTACCCAACAGTCCCAACTCTAAAATGTCAAATAATTAGTAAGAGCAAGAGGTTCGAGGGTTCAATCCCTGTGTTGTGCGGGGCCTTTCTGTGTAAAGTTCGAAAGTGTTCTCCCTGTGCATGTGTGGGTTTTCTTTGAGCACTCCGGCTTCCCCCGCAGATCAAAAACCTGCTCATTAGGTTGGTTGGTGACTCCAAAATGGCCCTTAAGTATGCGTGTGAGCATGAATGGTTGCTGTCTCTCTATGTGGCCCTGTGATTGGCTGGTGACTAGTTAAGGGTGGGACAGAGACAGGCTCCAGCCCAGGGTTAAGTGGTAAAGATACTGGAGGGATGCAATAAACAACATGTTTTTGCTGAAGATATAAATAAATTGCCTTTAAACTTTATATTTAGTTGAGTATTTCTGTATTCAGAATTATATTTATGGATGTAAGTTTGGTTCTGGTTGGTAGTTTGCAAGTAACTCCTAATTACAAAAAGAATCATGATTAAATGGAGATTATGATACTGCCATACAAAAAGTTGTGAAACTATTTTTTTGTTATATTTCCCACCTCTACGTCACAGCCTATTTGAGTTTCCTGTGTAGAGCTGTATAATATAAAATATCTTTAAAGGTCAGTCTTAAGTTAATTACTCAAACAGTAAAAGTCATGTATGAGAAGAAGCTCAACCAAGATAAACAGAAGAAGGGTTTGGGTTTACTTGTTTCCTGCCGTCAGTGTTGTGGGAAAGATTCACAATCTGCCTCGACTCTTTTATTTCTCTCATTTCTCAGCTCCTGTCATGCTCCCACAGAGGCAATAACATCTTTTCTCTGCCAAATGTAGCTTCATTAAATGCTCCAAGGACAGGAACAAAGGAACAATGTACTCCGTTATGAAAACCTTGCGTACTCAATAATATAAAGTTTACCTCCTGATACTGTACAGTGTTTCCTGTACACCAATCATGTCTGTGTATGAAAACCAAAGATAATAAATTTATTCTTTATGTGTTTCCAGACATCTGATTTACTGCATTAATATCAAAGACAGACAAAATGAAATAAGCTTCAGTCTGAAAGCTTGTGTTTTGTAAAAAACAAAAAAATAAATAAAACAATATGTTTATTCAAACTAGAAAGATGAAAAAGTTTGCCTGGCTTTGTACAGAGACAAAAACAAACACTCATGGACACTTTATTAGGTAATAAGCTGTTTAGTAACTGCTTATTAATGCAAATAGTTAACCAGTCACAAAGCAACAAATCAATGCACTCAGGCATGCAGACATAGTCAAGACAACCTGCTGAGGCTGGGAAAGAAAGTTGATGTATTGACTTTGGATGCGGTATGGTCCTTCACGCAAGACAGGCTGGTCTGTGTATTTTGGAAACTGCTGATCTGCTGGGATTTTCAATCACAGTAATATAGGGTTTACAGAGAATGGTCCAAAAAAGAGAAAATATTCAGTGAGTAGGAGTTGTTTGGGCACAAGACACATGCGCCAGGAGTAAATTAGGGAAGACACTTGTGCTTCACGCCAAAACACTTTGCACATATCATAAAACAGGGCCCTATGAGTTCATATAAACCTTAGGTCTTCATGGTGCTACAAAAAAGACACAACCATGGATAAACCAAACTAGTTTCAACTTGGGGATAGTGTGGACTTTACACCATAAATTACAGCAGAACATATGGAGCTGGTGCAATGAGAAGCTGGTTTTTATGCTGAGTAAAGCTAACCATTTACTGGATGCAATGGTTCAGTCATTACCAAAGGCCCCCTATACCCTTATATGTTATATTTACTTTGATTCGGTGTAAGGATTCCTAGCAAAAATGCAAATTACATCACTTAATGTGGCAAAAGACACATTAAGACACATTAAAAATGAGTGTTGCAGTATTGACATGATTAGGATTTAAATTGTCTTCTATTTCTGCCTCAGTGGATCCATCATGCAATTTCAACAAATCCAAAAAGCTTTACTGAGCTTAAACACAAGAACAGAATATAATATTCTGTAGACTTTGTCAATGTGAGAAGATTCAAAACATTAATCTGACTGCAGCAGTGGTGGTTCTTTATGTAACAGTGACTTCAGCTAATGATGTCACAGCTACTGCGACAATCACTGGATCAACATCCTACATCCTGCTGTTTCTTTATCGCCCTCCATGCTGTTCTCTTCCTGCGAAGAAGTTCTAACAAAGTATGGGACCATCTCAATCTCTCTCACCCACGTGAAAACACACACACACACAGAATCGCACACTGTATATGGAGATGCTGATATGTGTTGTTCCTGCAGCTCAGCTTTCTGTGATCAGGGATTACCTGTCTATTTATCCGGAGATTAAACTGATTGCCTTCCTCCTCCTCCTTCACTCTTTATTATCAGTATCCCCCTCCCTTTCTGTGGTTCATCAGTCAAAAACATACACACACTTTCATAACATATACAGGTGATATTAAGCTTCTCCTTCAGCCTCACACCTTTGGTGCTTCGTCACTCTTATTGCCAAAGGGGGAACAACCAGCAGCTTTAATGCAATCGTTTTTGGATTGGAGAGTTTGCTCCATGGCTCCCCTCATGCAGTCGCAACACAGAGCTGTCTAAGTACACCATCAGTCTGTTTTACTGTAAACTTGAGGATTGTTATTGTGCACAAGCTGATCCCACACATAAACTCTGAAAAAACAATGTGAACAACAAAACAGCAGAAGCAACACAACATTCCCATTACTTGATACCATGTCTAGACTTTTTCACTGCTATGGTTCAACACAGGTATCAACTCATGGACACGTTCATGTACAGTTCTTGCATGTACAAAATGCATTTACTTTTTAAGGTAACATTGTCATATCATATCTACACAACCAAAAACATTAGAGTATGATTGATGTAGATGTTGAACTCCATTCTGTCATATTTAAAGCATTAAAGTAAAGATGCAGGGGCTGTAGTAGAACGGTATACCAAGAATTCAGAGAGGATCATTTTTGTATTGCATATTAAATATTATACTCATGAATTATTCATCATCTAAGGTACAGTCTCATATAACATTTGCTTTATGAGGAGGTTATGTTTATGTTTTTTGAGATTATTTTTGTTGGTTTCTTTGTTTGTGTGTTTGTTTGTGTTTGTTTGAAAAGCAGGATAACTCAAATACTAATGGACTGATTTGGATGAAATTTTCGGGGAATGTTGATCATGAAGAAAGGAAGAAGTGATCACATTTTGCACTGATCAAATCCTGATGACTATCCATGTTTTTTTTAAGGATTTGTTAACATTGCCAGATAGGGTAGTTAACAACATTTTGCTAATAACTCAATAACTTCTTAAAAGAACTCGATATTGACATTTGTAGGGAATGCTGATCTTAGCACAAGAGAGATCTGATTACATTTTGGATTGTTTTCAAGGAATTTTTGACAATGCAAAAAAGGGCAACACTGACAACAGTGTTGTTGAGAAGTGGATAAAAACTGTTCAGTTCTTCTAAGACTTATCTGACTATTGAGTTGCTTCTTTCTAAGAGAGTGATCAGACCACCACACAGCAACCTTTAACTGAAATGCATTAGCTGTATTAGAACTGATTGAGACAACAATTTTACATTCATTTTAGCTTTTTTTTGTTCAATAGAACTGCCTGTAAACAGCTGTTCAAATGGCACTGTGGAGAGCAGGCTGCACAAAAACAGCCAGGGTATAAGCAACAGAAACAAAACGAAAAACTGAAACTTAAGGCACAACGTCATAGCGCAGTGTTTTTCAACTGGTGATCTAGGACCCAAAAATGTGTCCTGTTGCTTTTCAAAGTTGGTCCCACGTCTACCTGGCGAAAAAAATGAAGTCGACCCAATTTTTTTTTTTTTAACGTATCCATTTTTCTTGGAATAATAAAGCTGATTTTCCATGAGTAAAGGAGAAAAGTTATGGAGATCTCAACCCAATTTTCTCAGGGCCTCTGTAATGATGCACTTTTCAAAAATGCTTCTTTGGATCTATCTCATCATGTTTTGCAACTTTTAGGATGCAAACTGCAACATTTTTGGTCATATAGACTGACATTGAGGACATTTTTTTTTTTTTATAAAGTTTGGTTGTGACTGATGGTAGTAGGTCTTGAGCCTTGACTATAAAAGAACCAGCTATTGAGTTGAGTACATAGCTATAGAAATCAGGAGATATTTCTGTCTGGATTTAATCAAAAAAGCATTAAAGCCATACTCTTCATGATGAATACATTTTGCTGTCATGGAACAGACAGACTGGAAGCCTCCTCACAGGGAGCTATGGCCTGGGGATTATTAGCATAGTCTAGTTTTAATAATGGCAACAGGAAGGAAATGTCCTTTAGCTACCATTAGGACATCATATAGGTTATATGTCCATCATCACATGGCCCTTCTGGTTACCTGGCAACCACATGGCAACAACAAGATGCAGGAAAGCAACTGCAGCAGTCCTTCACTGTGAGATAGTCACAGCAGGTAACTGGTCCTGCCCTGAACCTCCCAAAGACACTCACACCAACTCTCCCCCACTTTAACTTGTAATTCCGAGCTTAGTTTGTCTCTCATTTATACAGCTACTTACAAACATGGCACAGTAATATATGGAGTGACCAATCATGCCGATTATTTGAAAACAACTTTCAGTAGTTCCTTCTGATGACACAATCACAACACAACTAACTGACAGGAAAAACAGTGTATAGAATATAGTATGAATTGCCATTATAGTAATATGAAATATTTATTTATCATAACAAATCAGTGAGTTTTGGATTTTATATCATTGCCGATTTCATTTAAGTACTGTGCATGAGGTGTTGTTACCAGGAGCATATTTAAAAATAGCACAGCCTCTTATGTTCCCCCTCCTTTATCTTGGGTTTCAAACTCAAGAAAAAAAATAAGACAGATGCCAGCTCTGAATTTTTGGCTGACACTAATTATGTCCATAATAGTTTAAAAACCTGGCAGAAAATTAAAAGAAATTTGAAAAGCAGCCTGTGGGGGAAAGCAGCAGTTTCAACTGAAAGAACTGATTCCTTGACACATACAAAGGTTGGAATTTAAAGAAAAGTCAAGAAAGCATTTATTTGAAGAAACTTTCTGTTAAATAATTAGACTTACATGAAAAACCTCCAGATGTCAGCAGTGAAACCCAACTGTAAAGTATCACCCCACCTTTTCTTGCATCACCTCTGAGGAAAGAAACTTTTGATGAGACCATTTGTGGTAAAAACTCAGTAAAAACACATTAAATAAAAGCATTTTCTAACTGGTCTAATACAGAATAACCCATCTTAAGCTTAAAATTTGAAGAGAAAGTTTCCATATGCTTTTCTTTAAAAGACATCCTTGATAAATATGCTCAGCTTTTAATACTGCATATTTCAAATAGTCATGGACTTCTTCACAAAAATGGTCCTACATTCCAACTCAGAGTTTGCAGTGCTACAGTGGCCCTAAGTTGCAAAGAAAAAAAGAACAATATTTCAGAAAACTTCACTAAAGTAAGAGCATTCTGGGCCAGTGAGACACCAAAGGCTGCATAAAAAATAACGCAAAAAAACAGCACATGAGGTACTTAAAGCAAGTCAGTGTGTTTTGCTGAGGAGGGATAACTCCAGTTGGTGGCCAAAAGGCCAAAGAGGACTTTTAGATGATTCTCACACTTACAGCTCGGTTGCTATTTTCCAATCCAGTCAAAACATTTTTACAGATTTGCATATTTCCTTTGGATCGTTTCATGTTCACACTGCTGTATTTAGAAGTGGGCTGAACCACACACAAAGACAGGGCTTTCCTTATGCCACTACGTCACAGTCTGCCCCTCACACTGTGCTGGAAAGCCTGGCTATGACTGTGGGTCGCACTTTCATAACACGTCGTGGTAAGATGAGGTCAAATCATGAAACACAATGTGGAGGAGCATATTTATTAATGCATGACTGCTGTATAATATCAGTGTTAACAAACTCTGTGCACTATGAAGAGAGGCTTTTAATGCTGTAGGGTGTCTACAGCATACCACAGAGGACACCAGATAACACTCTTATACCAAACACCTGTAGGGGTGTCGTCAGAGTCAGTGATGCTTCCCCTGTCTTCATAATACAGTATATTAACTATTCACACTTTTCTCTTTGTCTCTCTACCTCCTCTCGTGTTCTGAGATTACATGCTCACATTAGGGCTGTCATACTTGTCATCTGAATATGCATTCAAGCATGGGTAAAGATCTCTACTTAAAGAGTAAATAAACATTTGAATATTAAAAAACAGTTGAACAGCACATTAAGATGTCTGAAGCAGTGAACCACTTCATCCAGCAGAGGGCACTCCCAGCGTAATCCAATTGGTCAGTGCTCCTTTTATCTCAACAACAGCTGCATCTCATCTGCCGGAAACAAACAGTAGAAGAAGACACCTTGAAGAAATAAAGGACCAGCAATCCATCCCAAGTGGACAATAAAAACACAGGAACATCTGAGCAGCGCCATGTGGAAGCACTTTGGGCTCCTCTGTGTGTCAGTTACATGCAAAGTAACTGGCCCACTACAACAAATCCACTGATCCATTTGTTGGCCTTTCACCCACCATAAAAATGGCCATTGCAGACAAGACTGCAAGATTAATATGAGAAGACATGTGGCCCACTGATGTGGCCTCTGAAGAGGTAAATATTAAAATGACTTTAATTTCTTGGAATAAAAACACAAATAGCTATGTCATATTTGTGCACCAGAAGAGCCCCCATAGCTATATTGATAAGCATAACCATGAATGATATTCAGATTTGGAAAATGTTGAACTATCCTCACCCCTACTTCCACCTCAGGATAGCATAACGAGGGTTCCCTCATATTCTAACCTGAGTGTGGGTGCTGCTGTTTCTCCAGACAAAGTAGTGGTGTGATATCTTGGACAAACTTTAGCTCATTGTTTCTCACAGCAGAATTTCCTCACCTCTGTGCATTACAAAAACAAAAGTCCAATTCACTGTGCCTTAATGCAAAAGCGCCACAATGAGGCTGCACTATACTTACACCTAGACACATTCACATTACTTCTGCAAGGACACAATATCTGTGTCATTTCATGCAGCATGCTTTGTGTGTATGTGCCCCCACATATGCACAAAAGCAGAGACAGTCACTCGCAAGGCTCCTGTCTCCCGCTGAGTCTGTCTGCTTCCTTCTCTACAATATTGCAGCTCTGTTACAACCTCAAGAGACAGCGCAAAGAGAGGGTTAACTCATTCCCCCGGTTCAATATTTTGCATAAAACTTTTGCATTCCTGTTAACACAGATACCATAGACTGTGAGATGCTGTCACTGGTGGAGAGGGCATGATGAGATTGTTTTTGGTTTTATTTCTCCCCTCTTTCAGATATGATGTTCTAGAGGCAATTTTCTAAAAACTCCAGCCATAGTTACACCTAGGACAGATGACTTGGCCCAGGCTGGGCCAACCACCAAGGTAATTGGCTTCTGATAAGTGCATCCCCACAATTCAAGTCAATTACTGCCCATTAACCTTTTCTTCATGTCCAGACAACATTTCCCCCAAAACACTCACTGTTGACTCTAAACAGATTTTTTTTAATTCCAGGAGGGAAATGGACTTTTTTGTTTCAGACCAAAGCTCTCCATCAAGCTTGTATGGGCACTCAGGTGATGCAGAAACACACAAATTCAGACGTTTTAATATACAAAAGAGCTAGAATGTATATGATCCTTACACATAATAAGTGTGAAATAGGGATGCACAATATTTGATTTTTGCCAGTATCTGATATGCCGAAACTTTTTATCTTGACATTTTGTGACAAGACAGTCTATTTGTGTTAGAATCAGATGCAAAGCAAGGAAAACAACATTTTATCCTTTAATAAATAATACTTTGACTTATAAAAGTGGACCTTCAGTGAAGATGAGGTAAGCTATAATGGTACAGTTTTACATTTGCCAGTATTACAGCCTATATATTGGATATTTATGGCCAAAGTCTGTGTTCAAAATATTGTCTGTAAATAGTGTCAAGGTTGTTCATATCTGCAGATACCTATAGTCAACTTTTTAGGCAAATATTTGCCAATATCAATTGCTTGGATAACATAGTGCTTCCCTAGTGTAAACTAATCATTTAAAAGGCTCCTGAATTTACAGGTCAATAGTAGCCTATTCCTAAGTAACCACACTGACGTGCATATTTTCTTCCAAACAGGACCTATCTATACTTGTTCTGGAGGACTATGAGCCAATCATACAACACACAGGATTTTTATCGACAGTTAATTAATTGGTCAACAGCTAGGTGTAATTTTCGACAAATCAAATTTATTTTTCATTGTTCACAGCCTTACCGTGGCCCCCAAAAAATCCTAAAAGGAGATAATGTCTCGTATTTTTTTTCACCTTTCTCCACGCAATCAGCTGTGGTCTAGATGAAATGTCCGTACAGTGTTTTGTACAAATATAATTCACATCAACTTCCAGACACTCAACGAGCCAGGGCTAAACAGTCTTTAACATAAAACTCTGTTTTGTTGTGTAAAGCACACAGTAGCTGTGCAGAGGGTTGACCTTCATTGTGTTAGGGAGTCAGATGTAAACAATCATGGCTGCACAGAAAAGGGACAAAAGTAATGTTTCTCTGGCATTTAATGTGGACTTATTTCTTACTTAAAAGATGGACATGACACAGGGTTTGTAAGGAATGATGCATGAGAGTGCAACAGAGTGAACTTAAGGATCACCTCACTCTGAGCCCCCAATGAAAGCTGACAGCAGCAAAGCTAATGCTAAGCTAATGTTGAGCTAAAACTACTGACAAACCAGCCAACACTTTTGTCAAAGCTGCCTCCCATTTCTGAGCAGTCTGAGAAAATAAACCAGTTTTTTACTAATTTTATGAGCAGAGACTCAAGACCTCCCATTTGCGAATCAAAGGCTTTTGTTACATGCTGCTGCCATCACTGATTCTTATTTTAACAACAGCAGCATTGAAGCTCTTCAGAGCATTGAAGCTAGGAGCTGAAGAGAGGCTGAGCACAGCAGAGCAGGTGGCATTAACTGGCTACATGTGGACATCAGCCTATGATTTTTACTCCTGTTTTTAATAAAACTGAAGTGACATGATGAATAAACTGAGATATGTTTCTTATTAAATTTTATGGAATTCTGTCCTTTTTTTTAAAAAATCTTTTTGGGTGTTTATGCACACAATGAAAAGTTAAAAAATGCTATATATCACTATGTGAAGTATCACAATACTTAGCATAATGTGAAATATTAAGAATCTCAATAAAATCTAATTGGGACTCAAGTATTGTGATAATATTGTATAGTGGGGCCACTGGCAATTCCCACCCCTACCAAAAATATGTGCATAAAATACTAAAAAGTGTTTTTTTCCCCTGCTATGTCCCCTTTAAAAAATGCTTGTTAAATCTCTGCAAAGTGGCAAACATTATGAATGCAACACCAGGCTTTTGAATCCCTCGGCAGAATCCTGACATGTGTGATGATGTAAAAACAGACCTCATAACACTCATCTCCCCTGGTACATGGCCTCTGATGAACTGCCCATCTCTCAGGGATCAATAACAAAGCAGACACTTTACCACAGGGGGAGGGCATTGGAGAATTGCACACAGCTAAACTGCAGGCCTCTTTAAAATACAAACACACACCTGTTCACATCAGCTATGCAAAATGCGGTCACTCTGGAAACCAGACAGGTGTGAACACTCTCCAAACCATTTGAAGGGTTTCTGAGAGTACGGCAGAAAGAGAGAGAGAGAGTGAGGCAGAGTGTGTGCTGTGTGTTATTTGTGTGCTTGCATTGTGGCACACTGTGGGGGTGTGATACTGCAGGTTGCTGGCAGGCTCACACGACTGCACAGAAAAACAGTGAAGAGCAGGATGGAAGCATGGAAGTGCTTTCTCTCACTTTACCCTGCAAAAACACCACAAGGGGAAGGAAACCAAGAATAACTACTTGATTGGAAAAAAGTTCTTGAATGAACTAAACCACCACACACTGTTTCAGACAATAGTACGAGTGCCCTTTTGTGTAATTCCTCATGTGTGCTCATTTATGTGTGTGCTTAATATGTTACAGTACAGCACATGAGGCTTGAGCTGAGAGCAAATTGAAAGTAACCCCTTATTAAACATAACAGCTGTGGTGAGGAAGACAAATGAATATATATATATATATATACATAGAGAGAGAGAGACAGTCCGTATGAGTGAGAAAAATCAGCAAGATCACACACTATAAGCTCAGAGCTTCGTATGATACACCACAATGTGGTACCACACAGTACTAAACAACAGTATAAGATACGATACAACACAGTCAAAAGTAATTCCATCCTGTGCAGCTCAGTACCAATACCGTTAGGATCATAATAGGATCTGATAATGTACAATGGGTCACAATATGACACTGTACATTAAAGCACTGTTAATACAACACAATACAATCAAGCAATACGATACATTATATTTCAACACATGATTGAATCTGATATTATTCAACACAACTGGATACTGTAGGACACCTCACATTAACTTATAAGTCAACACACCTCAATACATTATGGTACGGTTGGATATATGATTGATTCGTTTTGATATAATATATTTACAAAATCAGTATGATTGAGACAAGACAGCACTAAACTATGCCACATGATACACAATGACAGGGATTTCCAGGCCTCTCAGCCCAGATACTGAGGACCTCCACTGTCTTTGAGTGGTTGAAGCACACAATGCTGCACACATCCTCTCTAACTCAACATTCCCAACATTGGCATTTGGACAACAGTCTGACAAAATATATTGTTTACTTAGTAATTTATTGTAAGAAAGTCTAAAATGCAAGTTTGTCTATGAACAGACTGTACCACTGAGTCATACACTTTTCAGTAGACTTTGGTCCAACCTCCATCTGTGGAGTGGCTGAAACTCCACAAACTCCACACAGAAAGGCCCTGACTGACACAGAGTTGGAACCAGCAACCTTTTTGTTGTGATGCACATGCACATCAACGGCACCACCATGCCCCCTACACAGCACTGTATGGTCCAAAGAATTAATGTATTAATTAATGCTTAATTGACCACATCGGGGAACAATATGTCAAAAATTCAATGAAAGGGTCAAAAAATTGTTGAAATATAAAGGTTCTTGATGTTTTGACTTTTTGACATTTCAACTTTTTCTGTAGATTCCATTTTGGTATGATACACAACAATTTTATGTGATTCTTTTCTCTCTGAAAAGTATACTGTAACTTCACTTTTGCTATTGCAGCTTTATTCTTGCCATTTCATTTTTTTCTTAAATGAATTACGGAAACCCTCCTCATTAATTTTATTGATCCTGGTGGTACTAATGGTCTATACCTATCATATCTTCCTGCCTCTATGGTTTGAAAAAAAAACACAAACCAACCAATCCAACATGTAGACAGAAAAGCTTGTTCTAATTAAGACACATTTGCACATGCCTGTATTGCACAGTTCCACATAAATAACTCACTATTGTGTATAATAAAGAAAAGAGAAGCAATGAAAGCATCGCGGCTTAATTTAACATCTCACAATGCCTTAGTGTTATTATCAAAAGCAGATTCTAGGTTTGCCTTGTGCAGTTATCTGTTTGAACAGCATGAAATTTAACCTTACATTATGACTGTAACTATTCTGAGAAAAAACTTCATATGCCCTCCAACTTTATAAATGACTTGATTAAAACCACATTCTGCATTCATGTCTCTGCTTTCCAACAGCCATCTCTCTTCATCTCTGTACTGTACATCTGGAATGGATTGTCTCAGCACAAATTGTACATTTAAAGAGACAGACTTCTACTGTACGAGTATGGGAAAGTGCAGAGAGGAATATTACTAAAGGGAAGGTGATTGGTGGTTATTAACTCTTTTTTATGTGATTAGTAGTGCATGCTTTCACTGTCCTCTTAATATTTAGAGAAAAAGTCAGAGCTCCTTGGTGTATAACCCCCTCTCTACTTTTAACGGGCATGATGCCTGTGCACACACATGCTCACAGTCCCCGAAGCAGATGAAAACTGGGATCAGAGACAAAAAATATATTTTTTCTCATGTTTTTTTTTTTTAAAGGAGTGGAGTCAAAGTCAGATTTCTTTTTTCCCCAATAGCACTTCAATCCTTTCATAGATGCAACTGCAGTATTGGTGATGCACTCATGACCAGTGCATGAGCTTTGTTTTTCTCAATGAAATTCATGTGCCAATGGTTTCCAATGTTTCCTAGCAACAAGATGAACGTTGCTGTTGTAGGGATTCAGTTCTGAGGCATTATTCGCAAGCACAGCACCAACACGTTTCCAACAAATATTACCTACATATCAAAAGTAGGACTTTGTTTTGAGATGCTAATATGGATCTATTCACAAGGTTTCTAAAGACAATAATGATGCCATCCTGCAGAATGTAATATCAGAAGGTCTGTTGAACTTCATGGAGGGGACTGGGAGGGAAGGCTGGATATCTAAGCCAGTGCCGCTGTAGCCTTATATATACCTTACTGATGTGTTTTCATAATGTGATGTGTTATTGGGTTACTTTTATAAGGCACAGTGGTACATAACTGTGTTGACATAAATTTAAAAAGCCAGATTTATGCGTACAGGATGTGTTCCTAACTTGATGTCCAGGGTTGGCTATATCTTTATTGGTGTGCTTGCTGAGCTCAGAATTTCTGTATTTTAAGAACCTACAGTATTACGTGCATAAAAATACTGCTCCTAATCAATGTTACTGATATAAAGCATGGTCTCTTCATGGATAAACGTCACAATCAATCTCAGAAATTAATAATTATTACTTAACGATATATGTTATGGATAGACAAGGAGTTAAATGGCTGAATGCCTGCTGCCATCTAATTGCCAAAGTCCGAACGACAACAGCAAAACAAATCTCCAAATTTATATAATCATTAAAAAAAATCACTATTATGCTAGAAAAATTAATACATCATGACACACTGCAAAATATCTCTATACATAGGTGTAATGATATTTTCCCATTCAGATTTCAACAAATAGAAAAAAGATGAAGTAGAGGGCAAGCACTACTGCTACGGATCAAACTATGTACATAACGCAGGCCATCAAATAAACTAAGCTCCTGCTGAAGCTGATCATGAGAAGAGCAAAAACATATTTTCCATCAAAAAATGTATTTAGGGCAGTCAATAGCTTCACTTTTAATCAGGAAATTCTCAGCTCTGATAGAATTGCTGCAAGCCACCACTGATTACACATTAGTGGGCACCTTTCTCTGTCCACCCCAGCGACCCCCTTTTCCTCATCAAAGGATGCTGATTGGTCCGTTCATTTCTTGACCGTAACAACATTTTATCAGCTTAAAGCTTTGTGGGATGAATCTGATTTTTTTTGTTGTTTTTTAATCAAGGGGAAGTCATCTCTGAGAAGCATTCTTAATTCTCATGAGTGTGATTGGAGCTCTGACTAAATGAGACTGTTATGCCATGTTAACTAACATGGCAGTCTGGAAATTAGTCTTTTGTTGCATGTAAAGACTTTAGGCTGTATATTTGGATCAGGGACATGAGAGTATACATGTGCCATTCAGGGGGTCTCCAGCAAACCAGTAAGAGAAGGAGACAATCAAATTAAACAATCCAGCTACCTTCACTATGCCTTCTTGTTCTTCAAACTGAGGATTCAGTTTCATAAAACCTGTACTTCATATGGTGCCTTTACTTAGAGACACACCAGCACAGGTGTTTCATGAACACATTTCACATAAAAGGAGAAAAATATTGTATAAAGAGGACTTCCTGCTTCACATTGAAAGTATCCCAGAGCCCTTTGTAAAACAGGACGTCCACTTTAAGTGTGTTCCTCCCTCATTAGGTGAACTCTTTCACAAAATGATATTAGGATAGTTGGTTCATAAATAAATATTATGGAATGTAGTATCACTGAATAAAGTCCTCAAAGAAAAGAGGTATAAAATAAATGCTGCCGAAGTCTTGACCTCACTTGAAGTATCTAGTTTGGCTGCTTGATTACAGGATGTAAATTATAAATGACAAAATAATTATTCACAAATGATGATTCATCATTAACATTAATGGTATAGGTCTTTGATTTTGAAAGATGAGAGATGATTAACTGGCTATGAACAATGATTTGATCAAATGATTGAGTGTAAAGCACATAATGTTGATCTGAATAAAATGTGATATCTAAACAAATTGATCTTGTCCAGTGCTTTCTTAGTTATTTGCCTGACACACCAGATGGAGCGTTCAATATATATCGCTAGACCATCTGGGAAAGAGCCCTTAGAAAGAGTCTGGGAATGAGCAGAAACTTTCAAAAGTGTATCCTACAGGTGATTGCCAATTACTCCGTCAATCACGTTCATTACAGGCCAATCAGATAGTAGACACTTCTGTCACAGTATAAAGAACAGAACGTAAGACACTCCGTTAAACAGATTCTCTGTAAAACATGTTGGAAGTGGAGCAAAAATATCCTTTCTAGTGAGTAGTTTGTAGCGTTGTGATTTGTTTTTCATTTAATAAAGAAATATGGTCCAGATCTGATAAAACTGCTGCTGAAGCTGTTGGCATCTACGTTAATCCTTGTATGAGAAGTCATTCCTGCTGTCGTCTCACTCGTAGCTCCCACCTCTTCCTGCTCTAAGGGATGCTGATTATTGAGCCTTCCCGCTGTGGGTGGTTGTGTCCTGATAGCTGCCTCACCAAATCCCAAAGGGCTAGAGTGGTAGGGGATGTACAGATGGATATTAAATTGTGTGGAAGTAAACTAGACATTTCAGGACTGCTCAAGAAGTGGCAAAAAAAAAACCTACAAGAAGCTAAAAAACTCCTAAACCTGATCAAAGCCAGGCCAAGGAGGTGCATTTTAGCCAGGTGCTGGTAGCCTACTGTGTTGCTGATTCAGGTTGGGACCCTTCATGCCTCTATAGGTCAGGGGTCCAGCCATTTGTATGGACCAGGCTGTTTATGATACTTTTATGGATGCAGATAACCAGATACATGGTAGTTCACATATATATGCATGTGTGAGAAGAGGCTTGTCCAGACTTTTGAATTCTGCAGCGGGTCCATTTGTGTGAACATACTTGAATGCATTTTGTTTATTTAGCTCTATTATTTCATCAATCCTTTAATCTGATACTTAAAATGAGGCAACATATAAAGTGACCTGGATTTTTTTTTTTGAGGACCAAGGCCAGAATTTTGTTAAATAAGTCCTGCTTGTGATTTGGCAAATGGTCAGCCTTTAAGAATTTAGGGCTGGGATCTGAGTGGCTTATCAGATTCATTAGGGGTCTGTGCCACCAGAGGCCACCCCTCTGAACATGCCCTTGTGTGAGAACATATGTACACATGATGTAACACTGTTTGGCTGTTACTTTTTCTCTTCCTCTTCATTTCCTAATTGTCTTGCATATTAAATATGGCTCTATGTTCTGACTGATAGATCCCTTTATAGTGTATCCCATTTGTCTTCACAGTTTGTATCTCTGATTTAGAAAAACAAAAGCAAGAACACATTAACACACAGCATCGTTTGAACTTTTTCTCTGTTTTGTTTTACTTTCTTCTAAAGTCCCACCTGTTTCTCCAGCGCCTCCTTCCCAGTGGTGGATATCTTGGGCGCCGGCGTGCGCTCGCAGGTGCATCCTTCCAACAGGTAAATCCCGGCAGGTCGCGCGCTCTGCTCGTTCTCGAAGTAGAAGAGAACATTCTGGTAGAGGGCGAAGAACTTCTCGTGCCATCGGCTGTTCTCCGCCGTCTTCTTGCACAGGTATCCGCGCTTCGTTCCCTCTTTACGCGCGACCACTGACAGAAACAGCGCGTGCCCTTCGTTGTAGCGGACGCTTTTCTGCATGTTTGCCCCTGCGTTATGGAGGAAAGAACAAAGTAGGACTGTGGATGCTTTTACCACGAGCCCATCGTCGCGTGCATGGATGGGGTCGCGTGTAAACTTTGGCACCGCGAGACGCGTGGATCAGGAGCGCCGTTGCGCACGGAAAAGTTGCCCCTCTGACGGGAGCGCTTCTGCAGAGGAACTCATAGTGAAGCTGTCCAAGTCCCACGACCGCTAAAATGCATCCATCCTACAACCCCACTGATGCATGCCCCTGTAAATAAACAACTAAATAAGAGAGGGAGAGGCGTGTCGTTGAGAGAGGGAAGAACCCTGAAGAGCGCAGACAGGGGCAGAATCACAGACCCGATGAATTGTAATCGGCTTTGACAGTGGTTAACTCTCTCTCACACAGAGGCGCTCTGTGCCACAAGGTCTCTCGGTCTTTCTCTCTCTCCGGTGATGCGCACTGATCCTGGAGTTGGCGGAATTAAAGGCGGAGCGAGAGTGAGTGAGAGTGAAAGAGAGGGAGAGAGTAAAAGTGCGTGAGAGTGAAAGTGAGAAAGAGAGAGATGGAGTTGTACTCCAGATTTCTCACCGATTTAGTTTTGCATTATTAATAGAGGGTTATCAGAAGGCACTCATTAATAATTTCATTGAAGTAAAGCCATCAGCAAAACCAGTGGGAAACTGGGGTGGCCCTGAACTGCAGAAAACACAAAGCAAAAGAAAAAAGACAAAAAAATAAATAAAAGACAATAAAACACAACAAAAGAAAAAAAAATCGACAAATCAACAAAAAACTAACAGGTAAAGAAGCACATTAACAAAAAGCACAAGAGCAATTTTAAAAAGCACAACTTCATTAGAATCACAATGATGAAAACGAATACAAAAACACAAGTAACAACAAAATTTTAAAAACACAACTCAAACAAATAAATGTATACATATATTTACAAAAATGCATCAACAAATATGAAAACACCAACAAATTCAGAAACTCAACAAAATCAAAACAAATTAAAACATAGCATAATCAAAAACAACTGATCAGAAATCATTACAAATTTTAATTCCCCCCCCAAAAAAAAAGATTATAAATGCAACAAAAACTTCGAAAACCAATAAAAAATTGGGAAATTTTGCTTTTAATGTAGATAGAAAGAACAATGCCCTAGCAACTGCCTATTGCCTGTGGCTAGTATTGACAGGAACTACCAAGTAAAGATATTTCACTAGTGTCTGAGTTAGCATATAAGAAATTACAAATAGCAAATGCAACAACGAACCTGAACTAATCGTCTAAGAAAACAAATGAATGCCATCTGGTGTCATAATAGATTATCCTCTCTGCTCATATTTAAACAAAAGAGGAATATATCCTTTTGCTCAATTCCAATACAAAAACAACCTCAAAAACTTGTTTTTTCTTCCTCTCCCCACTATTATGGAGATTTGTGTTCCTCTAAATAACATCAGTGAGCACTCGTTAATTATTTAATGACTTGGCAAAGAGAAGATAAAAACAGATACAATATTAAATCTTTCACACCAGCTTAAGTTAACAAATGAATGCTTTTTCATGTTAAATCTCTTATCGTCAAGCTTTCCCCCAAAAAAGAAAGTTGTGTTTTTGATTTTGTGGTTTTCATCTTGTTGAGACAAAAACTCAAATAAATGTGAAAAAAATAATAATCTTAAAAAAAAAGTTGTAGTAAATGTGAAAAAATGGCCACTACATGGCAGTTCCATGTCCCTGCAAGATACGATCACCACATACCACTAATGAACTTTCAGACTGAAAGGGCATCTGTGGGTTAATAGGAGTGTCATTTTTCTTTTTTTATCAGTAATATTTCAAGATCAGGGGAAGAACATGAGACACAAAGACCCCAACCCTATCCAGTTCATCCATGAGTTAGCCAGTGTGAACATTTGTGCAAAGTTTATACAAATTTTCTTGCATCTTGGCATATTGTTCTCACAAGCAAAGGATGACTGAGGCCTAATGATGTTGTCCTTCTGATACTGAAAGGTTTGAACATGTGGCCTTGAATTTTTATCTACAGTCACCGAAATCTAATTTGTGCACCCTTGAGTCAGACTGAACACTTGTGCAAAGTTTAAAAATAACTTAGAGTTTTCTTGAGATAGAATTTTATGTAGGTTGGAGGAAATGAATCAGGTCCATCTGCACCATATATCACCCAATAATGAGCTTCTATTGAACTCCTGTAAAGCTCACCACAAGCAACCTGAGTCATTGAATAACTGACCTGAGAAAACTGCAGAATCAAAGCATGCTGACGAACATGGGGAGTTCAAACTGAGCTCTAACTCCAAGAGACACAGACAGGAAGAGTAACTGGATGATTTCTATCTTTTCTGTGACATGTTCTAACATGTGGTACATACACACCAGCTGGATTACGGTGTTGAGGAGATGGGCATGAAAAGGACAGTTCATGCTTGCAACCTGAAAGCTCTGACTTGATAACATGCTCACCAAAATAAAAACGCACATGCACTCCTGCTGTCACACAAGTAAAAAGCATCATATGTGACAGGCTTTAAGGTCTGCCTTGACTTGGCCTCTGTGTGTGGTTAATTTATAGTGTGTTTAACCCTTTAAAGCCTAAAAAACACAAATTATAGCCAGAAAATTCAATTTTTTTGTAGTTGAAATGTTTGTTTCACTTTCTACTGAAATCCCCCCCCCAAAACAAGAAAAGTTCCGTAAAATTTAACATATATAAATTTGGAACTCGTTTTTGACATATTAGGTGTTTATGGCAACTGATAATCCACTTCAGGACATTTTTTTATCATTTATTTGATTGTATTCAGGTTTTTTTTTAGGTAACATAAAAGTATGTATCAAATATGATACAACAGGCTTTAAGGGGTTAAGACAGTCGGGCACCAATGAATTTGCCTCAAAAACTTTCTAAAGGCTCTTGTGATAATCAAACGATGTCCCATGACTTCATCCAGTTTTTCTATAGTCAATCATTTCCATTATCTTTCAATGATTATGTGCCAACTTCAAAAACATTAGATGATGAATTCATTGGTGTCTTTAAAGTATGCTTTGTATACAAGGCTTAAAAAAGTGAAATGCATGGAAATCATACATCTTTTCATTCAAAACACATTTTCACCTGTAAAATTCTTGTTTTTGATACCCTCGTCTCTTTGATGACCCAATGCTGACATTTTTACCACTGACGAAGCAAAACATCAATTTACACTTGCAACAAACGATGGGACATCCATTAAACCTGAACTACTTTGAATCAATCAAGTTGACCTGTTTCATGGGGGAAACAGGACACTCCTGGCTGGCTACTTAGCTGACTACTTTCCCCACTGCCTGAATACACCATATTTTTAAGGAATTCCTGCATGGAGGCATAAATCTGTAAATCTGAAAGGGTGTTTGAACTTAGTGAATTTTCAGCGCATTGATATCCATCTCTATGTGAGACTAGAGACCCAAGACTACACAATCCTTTACTTTTAAATAACACCACATTTTTCCCAGAAGAACTGTCAATACCTGAGTTGCATTGTGGGTAACAAAGTTGCTGGTTATTGACAAGAAGAAGAGTTTATTGAGACCAAAACTACATGAAATATTAAACCAGCTGAACATTTTTGAACTTTTTTTTTTCAGTTCAGAAATCAAACAAGCCTAAAAGCAAGAGCAGTGAAAGTATAACTTATTATTTAATTATATCACCAACATGATTATGACAAATATATAATAATGAGTGAAATTACACATGATGGTGATAATCAGAACTCAAGATTTTTAAAATCACATCAAGAAAAACAAAAAACGACTTCACTCTATCGTTGAGCCCTCTGTAAGGTTAGCTAGTTCATTTTTTTTCTTCTTTGTGTGCCTACTCCTATTGCTGCTATGTCAAGAGTTTGACCGCTGCCAGTCCATGAGGGATGATCTGTCTGAGACTCTCCAAACGTCTGAGAGAAGTTTCTTATTCCTCCTGGAGAGGGAGAGACAAAGAGACACAGAAATATTGTTTACAAATCTGTTACACTTCCTCCTCTCATCTGTGGAGCCTAAATACATTGTTCAGACACACACAGAGCCGAGTGAGGTTCCAATAAAATCCTCGTTCTTAACCTCCAACCAGCAGCTTCACTCCTCTGTGTGTGATTCTTGTGTACCCAGCGAGGCGTCACTCCAACACAGGACAAACATTTCATATAGGGAGGATTACACTGAAAGGCAGGTAGGGCTGTGTGTGTGTGTGTGTGAGTGTGTGTGGTGACAGATATTTCATATGGTGAGGATTACTTTAGAAGAGACTGAGCAGCACTCAGCTCCCAGCAAGCTGCCCATACCAGGGAGAAGAGACGCTGCGAACAAATTTACATAGACTGAAGAGTGTTTGGAAAGAGGTGCATTATACTGACATTCTGACAGACTCAGGAAATACAGAGTTTGGGGAGAGATTGATGGATTTTCTCCACCTAACTCAAAGACAAGTGGGATATCTCCACTTGGCAGCACTTGGTGAATTCTGACAGAAAAACTCAGATGCAAAAAGACGCATTTTCTGCTCCTCTGCCTGTTCGTGTGCAGTTTTGTGTCCCCCTAAAGACTTTGTAATTTATATGAGCTAAAGGGGGAGAAATTTGCCCCCCCTAGATAAAATTAAACCACACAGCTAAGTAAAAATGAAAAAAAAAAATTAAAATTGATGGAAAATTTGAGGTTTGCAGTATTACCTAAAATCAAGCATGGCATTGGGTCAGGGAAGACATGTTAGGGCTGCTTGATTATGGAAAAGAAATCATAACTGTCATTATTTTGATAGCTATGAGGTCACGATTACTCACTTATTTTACAACATGCACCAAATGCAGTCATTAAACTAAAACACTTTTTACATTCTAATCTTGAACATAAAGGAACAAGAAATTAATGCAAGAAATACATGAATAATACAAAAAATGATGATCTATCAGGTGCCACCTAGTTTCACCCAGTTTGGCTATAAAATAAATACACTGCAGACAACTTAAACAACAACAAAAACATTGATGCTGAAATTGATACATATTTTTATATGAAAGCTATCTCATTTTATTATCATTTTAATTATTATTATTGGATATTTTATATATATTTTTTAATTTCTTTTCCCCTCTATAGCTCTCCACCTTGTGTTATTTGTTTTGTATTATTTTGTTTTCACTTATTTATCTGTCAGGGTGTGGACCTTTGGTTTTATTTACTCTGGATACCACAATGTCTGTCATTTAAGTATCTTGTAATTGCAGCCGTTCTCTTGTTGAAAGAGGAAACAAAGGAGATTATAAAAACATTAAGTTAAAAAAGAAAAATAGCGCAATAATGCAAAATACTGTTTTTGTTTACCTCCACTGGATTAAGAACTGAAGGGTTGGTGGACGTGGAGGTTGGGGAAAAATAAAAGTCAATATTTCTCAGCACTGCCATGGCACCTGAGCAAAGCGCTGCTTTGGCACTCACTCTGACACCTCTTCATTAATGCATAATTTCTATTTTTCCTTGTGTGTAACTCTGGCCTTTGTGTATTTACTTGTTTATGTTTTCTTTGAGGCTAAATATTTTGTGACATCTTTCTTTCTTCTTCATCTTTCAAATTAAAAATCCTCTCTATGTATAAATTTGCAGAATTACTCTGCGTGAATGTACGTGTTCACTGTACCTCCTAGCATTGACTGTGCTCTCTAGCTCGCGGGCTTTGCGTGCAGCAGTTTGCAGTATAGATTCAGGGATGTCAGCCAGGTGGGCGACGTTCAGGCCATAGCTCCGCCCTGCAGCTCCCTCAGTTAGCTGGTAGAGGAAGGTGATGAACTCTGGCTGAACCTCTCCATCTGTCAGCACATAAATGAACATATGGACATCAAATATCAACAGAGTTAAATGTTTTAATGAGTTCACAAATGCAAAATAAGAGGCTTATTTGTAAAATTTAAAGATGATAAAAAGAGAAAAACTAGCAGTATGGCCTTGCAGGTGTATTCCTCTGTGAGGTATTCAGTTGCCATACAGTGAAAATGGTGGACATCCTTGATGACATTAGTGCAAAGTCTGAAGAAAACTCCTTTAAGCATCCCTGTGATATTAGGTTCAAACAACCTGGACAAATGGACAATCCACTTAAATCATTCTGTCTCCAGCCCTGACATTGCCCACACAGAGGCATGTAAAAAAGCATCTTTATACACGCACAACATGCTTACACACTTACCGTCAGTGTCATTAGCAGCGTCAGGTTCATTGAGTAGGAACGCCATGTGGTAGTTGGAGACATGGTCAGGATAAACCCGCTCCAGCTCACACAGAGGAGGGTAATGGGTCACAAACAGGGTGAAGGCTTTCACCTAAGACAAAAGACACCGAGTTAATTCAAATCTGATAAGGGTATATTATAATAATTTAAGCTTCTTATGCTGTGCTTCCGTCCCTGGAAACAAAATATAATGTGGCAGGAAAACTTCATGAAGAGGGTCAGTGAGTTGTTACCTACATTGTGTTTATGTTTTCAAGAAAATGTTCCGACCAAGAGGAAAAGATGAGCACAGTTTCCCTGAAGCAACCTGTCAGAGAAATTTCTCACATTTCTTTGTGTTTTTCCTGGTGGTACAGAGTAATAAAGTAACTCTAGGCTGTATAGTAATGTCACTTGTGAGGAACTTTTACATGTCATGTTTGGTTCAGCTGGAAATCAAACTGTCATTTACAACTATTCATCAGTGTGCAAAGTTACATTTGGTTACAGTGTGCACACAATATACTCAAAAACTAAAATGTGCATCTATATTACGTTGTATTTGACACTATTTTTAACATATCCTAATGCAACTTTTGTTTTCAAATAGAGTTTACATGTTACATTCAATGAGTAATTCAAACAATATAAAGTATAACACTCCAAAAATTAATTTATATCAAATATATACAAGATACAAGAAAGTTCATTTCTCATTGTGCAACAGGTTGCACAGTGAAATTAAATTGTGGCTCTAGAAACAAAACAAAAACAAAACCATTAGATATGGAGGAGTGCAGATGGTTCATTGAGCAACCTCACAGCCTGAGGAAAGAAGCTGTTCCACAGTTTGGTGGTACAGCAGTGGAAACTTCTGTACCTTCTGCCTGATGGCAGCAGCGTTAACAGGCTGTGGCCGGGGTGTGTGTTGTCCTCCAGTATGCTCTGGGTTCTGCGTAGGTACCTCACCTCCCAAATATCATCAGTGCTCGGTAGATGGGTACTGGTGATATTTTGGGCAGTTTTTATCACTCTTTGCAGAGTCTAGAGTCTGTTTGTGAGGAAGTCCAGTATCCAGTTGTAGAGAATGGTACTGATGCCCAGAGTGTTCAGTTTTCCAATCAGCTTCATGGGGAGCTTGTGTTGAATGCTGAGCTGAAATCAACAAACAGCATTCTGACTTAGGTGTTGCTATTCTCAAGGTGAGTGAAGACTGAGTGAAGTGAACCAGTTTCTCAAAGCACTTCATCAGGCGGGGGTGAGTGCCACAGGGTGATGGTCATTTAGATTAGACACTGCAGACTTTTTAGGCACAGGGATGATGGAGGCTGTCTTTAAGTAGGTGGGAACACTCCCCTGTGACGGTGATATGTTAAAAAAGTCAGTAATGACATCTACTAGCTGGTTTGCACATGTTTTTTTAGTACATGGCCAGCAATGTAATCAGGTCCAGCAGCTTTACTCCACTTTCAGCAGGACTTCACGTCCTCTGTGGAGACTGACAGTGGCTGGTCCTCCGGAGGTGGAGCTGACTTTACAGCTGACTCTATGTTGAGGAGAGCAAAGCGAGCATAAAATGTTTAGCTCATCTGGTAATGTGGCCTCACAAATGATAGGGGCACTCCTGCTTTTGTAGCCTGTAACACTTTTGACCACCTGCCACATATCTTTGCTGTTGTTGGTGTTGAGGTCTCTCTCCAGTCTCCGCTGATGCCTTCGCTTTGCCTCCTTGATGCCAGATTTCAGTTTTGCTCTGGCAGTGTTGTAAGCTTCTTTGTCACCTGTCTTATAGGCAGCTTTTTGGATCTAGATAGAGCTCTCACTTCTCCATTTATCCAGGCTCTCTCATTAGGGAATGACTTAACTGTCTTTATTTTGATCACATCTTCAGCACATTTGTTGATATATCTATATAGATCTATGAGAAACAGCTTCCTTCTTGAGCTTCCCTTATTTTAGCTTGCTAAAGCTAGCCGCTCCCCAGAGCTGGTTAAATTAAATAATTCAAATTTGACATCTTCATTTATCCGAAAGAGTCATTCAGTTTATGCAGACTTAAAGGTCCCTGGTCATGCAAGATGCAGGGCAGGACTTGTACTCAAATCCATACCAGGGTCTCCAGTGTAAAACTACCTAAATACTACTTCCATTTGTGCATAAGTAAGCCTACTGTATTGTTGCAATCCTCCTCCAGGGCAGAGCACTCCCTCTACACAAAAACCTGGACTTCAGGGGTGAAACATATTGAGTCAATGCCCAGAATGCCCAATCCAAGTGTGTCCTTGGACACTGATGGCTATGCCTCCAGGCAGTTGCACCACAGCTCTAATCCTGTGTGCACTGTGTGTACAATTTTCAGTAGTACTGGCCTGTAAGTAAACCTCAGCCACCTACCTGGTAATCTAAGTCATAATATGTATCATCTTTTGAGTTACAGTTTCACCGCCAAACTTTTTGAGCAACAGAGGAGTTTGTTACAAGTTTTTAAAGGTTACGAAATAATACTGCTACACACTCATTCACTCTTTATATAATTCAGTGTATTATTGAAGAATAAAAGTGAGAGACAGAAAGAACAGAGAGAGGGGGGACAAAGAGGATTAAGAAACCAAATGTTTGGTATCACAACAAATGTTGCATTATGTAACACGGACTGTTACTACGACTAAGTCAAAGTTGTAGCTGAATACAAAAGAGTTTTTTTTTTTACATGTACTTTACTCTGACTTTTTTTTTTATCTAACTCTTTCGGTGTCTGGCAGCCTGCTGAGCTTGAGCAATGAAAGCAACATTAATTAATAGTAAGTATTCATGCAGTACTGTGTCACTTTCACCCGTCATCAGTCCTTCCTCTGTCTTTCTCTTTGAGATATCTGCAGTCAATCACTCTGCCTCTCTCTGAAACCCTACACCCAGTGCTCAAGGCCAAGGGGAGATTGTGCAAAGTGAGGGAACTTTGCCTCATTCTGCTGGTCTGTAATCTCTGCAGGGTCTATGAGCCACCCAAAGGCTGCATGATTGAACTCTGGTATTAAGGTGAAGACATGAAAGTCATAAATGCGTGCACATTGATTTTTCTTCCTCCTGGCTTGAACTGTATAGCACAGCTGCTGAGAGCTCTTCACCAAAACAAATGTACTTGCAGTTCCTGCTTCCATTTAAAAATTAAATCACATTTAAAAGGTCAAGCAAAGGATTCATCAAATCTAGGAATGTGCATTAATATCTTTATAAAAGGTAATAATCTTGACAATGTAACGAACAATAAACAATGTCAGATTAAATAACCTCAAGATGTTAGCTTTAATAATGATTGATTCTAGTGTTGACAGTGATGAAACCAACTGTGTTCAGGTTTGAGTGTTACATCACCCTAGCAGACATGCAGCTGCAGGACTTGCCTGTCTCCAGGTTTGGGTGCAAACAGATCTGTCTAAAAAAGGTCACCCGTCAGTAGTAATACCTGCCTGTGAAAAAGACATGCAGGGCTACTCCCACACACCTCCAAACAAAAACGCACAGACCTGCACCCAAACAAAGACGCACCAACCTGCAGCCACAATCATCCCTGTCCACCTACACTCAAAGGTAAACACAACAGAGGGAGGCAGCAGGAGGCTGCAGCCTGGATAATGGTCTGATTAGGTGCTAATGGAAGCTCATTATCAGACATCCCTAGGCTGCACTGACAGCCGGGGGGCGGACAATCTAATAAAACTAGTGCTGAAACAATTAATCAGTTCATGGATTAGTAAACTAAGGGGTAATTCATCCCAGGCAATTTTACTGATCTAATAAGTGTCTGAGTTTGGATGAAATTAAATGAAAAAAATAGCTGCAAGTTCTGGGAAGTGTAACCTTGTTCTTAAAGATTTACTCCTAAACTATGATAATCTAATTTAGTTTAAGTGGAAAAAAAGTTCAAAGATATTGTTTCAAAATACATAAAACTCAATACATAAAATTCACATCCAGAAGTTCGCTGATTACACAGCCATCGTTGGATGCATCAGGGACAACAGGGAGGAGTACAGGAGCCTAGTGAGGGACTTTGCTGTCTGGTGCCACACAAACCACCTACAGCTCAACACCTCAAAGACAAAGGAGCTGGTCATCGACTTTGGGAAGTCCAGACCAATACCACGACCAGTTCTGATCGAGGGAGCTGAGGTGGAGGCTGTGGATTCCTGTAAGTACCTTGGCCAGTGGCTTGACAGC
Source organism: Cetoscarus ocellatus (assembly GCA_037902135.1). Lineage (NCBI taxonomy): Eukaryota > Metazoa > Chordata > Actinopteri > Labriformes > Labridae > Cetoscarus > Cetoscarus ocellatus. The sequence goes on from JBAMNC010000412.1 coordinate 3,359,774, forward strand.
AAACTGGACAGGACGATCCACACTGACCACCTGTACAGGAAGAGACAGCGCAGGCTGTACTTCCTGAGGAGGCTGCAGAAATTTAACATCTGTGGGAAACTCCTGCAGATTTTTTACCAGTCTGTGGCAGCAAGTGTCCTCTTTTACTCAGTGGTGTACTGGGGGGGCAGCACATCCAAGAAGGATACATCCAGACTGAAGAAACTGATCAGGCAGGCCAGCTCTGTGGTCGACATGAAACTGGACTCTCTGGTGGCGATGGCAGAGAGGAGGATACTGGACAAACTATTGGACATTATGTACGATGACAGTCACCCTCTGCACACCGCCATCAGCAACCAGAGGAGCCTGTTCAGCCCAAGACTGCTTCTTCTCAAGTTCAGGACCAACAGACTGAGAAACTCCTTTGTCCCTCAGGTCATCAGACTGTACAACTCCTCACTGGGGGGGTGAGGTGTAACAAGAAGACAGAGGACGGGAAGGAGCAGCAGTCAGCCAGTAGCCATATATTCTTATTTTTATTTTATTTATTTTTATTTTATGTATATTTATATTTATTTGTATTTTTGTTTAGAGCTGTCTTTTTTATTTATCTTTTATCTGTAATACTTAAGTACTACTGGAATCCTACTTTCCCTGAGGGAGTTTTTCCAAGGGGATTAATAAAGTTCTATTTAATCTAATCTATTTTATCTAATCTAAAATACAATTTAGCATTCTAGTAACGCTAAGTGACATTTTTGAATGAATACGAATTGTTTCAAACTCAAACAACCATTGATAACTGATCACTTTCTAACAGTTGTTGCAAACCTGTTAAAATACAGAACAAGAGGGCATTACAGTTGCTTTCACATTTAAGTTCTGGTGGACGTAATTCTTTCCGGGGGTGAAGTTTTATTATTAGGTTAGCTAGCCTTAACCTGACACACTTAAAGGGCTGGGGCGTCGGTGGTGCAGTTGGATAGTGCGCTTGGTCAGTAATTGGGAGGTTGCAGGTTTGAGCCCAGCTCCGGGCGACACATGGCGATGTGTCCTTGGGCAAGACACTTAACCCCAAGTTGCTCCCACTGCTGCGTCAGTGGCATGAATGTGTTAGTTGATACTGATGGATAACTAACATAGAAACTCAGAACCATCAGTGAGTGAATGTGAAAGCGAATGGGTGTGAATGGGTAAGTGTGACCTGCCGTGTGAAGCAGGTCCATCTGATCAACAGCCCATAGAAAGTGTTTGTGAATGGGCGGAACCTTTCAAAGGCATATCCATCAAGTGATTGGTAGATTGTTCTGTCAATCACATTCATTATGGACCAATCAGATATTGTAGTAGGCAGTCGCTACTGCTGTGGTGACAAGTGCAAAACATTGGCCACCGGAACAAACTCTTACCAAAACTCTGGTCAAATGCGCAGCAAAAACATCATTTCTATCAAGAATTGCTTTCAGTGTTGTTTTTTGTTTTTCATTTGATAAAGAAATGTGATCCAGATCTGACAAAACTGCTAATCTATGCTAATCTCTGTACAGGGAGTCACTTTCTGCTGTTGTCCTGCCTTAAAGGCTGGTCTGTGCCACTTTAGGCGTGGCACAATTGTTGTTGATTGGAGCTTGGCAAGATGGATCTGTTTGACTAAAGACACAATCAGACAAATCCAGCTGCTGCACAAGGTTAAGCTTTCAGAGTACAACTTGTCAAAAGCACCAAAGTAGGTCAAAGGCTGTGTAATGACACCACCTGCCTCGAGTTGGGTTTGTAGCTGCAGTAGGATGGTCATGCCATCCAGTCTATACATCAATGCGTAATGAGCCCTTACACACCAAAATGAAGGACCCCTGATTTCCACACAGTCTGCCGGCATAGTGTTCCCTGTGTGTTGCGCTCTCTGCTGCTCATCACCCCCACTCTGTTCAATCAGTCAATTTGCACATTCTGCTCCTCAGTCCGTAAGTAGCATGTGCCAGCAGAGCAGCTCTGCTCTGGTTCGCTTGAAATACATGGTAAGTCTGTTTTCAGCAGGAGCCTGTGTCAGTCTTAGCCAAGCAAATCGACCAAAAAGAGGAAAACAAGCTCAGAGTTTCTTGGCAATTTTAAATTACAGTACTTTGTGAAAATAATATCGATTCAGACAGCCAATTAGCGTCAGGCAGGAAATATAACCAGGTGTTAACAGGTAACTCTGCCTTTATACATGACTGTGATTGTACAATCTCACAACTACACTCTTAAAGTCGTACTTCTGTTGTAATCTTGTGATCTCATGTGTCAAGCTAATCAAGGTTGAGATTTGCTGTCCAGCTCTTTAAATCTGCTACCAGTGAACAAGGACATGCACCATCAGTCAGCACAAAGCCACAGTGCTGCTGGGCTGTTACGCTGGCAGACTAAGTGGAAACTGCTGGTAAACCACTATGATCAGGTCATAACCTTCTCTGATAATAAGAGGGGTAATTTGGGCCTGAAAAATAGGAAAAGGTCAAACTATTCACCATTCATTTAGTTAATATCTGCTTCATGTTTAGAAAGAAACCAGCTTTGAAAAGCAGTGAATTCAGTTCACTTGGCTTTTAAGATAGTGGCCTCTCTAATCTCTGATCTGCCACACGACACAGGTGACACCTCTGAATTGTGTCACAGTGTTCACCTCTTCCCCATTTCATGTCCTATAGTATGTCTTGGGGTTTGAGCTACAAATTGTATTCTGGTTCACTGTTCAGTGTTCATCCATCCAGCATCACCACTCCTCTCGGCTGTTTCATAATGATACCTTGTCAGAGTGTGTGTGCTTCACTCAGTGATCTGATCCTTGGGAAAAAGGTGGCAGGTGTCAGGAGTGCTGCTTTCTTTCATTCTTTTTACTTCACTCTATCCAATTACACACAAATCCAACTCAAGTCAACACTCCTACTTTTCTCACCTCACAATTAACAAGACTCTGTCTGAAGTGAAGGGGTGTGTGAACGCGCATTACTGACCTCTGACACTGACTGCCAATCAATCTCATATTCTCATTGACCTGAATTATTCGGGTCAATGGCAGGTGCGAAGGTGATGACCTTTACTTAAGGCCATGTCCTTTTTGTACTCAGTAGATGAAGGATTGTGAGGTTTTTTGTTGAATCAACCAAGCAAAAACAAGAAATAACCTCAAAATTTCCCAGCTGCAGTGTTGACCATCTATTAATCCATCCACCGATTATTTAGTTCATTTTTGAAGGCCTTACAAAGCAAAATCAGAATCCTTATTCCAAATACAATATCTGCGCAGGAAAACAGTTGTTTGAAAAGACTGAAAATTGTGTGCTACTGCATTATTGAACAACCTGATTAGGTTTATAACACTCTCAGCCCCGGGTCTACTGGGCAGGGCCAAACGGGAGATTCAGCGGTGCAAATAAAAACACACATTTTAGCAGCAGCCTGTTTGTCTGTGATGACTGTGTATAAAAGTTATTATAATTTCAAGTGATTCAAGGAAAAATGCAGCTGTCTTTAAAAAGGACATAGGTAAATATGGCACCTGCTCTACTCTCAGCTAGTTTATATCACAGCAGACCATTATTTCTCCTCTTCAGTCATTTCTCTTCATTCTGATCTGTTTCTGCTCTTTTTGTCACCTTACGGGTCAATATGTAAAAGTCTGTCAATCACTGAATGTGTAGCAGTTGTCAGTTCACAAATAACAATAAAACTCAAAACTTGGAATGGCCACTGTGGGATGACAACTTAAGGTAATATTATTAATGAATAGCTCCATCAGTGTGCATAAAAATAAATTTGTCTTCATAATTAAAACTGTAGTTATTATCCATATTTATGTATGTTTATCATAGGCTAACTCTTTATGTATGTGTATATATGTATACATGTCTGTGTGTGTGTGTGTATATATATATATATATATATATATATATATATATATATATATATATATATATATATATATATATATATATATATATACATATATGTATATGTATATATATATATATATAATTATGTTTATATATTTTTAATATAAGTCTTCACTTTTATTATTATTATTATTATTATTATTTAATTCTTTAAAAAAATGTTCCCTCTTCAGCTGAGATATTTGTCTTAATACATATAAGTGGGACTTTGTTGGCCCTTGAACTATGACAGATAGTCAATACCATGGGTATTTTTGAATGACCTGGCATCTATCACTTATCAGGCTACTGGCTTAGCTTAAAAATAGTTTTTCAACTTCATCATTTGTTGTTTATTCATTTCTTCTTTGATTGCAGCCATAGTTTCACTTAAATTCTTGACCCTTCCTTTTTCTTTAATAAAAAAAAATATTATTGCTGCTTTTATTGTTTTTTGTCTCCTGCTATTATTATTACTGTTGCAATTATGTAAGTATGAATATGAATAATTTTATTCTCTTTTTGCAAATATGTGCTATTATTATATACAGCAACACAATATGGGGCAGGTTGGAATGGGTTGGGGTCTATAAAGTGTCCAGCTGATAAAAATGGATTTGATGATGTACTCCTAACTTATCTTAAAATATTATTTAAAAAAAGAGTTGCTCTCTTTAGTTACGTCACAGTCAGTTGTCCTTTTTGTCAAAAATAAAAGTAAATGTACAAAAATTACTCCAGAGCTCACAGTAGTGTACTGATTTATAAATATCACAAAAATATTTTTTCTTATCATACTCCTGGGGTCTCCAACCTGTAAGTAGCTCTTTCAATGATAAAAAGGAAAAACAAAGAACGTTTGGCATGGATACTGAGTTATTGAAGATCTTACAGCACAATGCTGGAACCAAGAGACTCAGCTGTTGTAATTTGCTCAAGCATTATTGATTTATCCTGTTTTGAAGAAAAGAAACAGGATTTCAATTCCCATCACTAGTGCTCATTGCTAAGAAAAACAGAGTCAGGCAGATTACTTGTGAGTCTCTGTAGGAGCTTTTTGTATCAGCGTGGGCACATCGGACTATCTACACCCACAAGCATTCATATGTTCTACTGAAAATATAACTAGAGTGAGCTGAGTGAGCTCTAGTCAATTCTTCAAGCCCAAGTGTACAACTACAATGAATTGTTTCCTGCTATTTAAGCACCCAAATCACAGTACAGTCACATACATCATCTGAGTCATGGATTAATTGTAGAGTTGAGCTTGATGTGAAGCTATTGGCAGGACCTGCTGTTAGCACGATTAAAAGTGAGTCTGACAGGGAGTAACTGCAAAAGAAGTGGACAATATAAGGTGCATATCACAGCTACAAAGGTGTTTAATCAGACAAACACTGACTAAAACAAAGCATGTGATGATCGGGATTTCAGCAGCCACTTCTCACTGAAGCAACTCCTCGTTTCAGTGATCCTCTCTCTGCTGTTTCTGCTCCTCTCTCTGCATCAAGGCTGTCTTTTTTATTTACTCGTGTTATGAAACCTATCTACATTCTTAACTACCTCTCAGGTGAGTGCTGGTGATATGGAAAGGTGTGTTTCTATAACAACCGAGTCAAAGAAGGAGCAGTCTGACTTTTGATGGGAATGGTTGAGTCTGTGAGGAGGAGGAAGACGGGACGAAGGAAGGAGGCGGAGGAGGAGGAGGAGGATGAGTAGGAGGAAAAGGAGCTAGTGTGAAGGAGCTAGTATGAAAGACAGGTTTGCCTGTGCTGAGGAGGCCTATCGCTGCAAAGCATAACTTCTTTTGTGCCCTTTTGTTGTCTTTCCTTTAATAGCAAGGCTTTTCTTACAAATCAATGTGGTTATACAACAGGTAGTTGGAGAGCTCCCTCCTCCTGCCAGCAGCAGCAGCTCCGTCCTGCACTAACAGCTCCTTACACATTTTCACTCAACGTTATCCAGCACGATTACATAACCCTGAGATTCTGTCCAAAGATTAATGTGGAACTGGTGAAACATGAAAACTGGAAGGGGATTTTCAAAAATAAACATTTATTCATCTTTATTTGAAAAGGGAAGCTCTGGGCATTTCGAGCGTGTTTTGGACTGAGGTCTTGGGAAACATAAAATAAACAAAAAACAAAATAGCAGCTCTTATAGGTTGAAGACAGTTTGTACAGCGAGCAGCAGCAAAGCGAGTGTGCTTTAATGGTGTACATCCTGAGACCTATCAATAATCTCTGTCTCTATGGACTAGTGCTGGGCGATTGAGTTTCAAGTACAATTCCCGCCTCCTAGAATCACAAAAACAGATTAATCATTAGACGATCACAGTGCTATTTGCCATATCTGTTCTGTTTTGTAGATAAAGTGCTCTCTTCCCCTTCCCTCTTCCCACTGCTCTACTTGGCCACTCTGCAGAGTTTAGGCCAAGCGCAGTGATTAAACGCTCATAGTTCTGATGAAGTGTTAACTAGTTCACTGCTTGAATGTCGAGGAGATGTGAACGTGGTTAAATGTAAAGACAGACAACGAGTGTAATTCAATACGTGTTTGCTCCTTTTAACATAAGGGCGGTAAGACTTCCACGGTGTGTTTCAAAGTAAAAGCCCTGTCTGTTTTACTCAATGATGAGATTAGCCTTATCTTCACTGGATGCTTTAATTCTGAAAATGTTTCCAGGTAAGTTATTCAGTCACTGATGTGACTCACAAAGTGGTTTAGCACTTTCCAGTCATCTCATCAAAACTGAAAAAAATCGTAAACTGGTGATGTTTCGCTCTCAACCTCTTTGTCTACCTTTCTTTGCATGCAGTTATTGTGCATGTTTTTCAGGATGGTCTTGCTAGTTTACTCTGCAGTGATCCTTGGTTGGTTAGTGCAGTTTTCGAAATCTCAGGTGAGCATTTGTAAATGGTTGCTCTGACCAGAGTCTGTTAGTTGTCCCATGGGTCAGAAGGAAAAGTAAAGGGGACAGCACTTTTGAGGTTTTTGCCCTGACACTCTCTTCCCATCAACATTCACTCTGCTGCTTCAACTGAAGTCTTCAAGAAGCTGAGGACAACTGTTGTTTGTTCTGACTTATTTTATTGTTTTTGTAAAGCACTGAGTGAGCTTTGCTCTGTGAAAGGTGCTATATCAAATAAACTTCACCTACACATTTACTTGTTTGATGCTATGACCAACTTAAATAAATATGAGAAAACTGCTGAATGAGTTTATGTAAATGTATGTTGTGCATGTACAGGCACTTGGTTCCTGATGTGCTTTGGTTAAGACTAATTTTCCCTTTAAAATGGAGAATTGAACTTCAAAATATTTTTTCATGTTCAGGTCAAGAAGGATTTCTGAAGGTTTGTTTGGAAACATTTCAAGAAGGGGGGTGAATCCTGTTTAATGAAATCTCTGTAATATATTTTACTTTATTTTTTGTAATTCTGTAATATATTTCAATAAATGTCACATGAAATGTATTTCATGTTTGCATTTGTTATTTTGGGGAACATTAGTGTTCTTTTGGATATTTGTGTGGACACGGGACACAAGGCCTGAAATAGGGATGGACCCAACTAAATCAGGACACTGATCACCTTCTCTAACAGGACATTTTTGACTCTTCTCTAAATCAGCAGTTAGGTGTGTAAGATGTCAACAACATTAATAAATAAACTTTTGAAAAAGTTATCTATTCACCCCAAATTAAATTTAAATACATTTTATATTGCTCGGTTCACGTACTGTCTGGGTTCTTATGAAAAACACAGGGCCTTTCTGGGAGGAGGATGGGGGGACTTGGAACCTGAGAGTTGGCATGGGTGGTCCAGACACTCTGTATTTGGTGCCTGAGCCTGGATTGCTGTGCCTCCTTTGTTGAGTTTTAGGTTTCCCCAAATTCTGTGTAATAGTCTCCCTTCTATGAGCGCTGTTGGTCTGAAAGGCACCAGAAGTGCTGATGCTCCCCTCTCAGGTTCTTGTTGTGCTCTGGTTTATTATGCCATTTGTGTTTGTATGTGAAGGTTCTTGGATTTAAATTGTGCTTTTTGTTGGTTAGCTCCTTTTGTGCTTAAACTCGTTTCTTCTGTATTTTCCTGTCTGTTTCTAAAAGCACATTGTAAACATATTTGTAAAAAGGAACAGCCATTACTGATGTTGAACCAATGCCGATGTGCATCCCTAATTTAGTTTAATCACCAAAAAGCACAAACACCAAGTGTTGGCAGTTTCTCCTGTTTTGTGTCTGAATTTGGGGAGCCATCAACACTGTCCTCTTTGCTGTACAGAGCATCTTTCCCATCCTGACAAGAGGCAGATCCAGTGCAACCAGGGATGGTCAGGCCCCCTTAGGTCTGACTGGCCACCCCAAAATCCTTCATCTCAATACATTTCAGATAAGTTGTATATAAGAGGCACATCCCTAGTTGTGTTGTTTGTATTCAGCCGTACACAAAGAGATTCTGGACACTTCTTCGCTAGTTTCACCAGGACTAAAAAATAGTTAACTTCCTTCAGTAAGTTAGTTTTGATAACCCTTTTTTACACACCTTTGTGTCTCAATCTCTCAGGATGCTCATCTGCTCTGACAAAATGGAAATACGCAACACTGTGCAACACCCAAAGGGCCTCAGACTCTGCCACTACACATGATCCCTGCAGAAACACACATACTCAGTCTCTCCCAGTGGATGAATGATGTACTTTAATGTGTACTATCAAGCTGCTGTTGGTCCTGTCTGCCATTTGGCCATTAATCCATGATGAAAATGACCTTTCCGCATTCCATATTTATTACTTTACCAATGGCTGATACATTTAAGTGGAGAACATGTTATTAAGAAAGGTATTTGACATAAATGAACACATTTGACCAACAAAAAGTTGGGAATCTCACATCCTATCATCAGTCAAGCTTATCTTTTTTTCAGAATGATAAAATTGAGGCCCAGTGCAGTAAAAATGAATACATCCCTTAAAGAATAAGTTATATTTTGGTTAGTTTATGTTCTTTTCCAATGCAGTTTGCTCTATTACAATGTATAAACATTGTAGATCAAAGTCATCCACATTTCCTTTCGTTTTTGAAGAGCTGCTCTGCTGCTGAGGCCTCTCCTGGGCCTCATCTCTGACTGAAAAACAAACCACAGCAGCCTGCAGAGCCCACAAGGACATACAATAAAACACTAACATGTAAACAAACAGGCACAACAACAGACCTCTTTACTGAGTGCTATAGTCCTTATGGCACAGTATAAACAATTGTTGCACTTATATGTCTTTTATAACTCAAATATGTTTTGATTAAATATTTCCAACATTTTTCACAGACTGAGAAATTCCTGGTTTTCAGTGTTGTAACTGTCCAAGTAATCATGAGGGCTGCAATGAAAAGCCAAGACATGTCTATAAATGCAGTTAAAACACAAAGGCAACACCTTGCTGCTCAAATAAAAAAGAAAAAGAAAGACATAAAATACCTCCTGATACTTAATCTATTTTGCACTTGTTTAATACTTTCAGAGCATGAACTCTTATTCACTCTACTGTCTTTACACCAGAGGTGTCCAAACTATAGACCGAGGCCAGCTGTGGCCCACTTGCCATTTTTAATTTGCCCCAGCAAAAGGTAAAATTAGATTTGGCCCACATTAAAATACATAGTTTTTGCTTGGCTGATCAATAAACAGGAACAGATTATGATAGTCAAAAGCATAAATTGTGCTTGTATGCTCTAAATGCACCGTCTCAAGGTCCAATGTACAAAGTTTAAAATTTGCTAACCATCTCTGGGCACCAATCTTAATTCATATTATGAGAGCTTTATGCAGTTTTTTCATGTTTTGTGTCTGAATGAGAAGGGCTCTGTTGAGAAGAGTCTTCAGTAAAAAAAAAAAAAATGGAAGAAGTTACCAGAAAAGGTGAACTGAGCTGACAGCAAGTCTTTAAACATCACCTTCAGTTATTGTTTTGATTAAAAGCCTCCTGGCATAGGAACTTACATACTGCTGGTTTAACTGAACAAGTCTCAAAATCCAGCAGCACAGGCAGAGTTTTTGATAGTACACATAATCCAGACAATATGTAATTCAGCATAAACACTAACTTACTTGTCAAATCAGCACCCTCCCTTCTGATAATGATTTTCCTTTCCTATTTAAAAAAGATGTAAAGGTCCAATGTCCTGCAAAATCATCACAGGCAGACACCATGACTGTTTTATAAGTCTGCTCCATGGCCTGTAAGTCCTCCTCCCCCCTCCCATCAGGCATCATTTGGGTAGCCAAACAGCACAGAGCTCATCATCATAGCCTCCTGTAGCTTCCCCACCCCTTCAGATCCATGTGTTACAAAAAACATTCATTTCAACTTAAATCAAATCCTTGTTTAATAGACACCCAAGACATGATGTAAACCATTGAACACACCAGGACATGGGACCTTTGACTATTTAATTTTCCCAAGCCAGTCTCCATTCACAAACACAAACTTACATCTCGGATGAAGTACTCCAACGTTGCATAAGCAATGGCAATCCCATCGTGGGTGCTGGTGCCACGACCCAGTTCATCAAGGATGACCAAAGAGCGTTCAGTTGCATGGGAAATGATTTCTGAAGCCTCAGTCAGCTCTTCCATGAATGTGCTCCGACCTTTGTAGATGTTGTCTGAAGCACCCATCCTAATAATAACCAAGAAGACGGAAGGGGGAAGAAGGAAAAAGAGGCTCGATGTCAGAAGAAGTACAGTGAGAGGGAGTTATAGTGAGGAGTAGATCATGCTGCACCACAATAAATATAATTCTTTTTTACTTCTGCTTGTGTAACTTTGATGACTGAGATAGCAGACAGCACCTTAAAAACATCACACATAAAATGCCAAGTTCTACCTCTGACTATTCATGGTGATCTTAATTTCTACTCCAACACAGCATCAGGCTCTTTGTCATTTGGAGATACTTCTGATACCATACAGAACAGTCTCAGAGAGCTGAAATGGATTTAGGGTCTTTATGAAACAAAGTCTGCCCTCTACTGAAGTATTATATCTCAGCCTAATGTGGAGATCAAGTCTTTCTTTTACAAACAATTAAAATAATTGATTGATGATTTGTTTGCTGACTATTTAGCTCCCTACTCTACCACTCGTGAAGATGTTACCATTTATAGCAGCAGCTTATCATGTACTTATGCTTAAGATGGTTTGTCTTCACTGGCTTCATCTAAATCCTTATCTTACCTGTACTTATAAGCCATATTCAATCTCTGGACTGTTGAGCAATCAGTGTCATTCACTATCTGTCACAATGTAGTATATATGCCTCTGGGAGCAGATGTTAATTTCTATGTTGTAATGGCAAAGCAAGCTATCAGTGTTTGCATTATTTAATAGCAAAACAGTTCCTTCTCATGTGGTACTAATGTTGTAATTCTTCATCCAAAAAGTCCCAAAATAGCACCTGTCCATCTACTGATCTGTTCTTGAATTCAGGAATATCAAAAATCAAATAAAGATTTGATTTGATTTAATTTGATTTGATTTGATTTGAAGGGGGTGTAAATGTTTTAATTATTTATTCAATGTTTGTTTGTATACACACAGTATGAAAGAAGAGAATATTGGCACACACTACAGCATTATAGCCTGAGCTAAGTTGTAAAGCTTGTCTCTAGATGGGCCTTTAAACACATAAAACACAACAACAAACACTGTAAAAACAACTATCAAACTCAACATTTAAAGTAAGAACTAAAGAACAAATACATGCAATACAAAATACCAAGTAAAACAGGAAACACATTTATAACTACAAAACTAAGTCTTCTTTGCTCCGTTTCAGCTTAAAATGACTCCCGTCAGGATGTAGTTTAAGTTCTGAAGGTGGAACCAGGAGGTCACTAAGCACCTGAAGGGCTTGATGAATTGAACAATTATGAATAAATGAATAATACATTTTGTGAAATTGTCAAAGCTCAACATGGTAAGGTTTTTCAATGCATGACAGTTGTGGGAACTGATCTGTTCCCTGTCTTAGATTTTGATTGCTCAGTTGTAGATCATCATCAGGGCTTAATTGTGGTAGGTGCTGCCCATGACAGGAGGGTTACGCAGTGACTATGATGGGAAAAAAAATCTTCTGTGTAGATTGGCCTTTGCAGTAACCTTGTGCAGCAGATAGATCAGCCTGATTCAATGTCTATCATCAGACAGATCCATGTTGCCAAGCTCCAATCTACAACGCTTGTGAGCAGCCCAAAGCGGCACAGCCCAATCAGCATCCTTTAGAGCAGGAAGAGGTGGAAACTACAAGAGAGACAACAGCAAGAAGTGACTGCTTACACAGAGATTAGCACAGATGCCAACAGCTTCAGTAGAAGGTTTGTCAGATCTTGATCAATTTTCTTTATTAAATGAAAAGCAAACAACAGTGAAAGCAGTTCTCATTAGACAGGATATTTTGCTCCACTTCTGAATGCATTATTTTATTCTTGTATTATATGAAATCTTTTGATGATTTCAATCTTTAGATTGGAGTTGAAGTTGAGGTAACAGTGAAAATTTACAAACTGCTCCTGTTCTTCCAAAAACTCCACAAACCACCCACATACAGATAAAATGAGAAACGGATATATTTCTGTCTGTGAACCTGACCCTCCTGTTCTTCCTGAAGGACAGCTTACAAAAAAACTACTGTGAGATGGAGGAGGAGGGTCCAAGAAAGTTAGTGAGAGTACCTTAAGTACCTCCAGGCTCTTTCTCAAAAAGAATGTAGTAAAGTTTTAGCTGCAGAGTGAGGGGGAAGCTGGTGAAATACATTAAGCCACAAGGGCTTAACTGAGGTAGGGAGCTGATGTTGGATGTTGGGTTCCAGTTTGTTCTGTGGGTTGAGTTCAGGACTGTGCACAGGCCATTACATCAGTTTGGAAAATCCTCTTCGGTCAAAAGATGCCTCAAGGTCTTGCGGGTCTCTGCCAAGGATCAAGTGTTCAGCTTGAGCAGTGGAATAACATCTGCTGCAGGCTAAAATATGATTTCTCATGCATCTCTTGAACTGTTCATCTGCATTGACTAACTCCAGCATTTGTTGGGGAATGCTTTACCTCGGACAACTTCTGAGAACATTTAAGATTACTTTTACACATAGTGGGCATCCTAAACTTTATCCACCTTTAAAGATTTATTACATGATGGTGTAAAGGCAAAAATACTGCAGATGAACGACTTCCTATAAAGAGTTCAAAATAAACTCTTTCTGTGTTTATGGTTCTCAGCTCTGCTGTCATGACAGGACAGCACTTCACTTAAGCTTCTTTGTGCCACTCAGAGGCTCAGTCAGGCACCACACAACTGTTTCCTTTAATTGTTAGCCCTGACACCAAACTGAGGAAAAGAGATGGCGCTGCCCTCTAAACCAATGCACCACTGTGGAGCCTGTCAACAACTATGCTGATGACAAAAGCTTAAACAGCTTTCAGTCATCAGAGCAAGTTATAACCAGCATTGGAGGTAACAGGTTGCAAAGTGTCGTAGCTAAGATGAGCAGCTGAACAAGATACAGAAATAAAACAATTACAAACACAGATAAACACATAAGAGCCAATCAACTCAGAGTCACAGAGCAATAAGGCAAGGGCCAAGACATCTACAACCCGAAGCATCTTCATCTATTGCCTTTATCCTCTTAAAAAGATTTAAAAAGACCAGTTACCTCAGACCAAGTTTTCTCCTGCAGCAGTTTCCAACCTGCAGAAGCAGCATATCTGAAACTTTTTTTTACCATTATCAAGACGGTCTCTGGGGGACAGATAGAAAACAGAAGTCTTGTGATTGAGTCGCAGAGGGAAGACTGTAGCTTCCAGCCCTTTTCATTTGAATACAGTTACTTAAGCGTGGGAAGAACATTAAGTAAAGACCTGTTAATACGGACATACCAGAGATTATAATGTGGAAACTGAACTGGTTCTGATTCTTTACAATGTTTCACCTCTTCTCCAAAAGGCTTCTCCAATGAAGAGTAAAAAAGTTTTTTTATTAAGACTTCTTTTAGAATTTAGACTTTTTAAGGAGCTAATAATAATAATAATAATAATAATAATAATAATAATACATTTTTTTTAAAAACATCTTTCGGGACACTCAAGGACACTGTACAAGTTCACAAGGTCAAAACAACAATAAAATGAACAGCAGAACAATAAAATCAGCAAAAGCAACATAAAAACAGATGTAGAAATGCAGACGTGCAGATGTGCAGGTTGTAGTTGTATGGAGTATGCAGTCCTGAACAGGTGAGTTTTTAGTCTGAATTTGAAAAGGGACAGAGAGATTCTATGCTTGACCAGGAGGCCAGTGGAGGTGCTGTAGGATGGGGGTGATGTGAAATGTGAAGGGGTCTTAATGATGATGCAGGCAGCTGAGTTCTGGACAAGTTGGAGTTTTATGGAGGGACTTTTGGGGGAGGAAGAAGAGGAGAGAGTTGCAGTAGTCAATACAGGAGGTGACAAGGCTGTGAACAAGAATGGAGGCACTGCCGGGGGTGACGGAGGGGTGGAGACGGTTGATATTATGGAGGTGGAAGTAGGCAGACCGGGTGATGTTATTTATGTGAGACTGGAAAGACAGTGTGCTGTCGAGGATGACACCCAGACTCTTAACCTGAGGGGAGGGGGAGACCGAGGACGTGTCAATGGTGAGGGAGAAGCTGTCAACTTTAGATACTGTATATTTGGTGCAGATTAGGAGAAGTTCCGTTTTGTCACTGTTAAGCTTGAGGAAATTTGAGGTGAACGAGGATTTTATGTCAGATAAGCAGGAGATGAAGGAGGGGGCTGGGAGTGTGGAATTAGGTTTGCAAGAAAGGTAGCGCTGGGTGTCATCCGTGAAGCAGTGGAAATAGATATTTCATTTGTGGAAGATATGGCCGAGGGGGAGGAGGTAGGTGATGAAGAGGAGCGGCCCCGGGACAGAGCCCTGGGGCACACCTGTAGTGACTGGGGAGGGGTCTGACTGGAAGGACTGTAACTGCATGAACAAGTGCAGCTTGTGAGATATAAGTGGAACCAGCTGAGGGGGATGTGGGTGATGCAATGGAGGAGAGTCGACTGAGGAGGATGGGGTGTGAGATGGTATCAAAGGCTGTACTCAGGTCAAGGAGGATGAGGATGGAGAGGGAACCAGAGTCAACTGCAGTGAAGAGGTCGTTAGTGATTTTGATTAGTGCTGTTTCTATGCTGTGACGGGGGCGAACACCGGACTGGAAGGGCTTGTAGAGGTAATGATGGGTTAGGTGAGAGTGGAGTTGGCTGGCGACTACTTTTTCAAGAACTTTGGAGATGAAGGGTAAGTGAGAAATGGGGCAGATATTATTGAAGTTATTGAAAACTGCATTATGGATGTACAGGTGTCAGTGGAGTACAGATGAGGGTGGAGGGGTGTTAGGTGGCTGGAGGATTTTATCAAACAGATTAAACAGGGTTTTTGTGTTTCCTTCATTGGAGGTGATTGGACTGGAGTAGTAGTTGGATTTAGTGTGAGCTATGGAGTGCTTGTAAAGAAGTAAATGGTTATTGTACATTTCCTTGTGAATAGTGAGACCAGTTTTTTTGTAAAGTTGCTCAAGTTGTCAAGTTTTAGTTTCCATGGCTCTGAGTTCAGGGGTATACCAGAGGGCAGTTAAGGAGAAGGAAACAATCGTGTTTTGACTGGGGTGAAGGAGTTGAGGATGTTGTGTAAGCCATTGTTGTAGAGTGTGACCAGATCATCAGGGTTGGAGAGAGAGTCCGGAATAACAATAGTGTTGATCGATGTTAAAGGAACACTCCAACATTTTTTATGTTTTCCTGTCTTGCCTCACTCCAGAGTCCATGACAAGCAGGTAAACACCATTCTTTTGACTGTGCATCCAATAACAAGAAAGAGAAGGAAAAAGATCACCAACCGCTAGTTAGCTTAGCTCAAATGCTAAGAGTCAACCGGAAGTGCTAGCCTGTCTCTGCCTACAGTCATCAGATAAACTCTTCATATTATCTTCTTCTACACCAAAACAGAGACTTTGTTTTGTTTGCCTACTTCCAAGGTGGTTTTCGCGAGAGATGTGATGGTCCCGAACGAGTCGAGCCTTTTGAACAGCTCTTTTAAATGAACTAGGGGAACCGATTCGCAGTTGTGAGTGAGCCATTCGTTTGCGAGCCATTATTAAATGCAAATTTCCTGCAAATTGAAGAAAAGAACGGCTCACTCACCATTACGAATCGGTTCCCTTTGTTCATTTAATAGAGATGTTCAAAAGACTCGACTCGTTCGAGAACATCACATCTCTCACATTAAACCACCGCAGAAGTAGATTAACAAAACAAAGCCTCTGTTTAGGAGTAGAAGAAGACAATATGAAGATAGTAGAGGACAACGTAACATAACTCAACTTGTTTAACAATTGTTAAACAAGTTGAGCTGTGCTTAATAACGTGTCATCAGGACAACTCATGACATCTCTCTCTCAACTGCTGACAGAAAGTTCAAATACTTAATTTCTTATAGATTTCTTTATATTTAGATAAGACATTAAGAAAATTGAGTAATCTAGATTAACAGATCACTGTGCTATGACATGTTAAACTTTTTTTCTTTTTCCAATATTCTTACTAGCATTACTGTAAGGTATTTGTATTTTTCAAAGTTTATTTCTAAGTATTACTACTTCTGTAATATTGAAAATTATTATGTCAAAAGCATAAATGTTGAATGACAGCACGTGGTGCTTGTTATAGAATTCCCAATATTTCGAGCAGCCCTTGGCATTGAACATCTTGAGTCTTTTTTGGCACATTATACACATAAAAACCTTTGAAACTATCCTATGGGTGTAATCTTGGCATTACAACACAATGAATTTTCACAGATCATTTTCACTGTTTATTTTTTGCTGAGAACTTCACACTAATCAGTTTAAAATAGGAGAGATGATAAGCTTATTATGATGTGTTGTTGCAGCTGGCCTGATGCCTTCTGTGTTTCATTAAGGTAGAAAAAAGTAGGCCACAAAGAAAGTCCAACAAATGTGGTAATAATTTGACAAGTCAATGTAACTCAGTATAAACAGGTAAGAGTGATAAAATGGCAACCTGTTGAATTTTCCACAAGCCTCAGAGCCCAGTTAGAGAGCTCAATGCTCGAGTTGGACTGACAGACAGAGCAGTGACTCATGTGTTAAAAACTCCAGCTGGTTCAGTGAGCAGCTCTCTCTGCCAGTCTGTTTCACACCTCTAAATCTGTCTTTTCCTGTTCTGATTACCATTCAACATACTACCTATCAATGAATGAGGCTCCAGCTGTCAAGTAACCATGGCAACCTCACACGCCATAGAGGAAGGGGGTGTGTCAGACATGCTCATGCAAGTCATTATCCAATTTATAGCACCTATGCTCATGTATGCCTTTAACCCATGGGGAAATTATAGCAGATCGATACGTGCTACATGTCAGAGAGCAAAGAAAGAATGAGATGGGAGAGAAGACGACTGTTCACACGCTCGGTCAGTCCGTGGATGAGGAGATACACGGCTAAAACACAGAATCACTGCACCAGCTTGGTGTCCTGCTGCTCTCATTAAGTCCATCCTTCCCGCCAAACAAACCAATTCTGAAAATAGACCCTATTTATCATCACCACACATCCCTCAGGAAGCATGTTTTGACACATTTGAAGTGCTTTCCTGAGACTTTTGATTCCCTGTCTGCTGTCTAATTGCTTAGTGATTTGATTTACTTAATGAGTCTACTCTAACTAACCGTAATGCTGCTTCCACCAGACTGTACTGACTTTTGAGTGATTGAAAGAAACCAAAGTCCTGACACAACACAGAACTAATTTGAGAAAGCAAAGATTTGGATTTTCTGTGACAAAAATACAACTGGTGTCAAAAAGAGAGATTACTGAACAAAAAACATGCTCTGGTGAAAAAAAGAATATCACCGTGGTAGTCCATGATTTTCATATCAATCATAATGTTATTTCATTTTTTCAAAGAGCTAACACCCCATTACTATTGTATTTGTCTCACTTATGGTACCCTCTTACAATCAGTCAACTTCCTTAGTGTTTAACCTTTTAATGAACCACAAATAAGTCTTCAAAAAAATTGTTGCTTTGGTATGAATAAATAATTAATACCTTTAAAACTTCAACAGAAAGACTTGCAGCTAAGTTAATCCTTTTTACTACCCTTGCTTTATGGTTAAGTCTGTAGAAAACTGCACTTACCTCCATAAAGTTCATAAGCTGTGCTGACTTTGGAGCCCCCTGTGATTATTAATGTCTTTCCCAATTTTGTACATATTTCTATACATACAAACTAGAACGACAGGCTGGTAGTTATGTGTGAGTGCAAGATATACAAGTCCAGAAGAGTTTAAGTTTAGTGATGATCAATAAGAAAGTCTCTGGTTATTTTTTTTTGCAATGTGATTCTTGAAACTTTTATACGTGAGTACAAATGGGTCTAAAAGACCTTGGTCTTTAAAGAGGTCATCTTACACTTTTTTCAAGTTAATAAGTCTTAAGTTTATTCTACATGTTTGTATAAGACAAGAAGTCAACAGCATTGGGACTTCGCCCTCTCCTCCTGCTATCAGTGCCAGTACCAACCTTTAAAAAGAGGCATGTGAAGGTTACCTTTTGACCTGTTCTTGATCATGATATGTTGCATAGGAGTGCCTCTGCTCCTTCAAATGCTGGACTGTTTGCGTCATGGTGCCAGACGATTTATCACAAACTGTGGATTCCTTACTCATCGTTGCACCTTGTGTTCCAAAGTGGAGTGAAGTTCTTTTAACACCTGCTGTCTAGCACATTGGTATATTTCTATTTACGAAGCCACTCTGGGAAAGATTTGTTGTCTAATTTCATGATGCAAAAATGAAGGCGTGAAGACAGAACCAACTTTCACAGCCTCTTGCGGGTTTTATTGAAGATGTAGCACTTACAACCTCAAACAGCTCCTTGTTAGACGGACTCCCCAACACTTTGATATCATTTATCTGCTTGCAGGGCAAGGTGACCAGGGGAAATACTCCACCTGACAACAGAAAGTCATTTTAGGACATCCTGAACCCCCTTTAATATAATTTTACCTATTTGGCCCAATTCTTGCTTCTACAGATTCCAAACTACCTTTCCTTTCTTTTGATACACAAGGATGGAACACACAACCTTTGGTCGCTGGATGTCATGCAGTTGTCATGCAGTTGTTACCAAGGTCCGTACTGAGTTGGGAAAGAAAGCTTATGGGTTTTCTGCACCTTTGGATTGGAACAATGTTCAGACTGATGTTAAACTGAGAAGCTTAGTTACCCTCAATGTTTTTAAATCCTTGGTATATGTGAGCATATGGTGAATACCCCCCCCCCCCCCCCCCCAATTCTCTCTCCTTCATGAGAGGTTAGTTTGTAAAAGACTTCAGTAAAACACTTTATAATCACTGCTAGGAGTCCATGGTCGATTAAAGGTCCCTTTCAAAACACACTTTTACATCCTGCTTCCTTTGGCTGTTTCCATAACAACCATGAAGGGATGGAAGAATGTGCTCTATAACCTTCAGGACTCAATACAAATAAGAACACACACACAAGTACAGCAGCTGCACACAGAATTATGCTTGATCAACTGTGCAGCATACTCGTAAAAAGGCTGTAACACAAACTAAACAGTATGGGAGGCGTCTCACAGCTTTAAACTAGTCTCCAGATTATTCACTCTACCCTCATTGATAATCAATCATCTGGATCCTTTCAGACAGGATATCCCATTAGACACCCACGCACCAACTCATTACCGGGACCCACAAAGTCTGCTCATTGCTCTCTAGTAAAGCTCTCACTTACTCTCACTCATAAACACACCAGGTCTTTAACCCACAAGTACACACAACCACACAACCACAAGATAAAGCATCTCCACTACTGCGTCCGCACAGCAGTGGGAATTGATCAGGCATTTATTATCAAAACACATTCTCCTCAGGATCAAATGCTCAGTGGGAGAAAGAGGCCAAGCAGTCCAATTAGAATCAGAGAGGACAGCGGAAGTAGCGGAGAAGGTGAGGAGAGGACAGCTGATGCTGTGTGTGAGTTCTCTCTGTGGACACTAATTATCTCGCTAAGAAGCCATTTTTTTTTTTTTTTTTTTTTTTTTTTGAGGAGATCTCCTACCCCGGTCAGAGACCTGACTCAACAACACATGGACACGTGTAAATGCATAGACATTTTACTCACTGTATGTAGACCTCCAGCAGCTGACAAAAACAAATCTATAATTCCTTAGTTTGGTCTTTACCACAAGCTGATGCTAATAATCCCCTTACTCAATGTCTTACCTAAACATAAATTGATAACTGGCTAAATTTACACTTGCTGGACCCTTTCTTAGGTACTATAAGGGGCCGTTTACACGGCTCCGTTTTCGGGCTAAAAACTGAGAGTTTTCATTGCGTTTTCGTCTCCCGTTACATGAGAACAGTGCCTGGAGTGCCTGAATCCCCAAACTTTGAAACCAGGGTCCAGAGTGGAAAGTTAGAAAATGGATTAATTTCGGCTCCATGTAGACAAGATACAGAGTGTTTCAGGGTGAAACGCTGACATCACCACATGTGCATTACTCTTTCACATGAAGACTGCACGCACATACCAGGAACAACAACAGCTTCGGCCTTCTAGCGAGCAACATGTATGCTGCTTACTGTGCTCGATTTGTTATCCAGACAGATTCTTTGTCCAGACAAGAAAATCCTGCGTCTTTGTGCGTCTACTCGCCATTGTTGTTTGTGAAAAGTTTTTCTTCTTCGTACGTGTGTTGTAACACCGCTGTCTCTATGCAAACCTACATCGCCATCTACTGGACTGGCATGCACGCTACAGCGTTATCAGTTATTCTTCTGCCTCCATGTGAACGCGGTTTGCTTTTGAAAACGCAAAGGAAAAACCTTTCCATTTCTGGTGAAAACGTCTCAGTGTAAAAGTGGTCTTATTCAAATGCTGGTCAAAACAAACAGCAGTCAATCACATGGCAGCAACTAAATGCAGGCGTGAAGACATGGTCAAAACAACCTACTGAAGATCTGAAAAGGGACAAAGGTTGACTGAGGTGACTTTGGACATGGCATGATGTCACACAGGCCACACAGGTTGGTCTAAGTATTTCAGAAACTGTTGATCTACTGTGATTTTCACACACATCCATCTTCAGGTTTGACAGGGAATGGTACAAAAAAGAGAAAATATCCAATTAGTAGCAGTACTCTGAGATAAAATGCCTTATTGATGCCAGAGCAAAAAGGGAAATAGCCAGACTGGTTCAAGATGATGAAAAAGAGTAACTTAAATAATCAAGGTATGCAGGAAAGAATTCCTGAACAAACAGCAGACTGACTCTTAAAGCAGATGGGCAGTAGCAGCAGCAGAGCACACCAGGTTCCCCTCCTGCAGTCTGAAGTGGAGTGGGATTGTAAACAAAGAGCAACAACGGAGGACTTACAGCACTCCTGTACTTTGTGAATCATTGTTTTGTGTGGACATTCTTTACAGAAACAGCAGAGGACAAAACACTAAATCCATGGCTCATTTGAAATTGGCATGGTAGGTTTGTTTTTAGTGCTATCGCATGGGAATTAACTATTGCTGTGACCAATCAGCAGACTGCAGCACTTTAGCTCCACCTTTTAGAGTCAGTTTGGTGCACTCAGTACCCCTTCAGAGGAGTGCTAAAATGTGGGGCAGGTGAGTTGTTTAGGTAACTTTCCTCCTCCTTCCACAGTGGAAACACCAGTTTTTGCGCACCGAACTGAGCTGAACTGAACTGGACTGCATGGGGGAAACGCATCTTAGTAACAACTCAGCCTATCTGAGTATTGTTGCTGGCCGTGTCCATCCCATTATAAGCTCTGTGAAGCCATCCTCTAAAGGCTCCTTCCAGCAGGGTAACACATCATGTCACAAAACTAAAATCATTTCTCACTGGTTTCTTGAACGTGATAATCAGTTCACCTTCCTCCAGTGGCCTCAACAGTCAACAGTTCTTCACCCAATAAAGCACCTTTGGGATGTGATGAAACAGTACATTTGCATCACGTATGTGCAGTTGACAGTCTGCAACAGTCACAAAATGCTATGTGGCTGGTTAGTGTAAGGTTTTATACTTGTTTTCACCAGGAATAAATGAAAACTGAGACATTTTTGACACATGCCTGAAAGGTACAAGCCATGTTGCAACATCTGTCTGAATACAGCTGAGATCCTGACTTGCATGTGAACAAACTGACTGCCCTTCATCCATATATATAGTAACACTGAAACCAAGTAACTCTGATGGAGAGCATGAAAATGCCAAATTTTAATACTTATTGATTTTAACTTCAATTTGTGACCATAAGCTCAAGTGATAATCTTTGCTTACTTATTTTAGAACAGAAAAAGTCTTTGTGACCAGCATGTGAGAAATGATGTGCTGGTTTTGGTCATTATTGTTTAAAAATGAGAATATAAACTTCACATTTATTTAAAGATACAAATGTAAAGTTCAGAGATAAGCAGGACACTGTGGGTTGCAACGCAATATGATCTCAAGAATTTGTTTAACTGCAGTTCAAACAGTGAAATCCATCCATCCATCCATCATCTATATCTTTTCAGGGTCACAGGGGCTTAAGCATCTTCTAGAGGACATTGGGCGAGAGGCAGGGTACAACCTGGACCAGCCGCCAGCCAATTGCAGGGCCACATAGAGAGACAGTCAATCATTCACTCACTCATCCATACCTAAGGGCAATTTGGAGTCACCCATTAACCTAACAAGCATGTTTTTGGTCTGTGGGAGACAGCCAGAGTGCTCACACGCACAGGGAGAACATGCAAACTCCACACAGGCAGATCCTGAATGACACGGGCTCAAAACAAAAAACTCTCTAGATGTGGGGCATGTGCACTACCTGCTGCGAGTGCTACCATGTACAGTTAAATGTTTAATAAATATTTTTCTTCATTTCATATCCACACAGCCCTCTGAGCCGTGTTCCTTCACCCTCAGAAATAAAGCAGACCTTTTCTCCTGCACACACCAACCAAACTATTGTTCAAACACTCATATGAGGCTAAATGCCAACTGTTCCTCTCAAGGATGGAGGAAAAAAAACACACATGAATGAATACACACATGTGCTGACAGGTCTCTGGCTCCTACTGGGTTAATGCAGAAGAACATGCTTAAACACACAAAAAAGACAATTACACACATCTGCAAGCCATTAGGTCTAATCACATACTGCAGCTCAGGCAGAATAACAAAGACCATACACTGGCCTGTGCTCTTCACTAATATGTACTCTGGACTGGAAACTACAGGCAGAGCACACGGCTACGTTCATTCGAATCAGCAGCAAATCAAGAATTATTTCAACAAAGTCTCATTGTCTGAGGGTTCTTGCGACAAAAAGAGCTGGTTTGTACAAAACCATAACAGAACAATAGAGCGGCATCAGCTTGTGCTTCTCTTCACACACACCTCATCCTGTGTGGTGAGGGACACAAAAGGATTAGATGGAATTACTCTGAGTATAATGCTGGAAAATAATCTCAGCATTGTCACAAAGAAGGGGACATGAGGTGAAAGAGGGTTTTCAGGGAAAGAAGCAAAATTTCCTCTTGTCCTAAGGTTGCCTCTGTGGCATATTTTTCGGTGGCCTTGTGCTTTTCTTGCAAAGCAGCTGGATTTGCTGGATTTGATGTTTGTCATCAGATGGGTCCATCATGAAAATCTTCAAGCTAATATGCCTTGTCTCAGTCAGAAAATGTCATGACATTGTCACATCATACCTTAACAGCAACCACTCACTTTTTCCACAGCCATCATCTTTGGTGGAAGCAGACAATAGCCAATACTTGCAGCCCATGAGGGGCTTGATAAATCAGGTGTAGCTTTGACACTAAAATTGTTGGTAGTGACATTTTTTTTAACCAGAATTTAAGTAAGTTAAGTCTTTCTTAGGTACTAACATACTCACTCCTGGCGCACACCAAAATACATGCAGCATATGTGATTTAAAGGTCCAATGTCCTGCAAAATCCATTTTCTTTGCTTTTCATGTTGGTAGAAGGGTCTTGGGGAGCAAAAACATAAAACATTTTACTAAACTCTCTGTTCACATATAATGTTGTATACCTCTTAAAAGAAAATGACCCTTGAAACGCTCTTTTTTTAAACTTCCTGGGATATATGATACAGCCTCATAGCGATACAGCCTCCACCTACATGTGTGTTTTCTGCTCATCACAGGCGGATACCATGACTGTAACCCCTCCTCCCATCAGACATTGTTTGGTCAGCAAATCAGCACAGAGCTCATTATCATAGCCTCCCTGCCCCCTCAGATCCAAGCATTTCCAAGGGGAAGGGAAAAAGAGCTGCATCTGATCTCCTCAAAGACTAAGTTTTTCCATTTTTTTTAAAATTTCAACTTAAATCAAATCATTGCTTAAAAGACATCCGAGACATGATGTAAATGGTCAAACATTCCAGGACATGGGAGATTTAAAATAGACAAACCTGAATGTAAAATGTGCATTCTGATGGCACTCTGACCCATGCATAAACACCTTTTAATAGCAACACAGAGAATGTGATGGAGGACTGACACCAGACTTTACATTGATGCCTTCAAACAGCTGGTGAAAATGTTAAAATTGGAACTAGGTTTTTCACCCAAGATTAAATCCTGCCTTTCTTGTGAACCTAAAAAGAGACTGGATGCTGTCACATTGATGTCTTTGCTTCATTTTGGTGATGTTTTCTACATGCATACCTTGTCTCAAAGCTCATATGTGCTGGATAGTGTGTATCATGAGCTCCAAGGTTCATCACTAACTTAAAATCCAGCTGAAAAAGCTTCTGTAAATGATTGAGAGCTCCAAATTTTAGAAATTAAAAGCATCAAGTGCAAGACTGTTCTTTAAAACCTCTGATCAAAATCAACCTGGGTACGGAAAGGACAAAGTCAAATCTGTACTGGAGTCAGCCTTTCGTTGATGCCCATTCTTAAGAATATGAATACTATTAGTTATATAAGGTCTGTAATGCTCTAAATCGATATCATTGTTAATCAATGGCATGCCCCAAAAATGTGAAATCCTGAAAAAAAATCCATCAGGCTCCCTTCTGAAACAAGTAAGTTATTGGGGTGATTTAACGGAGTGGTAAGCAATTAGGTATAAGGATGGGAAGATTTTATTGATAACAATGCTTTTAACAATTCTGTTTATCGATACGATTCTGTAACGATTCCCTCATCAATTCCTGATGATTTTCTGTGTGGGTTTTCAGTGGCAACAATGTCAAACACATGACACTTCTAATATATATAAAAATATAAAAAGGGGTAAAAGTCTAATTTAAAAAGAAAAAAATCTGACATTCATGGACAGAACTGGAGTTAGCAAACAGAATTAAGTCACTTTTATATGAAACTGATATTCATTTATAATACATTCTGGCCTCCGTTCTGACATGTCCATTTTTTGGAAACTTAGCTACTACTGCAAGAATGTGTAAAGTACAGGTACTACTGTAGATATCATTATTGTCCTGTCTTCAAATGCTGGGTTTGTCAGTTATTGTTTATTTAGTGTTAATTGTTGTGTTTTTTGTGTTAAAAGGCCCACTGAGGGATGGTCATTTAAATTAGCGCAGGCTATAAATGCTGTAGTGAACTGCAGGGCTCTCTTGCTTTAAACTGTCCCTGTACAAATAAAAATCAAATAATCAAAATAACAGACTGATCTAAATGTGCTTGTTTGCTCATACATACCTTGTGTAAATACCATCCAGCACACCAAGATGTGCCTCCAGGGCTGGAACATAAGAGCCCATCTGAGCCATAATACAGATCAGGGCCACTTGGCGGATGTAAGAGCTCTTACCCCCCATATTAGGGCCGGTGATTATCATGGTTCTCCTGCCATCACCCTGCAGCGAGAGAGATGAGTGAGCAAAGAGAGAAGGGGAGAGAGAGAGAGAGAGGAAGAGGGACAGTGACAGAGACAGAAGGCGACCGAGGGGAGAGACAGAAGAAGACATTTTCCTGCTGTCCTGCACAGCTGAGGAGGTGGGTGGATTGAGGGCTAGGCTTTTCCTCCTATCGGCTTTTCCCTCTGTTGCAATATTAACCTCCACCCATCCAGCAGAGAGCAAGGGAGCGTATTTCTGCATCATTTGTGTTTTTATCCACGAGTGTGTGTATCAGTACATATTTGTTTCACAGCTATCTCAATGAGTTATTGGGTAGGTGAACATCTGTGTGTTTTGGCACAGCTTTGTGACGGAGCCAGTGTGTGGGTGTGTGTGTTGTACCTGTAGCTCGGTGAGGTTTGGCACATACTGGTTCTGCTCTCCCATCAGCAAATCGATGGCGGGATGTCTGCCGTCTCTGATTAGAATTTGACGCTGGCTCTCACACACCTCGGGCCTGGACGCAGAAAACACAGTTAAAAGATCTGGTAAACACTAATAAAGTATAAATAAACAGAAACCTTTCAACACACAAACAAAAACATGGAGACTGTGTTTTTTTCTAACACAAACTAGAGCCATGAGACTGGGCACCACTATAATCTTGGTTAAACTTGTTAAACCAAGACTATAGTGAGATTCTCTGTTGGGATGTCAAACACATGGCAATTCTGATTAAGGTTGCAAAGAGGCAGAAAATTACCAGAATCTTTCCAGAAGTTTCCATGGGAAGTTAAGCTGGGGAAGTTTAGAAATTTTCAAAATTGGAAATGGGAATTGACTGCAAACTGGGGGTAATTTAAACAAATGTGTCATATCCAAACATGAATAAACACTTTTTGTTTTGTCATTGGCAGACATCCATGCAAAATAATGCAATTAAGAAACATTACATTTCAACAGATTTATTTGTACGAAGGACTTGTGCATGAAGGGGGGTGTGGCCTTGATACCCCTGCAGTAAGCAGTGTGCTATATGTGCATGTGACTAAGGAATAGCAGAGAAATTCTCAAGTATGCTTGCATGAAATCTGATTGTTTAAGTCAAGATTAAACTAAAATATATTATTCCCAACTATATTTAAACTTATTCCGTAAATTCCTGTTTATTCCCATGGAAGGTTTCCAACACTGAGAATTCCCAGAATTTTGCAACCCTACACCTGTTATATTTGTGCCATGTTGTGCCAACAAATGCTTCAGCGTATTGCTGTTGCCTACACTCTTGCTTGAATTCACACGGCTAAAGCATTGCATATTGCATTGTTAACGTCATTTTGAGTAAAACCAAGTCTTATGAAAGCTGAATGAAGACAGTCTCTTGTAAGTGCATCATATTGTTGCTTCTAAAGGCATGCAAAACTAAGAAAAAAAGGCATTGATAAAGAAATTGTGAGGCATGAATCAAATTAAGTTAATGCTTCTAAATAGCTGGTAATGAATTCTCAAATCAAACGGGTTCTGGATTGTCATTCCTAGTAATTAATAAAGAGTAACCACAGTAAGAATAACCCCACTCAAAGTGACTTTTAGGCATCTGCCTCTGTCCCTACTTAGACAAATAAATAAATAAAACAGGCTTAAGAGAGAGCGGGTTTAAAGTATAAGAACTTGTGATGGGTGAATTTTAAATAAAAACAGACACGTCAGCAGCAGCCTGTCTGTCTGTGATGACTGTACTTTAGTTTGACATGATTCAAAAACATTTCAGGTAAAGACGTGGTCATTTTCAGCATGAACACGTTGCATTGTTAACTTACACTCCTCACTCACCTGACTCCTGCTCTGATCTCTGCTTGTTCACATCACACCAAAGCTTCAGTTCCAATATCCTTTATATTAACATTTATTAATGTAACATGTAGGCAAACACATTCTTCTTCATTATTCATTATTCGTGCTTGTCCAAAGACTCATCAACATGTGACTGCAGAAGCCTCCTGATCTCTGATAGACCAATGACACAATCACAACTATTGTCCAAATGAATCTGCTTCCTTTGATACAATGAATTTTTGGGTTTCTTGTGCTATAATTGATAGGAGAGTGGGAAGACGAGGAGACTGATGGGGATTTTAACATCTGAGGAGGGACCAACAGGTCAGACTTGAGCCTTGGCTGCCTGCTTTAAAGACTATTTACTTTAGAAACTAAATCCTTTTTTTACTTTAGAAACTAAATAGCTTCAAGCACCAAAAACTTGAGAACTAAGTTGAGGAGAGACTGAGGGAAGCTGTAACTCAAGAAAGCCGAGGTAGGAGTGGGTAAAAGAATGACAATGTGGTGAAAAAACTGAACGCACGAAGACATGGAGGGAAGTTTAGCTCGAACACCACAAAAGAGAAAGAAAGACACTACAAAGGTGTGTGTGACTTTGAATTTGTGTGTGTGAGAGTGAGTGAGTGAGTGAGTGGGAGAAATGTTGGCGTTCTGGCTGAGCACACTGCCAAGCCCGGCGAACACTCCCACACGCAGCCTGTCTCAGACTATAGGACAAGACACAGGACACCCACACGCACATCAACACAAAATATCCCACTCACAAATACACACATATATGCACACAAACACGCATATAGAGAGATATTTCAGGTCATGGCGAGAGGACATCACCTGCAGTAGTCTCCTTGTTTCGCCACCTCGGCCAATGAAAAGAGACAGTCCACAGTTGCTAGGTGACTAATGGCCTTTTTCATGGTGTGATAGTGCTCCCCAAACTGACTGCAGAGAGAGAGGAAGGAAGAAGACTGTTAAGTTTAAATTAAGGTAAGTGCCGTCTGTAGGTGTACTCAGCTAAAGCAGACTAATTACAGCAAGCAGAGTGACACATTTTTTCGCACTTCTTTCATTTGACTCTACTATCAGCTGTGTGTGTGTCTTTTTAAATAAAGCGTGTGTCACATACTCCAGGAAATTGGTCCACTCCCTCTGGCAGTCAAGCAGCAGCTGCTCTCGGAGCTGCAGCAGCTTCTTGTAGCGCTCAACAAGAAAAGGAGAGTGATACCTGCTGACAGCTTTGGTGCTGAAGAGGAGGGAGACGAGAAAGAGAGGTGACGATGCGTGGTGAAGGAAGAGAAGGAAAAGATGGACTGAACTTAAACTACAAATAATAAATATATATACAGCAAAATAGATCATTTTAGTGTTGGCAAAATTTCAGCAGGGGCAGTGTTAATTATACTCTGGATGGAGAGAAACACCTGAAAATTTACTCTCTGCTGAAAAAGTGCTGGTATCAAAAACAATTGCAAAACTGATATTTCAGTAAATCAAATCCACTGGTGCCACTGTAGGATCTTTAACTCTGAACTTTTCACTCTGAACATGTTAGGGACACTTGTAGAGTCAATAATCCCACCTTTCCACACCATGAAAACAGTGGTGCGTTTTCCAAACACAAGTGCTCTACTCAAACTTGGTATCTTTATTTATTTTATTTATTTATTGTTTATTTGACATGGACACACAGTAACATTGATGCTGTGATATTTAAATATACACAGGTCCCAAATGCACTGCTGTAAGTGTTTATAGCACAGTGCTAATTTTCAACACCAGTCCATGGGAGGCTTTTAAAGATTAAAATGTACAAAGAGCAATTTATGAAGAATAACAGAGATACCCTTTATTTCAGCTAATTTTCCCCACAAAAATACAGTAAATAAATACAGTAATGTTTAATTTTTTTTAAACATAAAATCATATCTTTAAAACTCAAGGCTAAAGCACCCCTGTACACACAAATCTGTCCTAAATTTGAATATTGTGGTTGATTACAATGTAAAAGCTCTTTCAGCGTCAAAATGTTATTTCAAATGTATGTACCATTGAATACATGTACCATATTTATCGTTTTTATGGAATACATGGAGCTGCTGTGATGTGCTGTGAAGTCTGATTTCTGACATAAGGCCACAACGAAGTCCAATTAATCAATCAATAAAACTGAGAGGTGGGCACAACACTCACTGCTAAAATGGAGACTAATACACAGAAAGATTCAGCAAGTGCTGTGACTGCCACATATAACTGAGAAGATTAAGAAGTTATATGTCCACTAAATGGCCATTGTCAGTTTTCAATATTAGCTGTCCTTTGATTTTTTTTTTTAATTTCTGGCCACTTGACAAATCCAAGTCCAATATTCACTTTCCCTTTAGGGCTGTTCTGCTCACCAGTTACTCTCACGGGAAATATGTTTCTCTTTGTGCAGTGCTTAACACTGCTCATTATCTCATTGCTGTCTTTGTCTACTGCCATTCGAACAGGGGACAAGTACTGTGTTGTTGGTTTATTTAGAGTTTCTAACAAATACATCTGCTTGTGAATTTATCAGATTTCAATTTTTTCCACCCTTGGTTGGTGAAATTGTCCATATTTTTGCATTTTAAAACAGTTAAGTCTCTGTTATTAAATGATCAATAGTTTTTCAGTTTGACTTGTACATATGCATTCACAACATTACAGTGTCAAAATAATGTGTTGGTGCATGTTAGACAGTGTCCTGTGATTTTTGGTAATCATGCACAAAAATGAACTTCTGTGTGCAGAAGATTTATAATAGTGTTGCCATGGTATAGAGACAAGTGTTGAAACAAAGGATGCCCCAGTCAGGCTTTTCTTGGCCAATACCAATCACCTGCTTGTGATATTGGCTGATACCACACTGATACTGATCATGTTTCCTGTTTTGTTTTAACATCTGGTTAAGTGTTCGCTCAACAATGCAGTAAAAAAGATGTCAAGGTGTAATGCAGCACAGTTTCTTGCAGTAAGGACATCTAAATTACAGTTATTACTTGTAACTATTTATTTGAATTAACAAAATGATTGACAGACTGACTGAAACTATTCAACCCAACCCAACAGGCAACAGTGGAAATAGACTAATAAATAAACGGCAATCGTTTTTTTAAATATTAACTGCTATACATAATCTAACTGATGTAGTTATTTCATAATGCAAAGAAAAGACATTCAACATTATTACTGAAGATTAAGCCAAAATGTAAATCTCCAACTCTGTAATTAACAATAAAACACATCATGTTCTTAGCTTTGTCAAATATTTTTTTATTCCCAAACCAACCTGAACACATCCTGACATTGACTGGACCTCAAATGTATCATAAAAAATATATTAAAATAAAAATATAATACTAAGTGATATTGATCAATCGAGGCACCTTCAGTTGTAACCATCTGATTTATACTAATAGGGATCAAATTTGAAGTTCTACTTCTGTTATTATGACAATCCACCTGAACTATCATTGCTATACAATGGGTGTATGTGAGAGCCCGACAGCAGGACTCTTTCGCCTCTTTAGCTTCCATGTGGCAAAGTTCATTAATGAATTCTTTTTAAAATGAGCAGTGACAGAGATACCATTAACAAGGGGGGCAACATTGAGGCTGATCACAGCAGCATTTAGACCAGTGGCTCCCAACTGTTTCTCTTCCCTGAACACCCCTCATTTTACCTAAGAAGAGTAAATGGATAAAATCAGGATTAAATGAGCTTGTAAACATATTCTTGTGCAAAGACCTGTAAAACGCCCACGGTTTGTTTTTATTGTTATAGATAATAATATTTAAACTGAATGTTGACAACCTCAAGGGTGCCAGAGTCTTATAATCTTAAAATAATCTAGTTAATGGCAAAGGAAAATTTTTCAATATTAAAATTCTGACTTAGGTTGAAATTCTGTGCACTTTCAGAAAAAAAAGGTTTTGAGAGGTTTTTTCAAACAAAATTAAGGTTTTAGACAGTGCTTATTTGACAGTTTTGGGCAAGAACTGTTCATTGTAACATTGTGGCAGAATTTTATTTTATTCCACTGTCATGTTTTCCCTTTTCCCACTCTTCCAACTTTTCCTGGCCTCTATCATGATTTCCGTGCTTAGAATACAGAGGGTATATGGTGTCAGGAGAGGATAAATTTTGGAGCTTTCTGTCAGAAATCAATGCCTTCAAGCACTACCCACGTCTCACAGGAGATGGTACCCGCTGCCCTAAAGTTACAAAGTTCAAAAAGAGGCTTTCAGGGGCACAGTTGGAGAGAAAGAGGCATCGTTCTAGAAATAATAAGTCAGGGTAAAAATCAATTGATTTGATATGGAGGCAATTATTTCAATTTAAGAAAAAGTTGCCAAGTGTTGCTTTATATATAAATAGTTTCTATGTTTTCTAAGAGTTACTGGGCTTGAACTTCAATGCATTTGATGCCTTTTTCCGGACAATAGCAACAAAAATATGATTATTTGGCTCCAAATATTATCTACTTGATTTATTTTAATTCACTAACTAATATTTTGTGTCATATGTTTTATATTTGTCTATTTTCACATTTACTAATGCTTCTTGCTCATGTTTCAGAGTCTTCATAATGTCAAAGTGTTAAGACTGTTTCAGTCTAATACATGTATGTAACGCAGCTGAGGTACATCAGTGAGAAACTGACTTACAATTGTGATCTCAATATCAATTTAAGTAATCGCAGTCATTGTTTGTGTCATGATCAAGCAGCCCTAGAGGAAGTTCTACAGTGTCTCTGCCACTGCCTGTTTGTTCCTCTTTGACATTTATGTGTAATAACTGAGCTCACCTGCTGATTTTGACCCAGTCAGGTGGAACAGTGGACGACAGCGAGTTCTTCACCTCAATCAGAAACTGAGGGCAGAGGAGGAAGACACGGAGGGAGACTTTGATAAATCAGACAGGAGGGTGCAGATCAAACGAAGTCTTGATGAAAGCTGGCACACTCACAAACACTGACATATAACCACACACACTCAGTTCTCCACCACAAAAACTGGACATCAATCTCTTCCTAAATGTCTCTCTTACACACACAGGCTGTAGTTACCTCCTGTCCAGAGACGGCAGTGTAGTCGAGAGACGGGGCCCTCAGTGTCAGGCGGACTTCTTTGCGGTGGTCCTGGATCTCACTGAGGACGGTCTGGATCTGTTCTCTTCTTTCCTGAAGCACCGGGAAGCTTGACAGATCTGAGAAGAGCTCTGTCTTATTCCCTGACCTTTAAAGAAACATGGAGGTCAGAAGTTCTGGCACAACTTCACCAACTCCCAAAGTGCTTGGAGAGAAAAAGTCTTGAAGCGATCAAAAGAGCTCCAGCAACACTTGTAGTTCAGGAAACAACTTTATTAGACCGACGCGTTTCGGCTTTAAAGAAACATGGACATACAATCAAAACATCATCGCAAACCTACAGGAAGTTTTACCTTTAGAGGTAAAATCCCTCTGCATTATTACAAAGTCTCTGTGAAGCCTGATGCTGACATATACTATTTTCAATTGAGGTCTTGTAATGCAAACGGTTTTCTGTTTTCCTCTTGTTCTCTTTGACTCAGCACCTAACTACTTTGGTTTGATTTTGCATGTTCACCCCTTTTTTTGTGTCACCAGTTTGTATCTGTCCAACTCTCAAGAGCATCTACAAGTGAAAAACAACAACATAGAGTCAGTGCTCAAAACTTAGTTAACAAACAAATAAAGAAAATGTTTATCTTTGAATGAAACTGTTGTTCCCACCAACTGTGTTTTTGTATTTTCCTTGAGATTTTCTTCCCTGACTTCTTTGCTGGTCTGTGTGGCACAGCACTACAGGGATGCTTTGATACTTTAGCACATCAAGACTTGTTTTTGGTAGTATTTTTGCAAGACTTCCAAAAAGCTGCCTTGATTTTTGTGCTGCTGGATACTCACTTGGCTGCTTTTTCATTGAGCACTTTGAGAAAGCTGTGGGCCGGAGCCAGCAGGTCAGGGGTGTCCAGCAATAGGCCGCGGAGCAGAGCTGAGCTGATTTGTGACTCAATAGCTGGGAGCAAGGCCTGCAGTTCCAGCCCCAGGCGAGAGAGACTGCTGCTAATGAGGTAAAACTCCTGTGTAGATGACTAAGACACACATAAAAAACACAATCATAAGCAGTGATGCCTGCATAAACGGTTCTACAAAGTGTACCCCTCCTGTAAGGTCAGATGCAATGTGACCAGAATGAAACATGCATTTGAAAACAAGAGTATTATCTTTATTCTTCTTTGACAAAATGAAAATCATGTTCTTTGAATTCCTTTGTATATCTGTATTTGTGATGTTTTATTTGTTGATGCTGTAAGCAAGCAGGATTAAATCCTTAAATCTCATCTGCTCTAGTTACAACAGCCAAGCTTAAAGATAGACACACAGAGCAGCAGGGGGAACACCAGTCAGTAGAGGCAGCACAGTCTGAGCAACATGGCAGCAACAAAATCCTTACCCTAAAAAAAACAACGCAACAATGCAAAGGTACCAAAAATGATAAATCATTAATTATTTTCAAAATCAAAGAGCTACCTTTATGCAAAACAGCTGCTAGTTCCTACAAGTTGACAGTAAGATTATAAATGTATTAACAGTTTGCTTGAAATAAACAGCACCTCTAGGCCTCCTATGTGTGTACTGAATGGGAGTCAGAGGGCCTTGACTACAAGCTCTGGCAAACTACACTAATGGAGAGTATGTACAAAAAGGAGCTAGTTGGGTTGAGCAGATTCGACGCCGCACTGCTACTAACAGAAGTGCAAATGTTAGGCCATAAATTTTTAAAGATGCCAGCAGAGCATCTGTATCAGTAAGAAAGCAGCAATTCACCTTGCAGTGCTGCTGGATGGGCCTGATTCAATATCTGTGATCAATAGATGCATATTTGATGCGTTTTCTTATCAGTCCGTTCCACGTATTTATTTTTTGTCTACAAATGCCTGACAAAATATGAAAAACAACTGTACTACTAAGACACATTTATCAGACAAGTAACCCAATATTTGTATAAAGGTAAAATTCAGGACTCATTCACTGTTTGTTGTTTAGTTGTATTAATACTATATGATTGTACAAATCACCAACGCACACATTAACTTGCCTCAAGGCACGCCACTACACCTTGTCACACCAACTGAGAACCACTGTGGTATATCATATACTGTAGAGTCCATTTGGCTAGTCAGATTAAGCGTCGACCTCCAAGCTGAAAAATGAAGCCACAAAGGTACTGGTCTAATATTGTGAATGAACTGACTACTATTTTTGGTGTTCCCAATACAGATGGACCCTACGTGCCTGATACTTGGTCTCCCGGATGGTCGTATCACTGACCACAAACACAGGAGACTTTTCAATATACTGACTTTTGTCAGTATAAAAAGTCCAACAGAGTTGCTTGCTTTTTGGTCATTAAACATCAGAGATAGATAACCAATATGGGTTGCTTAAGACTTGTACTTTTATTGTAGTGGTATTCAACTGGTACAAATATTCTTTAGCTTAGCATTGGTGTGCTATTTTAGCTTCATAATATGGAATCATGAAAACCCCATGTGTCCTTACCATAAGGTATAATAAGATCATTCAACAGAAAATCCAATTATCAATCAATCGCTCATCTCCACAGAAAGACGTGAGGTGATATTTCATATCATACTGACGTAATTTTACTGTCAGTGAAGTCACAGATAGCAGCCGGTCATTAAAGGTTAATGAGAGTCACACAGACAATGGTTTATTGTATCAATCACATGCTGCACTTTAATGGTCCCCTGTGTCAGCAGCCACAATGATGCTCCTTTATGAACCCAAACAGACCACACACACCATCAGCATGTCCTCCCTCCCATTATGTCAGTGGAGCCATAGAGACACAGATCATTACACACAGGCCCATTTATCTGCAGATGGGGCAAATGACAATTAAGGTCCCTGAGTGTAAGTGTGGGCATACACTGACATTTGATTATTCTCCTTTGACAATATATAGGAGTCGGGACAGGAGGCAAGACATCAGGTTCAGAGCAGAGTCCCTCTCTCATCTCTCTACAACACACACATTTATATAAACACACAAAACACCAGATGAAGCCTTGTGACATTTCAAAAATGGGTCTGATGGGAAATGAGATTGGGTCAGACAATCAGGTGAGTGAAACTGAGGTGAACAATCCCCGCGGCTCATCAAAGGAACGCAATAAAAAAGACAGAAAGAGAGAGACGGGTAGGAATATGTCTATGTTCACATTTTGTAGCAGGGCTGTCATACAAGGGATGAACATTATTATTGGAACAATATTGGTATCAGCAGATATTTCCCTTAAAAAGTTGATTATAGGTAAATGTTTGCCAATACTTTGCACAGTACATATTTGGCACACTCAGTATACACATCTACTTGATTATACTTGATGATGATGTTGATGATGATGATATTGAAGTGACTTGATAAGGTTTTATGTTGATTGCATAGTTTAAAAAAAAAGGGGGCACTGCCTCCAGCACTACATGGCAGCACCTGTGTCCAAACGGACTTGAAGCAGTTTGTTGCATGTACTAATGTTGTTCCCTCCAGTCCAGATTCTTGCTTGTGTTGTACATACTCTCAGATGTATGTCGCTTTGGACAAAAGTGTCTGCTAAATGACGATTTTGATTAAATTACCTGGAAAAATTGGTCATGGCCCAAGGGAGAAGTGTTTAGATCTTGGTGGTGCTCCAAATTCTGATAAAGATCCAGGAATTTCTTAAAGGATATCTTTCAACTGCAGGATAGGGAAGTTTTCCTCATGGTCAATAAGAACTTGGCTAATGTCAGAAACTCCTTGGCAGATGTTTGTGTTCTTGGAGCACTTCTAATGAAGAAAAAAATGTGTTTTTCTTGTATCACATCTGTTTCTAACACAAATAGACGGTTTCTGTACAGGGAAAAGGTTAATTTTAGGTAAGTGGAGACTTTGTGCCCTCGAAAAAAATAAATAAAGGTATAGGTATCAGTATTGGTGATAATGAGTCCAGAAATATCGGCATATCTGCAGAATTCCAATATGCATACATAATTTAAATGGAAATTCTTCAGCAGTTTGAAACCATTTAAGTCCATACTGACACATTGTTCCATTCTCTTGATTTGGGAATCAAATAAATGCAAAGACATTTACTTTCTGATCTTGACTTTTGTGCTGCTCTGATAAAAACGGTAGACAACAGTTTCAAAGTGCTTCTTCTGTGAAATTAAACACTGTTACACTTTAAGAAATACGCAAAAATCCATGTACAAAATGTCACTCAAAAGTACAGCTACTCAGGGTAATGTGACAGCATTAGAACTTTTTTTAGTATATTTTTAGGGCGTTTTATGCCTTTATTGATAGGAGAGAGTCAGCAGCTAGGGTTGTGAAAGGGGGTGAGAGAGTGGGGGAGGACACTCTGCAAATGGGCCGGATTCCAACCCGAGCCTACAGAAGCAAATATGGATTGTGCCTGGTTGCTTACCACTCTGCCAAACCAGCACCCCAGCATTTGAACTTTTAAGGACTTCTGACTGAAACACTGTCTTTGTGCAAGAACTCAGTTAAGGTAAACCTTCTCAGCAAAGACGTAAACATGGACATCGTGTGAATGCCATGAAACAAAAGGACAGCTTTAAGGGCGTCTCGTAGGGAACTGTGTAGGCAGTATTCTGAGTTTAAAAATTATGATAAGTTGCATGTAGGCCGTCGGCTGTGTCAGGTTATACATATGGAGCCATGAGATCAGAGCAGCTAGTGTTAACTGCAATGCTAACATTAACATTAATAATAATAATAATAATACTAATAATAATAATACATTTTATTTGGGGGCACCTTTCAAGTCACCCAAGGTCACCTTACAGGAGTAAAAGCATAAAAGCATCAGCCATTGCAAACATTTTAAAAACAAAACATCAACATGAAAGCAAGTGGGGTGAACAATGTCCAGTTAGAGGGAATATGCCAGTTTGAACAGGTGAGTTTTGAGTTGGTATCTGAATGAGGTGATGGAGTCTGACTGTCTTATGTGTGGGGGGAGGGAGTTCCAGAGTCTGGGTGCTGAGCAGCTGAAGGCATTAGGCACTACCCACTCTGGGAATCAACTTTAGGTTGTCTAAGATAAATAGCGAGTGCTCGATTTTGTCTGTTCTCCGAGCTTTTCATTTACCTAAGACTAATCGGTGCTCTTTTTAGCTGCAGCTATCATCTTTGATTTGACCGCTGTAAATGTCACTACACCCACTGTTTTGATAGTATGCTAAATCTCACCATGAGTGACAGGTAGAGGAATCAACTCAGGAAAAAAACAGGAGGAAATGTTAAAAATGTACTGTTTTTGCGTGTCTTCAAGTCTTCATACCTTCTTGTGGAATATGCTGCAGATGCCTCTCTCTAGGTCGGGCAGATGTGACAGCATTGATCTGACCTGTGCTTAAAGGTAAAGAATCAGATCCCAAAATCTCCTGCACAGCATCCTGCCTCTCTGCAATGGACCTGAGGGTTCATGGAAGAAAAACAAAGAAAGGATGGTGAACAAAACAGGAGGAATTTCAAAAGTTCAGAACAAAATAAGAAAAAGCCATCCAATCACAGCCACCAGTAAAATAAATGTGGTTAAATACAAATAATGACTTTTCACAGTGACATGTGCAACAATTCATTGCCAAATTACTCTTGATAAACGTTAAACAGAATTGTATCAATTGTTAAGATAACACCGTGTGGCTGTCAAGCTTGAGGGGGGAGGTGGACCTTCCTGTTTGCAAAGCCAGTGACTGAGGAGGAGAGGTGGGGGCTGGTGTCTTGATTGAGAGGACAGCAGGTGTGTGGAACGCCGCTGGATCTCGTGGAAGAATGTTAGGAATCAATGAAAGACCACATGCCAATTTTCTTGCATTAATTAGTTTATGTTGGGTTTTGTCACGTGTTTGTGTTGTTAACAAAATAAACTGAAAGTAAACTGAAGCAGAGTGAGTTACCTCAGATCCCTTCCCCCCGCTACGCAGCGACATGCTAATAGGCCATGGGCAGCAGACTCTGAGTTTCCCAAGATCATGTTTCTCATGATGCAATGCAAAAGTTTGCCATGAGCATTAACAACACAAAAACAAGCTTCACTGAAAGAAGACAGAAAAGCTTTCCTTGATTTAACTAAATTTCTTTATTTTGACTTTTGTTTTTGCTTATTTGGCTTTCCATCCATGTAAATGTGCTGCACTTACTTGGATAAAAAAGGGATGCACAATTTATTTCTAACTCATTGATTGATATATGTTTTAAAAAAGAGCCATGCTCAAATACCATTGATCCATGATAACGTTAATTTCTTTGGATGTCTGGAAAACAACCAAAACTTTCATGTTATTAGAGAAAATAGCAGTGAGTGCATGTCCTAACCTGACACACCGGGTAGACCATTCAATACATTTCACCAGACCATCTGGGAAACAGCCCATAGTAAGTGTTTGGGAATGGGCAGACCCTTTCAAAAGCATATCTGGCAGGTGATTGGACGATCGTTCTGTCAATCACAATCATGACAGGCTAATCAGATAAGGCAGGCGCTACTGCACAGTACAATATATTGGCAACTTTGTGAAATGAAATCTCGCCAGAACATGTTGACAGTGGAGCGAAAATATTGTTTTTATCGAGAAGTGCTTTCTGAGTTGTTTGTTTTTCATTTAATTAAAAATTGTGTTCCAGATGTAATAAACATGCTACTGAGGCTGTTAGCATCTATGCTAACTTCTGTACAACTCACAGTCATTGTAGATTGGAGCTTGGCAAGATGAATCAGTCTAAATACAAACATTGAATCAGGCAGATCAATCAGCACTGTAAGGTTATGCATGCCCACCAGATCTGTTTAATCTACGGTCCATGAAGTAATATCTTTCTTCAATAAACAAGTGTTATTGCAAATGTTCAGAAATTTGGGTCACTTTTCTCATAAGGGAGGTAGTGCTGGGTTTTGAGGCTGGACCACTTAAGCAAAAATGATCTTGATCATCACATTTTGAAGGCTAAGGCCACAGACCAAGCTCAGAATGTATGACATTTGAAAAGAGAACATGTTGACTTTACACAAACAAAGTGGAAAAAAAATCTGTGAGCATAACATCTGAAAAGAATGGGCAGAATAAAAGCAGATAAGGGCATGCTGAGTTATGTAATAGAGTACCTAGTACTGCTGCACTGTGTGTTGGATTTAATATGCCAGGGTGTAATCAGAGGTTTAATGATGTCAATTTTCTGCAGTAAAGCTATCTGAATAATCTGAGAGCAGTGCCCAATCCACAGCTATAATCCCCGCACTGTGGGCAGAGAGGAAGCAACACACACACACACACACACACACACACACACAAACACACACAATCAAAAAATGGATGATAGAATTCCACCGTAGGGCTGAGGACAGGAATATTCAAACAGTGTTTGAAGCTGAAGTGCTGTGAGTCAGTTTCAGCAGTTTTATTCAGTGAGGATGTTTCCAGAAAACATTTTGCATTTTCATAGCAATGGTCTCTCGACAGAGTGAACCGTGAGGCTGTAAAACTTAAATTAATGGTTTAAATAAAAAGAACTTTCTTAAATCTCTCTAAATGTGCTCTGAACAAAACAGAGGTGTAAATAATAGATGCAAAGATCAACAGAGTGCATTCACAAGGGGTGATTTGTGATAAAAGTCAAGTAAATTCTGAAGATTATTTATGAAAGTCACAAAGCAGACTCTTCACAGCAGCGATAAAGTCATAAAATGTCACCTAATTAGTGGTATATCAAAATGATAATACCTTCAGCTTCTTGTTTTATTATTTCTCATTTTCATTCATTACCTTATTATTCAAATGAAGTAAAAACATTGCAGTTATTGTGCAGCAAAGCCTTCGCTCCCCTGAGACAGCACCGTAAATGAAAAACAGCATGCTCCTTACAATGTGGCCCTTTTTTTTTTTTCAATCTTTTGCCATCAAGTTGAACTGTGAAGATTTTCTACTTTTCAAAAATAGAGGTGCAATACAGGGAGAACCATTAAAGTAAACAGCCACTAATAAAGTTACTTCCAGGCCTTAGATTTGAATTTAAGTAATAGCCAAAATATCCTTAAAACTGTTCTTGTTATAAGAGTGAACTGTCCTTTTTTTCTATTCAAACTTTTCTTTTTTAAATCTAATTACAAACTGGAACAAACTGTAAAAACTAAGAAAATAAATTGAGTAGCATAATTCATTTGGTTTTGCAGAATGAGTAATGTATTATTAGTGCTTTTTTCACAAGAGTAATTAAACAAAAAAATGCCCCATATCAAATTCTGTTATGTCACTGCAGAACAAAACAGCACTTTTTATGTTTCTTTCCCACCTCTTGCCTTGTCGGGCCTGCAAAATCATATGTTATGTTAGGTTTAAGTTGTGTTAATTTTGCTCTTCCTTTGGATGCAGTTTAGATAAATGTGTCCTTTAGTTCTTCCTCCTCAGGGAAGATCTATTCAGGGACAACAGATGAAAATAAGTCAATGACTATAATCTGGCTTGTTTACTTTGTTGTATGGTGATGTACATGAACTTGCACTTTCCCCTCTGAAATAAATACACTGAAATGGAAACAATGAACAATCAATAGTCTAACTGAGCTACAGCCGACGTCAGATTACACTGTAAATGCATGATTAAAGCCCAACGCGACAATTGTAGGGTTTTAGAGCCATTGGCCATGAACATCATTTCATTTCTGTAGTGTGTTATAATGAACCACGACAAAAAACAGCCTGGGGCGCCCCACCACTCACAGACAAAATGTCTACCATGTTTGATTTTTGTCCAGCCTCACACTATTGTTTCTATAACCTCAGAGACATTGACCAATAAGGGCAGAGGGAGCTCTGCATGAGCAGCAAATACTGATGTACACAAACGGAAGTTGTTGCTTTGTGATGGTACTCTGAGACAGAAATGAAGTTTCCAAAGCTCTTAAAACAACATCCCTGCTGTTTTGGTGTGTTATAGAGGGACTATGACAGACTGAAATGGAGGAATATTGGAGAGAAACAGCAGGGGCACTTGAACAACACCTCCGTCACTAAC
The DNA here is from genome assembly GCA_037902135.1 of Cetoscarus ocellatus. NCBI lineage: Eukaryota > Metazoa > Chordata > Actinopteri > Labriformes > Labridae > Cetoscarus > Cetoscarus ocellatus. The sequence goes on from JBAMNC010000412.1 coordinate 3,401,634, forward strand.
TAATAGCATTTAGCATTAAACTAACATTTCATTTAGCATTAGCATTATAACCTTGTCTTGTTAATTCAAGTAACATCAAGAAGACAAATAAAAGTTCTGGATAACCTCATAGAGCAGACAAAATCCTGTTGTTCTGATTTTTGTAATGGTCTATTTAAAAATTGAACAAAGGGAGACAGAAGTTGAATCAGTTCAGCCGTCAGAGGTCCTGTATTCACCGAGGGTCTGTGAGGGGCTGGATCACCCACTTCCTCAGCAGTCTCTTCCCAAACGCAGTGCGAGTGTGGTCCAACACCCACAGCAGACTGCCTTTCACACCACCGTCTGTCTGACAAATACAAAGAAATGCAGATTACAAGCACAGCATTTGAATGTTCAAAAAGGCCTAGTCGATAATAACATTAGGATGACAAAAATATAGGAGATGGGCAATGGGGGGGTGACAGGCTGTTGAGTTTAAGAGGCCTAAGTAGTATTCAAAGGAAATTTACTTGTGATTACAGGTAATTTCTCTCACTTAAATCTCACTGCCTGCTGTTCAACCATGACAACTTAGTTCCACAAGTGACAAAGGAAACAATGAACGGTCCTGACATTAAGCATAAAAGTATTTGAAATGGAAAAAGTGGAGGTACTGCCAGCTCACAGCACTGTTTATGTTCTGTGGGGCTGAAACCGAAAAAAATCTTCTCAGCTAAACTTGAGCTTATGACAAACACCATATCTAGTGTCATATCTATTACATACACCGATTAGGCTGGCATCATAACCATAAGCTTATTATTGTTTAGTTCCCCCTCTTTCTGCCAAAATAGTCCTCCCTAGACCCATGAAGGTGTGATTTGGTATCTGGCACCAAGATGTTAGCAGCAGACCTTTTACCAGCCAGCAATGCTCCCAATGTGTCTCAATGACCCTTGTCTGCCCATGACCCGGTCACTGGTTCACCACTGTTCCTTCCTTGGACCACATTTGATAGATTTTGACCACTGCGGACAAGGATCACCCCACAAGAGCTGCAGTTATGGAGATGCTCTGATCCAGTCATCTAGCCATCAAAATTTGGCCCTTGTTATCTCTCTCAAATCCTTACACTTGCCCATTTTTCCTGCTTCAACATCAACTTTAAGGACAAAATGTTCACTTGCTGGAGACTTGACTTGGACTTGCAACAAGTGACTTATGTCCATCTCTGATGCATGCACACGCTCACATCTAAGGACAATTAAGAGTCATCAATTAACTAAAAAAGAATGTTTTTAGTCTGTGAGAGGAAACCAGAATATTTGGGAAAAAGAAAATAAATGTAAGCTTGAGGAGAACATTCAACTCCAAACAGAAAGGCCCCAGCCAACAGAGGGGTTCTTAGTACAATATGAAACACAATACAAAAGCAATGGGTTGTCTACAGTCAGGACATGAACACAATAATACAGCCATTCTTTGATAATTAATTAATTGATATGTTGTAAAACAAGGAATTAAAATAGGATATTAAGAAACACCTTAAGGCATCAAATATTTATGATACTGAAGGTGTTTGTAACTTTTGTTTTACTGAACGTACAGCTTGGGAGATGAAACTATTTTAAAATTTAAGCAGAATTTTGACTGTTACTTACTGTTTATTTAGGTAATTCTGATTTCAAGTGCTTAACAAGAGAAATATTTCGATGAAAAAGGGCCTGCTTTCAAAGAAGCTGCTATAAACACCCCTGCATCATGTTACGTCACTACAAAACCCAATTCCAATGAAACTGGGACAGTGTTTAAAATGTAAATTAAAACTGAACAAAATGATTTGCAAATCCTTTATGACCTATATCCAAATGAATACACTACAAAGACAAGATATTTAATGTTCAAAGTGATAAACCTCATTGTTTTTTTTTGTTTTTTTCTCAAATATTTGCTCATTTTGAATTTGACGCCTGCAACACATTACAAAAAAGCTGGGAAGGGGCAGCAAAAGACTGAGAAAGCTGAGCAATGCTAAAAAAAAACAGTTTGGAACAGTCCACAGGTGAACTGGTTAATACGAAAACAAGTGAGTGTCATGATTGGGTATAAAAGGAGCATCTGAAAGGCTTAGTCATTCGCAAGCAAGGAAAAGGAAAGGTGATGCAAAACAGTGATAAACATGCCCCTGTCCCAGCTTTTTTGGAGCGTGTTGCTGGCATCAAATACAAGGTGAGTGAATATTTGCAAAAAATAATACAGTTTATCAGTTTGAACATTAAATATCATTTCTCTGTAGTATATTCAATTGAATATAGGGTAAAAAGAATTTGCAAATCATTATATTCTGTTTTCATTAAAGTTTTAAACACGTCCAAATATTAATGAAATTGGGGTTTGTAAAAATGTTCTCTGACTCGAGCTCAGCTCAATATGCAGCAGTAGTCAGTTAAAAGCCTGAGTTGTTTCATATCATGTTTACTTTATTCTACATTATTCATGGACCTATGTAATGTTTGTATTTGTTGCATAAACTCCAGCTGAAAAAGACATCTAGTCTGCTGTTACCTCAAAACAAAAAGACACAGAGCTTGCTCAGTGCCTGTATTCTGTGGCTCCGCACTGTGTTATTAATAAACTGTGCCAGTCAACAGCAGCAGCAACTTAACACAACAGCCTGTACTTAAGAGTGGAGATGTAGGAGAGGAACATGGTACCTCAGAGTCAAATAAACATGCTGAGAACTTTGTCAACAGTCGTGGATTTATAAAAGCATTTTGCTCTGGCCTTTGGCTTGTCTGAGGTGGAGTGTGGTTGTAGCATGTCAACTTTTGGTGTGCAATAATAAAATAAGAAGACACTTCAGCTGCAGCCTGTTTGCCTGAGATGAATGTGCTTAATGCCCACATAATTTTTAAAACAATACCTAAAAAACAAAGTCATCTGTTGAGCATGTTGACAGGCTTGTGCTCACTACAGTGTGACAGAGTTCAAATGATGTATTTCTTTCAGCATACACACTACCAGATAACCTCACTACTTTTACATCTGCATTTAACGACATAAAATATGACATAAAAATTTGAAGGTGCAGACTTGACATGTCACGGCTACGGAGGATTTTTAGTTTTCAAATTTGGCCATGGCATACCAAAGTTGAGGAGAGGCTCACCTAATATGAAAGTTCTGTCATATCACATGGACAGCCTCACATAAAACAAAACCCTATTTGACTGACAGACTGTCACAGCCATCCGTTAAGCCATGACTCAGATTAAAAATAAATGGCAGCAGCTGCCTCCATGTTTGCCACACAATGAGAATATGATTACACCTAAAAAAGGATTTCTTCTCAGCTATGACAAATGCAGCATTTACATGGATTTAGATTTAAACAGTTCAGATACTCTGTGACTCATAGCAAGCATTCAGTGGCCTTGAAGTCATAAAGTAATGAGAAATGTGTTGTGGCTCTAGCCATCTTAATTTTAAAAAGCACTGCTTTATTCATAAAGAATGGACAGATTACTGATGTTCCTATTTAGCAGCTAGTGTTTTTCAAGAGTTTGTGGTACGCACACAACTTAGCAACAAGACAAGCATCTCCTCTTCATCATGTTTGACTGGTGATCATGAATTCAGGTTAGGGTGATTTTTACCTGATTGTTGAGGATTTCCAGGTTTCTGATGGTGGCAGCGCTCAGACTCATGCCCTCTGATGCACAGGATAGATGCCGAAATGAGCTGCATGGAATACAAGTTTACAGAATTTAGCTTTGTGTAAGTGTCGCTGTGTTAACAATGAAATATGTCTGAGATTTTATGATCCAACTCTTATGGAGGACTATAACAAAACAGTAACAATTAACAATAAAGTAAAAAAAAAAATAGACAAAGGAAATAGGTCAAGGAATAAGTAAGTGTTTGTTAACCCTTAAGACTCAGAGTTTTTTTTTTTTTTTTTGCTCTTTCATTCTGCTTGAACTTTTCAGTCTTCTTTGTTTTAGCACATGTACAATATTAACCATTTCAAGCACAACTGATTGAAGACGACTTGTTTATTTTTTCAGGGAAACTTGGGCTATGAGAACATTTATGATATAATGAGATCAGATTAATAAAATAAACACTGTTCGACCATGGCCACTTTTTAGCAACTGTTGTATAAGCTAACAGACGGGAAGATAACATTTTAAAATGGGATAAATACCAGGTTTACATTTCTAAGGAGACAATAATTATTGATAGTTGTAATTTGATAACATCTCTATAGCCCTTTCATTTACTTCTAAAAACACTGGTGTCACTTATGTTTATTATCTTCATTTTTTAATCTTTGTTTGTATCAGTTTTATCCCATATTTTTAATATTGGGGTTTAGATTATCAAATTGATTCATATATCACTGGTTTTATCATATGAGTGTGTTGTAAGTGTGAATATCGGCTGGTATTTGGATGCCAAGATAATTTCAAAAGGTTATGTCAATGTCATTGAGAATACATTTATTTATCTATTCATTTTCACACATGCAGCTCACCTGGGTAAAGTCTGGATAATTCAGGGGTTTTTTGCAAGTGTGACTGGGATTTTTTTGATTTAAGAAGCTGAAAGTAAATTTTTCTTCACTCAAATCATTGCACAAGTTTCGTTTTGGAATTTAGAGGCAAGTCAGACGCCGTTTGTGTCTAGCCAGTGTGTTTCTGTGTGCTTTCATTTACAAGTACCTTTCACTTCTAAGAACTCTTTCCAGGTTGAATTCTTGGAGGTAGAGGATGAGCGGCCCCAGGCAGCAGATCACCGCGCTCTCCAAGGACACTACAGCTGACAGAGAGCGAGAGCCTGGAGGACACACACAAACATGCCACAAAATTCAAGCTCAGTGCACAGATATGTTCAGGGCTTTTCATTGGAATGGCTGTTGATTAAAGATTGAAAAGAGGTAAGGAGAGTTTAAACACACACCTTTCTCCGGGGTGTGGCAGTAAAATTCTGTGACTGTGTCCATTGCAGAGACGAACTCAAACTGAGCGCTGTCTCTTGTCTCCACTCTCACTCTGTCATCGGCCTGAGCACTGGAGGAGAGCAACATGAGAGCATTGATTCGTGATGTCAGAGGTGCTTGTGACTGTATAAACTGAAGGAACACAATATCAAGAATCTGATTATATCCTTGTCTGGGTGAAAGTATGACAAAGCAGTTCTGCGTCTCACAGCTGCCACTGCAGACACCATCTCCCTGTAGCACCATCACATCTCCCTATCGCTCCATTCACTTTTCTCTGCATTGCTGCTTTCAAGGACTCGCTTGCTTTGTGCGCTCAGTTGTTGCCAGGGTGACCAAGGTAAACACGTGGTTCTGGAGGCAGCGCGAGAGAGTTTCCTTATTCTGTTTCATTATGCTGATACACACGCAGAAAAGAATCATCATGCTTCACCTCAGCCACTGGTCAGACTGGGGGTAAATATTGTACAAAAGTGATCAATAGATGGCCTTTTTGTTTCAGCAGTGAAACCACAACTCATTAATCACTTCACTGGTCAATTCAAGCATATAACCACGTGTACAAGAGCATGGACAATTGCTGCTATTGATCCAGGGACAGAATGGTGCAAAGAGGCGTCTCTGCAGAGCCCTGACAGGAACTGTGGGTTTATAGAGATTTAGACTGGTGTTAAGGCCACAGTGAAAGACAAAGCATAACACTGGATCAGGTTTATGCAAACAAGTGATCATAAGTTTGAGTGTTGATTCAAACTGAGGTAAAAATTAGAGAGTTAGTTAGCCTTTACATCAACAAAGCAAACTAGCTCATGCAAAAAAAAAAAGATGGTTTCAATTGTTTTAATCTACGTCAACGGAGTGTACTTTTCTGAACAAAAATAGCATCAAAAACACATATTAAAATGTGAAAGAGCTTAAAGCAGCACTACGTAGTTTTTCCACCTTAATATAACATTTCTAGAGTCATTGTGATGGTACATCACCTAACAACAGGTTGAATGACACCTCTGTCATAGTCTGAGGGGGTCTGTATCGCCTTCACTGGCACTATGTAACTTTGGTATGGATGGTAGGTACACTTTCACACTAAAAAACTACAAATTTTTACTGCTTTGACTGCTTTAAGGCATACCTCTGTTCCCCCTCCTTCCCGATTCATTTAAAAGATGGAAGTCGAGGCGAACGCTAAATGTATGTGCTGACTAATCAGCGCTAAAGTCCTGTGGAGGGCAGTAATACGCCGTAGCTGCGTCTAGTCTGCCCGAAATTAAAAGGAGAAGAAGGAGGAGGAGGAGGAGGAGAAGAACAAGAAGAAGAAGCAGAAGAACAAGAACAAGAAGATTTTTTGGGGGGGATTTTACAATAAAATTAAACAGACAGGCACTTAATATTTAACGTCTACTCAGCATAGACATTTCAAGAAGAAGAAGAAGAAGAAGAAGAAGAAGAAGAACAACAACAACAACAACAACAACAACAACAACAACAACAACAACAACAACAACAACAACAACAACAACAACAACAACAACAACAACAACAACAACAACAACAACAACAACAACAACAACAACAACAACAAGAAGATTTTTTGGGGGGGATTTTACAATAAAATTAAACAGACAGGCACTTAATATTTAATGTCTACTCAGCATAGACATTTCAAGAAGAAGAAGAAGAAAAAGAAGAAGAAGAAGAAGAAGAAGAAGAAGGAAAGCTAAACATAGAGTTGTTATGGCGGAAGCAACGAAAAACTCAAAGAAAAGAAGTTTTATCGAAGGAGACGACAATAAGAAAGTGGGAGAGTAGAGACAAGCTAAATGCCCGGACAGGGATAAGCATTGGCCTGGTGTTCACTCGCTGGCGTGAGCTAAGAGACAAGGAGGGATGTCAGACCGATGCTGATTTGGCACCTGTTACTGTTGGACTTGTAAGTACATGTTGCGAACAACTAAGAGCTGACGCTTGAAAAGTGATTTATTTGAAAAGAAACATAATCAGACTGTACCTCATCAGTCCACATGGTTTATTTGTCTCTCGGGACATCCTGTCGGCTCGCTTCTCCTCCCTCTGTATGTCAACAAATGCGCGTTATTGTGAGGCGTTCTGTTTTACAACCGTGCAGTTACACTCAACGACCATAGAGGCCCCTGGAGAGCTGAAAGCCGGAATCTTACTTAGTGCGGGTTTAAAGGGATAGTTTTGATTATTCTGTAAAGTGGTCGTGTTGGGGCTGGGAAATGAAGGAAGTTTTTAAATTTAACTGTTCTTTATTTATACAGCCCTTTACAACAACTCTTTCGGTGAACCAAAGTGCTTTACAATAGATAGTAAATAAAAAGGAATAAATAAAAACAATAAAAAGCGATGGCTTGAAAACAAGAGATAACAAATAAGATACTCTCTATAAGGTGGTTTTCACACCAACAGCCCGATTGCTCTGCTCTGATTTAGTTGAAAACTACACTTCAGATTTGCATGTCCTCTTCGAATCGTTCACACAGCAGTACTAGTCACTATGTGCATTGTGAGAAGGTAGCTAGCTGGCCAAGCTACCCCAAAAACGACTGATTGATTAATAGTGGAGGCTAAAGGTCCTACGTAAGACTATATAGAAGAGCAAATTCATCAATGCTAGATGTCCTTTACAATGTAAGCGTAAACTGTGCACAGAGAAGAGGGGCTTTTAAAGTTCACTAAATTTCTACAGTGGAACACAGGGGACACCAGATACCATGGTAACTTACTGCAACATCACACTTGTAGAAGTGTCCACCAGGAAACTGTAAGCCAAGAGGAAAATCCTGCTTGTGATGGTTGCTTGGTAGATAGTGTCCTCACTGCAAACAAACTGCTCCGGAGGTTGACTGAAGCGAGCCGAGACCATCTATTTCAAGCACGATAGGCACGGTTGTTTGTAATGAAATAGGGATTGATTGCTGTGCTCAAATATACGTAAAAGAATGGTGCCAAACACCAAACAATCATTCATTCATCCATTATCTATTACTGCTTGTCCTTTTCTGGCACTGAGGCCTGTAGCATATCTATGCTGTCATCAAGTGAGAGGCAGGTTACCCCCAGAGTCAGACAAACATTCACACACACATTCACACCTATGGGCAAATTAGAGCCACCAATTTACATAAAAGCATGTTTTTGTTCTATAGGAGTAAACCTAAGTATCCACAGAAAACCTGTGTATGCACAGGGAGAATATGAAAACTCCACACACAGTCCCTGACCAACTTGGGGACTCGAACTAGCAACTTTGCTGTATGGCAGATGCAATAACTTGCTGCAGCCCTTACAAGTCAACTTAAGATATCAGTTCATTGTATGAAGAGAGCATGAAATATGTCATGAAAACATTGAAAATGGAAATAATCTTTGATTAAAACCACATGTTCTGTCCTCTGACTGAGATATATTTGACTTATTATTTTTGTAAAACTCTTACACGTTTTGGTAAATGCACTTGTATAAAAAATTGAGATGTAAGTATTACATTCTAACCATCAAATTCTATGTTCACTGCTGTAAATGTAGCTTCAAATCGCTTGACTCCAGTGTTCAGCTTTTTAAATCTAGCATTACTGTTTGCATTTGAGTTATACAATGTAACTTTGGGACAACACATTTTGATGACAGCTATATACTAGCAATATTCATAAAGTATACATAATTATAAATGTTAATTTGAGAATATCCCAAGTTTGTAATGACATTTGGCCCTAAGACAACAATGATTAATATGGCCCTCTTCATAACAACAGTTGCCCTTCCCTGACAAATGTAGAGCAATTTAACTGAGCAAGTATAAAAGTTGAATTGTTGTGGTGCTAGATGATCGATCTGACAATTTTTTTCACATGCCAACAACACTCTTCCAAACAATCCTCATAGTATGCTCTTTGCAGTTCTGCAGGTATCATGTCAAGCTGTTGCAGAGAAGAAATACTGCTGTTAGAAATTTAAAACACAGTTTTTCACAACCTGGACAATAACATCGACTTCTATTGTCCTGTACTGTAACACACAGACAAATCTCTGAAGCACTGTGTTGTTAAATAGCATCTATCATCATAGCTTGACACTGTTTTGTCTATAAATAATGGTGTGTTTTCTTCATTTTAAAAAAATCTCAGAGTGGTGTGATGATGATAATCAATCAAAAGATTAGACAGCTAAAGGTTAAGATGCACATGTTGCGACCCACGGATCAGAGGTTAATGTGCACAGTAGATTAAGTCCTTGATTGGTTTCAATAGCTGCAGGGTGAACATCAAGCTCTGAGCAGCTACCAAAATCCGTCCACACAAAAACAACCATGTCTTCTGGTGTGTGGATCTATTCAGATGCATGACACCCGTCAAACCACCCACCTAGGATGTAGTTTTGACTTCCTTCATTGATCTATAATCTTGAGAAAAGCGAGGAAGTGAAAGCATTTGTGTTGACAGCATCAGCTTTTCAGATTTTTAGTCGCTCTTATTCCTTCGCTGCTCTGATCCTGACTCATGACTCCAGGCTGTAAATGAGTAAAACAACCAATAATACACAGAGCTACAACCAACCTCCCTGGGACTCATTACCTGCTGCTTTATGGACATGCATGGATCCTGTTACCAGGGGGCGCGTCTCACCAGCCCACCCAGGAGACACAGAGACCATGAGCTAACGTCAGCAACCACAAAAAACCTGCTTTAAATGCTCAGCTTTGGGCTTCTTGATTTAATATTCGTTAATGGTTAGGAGTTACTTCAATGCGATATTCTGTGATACCAATAAAATCTGCTTTGAAAAATGTCTGCATTTTAGGAGTCATATTTCTCAGATGAATCCTACTTGAGTAAAAAAAAATATTAAAGCAGAAAAATATCATGCCAGTGGGAGTTCTTATGGACTACAAAATGTATCAGGTTTTTATGACACATCAATGTTTTGATAGCATAAAGTATTTGATGATAATGTTCATCCAACCATAGCTGATCTTGATTTAAAACAAGTTGGTGTACGCACTGATGTAAAAAAAATGTTTAAAGAGAGAATAAGAGATAGATAATAATATCATAATAATGATACCACTGACCCATAGATAATCCACTTGTATTGTTTAGTCTGAAAAGGAAATTATCAGTGAATTTATATATTACATTTAGAAACATTTATATTGTTCCTGAAAATCAAACAACACTGATACCTGTTTGATACCACAGCAACAAAAGTAAAGGTCCTGCATGCTCAGTAATGGATAATCAATCCGTTTCAATTTTCACACATTTAAGGCAATGCCCTGCACACTGGCAACAGTTTGAAACATATTTAGAGATGTTAAGAAATAAAGGCTTACCTTGCTGCTAACCAGGTCATTGTACATTTGCACAAAATATTCCCAACATAAAAGTGCAGTTTAGACACTGCTGTCTCTCTCTTTTCTGATAAACTGCTGACTAAGGATTGAGATCAGATTAAAGGGTTATTTTTCCAATAATCTCTGCAGAAATGTGTGATTTTCTTCGCAAATTTGTCATTTGGAACTCCATCTGCTACGATAAACTTAATGGCTCTGTATAATCCAAATAATCACAATTAGTCCATCTGGGCTGGAAAACAGCCACATGTTAATCCATTATCACTGTTACTTTTGATCATACGGCCCCTGCAGCATAGAAATCTGTAATGTTTGCACCTTCAGTCTGCAGCCCCAGCTTCAAATTCATAGTTTTTACTATTTACCAGCAGAAGGCCCAACTCTCATATTCAAACATTTGTGACATCTTTGTGACCAGTAGATGATTTTTAGGGGGATATTTTCTAAAAGCTTACAGTGCAAAAGATAGAGATGTCCTATTTATAATCAATAACATTTTGTAGCCTGTTAATCTGAAAAAGGATTTCCTTTGTACATGGAAAATAATTCTTCATTTGTGTTTCCTCAATAAATTATCAGCATGATAATGTAAAAACGCTAATGTTAAAGAGTTCCTTCAACCTAACAGGCCAGATGGACAGTTCAACAAACTGTCAGGAAAGGAGAGAAACTACATTTTCCATCTAGAAATGTTCCAATGTTTCTCTTTCCTCAACATTTAATGAAGAATCTTTAAGCTCTGATCAAACCGCCCCCTCCACCCACCCCAATAGCAGGCAGTATCCATACTGTTTTTCCCTTATTATGTGAAGTTTATCCATGAAACTGAAACGTTGGTTTGCTGTGTAGTGAGTACACCTCATGCAGTGACAATTTTGCTCAACTGAGTCATCAACTCTAAAAGAGAAGTAACACTGAAGATGGATAAAGGAGAGAGCGGATCTCCATTCAACTTGTGGACATCTATTTAGGGGTTGGTGTATGGAGTTAAGGAGAAAGTCTGTGTGACAGAACAGACAGCAGGCAGAGATTAAAGGGGCTTCAACACAGGTAAGCAGCTCTAGATATAAATGTGATACAGAAAAAGAAAAATAGAAGCAGGTCCTGCTCACTTGTCCAGCAGCCTTTCAATCATTAAGTATTATCATAGCAACGGTAAAGAAATAGACCTCACTATCCAGCCCGTGTCTCCTATAAAATTAAGAATTTCTTGAGAGCTTTCTACAAAAAAATTATACCACATAGAATCATTAAGTTGGTACAAAATGTGAAAAATAAATGCTGAATTTGACATATTGTACATTTAAATCCCGTACCTTCTACAATTGTTCAGTTATTAGAGATTTTATCATCTAGAAATGCACAAAAAAATGTTGACAACTTCATCATACCTGAGTGCTCCAAATTCTATTTTGTACACTTTAGAAAATGTTCAGAAGTCTACAATGTGCTATTTTGATCATTACTCAACTATTGAGGGACTTGGACTTGTGTTACTGTTGTGCTACTGTTAACCTTGTCATAAACAGGTATCAGTATCTCTGATTTGATCAAGAGTCATACCAAGGTTTACAATTCTAGAATTGTGGCATCCATTTTTATGTCTTTACAGAGTAAAAAAGTAAAATGTATAGCATGTATCCCAACTCAGCTAAAAATATCGAAGTACGATTTTTTTTTCCATATTTCCCAGCCCTATGTAAACCTGATACATGTTCTGTGTGTGCTGAACAGAAAAGGGTGTCCTGTATTTGTAAGATACAGGCTGCAAATTAAAGTGAGTCTTGTCTCTGAAGAGCACAACGCTAGAGAGCAGTGCTGTTCAAACACAATAATTGGACTGGCCTTTACTGGCCCATCTCTGCTATAATCACTCAACACAGGCGGCCAGGAGAAGGAGATGGGGGAGAGAGAGAGACACGGAGAGGCATGAATACAGATGAGCCCAATTTTTCAGAGGGAAATTTAAACAGAACAGGGAATGAAAAGGTAATATAAAGAATGAAAATGAGAAATGTGGACCGTGAAGGCAAAAGAGGAAGGAGGCAGCAGACATGCCTCCCATTTATTCAACCACACTCTGCTCTGATCAGATCGACTCGGCTCCCCTCCCACTCCCTCGTTTCATTTTCACAGCCTAATGTAATCTCATGCAGACCCAGAGGAACTGGCCCCGCTGTGGTGAACATGCTGGGTGCAGACAGCCGGCAACAGGTTCTTAGATGTATCAGGACATACCAGTTCAAAGTCAGTGTCTCTTGAACTGTTAATCAGCAGATATTTAAAAGATAAACTGTCTCTCTCTTTTTTTGATTCCCAGTTCACACAGCAGCTTGATGCGCTAAATGAAAGTCTGTATCTGAGTCTTGGTAGGGGCTCGTTAGTCTCGCATTAAAGTTGACGACTCCCTGTTGTGGCTCGTGTTCATATTGAGCTCATGATTATTTTACTGCAGCCTAATGTTTATAATCATTTCCACTGATAGTTGATAGCTTGACTGTGAGTTCCGAGTTATGTGTTCGAGCAGAGGTTTACATTTAAAACAACTCTTAAGCACACGTGTGAGCAATAAAAGAGATTCTGCTTGGTGTGCACATTCCTCTTGTTTATATACTGACCATTAAAAGATCTGTCTTTCTCTCTGGAAATATTCCTGCTGTGTGTAAGCACAATATACAGTCCTGTATTTCTGATTTCTTTCTATTTTGTGGTTTCAGCTCTGAAGGCTGGACTGCTAAACTGATGCCTTTTTTAAACAGTGTTTCTCCATTAAATTTCACTGGAAAAACTGTCAGATATGAGAAGAGACTGTAACTTCGTAAGATGAATAATTAAGTAAGTGCAACTGCTAAAAACTTGTCATAAACTATTAGCTCAGGTTGAACAATACATCATAATAACATTGTAATTGCAATGTGCAACTGTTACTAGGGCTGGGAATTACATTGATTTAATTAAATGTTTAGTTGCAGTAGTTTGTAAAAGTAAAAATCAAGACGTTTTTCATTGACTAACCCTGACACTTATTTTGCTCATCCTGGACTTTTGGAGTTAAAACCTCACAAAAGTGTCCTTCCTTAAGTGACACATAAAAAATGTGTAAGTTGTGGAGATGTTTGAAGATAGAAACATTAAAAAACTTTCACTATTTCACAATGGTAGGTCCTGGTGTTGTTTTTGCACAAGCATATTATATGTTTTTTTTATATTTATTCATGAGACTAAATACTGATAAGAAAGTTATATGATAATACGTTGTAAAAAATAGTACAGCTTTCAGTGTCAAAGAGAAGTCTTCTTCTTCACAGAAAATTCAGAGCACTTTTGGGACATATTTGGACAACAGTTAGGTACAAAAAAATTTTTTTTGTAATTTCTGCGTCATTTGGACTAAGTTTTCTTTACGAGGGGAAAAAAACTGAATAAAATCAGAAATCGAGTTTTGTGATAAAAACAGGGATTTTCTTTTGAGGTCAGATCGCCCAGCCCTAACAGTCACATTGCAGGGCAGGCGATGCCAGTCATGTGACTTTAAGCATATCATGTTGCCATTTGTGTTATAATGAATGGAAATAAAACATTTTTCTTGTTCCATTGACTTATACAACGCAGTTTGTCTTATACCACCATCAGTAAGCCTCCTGCAAAAACAGACCATGTTTCATGTACAGTTTGTGCTTCATCTACAACTCAGTTTTCCTATTATTGATGTTTGTTTGTCTTTAAGTGTTGACATCAACCTGCCAATGGGACTGGATATGGAAATTAGCCACTTGGCAATAATCCCATGTCTTTACATGTAAACTTCCAATAATGCATACTGTCCCAAATTTTAAAAAAAAATCTCAAATCTCAAATGGTTGTCGTCTCTCTTTGTGGTCCTGTGATCGACTGGCAACCAGTCCAGGGTTCCCTGCCTCTTGCCCAATGTCAGCTGGGAAAAGCTCCAGTGATAAGCGGTACAGATTGTGGATGGATGGACAATACAAATCAATACAACTAAGTGTAGAACAATCCATAGTATGTGATACTATTTGATAACATATGTACACTACCATAGCATTTACTATGATATAATGCAATACAATATCATAAATTAAAACCCTACACAATGCCTTACCATATGAAATAATGGGAGATGTATAGCCCACTTTGATGATTACATTACACTACCCTGACAACTCGACAATAACTGACTTATTTAAGTTAATATCAGCATAAATTAAACACTCCTGAAAAAGACATGTCCCTAAAATACTTCAACACAATGTTGTGGTATTTATTCCTTATGGTTGGGTGTCAGTCTCCTCTCTTACCGCGTCTCTGAGCTTCACTTCTGTCATCAATGTCTCATATTTTCTCGCTCTCTTCTCCTTTTTCTTTTATCCTACTTTCAACTCCTTTTTGGCAAATTAACTCCTGCTCACATAATCCATTATCACCACATGACTGCCACTTCGAGAAATCATGAAACACTGACACAATCAGTGGGGAAATCTGTCTAGAGCACTGTAACTTTTTTCCAATTTAAAATATCAATACTTGACATCAGAGATTCAATAAGAGTCAAAAAAGAGGAATGACATTAATATCTTGCTGCATCTATATCTTGTCCTAACACTAACTGCAATGGACTAAAAAAACATTTATTTACTTCGCTTAACCCATTCATCCACCAATCAGCCTGAATCACTAAACCTCTGGATGAAACTGAAATTCATGAAATGAATAAATGTTCATAGTAGACCCAGACTGTGTTTTCACAAAACTACATCTACAGTGTGCCCTGTCAGACTACAGCTTGACACTATTTAGTTCAACAGTGGAGACCTGAGTGCAGTAGATTTAAAGAAATGTATCTTAATGATTTACACATTCAGACTGATCTCAAAAGGCTTCACAAACACATCTGATCATCTGTATCACAAAGACTTGACTCACACTTTCACAAATAAGAAGACAAGTTCACCTCATAATAGAACAAGTAAGTTCTCAGGTGCAGACTGCCCCCTTGTGCCCAAACAGGGTATTACCTTGCATTGGCAATGCTCTGCAGAAGTTTGTGGGTTTGTTCAGAGAGGTCAGAGGGCACCAGGATCTCCACAGGGTTGATCTTAAGGACACGAGACTCCAGCTCAGAGCGAGACGGGCCATCTGGAAAACTGTCCATTAACACGTCCCCTGTGCTGGGCTGAACCGCCTGATCAAGCACAAAAAATGGTGTAAATAAAACTGACGTTTCTTAGGTGAGGCTCATTTTGAAACAGTGGAAAGTGAGAATTTATATTGTGAACAATAAATAATACAAGGACATTATTAGGGATGGGAATTGATAAGTTGTTATTGATACCAATGCCATTATTGATTCTGCTTATCATTCCAGTTCTTTAATGACTCCCTTATAAAGTCCTACGGGTTTTCTGTGTGGTTAAAGTCAACACAGGTCTTCAGAAGCAAAAATGTCAAACACATCCCTCCTGATATTCCATACAGTGCTCTATAAATGAATGCAACCCATTAAATGATGTGCAGTGAGCTTTATTTCATCAAACCACAATTTTGACCTCTCCTGCCCCCGTCTGTCATGGTATTTGATTCTCATTTCTTTGTTACCATTTCTGCTGGCTGCCTCTAATGAGAGCAGGACATTTTTCAATTGAAAAGCACACAGAACAAAACAGAAGGAACTGATAAGCAAAAAGACAAATTACATCAATTCCTTGAGGGAGTTGTTATCAATTCTGAACTGGATCTGGTTTTCAATTCCCATCCCAAGACATAATTATATAATTATTTAAAGTATTTTTTTAACAAAGTGGAGACACATTTTGAAGTGAAGGTATCACATACAAATTTCCATTACTTTCTCCACAAGAACACTGGGTATTGTATAACAGATGAACAGGGATGCACATTATCACTGACACAATATCAGTATCTGAAGATATGAACATTTCGGCTGATGTTTACAGCTATTATAATGCTCAGAAATAAAGGCCATATGCAGTGCTTAACAAATGTATAAACCACCTGTCGGAAAAAAAAACAAGAAAATATAAAGATTTTAGCAGTCTCTAAAAAACTGCTTCAAAACTGAAAAAGTTATTGTCATTGGACAAACATTTTTAACACTAATAAGGAATTTCAAATTAAATTCACTTTTATACCCAAATTTGAGCTGCTCACTGGGCCTCTCTGAGAAGTCAGAAATTAACCATATCAAGCATAACATTCAACCAATAAAACTTATTTTTCTGTTCAGGATTGAAATGAATAACTATAATTTGACATATTTATCAATAAATAATAATGTGCTTTACTATTTTTTTCTGTGTATTTTTTGTAAAACAGTAAATTTGCAATCCATGGATAATAACAATAAATAATACACAGTAACAATAATGATTTCATTAAAGAGCTTCTACATACTGGTGTATTAACCATAACAGAAACAAAAAAATGTTTTGGGATGTTTCATCTGTATGAAGAGTCAGGAAATCTCTGTAAAAACTATAGTTAAAACTGTATCTTATAGTTTGTCCAGTGAATTAAACATTTACAAATAAGACTATGTTGCCTTAACAATGCAAGAAAAAAAGAAATGTCATAGAAATTTGTGAACAGCAACTGGTTGTCTCATGGGTAAAACACCTGTCTGCTCGGTGTTCATGCAGACAGGATGAACTGTAATATTGCTATTTAGAGGATTATCTCTAAACAGTGACTACTTCCTAATATAAAGAGGAACCAGGGGCATGGCCGGGCCTTCATGTGTTTTCATATCAAGCCTCCGAGCCAGACTCTGTGTCTCTACGTTCACAAACAAGTTCTCAATCAGCAGGCCGCACTGTCAATCACAGAGTTTTGGGTAAGGGAAAATGGTTCCACTTTACCACACATGACGTCTTATCTCTAGCCTACATTAGAGTTTAACTAGAGTGCCTGAGATATTCTGAGCAGAACTGATGCTGCACTTCTCTACGGTGTTCATCGTTCGTCTCCCTTGATCGATCAAGTGAGTGTTTTATAATACGTTTTAATATAAGACATCAGAGTCTCTGCGTCTTCTTTGCCCTCTAGTTGATCTACTTTTAAGAAATAACACCACAAATGGTGACAAAGTGGGATCCTAAGAGCAATATAAGACTGGTAAGCGTAAATTTTATTGCTGTGTGTGTTTGACAGGATCTAAAAGAAACATGCTGTAAAGGACCTCTTTCACAATACATGTAATTTTCAATTTTTAATTCTTGTCAAATTGAATCCAAACATTGTATTTTATATATATATATATACCATCATTTTTTTTTTCAAAATATCTGCAATTGTATGAAAATATCTTGACAGTGTAGCTTGGGAAAGATTAGTAAGCATGGTCATTTGATTCCATGAAAGGTTTGAAAAATAAAAAACAAATATGTCACGTAGAGCTCGTAGTGAATGGCAGAAGCTTGAAGCATCTGATATCTCGTTCCCTCATGTGGATCTGGAATACCTTGAGACCATAACATGCGGTACATACCAAATCAAACAGTCCCCTGGCTACATTGCTGAGCATCAAAAAAATGATGGTGACTATGAGATTTGGGTTTACCAGCATGATGCTGATCTCATTAGGGGACAGATTCATTCTCGTCACAGATCTCAAATAAAATACAATGTTTGGATTCAATTTGACAAGAATGCATCAGATGATCCTGTGAAGGCATATTATTGTCTCTGTCCTGCTGGAAAGAGAACCTCTGGCATGTGAGCACATGTTGCATCTGTAATCTATTATTTGGGATATTATAAACATTTTCAAAATCAGAAACCCCTCCAACCACACACAAGCAAATTCAAAGACTCCATTCTATGAAATAACCAGCCAATCATACATCTTATGGATTTCTCAGATCCCCTTTCCCACACTATAGTTCCAGTCTACAAATTAAAATTGTCCAAGCCGTTGCTATGCAAAAAGACACGAAGGCCATAAAACAGATTACATGTATATATAAGTACTAGAAACAGAAATTGACAGAAGTAATGTTTATGTATTGCTGTCATTGTAGATATACACAATCTGATTACAGCAATCCAAAACTGCATTGGTTTTTACTTGTATCAATGGCTCATTATTATCTCATCACAAAGGCATAATATACAGGCCCTTTGTGGCTGTTCAATATTAAGATGAATAACATTTCATGTGAAATGTTTGTTTTGAATCTAGCATTCAAATTCTAAAAGAAATCATACTTAAAGGATGAATTCTGAACAAATCTTTAAAGGTTCCCTGATATACAAGACATGGAACAGTATCCTGATTCTACCACAGTAACCCAACCTGTTAATTGAACAACTTTACCGGTCTCAGAATTTGATGATTTTTTTCCCACTTTGAGAATATATATGTGGCCAAATAATTTGTAAGTATTTTAGGTGTACAGCAACTGTAAGTTGGTCAGACACATCTCCAAAGAATTGAATTTGTTGAAACAATCATAAAAAAAACTATTTTTTTTCCAGTTAAAATTCAATAACTTCTTTCAATTGTAATACTTAGCTTTACATTTGATTTCAAAAGATGAACCAGACTTCAGTGAAGGTGATTTGACCCAATTTGATGATTTATTATTTGTGTTTGAGTAAGTTTTGGGGTAAAGTGTGCACCCTCACACCTATGGCAATGATCATAAAATAGGTCATAGTACAGGCCCTGGATGACTTTTGGATTTTCTAAAGGTATATTCTTGGGAGTCTCTGGGTGTACTACAAATACCACACAATAAACAAAAAATTGGGCTGTGGGCAAAATTACATGTATTGTGAAAGAGGTCCTTTGATGAAAAGTTACAAAATGACTTAAGTACTCGAATACCTCACATGAATATATTAATAGCTTGGATGTTGGTAACAGTAATGATATTTAATTGCTATTAATCGAATATGATTATTTGGAAATGTTGGGCTGTGGGTTACTTTAAATGAATTACTCATCAAGGACAACTTATGTGTCTGATTGTGCTTCAGTCCTGTTAAACTCACCACGAGTCCGACAGTGAGCTGCTTCTTCAGTTTGTCCCAGTTCTCACTGATGCACAGCAGGAAGCTGTCAGGAGGGTCTGACACAACATCACCACAGGCCCCCTCCTCCTCATCCCTCAGCCTGCAGACTGGGTTCACATCTCAAAAAACTGTCAAGAAAATCATTTCAGACAGACAGACAGAGGCAGAAAAAACTTTTCCCAAAAACAAAAACAGTCATTCACAGTCTGTAAGGATACCCTCTCCGACCAGAGTGGACTTAGTGTACAGAGCGCTGAGCTGACGGCTGAACAGAGCGTTTCTATTGGCTCCCGAGGCTTTGATGGCTGAAGTCTCCGTCTGCTTGACCACACCAACCTAAAAGTCGAATACATGAATGAGGAGAGAAGAACCAGACTGATTCTAAACATCTTCAAGTAGCAAAAAAACGTTTTTTTACCTTGTGTCCATGTGACACCAGTCGTCTGACATGAACAAACAAACGGTGAGTGGGGATGCTGCACGTCATGAAGTTATGGTCCATGTGACAGTAAATGTTGAGCTCCTTGGCTGCAATCTGTTAAAAATACACAGGGCGTGCAGAGTGTTACTCGATAGCATTTAAAAGCTGATGACAATTCCACCATATTTAACCAACTGTGCCGAGGTTTGGGGTAACACTTTCACCAGAGCTCGCTACAATCTCCAAAAAAGAGCAGTTAGGGTCATGAACAGAGCAGCTTGTAGGGATCACACACATTCATTGTTTCTTCAGTCAAAACTGTTAAAATTCAAGGATCAAATAGAATATCAAACAGCACAAATCATGCTCAAAGCAAAGAATAATCGACTACCAGGAAATATTCAGGGCATGTTTAGTCAGAGAGAGCCAAAATGTCATTCGATGGAATTTTTTTATTTCAAGACTGTAAAAGTGAGAACTACCAGGAAAAGCTTTTGTGTATCTGTGTATGGTGTAAAACTTTGGAACTGTCTGAGTGATGAATTGAAACAATGTCCAAACATCGAGCAGTTTAAGAAAAAGCATAAAAACATGATTTTTAAAAGGTACAGGGATGAGACTGTATAAAGATCACAGAAGTTTGACGTAATTTCTCTTATTCATTTTCTTTATTTATTAATTTTCTGTGAATACTACTTGTGTTATTACATTATTGCTATTTGGTTTATTTTGTTTATGTGTGATTATATTTATTATCATTATCATCATTATCATCATTATTATTATTATTATTATTATTATTATCATTTTTATTATCATTTGGAAGTGGGTTAATTTTTGACTGTGTAAGGTGAAGGAGTGAGATTAAATAAGTTTCAACTTCCTCATACTCCGTTTTGAACATGCAAAAAACAAATTCATTTTGCACTTTGGTTGTTTTTTTAATTTTTTTTCTATGTTTAATTATACTTTCTTGCTCAAAATAAAAAGAGAAAAAGAAGAAAAACTGTTTTTACATGATATAACAAAAAGGTCTTGCTGTGGTGCACATAAAAAAGGAACCATTCGATAATCTAAAACATCAGATACAACAGTAATAAATAATGTTAGGTTCACTTTAACATCTTAAATTGCAAACAAAAAGCTGTAAAAATTCATAACTTAAAGCAAGAGAATTCCAGAAATCAAACATATAGATATGTTATACAGTGCAAGAGAATGCTATAAGAAGCAAAAAACAGAATAAAAAGTATCTCTTCAACCAGTGAAGCAATAGGTTTTCTACTTGTGGTGATTCGTCTTATTGGTTCAATGTTTCCAGCTCTCACCTCAGCATCGTCTCCAAAGAACCTGTACTTGTACCCACACTCGACAGCCAACAGCGCGTCTTTATGCTTCTGTTTGAGCTGGATGACCTGCTGTTCTAGGGGAGTGTATGTGCTCTTCGAGTGTCTGGAGGGGGCGCTCGAGTCTGTAAGAGGATTTCGCTCGGCAACCCTTCCTCCACCTCCTCCCCCTCCTCCTCGTCCTGTCTTGGCAAACTGAGAAAAGCCAAACACCTGCAGGCAGAAAAGAAAGTATACTGTTTTTTGTTTCCGTGACAAAGCCATCATTCCTTCTTGAATCTTTTTTTCTCTATTTCTCAGCACAATTTCATTATTTCCCCTTTGAACAGAATCATGTTATTCATTTGCTGTATAATAATTAATCTCCTAAATTACAAACCACAATTCCAATTAGGTTGGGACATTGTGTCAAAAGTAAATAATAGCAGAATACAATGATTTGGAGATCCTTTCTGATCTTTATTCAATCGATTACACTATAAAGACAGGATATCTGAGTTAAAACTGATGAACTTTGTTGTTTTTTTTATTTGTTTTTTTTTGCAAAAAATCACTTGCGTAGTTTGAATTTGATGCCTAAAACACATTCCAAAAAAGCTGGGACAGGGGCTTTTTTACCACTGTGATACATCACCTTTCTTTAAACAACACTCAATACGTGTTTGGGAAGAGAGGACACTAATTTTTGAAGCTTTGTAGGTGGAATTCTTTCCCATTCTTGTTTTATGCACAACTTCAGCTGCTCATAAATCCAGAGTCTCCATTTTGGTATTTTGCTCTTCATCCCTGAACAAGTAGCCTGGATGGCAGTTCCAAAACCTGTATGCACCTTTCAGCATTAATGATGCCTTCACAGATGTGCAAGTCACCCATGCCATGGGAGATGCTGGCTTTTGAACTTTATTGATAACAGTCTGGATAGCCCTTTTCCTCTCTAGTCTGGAGGAAATGACATCCATGAATTCCAAATACAATCTGAACTGTGGACTCATGTCAAGGTAAAGAACAGCATCTCCTAAATCCTGTGGCTGATGA
Organism: Cetoscarus ocellatus; assembly: GCA_037902135.1. Lineage (NCBI taxonomy): Eukaryota > Metazoa > Chordata > Actinopteri > Labriformes > Labridae > Cetoscarus > Cetoscarus ocellatus. The sequence goes on from JBAMNC010000412.1 coordinate 3,423,824, forward strand.
AAAAAAAGAGTACTGAAGGTCTGCATTGGGTACCTGTTTTGTAGCAGCAAAACCTGAACCCTCCGCATCATTCTCCTCCTCCTCTTCATCCTCACGAGTCTCTCCTATCTGCTGAGGTCTGTTTTGATTACTTTGAAGACTTGAAGACGTTTCCTGGGGAGGCCCGTCGCTTCTTCCTGGGTCACAGATTTTATAGCTGGGACCTTCTGTCCTCTTTCCCTCCTTGTGAGCATCACTGTTCCCAACACTGAAACTTTTCAGCTTCTCCAAGGTCGATGAGCGAACACGGTCTGCTGCTCTGGATGATGCCTCTACAGGGAAAATATTATTCCTTGTGATTAATTATAAAGTACATGTACATACATCTGCACTAATAAATACAGAATTAATCACTTATTACTCTTTGATTGCATTAACCTCACCAGTGTACCAGCACCGCAGACATTAATCTGCTGTTCCTGAGACTGCTATTGTGATATGATGGTTACAGTCTATGATCAAAATGACAAAAATGTTCAAGAAGATCTAAACCTCAGCAAAAGTGAACATTCAGTGATGTTGACAATAACTGCTAGGTATAATTGTACATTTTGCCAATATTTCAGCTAATATATGAGATACAAATGGCCAGTTTGTGAGGCTGAAATATTGACTGAAAATATTGGCAAAAAATTTCAGATCTGCCAATATCGATATTCAGCTTTCTAGGCAATTATCTGGCGATACTGATATTGTTTTGATAATATTGCGCATCCCTTAATATTTGTAATTACCAATGCTGGTTTACTAAATTTAGACTACTAAAAAATAAGATGCTCAATCTCAAAATGCCAAAAAAAAAAGCAACATTGCTTAGAAAATGTAAAAGACTGCAATTAGTGATGCACATAGAGTTATTATCATTACTGAAAACAAAAAAAAATAACCAAACCTCAGATGTACAAAGCATCTTTAATAAATGAAAATGAAAAAAGGCTTTATTTTAAATATGACAATGCCATAGTTGTTGGTCATGTTTCCAAAACTTACAAAAACAAAGTAAATTTCTATTTTTCAAAAGGGTTCTGTTGTTCTTACAGTTTACAGTTAGGATCAATTTGCTGACTGCAGAATTTTAAAGTTGTCCCTTTTATATCACATCTAATAGTCTATACTGACAGAGGTTCCTCGATTGTTCTGTGAACTACTGACAACACTGACACAGATTAACAAACACTGAAAGTCAAACAATAAAATTAAAAAAAAAAAAAAAAGATTAAAACTGAACTGTCCCATAATTTACAAATAAATTATTAAGAGTCCAGTTCTATTTTAACTCTGATGCCCTTACTTACCCTTAGTGCTCTGACAGGAGGCAGCCTCACAGGCTAAATCTTCCTCCACCTGCTGACACTGAGGAGAAAGTTTGGCTCTTTTGCTGGACAATCCCAAATCCTCATCAGGGGGAAGTTTCTGCTGCAGGTCAGAGGTTTATATGGTTTAGGACTTCGCATCAGGTGAGGTGAGTATGATCTGAACGTGTTGTTTAAGGTGTTTTCATTGTGTCACAGCTCACCTTTCCTCTTGAGAGCTGCTGCCCTGCAGGATTAGGGTTGACCCCGCTGTGAGGACTGGAGGCGCTGCTCCCGCTCGGGCCTCCGAAGTACTTACTGATGAAGGTCTGGGTGGTGCACGGCTTCTTCTGCGGCTTTGGCATGATTTTATTTGCACCTAAATGAAACACATTATCATAAAATGTGTGGAAGTCGACACAGTGGAGCTGCTAGACAAGGATGTCGCTGCCCGGCTTTTCAAAACACGGCGGCGCATGTGCTGAGATCACTCACTGGCGCGTAAGTGACGTCATGAGCGCCCAGCCAATCAGAACAAGACGGCGTTTCCGGTTACGTCTTTTGAAATGAAATCACATGTGCAGACAATTTTTGGCCAAATATTTACCTTTTTTTCATGCACCTTGTCGGTTTTAAGAGCCGTCCACCTCTGAAAAACTGTGAAATATAAAACCTGTTCCTCATGACGAACAATGGGACGAACAGCCACATTAAACTCACACAAGACTCCCTGAGGAGGGGCACCACACATCTCAGAGGGGGGTCCTCACCTTTAAGGTAGGCTTGTGTTTGTCAGGGCTACTCCACTACAATGAAAAAAAAACATAATGTCGATCATTTTCACTGATACTGACGAAAATCAAATTAATTAAACCACCTGTCATAATAACATCAGTTTAGAAATCTTTCAAAAACTGGTTTAAGCTGAAAATGTTATTGCTCAGGACTTTTCTGAGAAGTCAGATATTAATCAAGCATAACATTTAATCACAAAAACTAGTTATTCTTTTCAGGAATGCAAGTAAATACCTATAATTTGACAGCCTAATCAAAAAATAATAATGTGCTTTAACTTTTTTTAAATTGATTTATTTATTTTATTATTTTTTTGTGAAACAGTAAATCTGGTTTTGGATTTATCAGCTGATAAAAAGCAGAAATTAACAAGAAAACTTTTTTGTGAAGTTTTTTATTTTCAGTTTCAATAAGATCTTCAAGTGCTTTCATCGGCATACAGCAGTATTTGATTGCAGTGTGATACGACAAAAATGAAAACTGATCTGTATTTCTGCTTTTAGACTTTATATAGAATTTTTTTAATAAGAATGTTTTTTTAGTATTTAGTTTTTTTTACTGTTAGGTTTATCCTCTTACAAGCAAGATTTCTTATCCCCCACATGTGCGTTTGTATCCTATTGTTTTAAATGTCTACCTTTTGGCACAAAAATGAACTAAAATAAAAACAAAATAAAATAAAGGTAGTGGAGTCAAAGTTTAAAGTTTCAAATAAAACTAAAGTTAAGTACAGATACTCAAATACTTCACCAAAGCAAAGTACTAAAGTAGAAGTAAATCTCCTGCCCTGCTCAGTCCCTTCTAGCTTTTCTAGCCTTATTATTGCAAATACAAATGCATTTTACTGAAATACTCCTGTTAATAGGATTATTTATTTAACTGTTATACTGGTGGCTTCAGATTTGCATTTCTAGGCATAACAGTGTGCAACAACTTATGCAACAAAGTTATTACAGAGCCATGAGTACTGTGGATAAAAATGCTGTTAGAGCTTAACACTCCTACAGAGAATAATCAAAGGTACTGTAGATCAATATATAATCAAAGCTTTGTGAAGTATTTTAGAAATGCATGGTAGGGTTTAATATGTTGGTTTGAATGATAATGAGATAGGTGTACTGCACTAAAAATGATTGTCGCCAGCCTATGTACAAAATAAATGATGATAAACTATTATGTGCATGTTGTACAAGTAAGGTGAGATTCTTTATATGTAGATGACAGGGACATTTCCTGTCGCTCTTTTTGCCACATGCCTAGATGATGATATTGTCTAAAAATAGAAAGAAGTCAATGGAGGGTTAGGAAAGGCATTTTTATTGTATAGAACGTTCAACAACAAGGCAATTTAAGTGCTTCAGAACACAATGACAAAGGGAAACATCAGAATAAAACAGTTATCAGCGAATCAATAAAACCACAAAGTATAAAAACAGGGCAGTTAAAACAAAGATAAAAACAAAGGTCATTTTGTGACAAAGTTTTCCATTGAACTTCCACTTTCAGTGCTCAAAGATGCCCACTTATCACTTTATTAGCTGAAGTTAAGGCATGTGTAAGAGTCATTTCTTGGTTCAACATTTGAGAAAGAGAGAAGTGAAACTGCCTTGCTGCTAAGAATGTCTAGACAGCAATTTAGAACTTCAGTGGAAAAATGTATATACATGTGAAAATCTGTCTTATTTTTTCCACAAAAGACGTTGAAACAGTATGAAGTATTTTTGTTAACTTTATTTCCACAGAAGGTTCAGCTCAGCCTGTGGGATAATGAGGTCACTGCAGTGCTGGCGTTATTCAGGTCACTTGTGGGAGGCTTTGTGAGAGAATGCAAATGTGGAAGTCCTAAAAGAAGTCTGAAGAGAGGTTTGACAGGAAGAGGAGGACTTCTCTCTACATCTGCTCTAACTGCACTGATTGACAATAATCTTTTCCTCTCTGCTTACCATGAAGCTTTATGGAGCTCTGATCCTGTTCGTAACTCTGACTACAGGTAAGACTAACTTTAAAGTAAATCTCTGAGCCAAGGAAAAAACTGTAACTCAAAGAAAAGAATGTGCAGGTGAAAGTTATAACTCCTGTCTCTGAAATGCAACTTTGTTTGTCTGTACATTTTGATTTTAATAGCATCATTTATAAAGTGTTTCTTGTTTTATTGAAGTGCATTCTTAGAAAAACAGCATTTGTTGGCCAAAAAATTAATCTTTCTGAAGAGGAACTGTGTCCAAATGCTATTTCCTGTCTCATTACATTTTATGTCTGCTAGATCATTTAATTTTCATTATCAGTTAAACAAATTGTAACTCTTTCTATGGTTTTATCAAGTTTAACTCAAGTTATAATCGCATTTATAACTTCCTACTGTTATTGAAACAAAATCAAGGTTTACACAGTTCAACGATAACAGTAACCTTTGTAAATGTTTTTTTTTCTTAATTAACTGCTTATATAATTATACACACACATATATTTTTATATTTATGTGTATATATATATATGTACATATATACATATGTGTGTGTGTGTGTATACATATATATATATATATAGATAGATAGATAGATGAATATATATATATTTGTCAATGCATTTATTGAGTTTAACTGGATTTTCGTCTATGATAATGTCATCAATTTCAAGACTTTTGTTTTGAAATTAAGGTTACAGATGCTTCTTTTGAATATTTTGGATATATGCCTAAAACAAGGCTTGACCACTTATTAAATGTATCATAACTTAAATAAAAAAAAAATAGGCTGAAACTGGCTTAACTGCTACTTTTTGCTGAAATATAACTACTTATATTTTGGTTAAAATATTTTTTCCTAGTGTAAATATAAAAGTAGTCATCATTGTTGAGAATATCCTACAAATCAAAACAATTTGGCCCTTTGGCAAGAACGACAAAATCATACAATCCTCATTTCTTTAATCAGACATTTTTGCTGATGAGCAGTATTGGGCAAAATTAAAATAAGTTCCTGTTACTCAATGCTTCTGAACACATCAAGTAGAAAATGACACTTACAACAGACAACAACGTTCTGTATCAGTGGACACAAACTCAGATAAATCTTGGAGTTGTTGAATGTACTGCTCACTCGTTTCCTTTTTCCATCAGTGTTGTGTTAAACTTTGTTAGCTTGCACCAGCTGTAAATCATTTGTTCAAAAAAATACTAAAAAAGAAAATGTTCAGCAAGGAGGCGACCAAATTACAGTAACTTTAATAGATGTTATGAGTTACTTTCTACTCCTGGTACATGATATATTGTATTTTTAAAAGAGAGGATAATCAAAACAGGTTTTTTTCTCCTCCTACTCTTAAGTTTTATTTCTCTTGTTTAACCCCCCTTAATGTCACCGTTCACTTGCAGCTTTCTTGTGTTGTTGTTTTTCCTCACACTTTTACAGGAAACCCTCTTTGAGGGAGTGGATTTCTCTGAAGCTCAAAACCAACATCTGACTGTGAACTTTGTGAAATGACAACAGTGTAAGAGCCCTGACTGTGTGGGAAACAGTGTGATTTAAACCCTTTTGTTTTATGTCTCTGTTTAGCATGTGGATTAAGATGCTACACATGCACTATCGCAGACCCTAAATCCTGCACAGACACCAAATCTTGTCCGGTCTTCTTCAATAGATGTTTCTCTCTCAGAGTTAACGGTACGCTTGTTTGTTTTTTTAAGAGATTGTGCAGCTGCTGCTTAAAATTCAACATATAAACTGAGATTAAACCTCAGAGAATTAATTAAATACACATGTTGAATTATTGTTGACTGACTGAGTTTTTCTTTCTATTTTGCAGGCTACAACGCGGTGACAAAGGGTTGCCAAACCAGCCTGGCATGTACAGGTGCCATGGCGTGCTGTGAGGGCGACTTGTGTAACAGTGCTGTACCTACTGGTCCCAGTGTCATCCTGTTGCTTCTGTCCTCAGCCATCATCACTCTGTTTTTTTGAGCCACAGGGTTCTTCTTGTTTTCATGCTGCACTTTGTCAAAGAGCTCTTTGTCAAAGATGAAGGCATTTTAAAGACTGTGCTTGTTTTTTTTTATTTGTCACAAAAAAGCACAAAGATAAAGATGTATCACAGTTTAATGCTTTAATTCCGCGCATTTTTAGCAACAAATTCACTGTGAAAGATGAAACTGTTTTAATTTACATATCACATATAACCTATTGCATATGCTGAAACTATAAAACTAAGTAACTAGATTGTTCTCATGAGTGTTAAAATGGTTCTCTTACAGGAGGTATCTGAAGCTAAATCACACACAGGTGTTTGACCTTGGTTCACATGAACTTAAGCTTGCTGATAGTTGCCATATCAGTTTGTTTCTGTTAGTGATGAAGAGTCAACTCCCTCCTTTGTATTCTAGGTTTTCAATAATGTGCACACCTTCACAGCCTTCAGACTTCTTGGTGTGCTGCAGACTGCCTGCACATACTTACTATTGTCTCCTGACTTGCAAGCCTGTATTATTCTATTATTTTGTATTTTTAGTTAAAAAAAAAATCACATATGTGGTATTTGCTTCAAGACCCCTCATGCTTCATTTCATTTTTATGGAGAAATAGACTACTTGCTATTACAACTGGTGTCAGAAGTGGAATTCCAGCTTGAAATCATTCTGGTTTTAGGAGATCAGTGAAAAGGCGCCTTCCAGGACTCCAAAATACCACGTCCTGCCTCTTACCTCACATTAAGGATTGGGGGGACCGTCTCCGAGGACTGGGATCTTTCGACTCAGAATCTGACAGCCCAAATCCACACTCACTTTCCAAAATACTAAGGTGATAAGAAATTCTACGTCAAATTTTAAGTTGTTGAAAGGATCAGACTTTTTATTGAACCAATAGTTGTGAGTTAAATGTCCATTCCTGAGACCTGAACATTTGCTAAAAGGTAAAATGACAATGTCCGTGTGGATAAGTAGTATGGGCTCTACTTTAATAAATTCTATGGAGAGTAGAATAATGCATGGGAAGAAATCTATGTATATGTAAAAGTACTGAGAAGAATTTCATTATGAGAAATAAATATTGTTCAAAGATGTTCGACAACATACAGCAGACTTAGAGATCCATTAGGTAAATATGGGTTCAGGAAATAGCAAATTTGACAGTCCCAAGAGGAACAGTTCGATTTATCAGATTATGGTTTATGAGGCAAAACCATGATGAACACTATCTGAAATATGTGCGCAAATGGGAGACAAAGTTTGGATTTCCAGATGGAGGGAGTTTAAGAACCACTAAATTAACCAAAATAAAGTGTTGTTTGAAAAAAGAAAAGGGAAGGTTGATGAAAAAGAAAAGAGTGTGCATGAAAAAGCTGGAACAAACTGCATGAGGAAATATGAATGTCTGAGGAAGTGGATGAAGCAGATAGGCATGGAAGGAAACAAATGGTGAAACAAATTAGATGGAAATTGGATGCTGAGGATAGCGAAGATCAGGGAGAGAAGATAAAGAGTGATATATGCAAAACACACACAAAATCTTCCTCTGATTTTTGTCCCAGCCCGCCAAGGACAATGATGACATTGTCTTCTGTTTTAAGAAAAAGGTAACACAGCCCACATCTGCAGATGGTCAACCACCCCATTCGAGTAGTGACCAGATCATAAACAAGAACAAACCAGACCAGGAGAGCGAGGAGGAATTCCTCTAATAAAACATTGTGAACCAGTCTCTATTGTTGCAAAATCTTCTTACAGACCAATATCAATATCCACTCAAACAGGAAGCTGTAGATGGTATTACACCAGTCTTACAAGCACTAATTACAGCAGGAATCATTATTCCCTGTGAGGACTCGCCTGTTCAGACTCCTATTTTTCCTGTAAAAAGACAGACCTGAAGGTCAGCCCACTGGGTGAAGATTTGTGAAGCATCTAAGCTGTTAATGCGGCGATTGTGGCTCCTACACCCAATGTCCCTAATCCTTACAAAATCCAAATTCCATCGAATCTAATGGCTCTCAGTAGTGGATTTATCAAATTCAATTTTCTCAGTTCCTCTTTGAGTACATGTACTCCAAATTTGAGTATTACAAGAGCTGAACTACGGTTGATATCACCGTATAAGTTTTATGCCCAAATGACTCTCCGTACAAATAGCTTTACATAAGTTCCTGTTAACCCTGACTCACAGTTTTGGTTCGCTTTCCACTCTCTGAGAAAGCGCTACAGAGTAAAAGCATTTGTGGACACACTCAAACCTGTAACCAAATAACAAGTTCTCTCTTTTCTGGGGATGTGTTCCTGTTGCAGACATTTTATCCCCAATTACTCTGACATTGAACGAGAGCTCAGGGACATCACCCTGCAGAAAAATCTGACATCTTCAAAGGTCACTTGGACCTCTGAGGTTTAAGCTTCCTTTGTGGCACTGAAAAAGGTGTTACAAAGCACCCCTGATCAGTCTAAGCCTTCAACACAATATGTTGATGAGAAACATGGCAATATGACTTCAGCCTCACCACAAAAACATGGTGACAAATTTAAACCGGTTGCCTACTTCTCTTGCACTGTTTACCCTCGGCTAAAGCTCTGCCCCATTGTTTGTGTGCTGAGGCAGCAGTGGTATTAGACACAAGAGAATTTGTGGGTTCTTACCCGCTGATCTTGTATATTCTCCATTTTGTTTCTCACATCCTACATGAACAGAAAATGCTGTTCTACTCTTAATCCAGTGAATCTTCTGTCTCTGCCCACTGATGGTAAGCCTCATTCTTGTTTTGCTGAACTACAAGTCAGCTGTACACCCAGACTGGACCTTTCTGATAAACTTTTGTCCAAACTCATTTTTTATTTTGATGACTCATCTTCAGGCGACCCAGACATTGGCTCAGGTCCCACTTTAGCTGAACTTTAGCTTGCTGATAGTTGCAAAAGCTGCCTATGGCAATAGGGTGTGGTTCAGCTGAGCTGCAGGGAAGAGATGTGTTTGGTGGGCTGGGAGAACAGAGCCAGCGTTGACTGACACAGGTGTGATCTAGTGGCTGATTGCCCTTTTCTTTGTCTCTCTGCAGTACCATGCTGGACTTTGAGAAACACACACACACAGAAGGGAGCTCCTGGAAGGAGCAGCTTTAGGTTTAAGTAAATAGAGTTAGTCCTGTGAGATACAGGCTACAGGGTTTTTGGAGCGGGTTTACGCTCTGTAGGGATGAGTGTGTTGTAAAAATAAATTGTCTTTTCCGTTGCTGAAAGGTCTCAATTGCTCATTGTTTGCGTTGAAGTGAACCATTCCACCTTTGTATCCTAGGTTTTAAAATAATGTGCACATCTTAATTTGCATACTTATATATTATTTGCAAGGCAGCCAGAAAATATGGTTGGGTTTCTGGTGTTCTTTACTCTTGCCTCCTTGCAGCATGTGTTTAGGGCAATGGCAGAGATCCTTTGCAAGGCATACTGCATCATTTTATTGCCAGTGCTTACACAATATACATACAGTGATGCAGGTTGTGGAGAGTTAGATCCGTCATTGTTCAGAAATCATATCACATCAATCTGATTAAACCATTGCTGTGGTGAATGACAGCATGTCTGTGGACCAGCAAAACTTATCCATTATCACCTACTTGTGGAAACAAGCACCAGCCACATACTAAATGCATGTTTTTGCTGAGTTTCAGGTGAATTTGCTCAACCTATTGGCCTCAATAGGTAAATAAATTCAACTAAACAGAACGAATATGACAGAAAACACAAGTTCAAATAATGTTTTCTGCTCTTTCGTTTTAGTCTATGCTTTAGATTGCAAGGCTAAATAATTGGTTATTAATTGATGGAGAGTGGGTCGTTATCTGTCTCCGTGTAAACAGGAATCAGCGTTTTCAGGAAAAACGATGATAAACGACTCATGTGCAGTACTCTTTCAGACAAAGGTTGTGCGCACACCTAGGAACAACAACAACAGCAGCTTCGTCTGTCTATCGAGCAACAAGTGTGCTGCTTACTGTGCTCAGTTTGTTAGCCACTCAAAAATATCCAGACAGATTTGTTGTCCAGACAAGAAACTCCTGCGTCTTCGTGCGTCCACTCACCATTGTTGTATGTGAAAATTTTGTCTTCACCACAAAGCATACGCGTGTTGTATCACCACTGTTTCACTACAAACCTATACTGCAAACTACTGGCCTGGCATGCATGCTACAGCATTTTCAGTCAATTCTGGGATCCATGTGAACACGCATCGTCTCCACATCGTCTCCATGTGAACACAGAGTGCTTTTGAAAACCCAAAGGAAAAACATTGCAGTTTCTGGTGACGACGTGTAAACAGGGCCTAAGAAACATGCAGGAGATGAGTGCCTCAGAAGATGAGAGTTGCAAGGATTTAAAGCACCAGGCCACCAGCCTTTTTAGCATATCTGTCACTAATCATTTAACCTTGCAGAGCAGATGGACCTGCCTTATTCATTGTCTGAAATCATGCAGGTCCATGTTGCCAAGCTCCAATTCCTACAACTTCACTTGGCTAAAAGCTGCATGGCCCAATCACGGAAGAGAGGCGGGAGCAGCAGATGAGACGACAGCGGGAAGTGACTGCATTTTTGACAACAATGGCTGCTTCTGAAGCGATCTCCGTGGATGTGGCAATATCTGCAGAAATCAGAAACTGACTCTATTTCTTCTTTAAAAGAAGAGCAAAGAACGTCACTTAAAGCTTTTCTTACAGGAAGTCATGTTTTTGCTCTTCTCCCGATTGGTTTCAGTAAGAGTTTGATCCACCAACTGGCTCCTCTGGTCGTGAAAAAGATGGGAAGGACTCCAAACCCCATTGTGATAATCATGTCTCCGCTGTTTGCCCTCATGGACGATCAAATCAGAGAAGCCAGGAAGCTGGGGATCACTGCTGGGAAACTGGGAGAGAGTGTGAAAATCCTCCGCGGATGATGCTGGTTAGTCTATGGTAGTCATGGCTACTCAACGATACCTGACGAAATATGCTCTCCTCAGAAGCTTACCAGGAGATCTTTGTCAGGATTGTCGTGACAAGGTTCATGTCAAATATAGGTGGTAAATGATACATCGGTGTTGTATAATTTAATGTAAAGCGATAGTCTAGGGACTGAAATGTAGTTTAAGCTAACGGCTAACAACAAGGTCTAGCTGCTACGTCATACTGTGGCTTGATATGGATTGGTCTGTGATGAGTTTGAGGAGCAAAAGGATCGTCCAATCACCAGCTGCAGTTGTTTTTGTTTTTTATTATGGGCTCTTCTCCAGATGGACTAGTGAAATATTTCCGTGGCAGATATATGAAACTGTCCGTCTGGCATGTCAGGTTACAAATCATTTGTTGGTTTCCATTTTTCAGTTTCACAGAGCCTTTGTGTGTGAAATCTTGATGAGCAGCAAAGCTAAGAAGAAGCGACTGTATATCTCTTTTTTTACATGGACTAGATGCTGGACTTCCTCCCAGGAGACTTTCAGGAGACAAGAGCCTAAAAATATGAGAGATGCATGGATTTAAAACACTCAGCCTCCGGCAGATTTATTGTTTTTTCTAGGTGAAATACCTAGTATGGCAATGCATTTTTTTTGCATGTATATCAAATAATCATTTTTGTGTTAACAGAGTTTTGCTAAAGAGTATATCACACAGTTTAGTAACACCATAACTGATGCTGTAGCTCTGCAAGGTGACAAATAATGTTCTGGTCTGCAGTTTTACTTTTACAGAGTCTTTGTGTGTCTCAGTGAGCTTCAACGCTAAGTAGAAGCATTCTTTCATTTCATTTGGACCAGAGGCTGACTCGAACCCAGGCCATCCACAGGAGACGAGGGCCCTAAACATGAGACGGTGCAAGGATTTTAACTATTCAGTCCACGGCACCCCCTATGATCAATCACATTTCCAGATAATATACCTTGAATAGCTATGCTTATTTCTGATGGCATGTATGTGGAATATCCTATTATGCATTAGCATCAAGCTAACAAATGTTTGCTCATTGTGAACACATGGATGTTGCTTGAGCAAAGATTTTAAGAAATCCCCAAGAGTGTACTTCAAATTCAACAAATGCAAGCAAGAGATGGAAATAAGGCCCAAATGACTTTAGACACCAAAATATCTGACCAGTTCATCTTTGAGTGTGAGAAGAGTAGATTTTTGTGCAAAGTTTCAAGAAAATTCTTCCCAGTGTTTCATAAACATCACACACGGACTTGGATGGAGCATGGATGGACTCCCTCATCGTTGCTAAAGCAGGAACATGAAAGGGCTCAAGTTAAAAACAATAAACGCCTTCTTTTTGTTAGAAAGAACAGATTTGAAGTCCATATCTGTTTTTGAACATTCAAAAGTCAAAACTACTGCTGATGACACACTTTCCGTTGTCTGGCTAAGGTTGTTTAATTTATGAGACATACCTGGACAAGCGTTTGTGTACTGAAATACTCAGCTTGTGATGTCAGCAAACATTTGCTTTGGTCCAACAAACAACAGAGAGATTTATGACTGTAGGTGATGAAACTTCTGGGTAAAAAAAACACATTGAAGTTCAAAGAATGGAACAAATAGTACAATATTCAGATGAAGGTAAACAGTTGAAGAAGCACAAAGTGAAAGCATTTGCAGTTTAGTTACCTTTAATAATTTTCACCACAGTTGTCATTATGAGCTTAAAACAAAGATCTCAGGTTCAAATCTAAATAGTTTTATTGGCATGAAGAATTACTACCCCTACTTTGGTAATTTTGGAACATTTTCATTATCTCAAATTCCAATTGTACTTTTTGATCAGATATTTTACAGTGGTGATGGTCACAGTGGCAATATAAGGCATGCTTCTAGAGGTTGTTTTACACTACCAATGCAAGACAACACGCTGTTTTGTGTAGAGGTATGAAAATATAATGCGCTGCCATCAGACATCACAAGTTTAACTAGTAAAATTGTTTTTTAAAAAGAGTTTAAAGAAATATCTAAATGTCATCAAGACTCTATTAAAAATGTGTGCTTTATATAACTCAAAGAGATGCCATGGAAAGGATCTTTTTCATCTTTAAAACAAATTTAAGCAGTTGCTTTGCCAATGTGAGCTGTTTGTTGTGGAAACATTTGGTTATAGAGTTTTTACAGATTGTAATTTATTAATTTACATACATATATAAACTTGGTCTATATGCATGTAAGAGACTATCTCTAGAATTGTCAGTAGGTTTATCTTATTTTCCTTTATTGCTATCTTAACTGAGGGTGTGTAAAATCGCTGTTTTTTCTTTATACATTGTTTATTTTGTTGTATTCTTTTTTTAACACTTTGAATTTTAGTGATGTATTGTGTGGACACCTGGAAGAGTTATATATAGTTAAAAAAAAAAAATACATATATATATATATATATATATATATATATATATATATATATATATATATATATATATATATATATATATATACACATATATATAAAGTTGTAACTGTGGCAGTAGCTAATGGGGATGCATATAAAAAGAAAACAAACAAGAATTTGCCCAAGCATTTTAATCAATCAATGGAGCGGTCTGATAGTGTATTTGGTCAGTAATCAGAAGGTTGCATTTTTTGATGGGCCTGTCTCATAGTGATGTGTCCTTGGGCAAGACACTTAACCTCAAGTTGCTCCCACTGCTTCATCAGTGGTGTGTAAACAGGTATGAAATAGAGTGACTGTGTTTGTTTATACTGATGGACAACTGACAGAGATACTCCAACCATCAGTAAGTGAATGTGAGAATGAATGCGTGGGAATAGGCAGGTGTGACCTGAGGTGTAGAGCTGCTTTGATCAATCAGAGAGACTAGAAAAGTAAAGTCCAAGTCCAAGTCCAATAAATCAATCAATCAACTTTTATTTGTATAGCACCAATTCACAACAAGTGTTATCTGAAGACACTTTACAATACAGCAAGTGTAACCCCCATAAAATGTACATATACTGTTTAAATGAATTGTTTAGCTGTTGAAATATTTCAGTTTTGATAATTAATGCAGTTTGGTGAAATGTCCACTAGGTGTCGTTAAGTTTCTCCATCAAGAGTAGGTCTGCTCGCCTCTCCCTCTTGGGGCTGAGAGAGCAGAGGTTTCACAGAGGTGAAAATGTAGAGGAAGACCAATGACTAAACCAACACTTTGATTTGACTAAACTGAACTGAAATAACTCTCCAGAACACTTAATTATTGAAGGAAATAAAAGTACCAGAGTAGAGAGAAAAGAAGATGAGGGAGCAATTTTTTTGTTGTACTTATTTTATTTTTGGTTATGGATTTTAGTGAAAGAGGTTAAAGTTAACACTGCATGATTTCTTAAATAAACATTTTCTTGTTGCAATTAAGAGTTGTAATGTTTTACTTTCTATCCTCCATTTACACTCACACTCATATCTAAGGGCAATTTGCAGTCACCATGAGCATGTTTTTGGTCTGTGGGAAGAGAGAACCCATGTATGCACAGGCAGAACATACACACTCCACACAGAAAGTCCCTGACTGACACAGGAATCGAACCAGCAACCTTCATGCTGTGAGGCACGTGCACTACCTGCTGCGCCACAGTGCCGCCCTTGCTTAAAGTAACAGTGGCAACAAAAAACTTCTGTTTAGTAGTTGGGAATCTTGGAGTGGAGCCAGTCTCATGTTGAACACCCATTCACAAAGTTGTGTCGGGGGTGTGGGTGAAGGAAGGGAGTTGGGCAGAGACAAGGGGACTAAAAGAAGACTTGAAGGTAGAGACATATTCATAAATCTGTCCTCAGCATTTTTGTCTCATTTTTGAGATATAGCGAGAAAGGACTGAGAGAGAGTGTTAAAGAGACAGAGAGAGACAGAGAGGGAGGAGCTTGGTGTACCAAATCCCCCTGCAGTCTAAGCCTATTGCAGAGTAACTATGAGCTGGTCCAGGCCTGAGCCAGTCATTTCATCACTATTTTTTCTTTTTTTTTTTAGTCCTAAGTATTTAAAATATACATCATTATAATTTTATTTTACAGTGTCATTTCTCTTATCAATACGTAGTACTCTCTGACAACAGGCTGTATAAATCCTTACATTTAGTTCACAAAACTCCACTTGTGCCCATGAGCTACTGTATGTCCTTATTCTGTTTGTGTGTGAACTAATAATGCATACCCTGTACCACACATTTATCCATCAAAATAACATTTTAAAGTTAATTAACAAATAGTCATAATTTAAAATAAAAGACAATACCCAAAAAGAAATAAATGATTAGTATTTAAACATTACTCACATTGTATCAGTGAAACTGATCTATGAAAGGTGCATTACATAAAGACATGATAATATATTACAATTTGATGTTAATGCTGTTGTATTTCTTACTAATTTTCTCCTACATTATATGTTTAATTGACCAGACTCCAGGTGCCAGGAAAAGTTAGATGTCCATTACAAATCTTTCTTGCGTGTCAGCAGTACAGTCCTTAGTCTTGTGTCTCTGTCAAGCACCAAGTTTTTTGTTAAGATTTTTTTGCTTGAAGTTAACATAATGCTTGACAAACATTTGTTTAAAGGCCCCTCAGTCATAGGTTTGCTTTTTCTCCAAAAAGTACACAGATACACAGATGCACTGCACCGTAGGTTAGCCCACTGCTGTGCTCATGGTGGATTCATGTTGGGTCTGGATGTATATATGTGCATTTTATATATGTACAGTGCTTAACAAATTTATTAGACCATGACCCAATGCAAGGTTTATACCACAGCTGGCCTAAATTAACAGCAATGGAGATTAACAAAATCATATTTCAATGTTAATACAAGTATGTAGAAGCTCTTTAACCAAAATCTATTTTAATGCTAAAATATTATTTTTATCCATCAATTTTTTTTCTGTCTTACAAGAAAAAAAAACTAAATAAAAGTAGATCACATTATAATTTCCTGATGAAGATGTCAAATTGTAGATATTTACTTGCAATCCTGAGCAGAAAAAATAGTTTTGGTGGTTGATTATTATGTTGGATTAATTTCTGACTTCTCAGAGAAGCCCAGTGAGCAGCTGAAATTTGGGTTTAAAAAGGTGAATTTAGTTTAACATTCTTCATTCCTGTTCAAACGTGTATGTCCAATAACAATCACATTTTCAGTTTCACTTTCTCCTTTTTATGACATTTGGTTGAATAAACTAGTTAAGCACTGTAAATATGCATGTATGTATATCTATAAAATAACTAGTCCGGATTTGGCCTGCTCTATTGTAAGGTGTCTTGAGATCACATTTGTTATGAATTGGCGCTACACAAATAAGATTGATTGATTGATTGATTGATTGTTGTGAATGCAATATCTGTGAAGGTTTATGTGATTTCTGTCAAATTCAGGAAAAATGTCCAACCAACAACAAATGAGATGTTGGTTGAGAGTTTGCTGTCATTTGGCCTGATTTTCAGTCTTTGATTGTGGGCTTGAAGTCTCAAAAACCACTGAAGGATTCTGTCAGACTTTGTCCAAATATCCTCTTTGACTCAAGGATGAACTGACAATTCTCCTGAGGTCCTAGGCCAATGTAATTCTGCTTTATGCTCATTCATTGCCTGCCAAGGCAGAACATCTTTGGGTATCATGATCATCCCTTGCGCATGAATACAATATCTCAAGAACACTTTGAGGAATTATTTTCAAACTTTGCACTAACATCCTCTCCGATTTGAGGACAGACTGATTCAATTGTGGAGGTCATCTACCAAAGTCATTGGGTATCAGGACTTTCAAGATTTTAGAATCACACGACTATCAAATCCACTATGGCCTATCGCTGTACTTTATCTGTCATGTAACTGAGGCATAAAGCTGATAAATATGTCAGGGCTGTCCAGTCTCTGTGTTCAGTCTTATGTCTTGTTCCCTCACCAGTTCAAACATTTCAACAATTTACCACTTTATAAATCTAAGAGGTGAAATATTTCCTGCATTTTGGGCCACTTGAGGCTAAACCAACTGACAACCACCAGATTAAATCATTATTTTAATGTATTTAATTGAATGTATGATTTATATCAAAGATGAACCACTGGGCCTTCTATGTGTTTTTCATTTTAAGAGTATGATGGTAAACACTTCCTGTTGGTCAATATTGCCTCCTGTGTTTATTCCTCCTCATGTGCAGAGCTGTGTTTGGACGGTGAGGGGAGAAACAGGTTTGTCTGAGGCTGTGTTAACTTTTCTAAATCAAATAAAAGGAAGACAAAAATACTGAAAATACAGTTTAAGGGTGCAGGTGTTTTTGGTCTGAAACACGTTATACAATCCAAAAGATAAGAATTAAATTAAAATGATACCTTTTGGTTTAAAAAAAAAAAAAAGAGGAGAGAAGTAATTTAATGTAACTCATCATTTTTCTCTCTGACAGATTTTGGTGAGGAAATCAGTTTTTGATACTTAACATTGTCTAAGCTGATTATTTAAGCTTTCAATTCTCATATTTACCCAACTGACTGTATACACACTACTGTCTTCAGGATTGTTTACTCATATTTCCATACTTGAGGGGGGCTTCATGAGGAAAGGGATTGGTCACGTTTTTAGAGCAGAAAAAGACGTCTGAGCATAAAAGGCAGACAGTTCAGCAGCTAACCATTTCTGAATTTAAAAACGATTGACCACACAAGATTTGACACTGTTGATAATGCAGCTTTATGGACCTCTGATCCTGTTTGTGACTCTGTCTGCAGGTAAGAAAAAGGTTTGCTTTAGAAATGTTTGCTTAACATTAGAATTAAAAATAAAAAAAGAAAACATTAAGAAACATAATATAAAAACCTAAAAGTAAGAGTGATTTTACTCCATTTTTAAGCCAGTTGCAATAAGATTTGGATTGTCTTCCACATGTGTGAATGCCGTCTTTATTTCTCTATAGCATGTGGACTGAAGTGCCTCACCTGCCAACCAGGTAATCCAGTCTGCCCTGCTTTGGACTGTCCTCCTGGAACTGACCGCTGTTTCACCAACAATGTCTTAGGTACTGTAAGTTTTTCCAAGGCAGGGCAATATATGACTTGAATCAATTAATTTGAATTATTTCTGCAGAAGATTTAAAGATCAAGAATTTAGATTTTTTTTTCCTTGAATAACTCTTACTCAACTTGTAAGTGGTGGCAACGTTTGAAAATATAAATACAGAAAATCTGCACTCTTCTTATGAATATAAGCTGTGCCATTTTTGCAAAAGCACATTTTTAGGCCTGTATTTTTTTTTTTTTTAAATGAGAATAAATTCTGATGAAAGAGTTCCATGATAATACATTGCCAAAATAGTGCAGCTTTCAGTACTCACGTAGACATAGGGCATATATTTCATTATATGAGGGAAATTTTGTCTTTAGTTATATTCAAATAAAATTAAGGGAAAACTTGTTTCATGTAATTAGTATGTCAAATGCTTTATTTCTCTGAGAGGGAAAAAAATATGGTTCAAGTCGTACATTGAGTTTTGAGAAAAAAAATAAAAAAATAAGACTTTTATTTTCATATCACCCAGCCCTAAGTTTTTCTGCCATTTTAGCAAAGGAATAGCAAACTGGAAACATTTTATACACTGCATTACTGATTCAGGCTTGGTGAGGCTGGTGCTGTCGTCCTAACAACAAATATATACCTTCAAATGCAAAAATACTGAAACTGAAACTAAATTGTTAAAACATTTTTGGTCATTAACATAAATATAAAAACAGAGCCCTAAGAAGAAAAAACACAGGGTGACTGCACTACACTACAGTTCATCTTTTGCTTTTGAATATTTTTTTTCCACAATGCACCTTTCTGGACCTTTAGTATAAAATATAACCAAAAAAAGTTTTACAGAAACAAATTAGAACTTCATTACACTAGCGTTAAAATCTATCACTGAGATAAAATTTTTAAAAATGGACATCAACGAACAGACTTAAACCGTTTTGTGTGTTTAAACAAACAAACAAAAGAGAAACTGACTTTTATTTTCATGTTTATATAATAATGTACATGTAGTTTGGATTAATTAGGTTCATGATCTTATTGTTTTTTTAAGATGTAGCTGCTCTACGTCATATAGCTTCAGCCTATACCTTTTTCGGTTATTGATAAGTTTGTGTTAAAGGATTGTATTCTTTGTTTGTTCATAAAATGTATGTATCCAAAATAAAAATATTCATTCAAATTCAATTCCATTTTTTCAATCTGTTGCCTTAGGATACATTTTCTTGTTTTACTGTATTCAATACCAAAAAGAGAGTAAGACATAAAAACTAATGAGAGTTGACCTAAAGCTAAACTGAAAACTAAGAGAAGAAAGTCCACACAGAATATAAATAGATAATGAAAAATAAGTGTGTCTGAAATCCTGTCCAAAACTCAGTTCTTTTCTCTGATGTCTGTCAGGTGTCGTCACCAAAGGCTGCATTTTCAAAGATGGCTGCATAAGCCCGATCACATGCTGTGAGGGGGACTCCTGCAACAGCGCCACACCCTCTGGTCCTGGTATACCTGGTGCAGATGTCTTACCCATCGGGTCCATTTTTCCTTTTGGTTCTGCCGTCATACACTCATGTTCTCTCATTCTTATCCTGCTGGTATCCATGGCTGTATTCACTATCTTCCTGTGAGACTCTGAAAAGTTTACAGAACCAAAAACATGTTACTCCATCTTTCCTGCTTTCTGATTAAATGTGTGGTTCTACAAGTGATTGGCCATGTTCTCTGTAAACAAATGCAGCCTTTCAACATTCATAAAGGGCCCCTGTTGGAAAGCACTTTAAAACTGCAGTTTGTTTTTTGTTGTTTTGCTTTGTTTTGTCTGATCATGTGGCTTTTGAGGAACCAATAAAAACTCTAGGATCCTAAGCATTTTAAAGTCTTTGCAGCGTTTATTGCGAATTCCAGCAGCATCAACTTGGACATTTTGTCAATACCACTGGAATAACAAAACAGTGATCATACAGTGTGTTTGTGGGCATCATTACTCACAGCATCTCTTGCCTTGGACTTTTAAATACACTGTCCCCATACGTTAACTCAATGGCACCAAACTGGGAATTTAATTTTAATTTATTAAACACAAAAGGTAACATTTCCTGATGTATTTTCATTGGTGTTTGTTTAAGAGATAAAAATGGTAAACCTGTCTAATAACTTTGTTTTTAGGAATGTCCTGTTGTGTCAGTAAAAATATCAGATCTGGGCCAATATTAGCCTTTTTTAATTGATTGGGATTAATACCGATCATCTTACCCCAATTGTTTACATCAGTTTCTGTAAGTTGAGCACATTTTACAGCAGGTTGTAAATGAGCAGAGGCAGCCCTGTGTCATCTGAGTGGAAATACTTTAGTTTACACAGCCATAAGAGTCCATCAGACACTGAGTATAGAATTTTTAAAATGTTATGAGTTTTACAATAATTCTAGCTGTACTAGTTAAAGAAAAAAAGGCATCTTGTTGCTTTGTTTACCTAATTTGGTTAATAAACAAACAAAGGACAAGCAATGTTAATATCGGGACTCAGTATTGGGGGACCAAAAAAAATGTGATGATGACATGCCTGTTTGTTTTTATTCTATTGGACTTGACCAACTCTGTTCCTGGACCAAAACAAAAAAAAATCCAATATATCCTTAATGGAACAATGAGAATAACATTTAACTTAAAATTAAGAACTTTAAACAACCTTTTCTGGGGAGACTAATCTACAGTCTTAGTGATGCAGAAGCTGTTGCACAGATGATAATAGCGTCAGTGGATGAATCTGATAGGTTCATACACAAGTTTGCTGCAGGAGTAAATAGTTATGGCTATGAAATGACAGAGGCCTTCCACTCCTGTAAACGTTAGTTTCACTTAAATAAGTTTCCTCAAATCAGACACAAAGTCTGAGCTCACTGAAAACACAGACATAATTGTTTTGTGCTTATCCTAAAACTCATGGGTTGATTAAATGTATTTATTATCCAAGAGCACACTGTGGCCATTTACCCTTATATCAAAGAGAAGTAGTATGGCTGCATACTTCAGCATATAATAGGTTCTAATGGGGTGTCTGTGGCGCAGTCTGTGCGCTCTGTCAGTAGTCAGAAGGTCGCAGATTCAAGCCCAGCTCTGGCTGTCACATGGCGACGTGTCCTTGCTCCCACTGCTGCATTAGGAGTGCAAATGGGTATGAATGTGTTAGGTAGTACTGATGGACTACTTAACTAGAAACTCTGAACGCTCAGTGAGTGACTGTGAACATGAACGGGTAGATGTGACCTGCTGTGTAAAGCTGCTTTGAGGAGTCAAATATGACTAGAAGGGGGGAGATAGAAGGAAGTGGTTGAGGACCACTGCAGGAAGGGGAGGCTAAAGATATTAGACTTTGGCACCATCTAGTGGTTTTTATCAAAAATTGCAACAAAAGAAACAGACCACAAATTTACAGCAAGAATATTTCATTGTTTCTTCAAACAAAACATTAGACCATTGTGACAGATGCTGTGAGTCAATAACAACTTCGTGTACTCTAAATTGTACATTTCAAAAACATATTGATTCAAGCTTAAAAAGAAGAATCATTTTCAGGCAAGGTATTTAGACAACTTGATCTGTAGTGTGCTTTACTCTCATGCCAGCAAACAGTATAAAGGAGCAGACAGATCAAATTTAGATCACAGATTTCTCTAAAATGCTCATTCACTTCTAAACAGTAGTACTCTCATTGTAAAGGTGCAAAGCATCAGGCATATAACTATATATGCATACACATAACTGTATATATGCATACATATATATGTATATATATACATACACACACACACACACACACACACACACACACATATATATATATATATATATATATATATATATATATATATATATATATACACATACATATATTATTGTGTGCAGAGGAAAGGCTTATTACTCTGTGCTAGCTCAGCTGATAAGGCTAATAAAGTCACAAGGCCCAAATGGATGGCACTTATAATACATCATGTAGGAGAACAGTACGTTTGTACAAGGCAAACTGTATCATAAGTGTTATAACTCTATATTTTGACATGAATTTACAAACATCCAGGGGAATAAATGTGTCCTTAAAATCTACCCTGAGCTGTGAATTTGTGCTGATTAGTAAAAGCAAACAGCAGTGGATTGATTTTGGCACTGAAAATGACAGAATGGCACTACTTATTAAGGAATGTTTATATTAAAGGCTTTCGACAATGATGGCAGCCACAATTTAAAACCAGTGTTTCATTAGTTAACTGTACATTCATTATCATATTACCCACATCTAAAAAGATAATAAAAATAAATTAAAAGTAAAACAAATGTCATACAAGTTATGAATTGTGCAAAGCAGAAAATTCATTAAAAGTTACACATACTAAGGATTGTAACACAGCAGTAGCCATGGTTAAAGAACGTTCGACATGCCGTTGGGGTGTGTGTTTATTGCCAGCTCAATGCCTAACCCCATCAGTTGTCTATCACACAGCTATTTTATCTTCATTGCAATAAAATGGACACAGAGCAGGATAAAAATAGCCAAAAATCCACAGCTATTCTGGCTGTGGGAAGAAAACACATCATGTTTACTCAGTGGAAGACTGCGGTGATAGTACAATCAGACTGGTTTTAATGATGGCCACAGGGGATTTCAGACCTCTACTTGGGATGCTTCAGCTCCCCAAATATCTATATTTTAGCATCCTGAAAAATAATCAAACTGGGCAAAAACCTTGCCAGATTTTGGCAGAACCCTTTTGTAAATGTTTTGTTATTTTTTAGCAATCATTTTGAAGGACATGGAGTAATGGGCAATTTAATTGACAAACATTTTTGCCAGATAAGTAGCCCCACACCCTGCATTCAAAAGTTTGCTGATAAAATTTTTTAGAGATGTTACGTATTGTGTAATGTATGAAACGTGGCTCAACAATGAGTTGAAACTCCCAATATAAGTTACTTATTCATAATAATATTAGTGTAACCTGTACAAATAAGAGGGGTCTGGCTTCAGGTTTAAACTGTATGGCCTCCTCCAGAGTAAGGCTTTCAGTATTTACTTAATAAACCATTTATACTTTCTTAAGTTATGAAGCCTGTTACCACAACACTCTTAGAGATAAAGTCTTTGTTTGAAGCAGATTTAGCCTGTAAAATCATTTAAAACCTCTTTTTAAAATTTTTATTTAAACAAAGATTATCATTATGGTTCTTCATGAGTTGCCTTCATTGCCTCACACCAGTTGGAACTGGCACTATACTGGAACCGCTTCTTTAGTTCTCATCTCTAATGTAGACCAGAATACTACGACCAAAATACACAGTGAATCAGATAGGACGTGAAACCTGCAGCCAATTTGTGATTTATCTTTAGATTGAAGGAGATCTCCCAGGTAAATGTGGTCTAAACAAAGACTCTTTAATCGTCTACAAATACAACTAGATATTGAAAAAGTTTTTTTTTTAACATCTTTGCTCTCTAGATGTCTCTAAAATGCACATCCAATTTTATTTTGTAATTTACTCAGTTATACTTAGCGATACCATCCCACTTTAGTTTTGTTACTTATTTTTCATGCTTTATGCTTTGGCTTTACTGTAGAGGTGGCTTTATGGTGAAGTCTGACACAAAAGAGTCAAATTGCATAATTTAGCAAAAAAAATTAAAAAAAATACGTTTTTGATTTTCCTATGGAAAATTGTGGCCGCAAAGCCCATATTTCTACCTCTAACTGTTCTACACATAACTAAGTTCTTTATCTCAAAGTATCTCATACATACATCTATGAAATTATTTCTCTTTGCTGAATAAATTAAATATGTTATCAAGCTGAAGAACTGAACAGTTACTCTTTATGTCAAAATTCCTTTGGGGGCAAAGCATCCCAAACAGTCTGAACATAAAATTGCCCTGGTTTTGGCTGTGAAAAGGCACATGAGGATGACATTTTTTTTGAACGGATGGAACAAGAGAATCAGAAATGGAAATAGGAAACAATTCTCTGATTCTTTGGATGGACGGTTAAAAATCAGCAGGCACATGTTCACATAAAAGTCAGCAGATCAGAGGAGACATGAGGTTAATGTTTAAAACCACATTCTGCCCTAGCAGCAGATCCCTTAGTAGTCTATTCCCTTTAAAAAAAAAAAAAAAGACATTTCCCTCGCTTTCTTGGCATGTGTGCTCATAACAATGTTCATGTGGAGACAGAATGGGTGTTATGTGTCTCTGAATTATTTACGTCTTAGTGGACCCATGTAAAGTAAGCTATCTCGTCCAGGTCCACAGGGTAGTCAGTGAGGTATATGGGCCCTTTGTCAAAATGTTCCCCCTTATAACTTCTCCATCGCCCAGCTGGCAGATAGATATCCCTCTCCTGCTTCCCCGGCTCTAACACCGGAGCCACCATCAGGTCATCTCCGATTAGGAACTGGGAGTCGATCTTGTAGGCTGCCTCGTCTTCGTTGGCGATCCACCAGAGGGGCCTTATGATTGGGTCTCCTGTGTTTAGAACCTCACCTGCCAGTTCCAGCACTCTTGGGGCCACCAGAGTCTCATGGAGCTCTGTGAACTTCTTTGCAATCTCCACCACCTGCAGATTCATACACAAAGATTTAAATTAGGATTAAATAGGTTTTCTCCATTCTATAACCCTGTCAGCATCAGAATCAGAAAAATGAATTATTCCAGGGGGCAGTTGGGTGTTGCAATTGCTCCTAAACAGAATATAAATAATAAGGTATAAGCATGGAGATATAGGTTGTAAGGTTGGTGCAGTGCTGATGATTCATCAAGAATAAATGCAAGAATCAATGTATAAAATCAGAATTATTATAAACCTTTGACTAAGGCCAAATAATCTAATAATTAATGCCCACAAGGCAACAAATTTGGAGACTTTTCCAACTTCACATGGTCAATAGGATGTATGTTTTACACAGTTTATGGACCTCAGGCACATTGCAAGTTTATAGGAGGCTTTGAAGAGGTAAACATTTTAACTCAGAATAAAAAGTGTCCAAAGTCATTTCAAACAAAGTCACAGTCAGGCTAAAGACGTGATTTAGAAGTTGCCTGGCTCTTCTTTGAAAGGAAACAGCCATGGAGAGCTCAAGTGACTTGAAATCTTTAAAACACTTGAAGTACAAAAAACAATCTTGGGGCTCAGAGGTTCCTCAGAAGACACAGCTAAGGGTTCTTTCAGAGAGTAAAACTGTCATAATCCTATTTGAAAAGGGATCTTGCTCACCTCTTTGTCATAAGCCCATGGTGGTATAGAAAACTGCATAGCAGGCATGAAAGCAGACAGCTCCAACCATCGGATGTACAACTCTCTGTCTGGCAGGACAGTTTTGCCATCAGAAACACCTAAAAAAACAAATATGTCAGACTCTTGACTTTGAGAAAAGCAATCACATAATCTCTCTTAAGCAGACATCACTGTGGCTCTAACTTGTACCACTGGGACTGCACAAAATTTGCAACTTTATCAATATCACAATTGCAAATGTCCGTAATTACTGCAAAAGTATAAGAAAAAATATATCAAAATGCAAACAAGCAATGCTTTTCACTTAGTATGTGTAAAGTTGGGTGTTGCGCTAAAGTGATAAAGTTAACTAAACAGTTCTTGACGTGATCATTTAAAGAAAAATATATAATGTATACTCTTGCCATGGCCAGTGTGATAATGCCTCTGTTGCCTGCAAAGCCCATGTCTTTTGCTGAAGGGAAAAATTAGACAGCTCACTTAATAGAGAAGGCAGAGAAGGTTCTGCATCTTTTTCTCTGTCACTCCGTGAATGGTATCCAAACAGTTATATTAGGGTTATGATTTGGATTGTAAGGTCTAGGATATGTTGTAACAGGTATTACATTGGTGCTGGACTTCTAAATTAATAAGTTAATCATTTTTTTTTGGTGACATACACAGTAGCAAAACAGACTTCAAACAATTTAATTTAACAAAAACAGTCAGTCACTATCTGAAAAATGGATCAGGCTGAAGCTCACGGCTACTCTAGTTGGTGACTTCAGTCCCATTCCTTACATGTGTACATTTTACATGCTCTTAAACCATGTTCATGCAGTCAAGAAGGAGATCAAGCATAAGCTACCCTCAGAGCAAATTTTGGAAATAAATTGGTTTAAAATATTTTTTTTTTTTTTTTTTACCTTTGTAAGACCCAAAAGTACAAACTATTGTAAGCACTGCAGAACAAATGACAAGCCACACAGGATTTCCTTTTTTTTTCTTTAAGTGCTAAAACACTGATATGGTGGTGACCAAGATTTGTAAGAGCGTTTGATATATATGGAAAGAAAACATTATAAATGCTCACCATACAAACATTGTGGGGCTGCAATGTTTTTTTTTTCTAAAGCACCCCTTGAAAGCTAAAAATAAACTCACCAAAGACTGTCTGAGTCCAAATGCCATCTCAAATACTGAGACCTCTCACTGGTAATAATAACACTATTAAGAATATTCAAGGTCTTTAATTTCAAAAACCAAACTTTTCAGGACCTGCGGGAGGGGGAGGGGGCATAATGAGGGGAAGAGTTATGAAGATTCTGCTGCCCAATGACCGCCCTAAACTATTTTATTGTTAGTGACTTTTACATAGGTCTTTGAAGACTTCTTTATACCTTACTTATAAAATGGCCAGATTTTTCAAGGAAAAAGTGCAATATTTAGGCATATTTTACATGGCTTGACACGAACGAAATAACATTTATTTAAATAAAGAGACTTTTCAGAACACTAATTGGGGGGATATCAGTGTCTCTTATGCATCTTGCTTCATGTTCAAATGCCTGAGTAGAATGTAAAGATATGTGGGTCTTGAAAATAAGTTGTGAAATAAGAAAAATGAGTGATTTGCAACATTTTTACATCATTGACAGAATTAAAAATCAGAGATTCCTGAGGACTGGTTAGAGCTAAAAAGTAAATGATAAATCAAAAAATGATGAACACTTAAAATGATCCAAATGCCAGAAAGTTACCTTAACTACCTAGTTTAATTCAACATTTATTGCATCAGCTCAAGGGTGTTTTCTCCACAGTCTGAAGTTTATCTCTTCAAGCAAAATGCCTTGGCTGTAACATCATAATTGGTCATTTTTTGAAAGCTTATTTCTTTTAATTTATGTATTGATTTATTTTCTTGAAAGATGTTTGATTTAAGAAACTGTGCAGAGCTGGTTTGGGACGAGGTCCAATGTCATATCTTTCTATGGGGATTAACTTATGGTTCAGATGTTATTTGCCCATCTTTAAGTCTAAAGAAACTTAGCTTCCTGTAGTTTATATTTTATAGGTTTACATTTCAGTAGATATAGAGAAGATCATGTCACTTTTTTCCAATATCATTCATCCCTTGAACCTACCAGCAGTGCTATTTGGGTATGCATTCCCTCCGATCATGTCAGGAAGGACGAATTGGTATCCCAAAATGCTGATGGTCAAAACAGTGGGGATGATAGACTTAAGGCCGAGCTCGTACCCCCACACAGAGTCCCGATCAATAATCCTACTGAAGCAGGAGATGTCCTGACTCTGGTAACCCACCCTCACCTCTGCACGCTCACTGAATGGGATTGCCATCTCAGAGTAGCGGCGCGTGAAGGTGGAGGGGTCAGACAACGGTACCAGGGTGCTAAACTGGCGAGGGAGGTAGCTTGTCTCTCCTGCATCAAACTTGAAGGACGTCACACCGTAACGATTTTTGAGGATACGGAGATGTGAGGAAAACCACTCGCGGGCTTCTGGGTTGGTAAAATCCAAGATTCCTCCAATGCCGTTCCACCAGCGAACCAGAGCTGGCAGTTCACCACCGGGCTCCCTCACGAACAATCCTTTCTCCACAGCGGGACCGAAGTTAATGGAGTCGTAGTTGATGAAAGGATGTGTCCAGAGGGACACTTGAAAGCCGTCCTCTCTGAGCTTTTCAAACATACCACTGGCATTAGGGAACTTCTGGGGGTCAAAGTCAAACTCTCCATAGTCTGCGGTGTAGCGGTCATCCAGCTCCAGGTGGGAGCATGTGAAGCCATGTTTGCTGATGTCGGAGGCAAAGCGCAGCAGTTTCTCCTGACTCACTGCCGTTTTGTAGAGAGCCCACGTTGACCAGAGAGGCTTTTTGAACACTTCTTGAGATGGGACCTTGATGGGCTTTGGGAAATACCGACGCACCTGGACATAACACAAACAAATCCAAGACTTATAGCAGGGAAATTCACATCAAAAGTGTTTTAGTTGTTGTTTTCCAGTAAAAGTGCAGGGTCATAGACTTTTACCCTTTTTAATCTCTTAGTCAATAAACTGGAAGGAACTAAACCAAACTTATTTCTGTACATGTAACAGCAAGAAATTAGTAATAACAATATTCACACTTAAGTTTTTGTATAGTTTAAACTGAGGAAGTATAAACAACATTATATAAAAGTTCACAGAGTTTTATCGAACTTCTCATCTAAATTTTACCATAAAAACATGAGGCCTACATGCTGAACTTACTCCTTCAAACTTGTCTTTACAGAAGTCTAGGCTGTACAGCTGAAGTTAAGCTTAGGTGGTTGAATGCTTGTTTCTTAAACAGTTAAGTATTGTACTTTGTAGATCCAACTGTGTTCTCATGTTCTGTGAACTTTCTTAATCTTTTGGCAAACTTAAAACAAACAGAAGCTTCTTGTTTCCAACATAACAGAGGGAAGTTTACCAGAGCAATTAACATTTTATGTCTTGACATCTCTGAGCAGAAGTCCAAAACATAATGATATAAGACAATTTTAAGATACGAAAATCAAACATGGAGGCTTGTACCAGAAATTTAGGATGGTCATGCTGAATCAAAATTCATTGACAATTCAAAGTTGTTCTCTTTTCCCACTGAAGGGTGTAAAATTAATATTTAGCCTGCTACTATGCTTTTTTGTGTATTAAGTAAGTCTATATTAAAATGTGTACTTGCATTACTCTATTCTACACAACACAAACAAAAATTTGGAAGTGGTTCAGAGTATTGTCTCAATCATTTACATAAGTGCACCACACTGTGCAGTCATCCAGGGTTTGATGATAACATTCATGCATTTAGCAAGTGATCAAACTTTTACCTTTAGACAAAAATGGTTGAATAATTTTTTGTTCATCAATCTGCTACACTCCAACCAGAAAATCTCTATTCAACAACAGATGGGGCAGTGTGTAAAGTGTAATTAAAGTAAATAATAAAGTGACTCACAAATCCCTGACAACCTATTTCCATTCAACTAGTTTTCGTTGAGCAGCTTGAGATGTAAATCAAGCAAGGACAGAAGACAAGTCCACTTTCAATACTCAAGAACATACAACACAAGTGCTGTCTTCAGTCTCTAGACACTTACAGAGGGTCATTAGAAACAAAAGGGATGAAACTCACTGGTAAACAATGTTCCCATTCAATTTTTTGGAAAGTGTTGTTAGCATTAGATCCACCTTTTGAGAATATCTTCAGCAAAAACAAGAAAGTTTATGTGTTTAAACTCTTAAATGTTGTCTTTATGTTGTATTAAGTTTAAAGAGGGTATGCTAATCAGTATTTTCTTTTATTCCTATTCACATTGTACACAATGTCCCAACTCTTTTTGAACAGGGGTTTGTATTTTTTCATCAAACGTTACCCTGAATATAGGATGCATGCATTTGCTGTTGCGATAGAAACACACAAACTGTCCGTACTCACCATGTACTTATGAATAGAGGTGACATCTGACCCCACACATACTCTGTAGCTAAGCTCAGGAAAAGCCGGCTGACCCTCAGGTGGTCTGAAGGGGGTGTCCTCGTATCTGGCTTGGAACCTCAGAGTCCTGTCCTTTTCTGACCAGCCCAAATGAAACGGCACTGTGTCATTAATTTTGATGGCTGTGGCGTTAGAAGACAGCCAATAACGTTCTAAAATTCCCCCGAAAGCTTTCCGATTGGAGTAGACATCGCTGGTGATGAAGGGCTGTGGTTCTTCCTCACCCTGAATTCTGACTGGCCAATATTGTGCCGCTAACTCTGCCCCTCCATACCAATGAGAGTCATTGTAGGCCATGGCGTGCTCAACTGAGGGTTTGTGTTGCAGCTCCTCCCAGCGAACACGATAACACATCACTGTGTCCTTAAATCGCACCGTCTCGATGAAGAAGTTCAGTTTGCCAGAATCTGAGTGAGTGCAGCTCAGAATATTTCCCTCCTTTGTGCAGGAGTCTAAATCCAGAGTGCCAGATCTAAAATAAAGAATTAACAACAGAGATATTAATAAACATTTACTTGTTAAAGCCAACTATAGTCCAGCTTTCATCTTCTAGTCAGAGCAGATATTTCTGCACAGCTAAATGATTTTTACAGTCAAGAAATGCTCGCTTTATTATAGGACTTGCAATGTGCTGAGTTTTTCAAACACTGATATGCTTTTACACCAGATACAGGGTAACAAAATACTATTTATTTCAGTATAGTTTATGTTATTAGATCAATATCATATGTTTCCTGTCCTCATCTGGCCATCTGTAAGAGCAATGTTGAATAATTTCATATCAAAAGTAGATTCTTTAATTAAAGATTAGATATAGTAAAACTACCAAAAGTAAAAGGCTTTTAATTATAATAATAATAATAATAATACATTTTATTTATTAAGCGCTTTTCATCGACTCAAAGACACTGTACATTAGGGAAAAGATCAAAATCGTGTTAACAAAAAAGAAAGTCTTTTAGGTACAAGATAATCTTTTAATCTAGGGGTCAATGTATTTGTTCATTTAAGACAGTCCTCTCTCTCTCTCTCTCTCTTTTTGAAAAAAAAAAAAAAACAATCTGAAAGGGTAGCCGAGGTTCTGTCAGCATGCCCTGAATATCCTGGCTGTTGTCCTCAAAGCATGAAGCCTGGGTTTAACTCCAGCCAGTGGCTCCTTTACTGCATGTCATTTCCCGCTCTCTGGCTATCAGACACTACCCACTGTCCTTTCTCATAAAATAAAGGCATAAAAGCCAAAACGACTGAAGATCATTATGTTTTGGTGTGACAGCACTGAATAGTCAGATAATGGAGGCGTTGTCATTTTGAAACACACAATACTAAAAAGCATTGGAACATTTTACAACCTGTATGAATGAAAACTATAAATGTGTTTGTTCAATTTAAACAGCTTGCCTGCAATTTTTGATCACTAAAAGCAAAAAGCTGCCTTTTATAAGATGCTGAGGACTTATATTTTTGCTGCCATATATCTAACAGGTATCGATACCTATAATTTTTACTAGAGTCATATCAAAATATAAAATTATACTATTGTTACAACTATTACTTATTTTTTACATAATAAAGTACTAAATGTAATGCCATTTACTTAAAAAAATCAAGACAGTATTGCTGAGCCACATTAACCAGCCCTACTGCTTCTGCTAAACTACTGTGTGTCTGCGAGTGCATGAATGCTTTCACGGTTGATTCAGTGTCAGTGAGGCTGATGCAGGATGCGATTCCCTCAGGGAGTAATCATGTGTCTGTGTGTTCCCTATTGAACAAACTCACATGACAGAAGAGCAGTTTTTTAGAAACACTGAGCACACAAAGAGGACAAACTGTGCAAAGGTCATTAAAGTGCATTACATTTTATCTGTTGTGGTCCCCAAAGATTCACTTTGTGTTACTTTCACAAGTCAAGTATTTGTGACAGTAATGTGCCAACTCTAAAACTGGTTTGACTTTAGAGGTTTGAGGATAGAAAACACTTTTTCATTCCTTATTAGTGAAGCTTATTTGATCATTTTATTTCAGAATGTTAATTTTCAGTCAGACTGACTATCCATCAATTATTTGATGCACTTTATGTGCAGAAAAATTGGAAGGATTATCTATGGCTTTCTTTTTTTTAATGGGAAGATATTGAGATTTACTCAGTGGTTTTTCTGTATGTGTATCTTTGGGTTTTACTTGTTAAGACAATAGGAAAACTTGGTAATATGTAACAGGTACCTGTCAAATATTATGATGATTGATGATTATGATGATTATGATAAATTGATGCAGACAGTACACATGATGAGTCAAAACGAAAACAACCCATCTAGTAAACCCACCTGAAGGTCATACTGAAGAGAACAGCTCCCACCTGGTTTCGAATGATAAAGCCGTCCTTATTCAGGTCTAATAGCTCAGTTTTCAGCAGATGTGCTTTACGAAGGGAAGCTGAGTAATAGCACCAGGCAACCACAGCAGCAAGCACCAACAAACCGCCCAGCAGTCCTGCTATCACCAGAGGGCGGCCTTCATTAGCCAGTTTCTTCTTCAGGGGAGAACCACCAGCTTCTCCAGGAAACTGTTGCTCCCCAGGAACCACTGGGACAATCTGATACATGGTGAAGGCTTCAGGCAGTGGAGTGTTCAGGGCACAGCTGGAGGAGACTTGCAGGCCCCAATGTCAGAGTAGGTGAAGTGGAAGTGGAAGAAAGCTTGAGGTCTACCTGCTGACCGTTAGCAGGGTCATTTCTCAGTGAGGGCTAATTTATTTAAACCTGCAAAACAAACAAAGATCTACTATCAGATCAAACCAATAGTCTGTGCTCTATTAGAAAGTATCATTTAAAATTATGTAATTAAGTGCACTGGCAAGAATTTGCTCTTGACATAACTGTTTTGTCTATTTTTTTTCTGTGTTTTGTGTTCTGTCATGAAGTTCAGTCTCTTGCCTAGGTTTTGTTATATTTTTTTCACAAACTTTAAATGTTACGCCTGTATAAGATCTATCTTGTCTTGTAATTATGTTATGCGCATGCTGTGCTGTGTCGACCCTCCTGTGGCACATCACGTTCCTGATGTATGAATTAAAACAGACATCAGTGCATCCCCTAAAGTATATGCATACTTGTAAAAAGAAGTCAGTGACAAAAACTTCAGCTGCAGTTGAATAAGTTCAACAATATATTAAAGGGACAGTTCAGTATTTTTGAAGTGAGGTTGCATGAACTCCATATGGCCACTAAGTACATTAGATGCAGTAGAACACTCTCCTCTCCCTCAGTAAGCCACAGTCTGTAAGAGTCTCTTACGCAGAACTAGCCGCAAACAGGGAAGTAATGTACCAAGTACAAAGGGTATTTTCTCCGCCTACAAGAACTCCAATCAAAAAGTAATACCACAGTTTAAGAGTCTGGCAACTTTCGACAACAATCAGGTCAACAGAGACCGAAAGGTCTCTGTTGACCTGATTGTTGATTTTATTGTGCTCAAAGTTCTGCCTTTTTTCCTTTTGTTCTGTCTTTTAAAGCACTTTGTAAACATCTGTTTTTAAAGGTGCTACATAAATAAAGTAATTATTATTTATTATTATTATACATGTTTTTAAGTGCATTAACTTTTCAGAAAAATAAAGTTTATCTGGAACTAACCAACTCACTGAGGGAGAGGAGAGAACGTTCTACTGCATCTTATGCACTTAGTGGCCATATGGAGCTCATACAACCCCACTTCAAAAAACTGAACTATCCCTTTAAATGTGTGGATCACTCCAACAAATCTAAAAAGTATTTACTTTATTGTATGCCGTTCAAAGTGCAGGAGGAAGGAGGAACAGCAGAGAGGCCAGAAGCTTTAATTTTGTGAACTGCAGTGAACCTGTCATTGTGGCACAACAGGTACACACGACAACAGCATCAGTAACACCATAAAAAGGCTATGATCAGAGATAGGAAAGACATCATGTCAGTATGGTTAAATTATGTTTATCCCCTGAGTAAAGGTGCTAAAGACGTTAGAGTTGCAGCCCTCAAATAGCTGTACTGCAGCAAACCTGCAGTTTTCAGATGATGCACTCAAACCAATCATCCACAACAGAACCCTGTTTAACCTAACAACAGGTATCATTATGTCCTTGCCCAGTCTTTTTGTTCTACTCTGATGACGGCAAGGAGGGAAGGAAGCCCTGCACATGCACAGTCTGCAAAAAAGTGTTTGCTGCACAGACAGGCTGCTTTGTGACTTTGCCTTGTCTGGATGAGAACTTTCACAAGACCAGGGTTAGTTTCATGAACAAAAAAAAATGACTACAATTGGTGATCCACCAACTGTGAAATTACTGGCAGATGCAAATGTTTAAAGTAACACATGTCTTTGTTTTCTTATTTCCTCTTTGGTTTAAATTCCCCACAGTGCCCAATATTGTATCTCCTGCTCAATCATTAAACAGATTGTGTTAGTCCAAAAGGTTATTTTTACTGACCAATAAAAAAATCCTCTCTGAATCAAAAGTAAGGTGTGCCAGATGCAGGATCAAACTGGAATGACACAACAGAAAAACATCTTAAAATGATATCTTCTAATCACACTTACATTTGCCAATGGCCAGTGCTTGTAAATAAGGGCTGATATCGAGTGATACCGATGTTGAACCAATGACAATGTACATCTTTACAATAAATGTTCTTCCAACATTTCTTCAACTTCCTTTCACCATGACAAAAAAGATACGCTAACTAGCTAAAATTGAATATTTGATTATAAGAACTATGGCAAAATATCTGTCCACTTTTTGACAACCAGACAGACATGTTAGGGGTGGGATGAGGGACATTTAAAATCCATAACATTCCAGTTGTTTCAAGGAGGAAATACGTTTGTTTTCCAAGCAACATAAAATGGGTACAAGCTCTGTTGGAGACATATTGTCTACAATTGTCACCCAATTGTAGGACCCAAGCATTTGATCAGCTACTAATCTAAAATGTTTTAGAGCAAAATGGCTAAAGTGAGGCTTAATCTAATATGCTTTATTGTCTTAAAGGACCCATGTCTGTGTGTGTTTGACCATTTCCATCATGTCTCGGGTGACTACTAAGCAATAAATTTGAATTAAGTTGAATAAAAACTGAATTTTTATTCCCTATAGAGGATCAAATGCAGCTCTTTTCCCTTCCCCTTAGGAAACGCTTGGGTCTTAGGGGTTGAGGAGGCTATGATAATGAGCTCTGTGCTGGTTGGCTGTGATTGAACGGGGAAAGGAGGGAATAAAGGCCACAGGGCCAGAGACTTTCCAAAAAGTCATGGCTTCTATCTATGACAAGCAGAAAACATACATGTAGATGGAGACTGTATAGCTATTACACAACTAACCCTGGGGAGTAAAAACTGAGCATTAAAGGGCAGTTTCTTTAAAGAGGCATAGAGAATTTCTCCATGAACTGAGAGTTTAGTAAAAGGTGTCATGTTATTCCAAATAGTGGTGAATAAGATCTGTGACCGTACCTATGTGATGTACAGAGAGACCAAGCAATGCAAGGTCTGATGTTCCTCTGCTCCCCAACCTACTTCTAACAACATAAAAAGTAAAGAAAAGTGCATTTTGCAGTACATGTGACTTCTAAGATTTGGAATACATATAACAAAAACTGCCAAGATAAGAACTGCACAAAACCCTGTTTTACAAACATAAACCTGCACCATCTTGTTTTCTCATTAGCATTATAACTATTATTCTTTACAATCTCTGTATTTAGATCACTTAACCTTACAGGTGCAGGTGTACTTGTAAGTGGAGCTGCTTCTATGTGAGATTATTCAGTGTGACCATAAAAGTTTTAGGTTTCAGATAATTCATGCGTTATTAGTGCCACATTAAGTTAAAAAACAGAGGCACATTTCCCCACACTGTGCCTGCTCAGTGCTCACTGTTTGCATTAGCTGCGACAAAGGACCATAAACTTACTACTTCAAAGTCCTTCGACTGACTTTCCCACAATAATCACAGTGGGACCCTAACATGGCTTCCAGAGGCATGAACACCAAGGTGACATATCACCAACCGATCCAACATTGCCTGTTTCCCACTGTCCGATCGATATCGATTATCAACAAGCAGTGGTCGACAGTGTTGTTGGCTCTGCCTGTGTCGGGACATTTCAGAGGCACTGTAACCGGCTGTACCAGTTGTCACCGGCTGAATTTCAGCAAAGTCGTGTTTACAGGTTAACACAAACATAATGTTTCATGGCAACATTACACATAATCATGCGCATTACACAGCCAAAATGTACACAAAAATACAGCTTATGACGTTGTTAATATAAAGACTGATATCTTACCTCTGCATCTCAGCCCACAGGGTAGGTCAGTGTGTGTATAGTTTGAGTGCAGCAGTCTACTGCGCGCGCAGCTGCTGGACGGTTTCGACATCCCCCTGATCACGCCCAACGACCAAAGAGCAAAGCGTATTGGTTCACTTGGCTGTCAGTTGTGTTGCACGTCATGCCGTTGGATTCTGGGAAACGTAGTGTTGGAGTGATTCAGTAATTCAACGTTGAAATCATCAGTTACTTAAAAGACGTTAGTACCGTAACAGCCTTTTAAAGCGTATATGACTGAATTAAGTTTATAAATTAACTTAAGCTGTAGTTCAGGTCATTACTCCAATTATTCCTCAACGTTGTAGGCGTGATTTTGTGCAGTCTGTTTAACTGTTGTCCATGGAGACGCTCAAAAATAGAATACAGTTCGAGGTCTAACGTGCTAGTTTTTTTTTCTCCATGCACGTCGGTTTGTAAACTACTGGGTAAGTGCTCTCAAGGTACATTATATTTTTCGCTAGACGCTAGAGTTCAATAACTTTAGGGGTGGGGGGCTCTTGTAGCAATTACCAGGTTACTCAAAGTTTCTTGCCTGCCTGGGTTGTGTGCTAAATTACTGTTGAACTGCTTGCTGTACCTGTAACGGTGAGATTATTTTGAGCTAACAGAAGTTTTGTTACTGTCGTGCTTTTTGCCACTAGGTGGCAGCAACGGGCCATCAACAAGGAGCTGCACAGTGGTGGAGGCCTGGGTCTCAGTCCATTTACTCAGTTTGATAAGGACTGGAGTACAACTTTTCCATCTTTTATATGAAGAGTGCCTGCTCTAGACTTGAAAGTAATGTCAACAAAAATAATGTGAAGTTGAGAGAAGAAAATGATCCACAGCTGCGGGGACTGTACATTCATTTAGCAGGCCCGTAAATATAGAAATAAAAACTCTTATTTCTTAGATTGACTGCAAATCAGCACAATTTTTCTCAGGTCAAAAACAGTCAGTAGATCAGAAATGTCCGTCTGAGGACCACGTTTACTTTCATTCATATGGCAAATGTTAGAACTTGGCCCTTTTTCAGTTTATTTCTTTAAAGAAAAGGGAAAATAATAATACTTTTACCATCACAACTACTATCTGTACTTCTGTTAATGGAGAGTGGAGCCACCTCTGAGGATTTCCAGAGTAAAACTTCAAACAGACCTGGCTTTTACCTTTGTGTTTACTTGTGTGTAAAATTACCCCTCCTTTGTTTGGGACATATGTTAACATGGGCCTTTAACCCATTGAAAATAAATAAATAACCTTATTCACAGTGACAGTACTGACAATATTGCCCACTCACTCCCACAACATAGCTCCGGTGGCCGGCTGTTCAGCATGTGTCTGGTTCTGCTCAAGATTTCCTCCTGCTCAACAGAGGGTTTTTTCTCGTCACTGTAGCTGTTACAGATTGTGCCAAGTGCTGTACTCATGGTAGATTCATGTTTTGTTTGGATTAAGAAAAAGAGACAAATAAATGAATAAACAAAAGTAAAAAAAGATTATATATTTCTAAAATGAAGTGTACAGCATCAACCGCTTTTGTAATGTGTCTTTAGATAACATTTTTTGTGATTTGGCTCAATAAAAATCAAGATTGATTGATTGAGGTTGAATGATAATAATAATGATAGTAATAGGATTTTTCTTACACTGGTATGCATTTTTATAATTATTATTCTAATTATATGCATTATTATGTCCTAAGATGTCCAAAATAGTCTTTATTTATTTTGTCTTGCAGTTTTTCCTCTGTGTTTTTATTTCAATCTCTGTCTATCCTAAATGCCTAGGGACCTCCTGTTGACACCTGCATGTACTTTAAAGAACGTGCAGCAGCACCAGGCTTGTCAAAGACTACACCTTAAACTGGGATGGGCTGTTAGTTAAAGTTTGGAAACTTTGTCATTTCCTGACCTTTGCCCAAGACCACAAGGAGTCATCAATGTCATGTATTTATTGCCTTCAAGTATTTAAGGAGATGTGTTGGTGAAACAGCACGGTTTAAGACCATCTGTACTCCACTCTGTTATGCATACCTGTATAATCAGAGTGAAGCAAAACAGGGAAATACTTTGGGTTCCTTGGAATATTTTTGACATGAATTTTAAATTAATCTAACTTTAACTAAATTCTTAATTGAAAATTAGGAACGCACACAATTGGATTTTTGCAGATTTCCAATATAATTACATTTCTTAACTCATTATTGCTGATATGGATAGCACTGCTGATATCTTTATTTGTGTAAGAAACAGGTGTGAAACTGGAAAAACAAAAATGTCATTCCATAAAAATGATTGTTTTTTATGTAGACATTTAGTGATAATAAGGTGAAGCATTAAAACATCCTGCTAATATTTCAGCTGATATAGCGCATATAATTATTTATTTATTTACGCTGTTAATTAGTCAGTTAGTTAGTAGGGGGGTCCCGATACAACTTTTTCACCTCTGATACGATACCGATATTGCAGCCTTGAGTATTGGCCAATATCGATCCGATACGATATCACCAAGAATCATACATACTTTTATTACTTATTTTGTAGTATGGACTGTAAGAAAAGGCTTGATCAAGTGAGATTACTCAAACAGGGAACAGTAGTCAGCAATAGCAGGTATGAGAAAAACTGACCCATTTGTTATTAACCAATGGGTTAAATAAATTTAACCTTAAACATAAGAATATACTACAATTAAATAAAAAAAAAAAATAGAAGACCCTGAAAAGTAACCTCAATAAATCCAATAAAAACAAAACCATATATTTTTAAATTGCAAAATAACCACTGTGTTTAACTCAAAACATAAGGATATTCTACAACTGAGTTAAATAAATAAAAAATAAATTAGAATGGACTGCTTGTTTTGGAGAGCTTATATTGGAGATTTTAGATCCAGGCCGATATAATCCGATATTTGTTTTTTTGCTGATATCGGACCGATATCCGATATCAATATCGGATCGGGACACCCCTATTAGTTAGTCATATATTAATTAATAATTACATAAAAACAGCCAAATATTTATTATTCTTGATATTCTTTTTAGACCTGAATTTTATTTTAAATACTTGAATGTTAGTTTGACAAAAAGAGTTATCTGTAAATAACCCTGGGCTGTCATCTACATTTAGCATATTTATCTTTAGCAGTGTTTTTTGATTTGAATGAATTCAGGGTGGTCTAAACTACAGGAGCATTTTTTGTATAAGCTTTTAATATGTGTTAAATTAAACAATCAAACTGCTGTACCCTACAGTCTACAGAGTATTCTTGTACCAATAAACATGTGGCCAACTTTTCCCCCAAAAAATGGTAGAAGTGAGTGACAGAAATAATGTGAATAACACTTGTATTCCTGGTAACCGATGTGTCAGTTTGTGTACCAATTGCTGAAAAAAGGAGTGTAGGAGTGATGACAGGTTCACAGTTACAGTTATGATGGCGTGTCTGGCAGTTAGAATATTTGGCAACAATGTTTCAGATCAACACAGAGTGAAAACCTGCAGGGCCTTCACTGACTGATTCTCGTATTCTGCCTCAGACAGGTCAGGGTGAATAGGAGAGATGCTGCTCGTGTTGGTGTCCTTGCTCTGCTGTGTCTCTGCAGCAGAAGCCTGTCTGCAGTGTGACCGCATGATCAGGCTTCTACATGAGGACTTTGCCCTGTCCGCCCCCACTGTGAAAGACCAAATAGAGCTGAAAAAGATCTGCGACCATGCCTTTGTGACGTACAGAGACACCAGCCAGAAAAGAATGGGAGTCATTGGTGAGACTTAACTCAAATCTAAATGGTGTAGAGTTGAGATTATTTACATCAGTCAAGGTATATGTCACCATCTTTCCCATATTTTATGGCAGGTTTCTGTATTAGATAGATAGATAGATAGATAGATAGATAGATAGATAGATAGATAGATAGATAGACTTTATTGTCCCTTGTTTGCCTTAGACAGCGGTGCTACTGGCTCAGGGCACGGTATACATAAAGACCACCAGACAACATAAAAAAAGTTACAAAAGCAAGAAGTTGACGACGAGCATGGTCAGTAGTTATTGTATTAGAGGAAATGATATAAAACAATGCAATGCAAAATGATAAAATTCAGTTTAATACGATATGTTATGATGAAGTACAAAACTCTCAATACAAGCTGCTTCAAATGGGTTGATGTGACAGGGTTTCAGTTAGATATGTGAATCTCCCAAACTCAGGGCAAAAGGTAGTGGTATCATGAGCAGGTGGGATGAAACATATTTGGCACTCGCGTGTGTCTCATAATTAGCTCTTGTGACTTACAATATGCTACTATCAGAGGTAAAGGAGTACACAAATGCTGTGCTGAAGCAAAAGTATGGGTTACTTTGATCAAATTTTACTCAAGTACTTGTAAAAGCAGCTCTCTATGAATCTGCTCAAGTAAAAGTGAAAAGAACTTAATTTCAAATTCACTTAAAAAGTGTTTTGAGTACACTTTTCTGTGTCCTGTAAAACAACAATTGTGGAGTGATTCATGCTGTTAATGGGTAGACGTGACCTGCAGTGTAAAGCTGCTTTGAGTAGTTAAGAGTCTAGAAATGTACTATATCCTCGAGTCCATTTTCCATTTACTATTTAATCAGTCAGAAAGATATTTGTCTCAAGATAGTGTTGTATATAACGTTAACATTCAAACCTGATGATATGACATTCATACCGAGAAGCATTTTCCTGTAATATACACTGTATATATTTTTAAAAAATGATACTAAACACACTGGTGAAACTGTAATTGTCTAACTCTGAGTCATACTTTTGAATATGCACCCTGCATCTGACCATATTTGGCTGATATGTGTGTATCTCTGATTTAAGCTCATAGAAAGTCTCAGAAGGTATTATTTTACTCATGAGTCTTCTTAAATTTAAGATAGCTTTTTAACTATGACCGTCCTCATCAAATCTTTTCAGGGCTTTTTAGCAGCTGCTCAAAAAACACTGATATCTGTGTGACTCTTGTGCAGTCAGCACTAAAACATGTTCACTCTCTCCTGTTTGAGTCTCTTTTCATCTCATGAGAGGGGAATGTGCTTTGATATCCTGTTAATGAATAAATATTCAGCCCTCAAGTTTGTTACCTTTTAGTAAAGTAATAATCTCACATTCATAAGTCAGGATTTTAGCACATAAGGGAAAAAAAATCATACACGACAGCTGTGACGGTTGCACTGCATAAAATGTTCTTTTTTCAGTTCTGGTGTTTAGTAGCCTGACACACCAGATAGACCATTCAAAATATTTCACTGGTCCATCTGGGGAACAGCCCATAGAAAGTCTTTTGGGATGGCAGAAGCATATCTGGAAGGTGATTGGATGATCGTTCCGTCAATCAACACTTATTATGGGCCAATCAGATAATGTCATAGGTGGGGGCTACTGCGTTACAGAATCTGAGCCACTTTGTAAAATGAACTCAGGTCAAAACATGTCGGAGGTGGAGCGAAAATATCCTTACTATAGAGAAGTTTGTTGTGCTGATATGTGTTTTTCATTTGATAAAGAAATGAGGTCCAGATCTGATAAAACTGCTACTGAAGCAGCTATGCTAATATCTGTAAGTGTAGTCACTTCCTGCTGTGGTCTCGCTCATCTCCCTCACCGCCTCCTGCTCTAAAAGACTCTGATTGGTCCGTCCCACTTTGGGCCAAGCACAAATGTTGTAGATTGAAGCTTGGCAAGATGGATCAGCATGATTACAGACATTGAATCAGGCTGATCCAGCTGCTGCGGAAGGTCATGTGTTTAGAAGGTCTTGAAAAGTCTTGAATTTATGAACTTGTACCAGTTAATCAAAAAGCATGGTCTTTTTGCCACTCCTCAGATCTCACCACTCTCTACAGAGTCAAAACTGAGTACCAGAGTGAATTTGACAGATTCTTGAAGACCAAGCACACAGGTAAATAAAACAGCCATGTCTATAAATATCCCAAAGTGTTATACAGTTGTTTGAAGCTCTGGAAATCAAAAAGGCAAGCCAAACAATAAGAGACTTGTATTTATTGTCTTTGAACATGTTTTTGCGTCAACACTCTTTTATCAGATTTTAAGACAAAGCTTTGTATTTTTTTTGTTTTCTGAAGGATCTGTGACATTTGAAGCTATCATGATCATGGAGAAAGGCAGGAAGATCTTGGAGAAACACTTGGATGCATTTATTCAGGCTGGTAATGGACATGAATAACTGTGTTCTGCTCAGTATGAGGCAAGGCACTTTGTCCAAGTCATGACTGTGTACATGAAGAATTAGTTTCACATCATTTGTTTGTCTGTCCCTCAGGATTGTGCCCTAACAAGTGTGGTAAGTTGTTTCTGT
Source organism: Cetoscarus ocellatus (assembly GCA_037902135.1). Lineage (NCBI taxonomy): Eukaryota > Metazoa > Chordata > Actinopteri > Labriformes > Labridae > Cetoscarus > Cetoscarus ocellatus. The sequence continues at coordinate 3,466,421 of JBAMNC010000412.1, forward strand.
CTGATCCTTCCCCTCTGTATTAAATCCATGTAGATGCACTGAATGTATTTATTAAGAACATGTTACAGAGCACGTGCGCATGCATGTGTGTGGACTTTTCAGGTCTTTTGAGACGAAGAATAATGGATTGCTTCACTTGCCGCTACAAGATATACATCTGCCCTTCCCCCTCTGGACAGCAGGATTGTGGCGGTATATTTTTATTTGTTTGTTTATGTGTGTGTGCGTGTTATTTGCTGAGTGAGTTGTTGTAGGCTGGCTGTTCCTACTCATTTTTATTAGGAGTGCATGGACAGCACATGCTGTACATGGATGCATGCTGTCACGAGTGCACAAATGTGTTCCTAAGCGATGCTGCTGCAGGCTGTCCATGTGCAAGGCTAATAAAAAAGATTACTCCAGTAATCCCTGTGTGAATGAATGAAGCATCTCTGTTTTTTCTCCCCACTCTACTCTTACTACAGATTACCCTGTGCAGGCTGAGGAGGGAGGACAGGCTGTGTTGAACTGTTTCCGTCCATGGCATCGTCTTCTGTTGGGGAGACCAGAGTACCACTACTCATGGGCCCCTGATTTGCCCAAAACTAAAAAGGTATTTTTCCTCACTGTACTCAGAAAAAGAATGAAGTATTTGTAACATGGATCAGAGTACAGATACTCAAGATTATTTTGATAGATATTGTGATCACACACTGATTTTACAGCACACACCACATGCAGTTATTGAAGTTAAAACCGTGTAATGCAGTAACTGTAACTGAAATGGAAACAGTTAAATTCCCAGCTCTACTCCTGGTCAAATATTATCCCAGCACAAGTGAAAGTTTCTTGTGCCAAGGTCAGACTACACCATTCTTTTGTCTGTTACGATGGTCACTGTGTCAGATCAGGTGATCATAGAGCCATGGAATGACTTTGGAGACAGTCACGACAGACCACACAATCGTACTGTTATCAAAAAACAGTTTATAAAGTTTTTACTTACTTTGGAATATACTTAACAATAGGAATTCTTTTAAAAAATCAAAACATAAATATACTTTCATAATGCATGACTGAAGTCAAAAATGCATAGGTACACAGTCTGCCATTGTTAAATTTATTAAGGGAACATTGTTTGCATTATTAAAACTCACATACCGCAGATTTCTGATCTGCACAGAAACGACAAAAGAACCACCAAAGTGAGTGATCTTACACACACTCTGAAGTCACATTTAGGTTTTTTCCAGTGCCTAACAGCTATGTTAAATTTTATTTACATAACACACACAGTTTATTTAATAATATTATTTGCACAAAATTTGTGTTTTGAAGTCTAAAAGATGACAAATTATAGTCATATGTAAAAATAAGACACTGAACATAATTTTCAATAAATTCTGATGTCAATGTGAAAGCCCATGAAAAATTATGACTAACGACTCTTGTTGAATTGTTCACAGCCTGATTTATTTATTTTATTTTATATATTCATCTTATTTTATTTTTTATTTTTATGGATCCCCATTAACTGCTACCATGTATACATATATATGTATGTATATATGTGTATATATATATATATATATATATATATATATATATATATATATATATATATATATATATATATATATATATATATATATATATATATATATATATATATATATATATATATATATGCTCACTAACCCTCCTTCTTTGCGCTTAGTGTATAGCCCCTGGATACTGGACTTGGGGTGGAACCCCCCGTGCATGGTGAGCAATTTCCAAGTTCTAACGTCTGTGGCCTGAATTTCCTCCTTTGGCCAGCTTATTATTCCAGCTGGGTATCTGATCACTGGCAGGGCATAGCTGTTAATTGCCCGAACCTTGTTTCTGCCATTGAGCTGACTCTTTAGGACTTGCCTTACTCGCTTCAGATACTTGGCCGTTGCTGCTTTCCTAGTGGCCTCTTGGTTGCCATTTGCCTGTGGTATGCCAAGGTATTTGTAGCTCTCCTCCACATCTGCTATTCTGCCTTCTGGGAGTGTAATGCCTTCTGTATGGACTATCTTCCCTCTTTTTGTCACCATTCGGCCACACTTCTCCAGTCCGAACGACATTCCGATGTCACTGCTGTAGATCCTGGTGGTGTGGATCAGTGAGTCGATGTCTCGCTCACTCTTTGCGGACAGCTTGATGTCATCCATGTAGAGGAGGTGACTGATGGTGGTCCCATTTCGGAGTCTGTATCTGTAGCCAGTGTTGTTGATTATTTGGCTGAGGGGGTTCAGTCCTATGCAGAACAGCAGTGGGGACAGAGCATCACCTTGGTATATGCCACATTTGATGGAGACTTGTGCAATTGGCTCGAAGTTGGCCTCAAGGGTGGTGGTCAGACTCACTGAGTTTGCAATGAAGGCTCTTAGAGTCTTGTTGACCTTGTACAGTTTCAGGCATTCCAGGATCCATGTATATGGCATCATACATGGCATCAAGTCATAGTTACCCATCTTGTGTCCAAGCATCTCAAGGATCACTATTGTATATCAGCTCACTGGTCTCAGTGATGAATTGTTTCTATCACTGCATTTACATTGGCTAGGATCTCTGGAGGTACTTCACTAATGTACTTCTAATCTTAGCCATGATCTTATCTCTCAGGTCAGTTAACTCTTCGCTCAACTCTGGGGCTTGGTACCCAGTCTCCGGGGGGGGGGGGAGTCAATGTTAACTCCCCCATCTGACCTATCGTCCTGGCTCCCCCTTGCCGTAGCATTAACGTGATGTATCTCCTCAATCTCTAGTCTAGTCGTGATAGCAGTTGCCATTTGTGGATGTTGAAACACTGAGCTACTAGTTGTTTCGGCATTAGCATTGACTGTGGGTATCAAAGTAACCATTTCTCCCACAATCTGTTCATGTAACCCCGCTGGCTAGGGTTACTGGAGAAGTAGCATTCCAACAGAGCCTTGTTCTCATCTCGTGTCCATTGCCTTCTCTATGTTGTTCCAGAAGCCCTGGTTCCTCAGCATGTGAGGCAGACCTTGTTAAATCGACGTCTGAGCCGATGTGACTTTATATATATATATATATATATATATATATATATATATATATATATATATATATATATATATATGTGTGTGTGTGTGTGTGTGTGTGTGTATATATATATATATATACATGCATATATATAGATATAGATATAGATATAGATAGAGATATATACATATATATAGATATATACACACACACACATTGTGAAGTATGATGTACAGAAACCATTAAAAAAGGACGCCCCACCTCTTATTTGCTGTCCCTGGCTTCCTCTGGGGTTATAAAAGGAACATAGGCCTCAGTAGTACAGTATGACCACAATAGTTACTTTCCATTTGTAATGTCTCAACACACTTCCTGATTCCTATGCCTTTTTCGTATTTTTGCTCTACACCCTCATCATAAATTTGCTTATTTAATGAGCACCCACTCACTAACAGCTATTTCTGCCCTCTCTCTGTGTCCAGCTGATTGAGAGTGACTTCACCACCTTGGTGGTCACAGAAGACTCGACCGTGGTCTTAAATCAGCTGCATGTGAATGAACAAGGAACATATCGCTGCTGTCTGAGAGACCGAAATGGAACCGTCTTCTACAGAGTCACTTTTCTGGTCAATGGTAAAGTACAGCCTTTACGGCACGTCATCACAGAACATGTCAGATAAATCATCTGTGATAGGACAGAGGAGCTAATTTTGTCCATTTAAGTTAATTTAGCACCTTTGAACAGCCGAAGAAACAATCCAGTCAACATTTTTCAGTTCTAAATGAATGGCAATAAATAATGTCCTTGTTCACACTGTCAAAACAAAGTCTGTATTTTCAAAATAACTGACCAACGTCATATTTCTTTGTCAAAGGGGCGATGGTGTATTTGTATGCACCACCCATTATTTATACCACTTGTTGTATTTTATTCATTTCTGATTAAGCTTTGATAATGATTAAGTCACAACAGTTAAAATGTGTTGAAGCTGACTCAGAAGAAAAGTGTTCTGTACGGTGTGTTTACTTTACTGTAATTGGGTGGCTTTTTCTGTACTTTTATTTCATGAATAGTTTTAAAATCAGAACCTTGACGACAGTCATTTTTGTGAGAATTATTACTTGACTTCACTTTAAATTGCATTTAAGTTAGTCACACTCCATTCCATTTAGGCTGGATGGCAAAAATGATCCCACCCAGCATGTTGCTTAATGGATGCTTACACTAAATTAATAAAAATGTCCCTTTGGTTGCTCTTACCTATATATTCAACCATAATTATCTTCTGTTGTGTAGGGGGCCTAACAAGGCTTAAAATGTCAGTTTTACATATCTGTGAGTCATTTATGAAGCTTTAACAACATAAATATACAACAGAGGTACTTCGTGGGCTAACACTGATGCTAGCAATCATTAAGTAAACCTATCACTACAAAACATAGCTATGTCTTGTATCTAATAAACAATCAGTACAAGTCGAATACTTACAAAATTCATACACCTGCATCATCAGGTAGCCTGAATGTTCTCATGTCCTCCAGTTCCCACTGAGTTTTCTGCCATTATTATTCAAACCCTCTGTATCTCCATGATATCAACACTAGCTGATTAAAGCTTTGATCGATTTGGCTTTACATTGTATTTTTTTCAGTCAGTTCTCAGATGTTGTGTGAAATAACCTACAGTAATTTCCACAGGAATAACTCCGGTTCATACCTTCCACCCTGGGTAATCAAGTATTCTGTAATCATTTGGTTAAAAACAGTGTTCTTGTGAAAAACTGTGACTTACAGAATACATTTACAGAGATATTTAATGTCTAATTACAGATCAATCAGGACAAACTGGTACTCTGTGATTTTATTTTATTATTTGGGTCAAATGTTGCTTTGTTACATTAAGGTAACACCAAATACAGCTCATCACACTTTAGCTGTTGTCTTTTTTTAAATGACTCAGTAAAATGTACTCAGAATACTTTGAGTACATTTTAAACTGAGTAATTTTAACTACAGATTCACAGACTTCTTCCTTTACTTCAGTAAAATCTTTTCAAAGTAACATAATTTTTTACTTGAGTACAATATTTTTCACTCTTTCCACCGTTGATCTCAACCCACCAGATGAGAACCATTGTTACATTGTTAACTGTACAACCAAATCTGAGGTCTCCTGTCATTCTTTGTCGGTTACTGATCATTTCTGAGTCAGGTATCATGTCAACCTTTCATCAGAGTCTGTCTAGAGAGAGCACAAAGGTGTTATGACCTGTATTTCCCTCCCCACACAAGTGACTGTAGATTTCTGTTGACACACCTGTCTGACATTTTAACCTCCTCTCTCCTCCACAGTTTCCCCTCTGCCTGAGCAGCCTTCCCGGCCTGTCGTCACTCTGCCTCCCTTACCTCATGGAGCCTCACCTTTTCAATCTACCGAGGGCCTGCTGGTGCCAGCTATCACCATGGTTACCGCCCTGAGCCTGACAGCAAGCGTGGGCCTCACATTCTTCCTGGGGTGAGAAACTTAAAGTGGGAGGGGACTACCAGAAGACGATGGGGTTAACAGGAAAGGTGGGGTGTCAGAAAGCGTGACGAGCTTAATGTATGATGGAGGAAGTGGTTATGTAGTCACAGTTTGAGGGTTGAGTCATTATTATCAGGCTTACGTTTATATGTCACATGAGGCTATTGTGGATTAAAATAGACTCATTGTTTATATTTGAACTGTTTTGTCAGTCAGGTGTTAATTCAGAAGCTTAATCTTTGCAAGAAGTAATGTCAGTTTCTTAAGTCAGATTATTAACAAAATATTGAGCATAATGTAGGCAGATTTGGTGTCATTGTTTGTGTTGAATTGTGCCTTTTGTGAAGTAGGGCTGTGTGATAAAAATCATCACTCAATATTTTTTTAAGTAAATGGAAATCAAAGATACTTATCTGTGTTATTTTTCTTTAAAGAAATAACAAAAAAATGCCAACATGAAAAGTTTGATGTAATTCTAGTTAAAATCAGATAATACTGATACTCCGTGGAATCCATATTTTGGAGAAATTAGAAATCATAGACATTAAACTTGGGTGATTTTTCTGTTCAAATATTACCTTTAAATGGCAGACAAATTCCTAAATACAGTCTAAATCGTACAAAAAAACATTGCCAGTATTCTAAGTTTAATGTTGCCAAACTTTCCATAGTCTCAAGTACATTGGGTTTCAAAATGATACAATTGTTTTAGTTTTTTACTTAGCAGCAAAACAATAATATTCAGTTCTATCTTTTAAACAAAAGAGACTAAGAACTGTCAGAATTACAGAAATATGACACAAGGAAGATGATCTAAACACACAATGCCAATGGCATCAACCAAGGTCCAATGACAGTCTTTTATGTAGTGGATACACTCCTCTTTTTTTTGTTTAAAACATAGAATAATACACTTTTCTGATGCATCAACTTTTGGGTGTAATTAACTTTGTGTGTAGAACTTTATAATGGGCATGTGGGTTAAAAACACTATATGATTTAATATTGGGTGTTAAGGACTTCTATTTAATATAATATAATGATCTTTTAGTGCAAAGAAACAATACCACTGCAAACAATACTGTCCAACCCCATGTCTTGTTTGAAAATATATTAAGAGCTTGAAAAGCCAGGGTATTTTCCAGCCTCATACTGAAAAATTGTTCTGTTTTTGTGCCATAGGTTGATGATATATCAGAGAAAATAAGAAGACGGGAAGAGAAGGAACTAAAATAAAACAAACAGCACAGCATGATGTTGCCGCAGGGTAAAGAAAAACAAGCTGAAGTGACAGGCAGGCTTAAATCATTACAGGTTGGAACAGTTCTCTCAGTTGCTCAACACCAAAGCACCAAGTCATGTCCAGAAATTACGTGGAAGTGAGAAAACCTGATGTAGTCAAATGAGGTGCGTGGGTTCTCTATTGTGTTATGTTTCTCTTCAAATTAGAAAAAAAAGAACTGGTGGGTTTTCAGAGTGAACACTGTCGGCCCACTCATAAAACAGAAAGTCTGTGGTGTAGTAAAACCACAGCGTTCAGCACACACACTGAGACAGAGACTCACTAAAAGTCCCCAAGAAACCACTCAGTTTTCTGTAACACTAAGCACCAGTCCACCCGAACACATCAATGATCTGACCCCGCAGCAGCCACACATTCCCCCTCAATGGAGCGGCTGTGTTGTCACGCGGGCGTTTATGAGAGGAGTCAGGGATGAGCTAAATCTCTCGGATTACAGTGTTTTTCTGAGATTAATAGTCCCCAGCTATCCAATTAATCTATGATAATCCCCTCTGGGGGAAAGGGGGGGTGCATGGGCAGATGTTGTCATCTGTTTGTCTTTAAATGTTTATTTACGTATGGATATGACTGGAGAGATATGACAAACTTGACCATGACTTGAAATATATATTTTTGCATCAGCATCAGCAGAATTTTGTTTTTCATCTGACGACAGGATGCCGTCTGTACATATGATGACATAAGCTGCTTCTGATTCAGAAAATAGTCGCCACTATGAACACAGTCTCTGCCACGTCTTTGTCATCATCCCTCCAAGTGGGTCACGTGTGGTATATCTGCTTACTGTTGCCGCTTTTCCTCTTTCAAACGTTTCCCTACTCATGGATGTTAAGGGGGAAACTGCTACTTTAGTGTTTTGTGTGCTCAGTGGTTCACAACTGGACTAGCTAAAGGACCCTCCACCACCTCCTTAATGAGAAAGTTAGGGCCTAAATCTCAGAGTAAGTTCAACCACTATATTCATACGAAGGAAATGCTACAGTTTTGACCTTGGATGTGAAAACAAATGATAAAACAAAAGACAGTTTAAGACAAACCTGATTGAAAAGCACATCATTGTAGAGGCCCTATATGGACTGAGGGGACGTGAACTGAAGAAAAGTATCTTCATGGCCTCCTGGTGAGCACAAGAAACTATCGAGGGCACACACTGAACACATTTATCCAAACATGTCCCATTAATCCTCGCACACTCTGAAAGACTTTTGATCAGTCTTGAGAATGTAAGAGACCCCACATTTGTGGACAAATTATGGCAGATTTTACAGTTTTGGTCTCATAGTGTGTGCTTTGCAACAAGGTGATCAACAGAGCACTCTACACACTGATAGATGTGTTCAACAACAACTAGAGTCTCCGCTCTCAAAGATTGTAATCACACAAAAAAGTGCCAACATCTTCTGCAAATGGAAGCTGATGTTCAGGTATGCAGAGTAGCAGCATTATTTGGTGTCAGGATTCGTACCATTTTCAAACTTATGACCTAGTTCAGTGAGACTGGTGAGGTTGAAGTGGGTGTCCCAGGAAGACAACACCGTAAGAAGACAGGTTCCTCACTCTTGCTTCTCTGAGGAACCGTAGGCTTTCTTCTAGGAGAGGAGGGCACATTTTTTGGGGCACTACCCACATGTTAAGCTGGGATGCCCCTTCCATGAATTTATGATCCTGATAAGTTGACCAATCAGCGTAAAAAAAAATGTCAGCAACCAAATGACAAACAAGAACACCCCTCCCACTCCTGCCCCATTTTCCTTCCCTGCCAGCTTGGCCACAGATACCAACACACAAACATTTATAATTTATAAATGCACAAATTAAACAGACAAATATTGTTAAAGGTGATAACAATGAATGAAAAAAATATGTATATCACTCATCGAGATAGATAAATACATACGTTGAGCACAAAGAAATATGTAAATACTGACTAAAAGAAATTAAAAGAATATCAGTGAATAAAACAAATAAATATTAAAATAATAATATAAAATGTATTAAATAAATTGGACAAAAAAAGGGAACAGCCAAAAACAATAAGTGTTTTAAGGGGAAGAAATAATCCACTGGAATAAGGATTCCAAACTTTTTTGAAGAGATAAGTAACTTTAAAAGTAATATTATTACAGTAAAATATTACAAGTAAGTTGTTAAATCAACAGTGGAGAGGTTAAGCATACATTTGTTGTATTTTACTCTGTAAATGTGTAAATTTCCTTTTTTTCTAGCGATCTTGAGAATGATCTTGTTTACATGAAGAAGCTTTGCCAGAAAAATATGTAGATTAGTTGAGATTCAGAGAAATTAACCAGAATTCATTACAGCAAAATGGAATAAAATTAAACATAGGTGTTTGTCTATTTACGGCATCTGTACATCACCTACGTTTTGCCACAGTACCCTTCCACAAGGTACATACAACCTACTGAAAACATCTCCATGATCCACTCCTGGCTTCCTGACTCACTGGTTGAGAAGCACTGTGTTAAGAGGTGTCATCACCCATCTCTCAGCATTATGTCATCCAAGATTTATTCTCGGCAGGCTGTTTGCCAGATAATGACGCTCTGATTTGCCAACATGGGAAACATTATGAAACATTTTAGCTTCATGAAAATGAAAGCTAATGACTGATCATGTCTGAGTCACTACGTCCTGGAGTCAAGGAGCTCAAATCACCACTGATACCGTACATCACCACTCATGTTTTTAGGGTAGTTTCTGAGAAACTTTCTGAATCAGGTGGTGTCAGTCTGGGTGTAAGATTTTGATCATTGTATGAAGAGGCGTAATGATATAGTTTGAGGGTGTGTGTGCGGCTGTGTGGGCCTGAGATGGTGACAGGATGTATGTGCAATGTTATTTCCTGTCTGGTTGTTGAAATGGGGGCGAATAATGACAGAATAAAAAAGTCTTTGAAAACACACACATCATATTATGATTTCACAGTGGGCTTTTACAGTGCGTGTGTGTGTGCATTCAGACTTGAAGTGCAGGCTAAGGCCACAGCAAATACATTCTCAGCCATCCCACTGACAGCCATGATTAACTGTGGACTCAAGTGTGTGTATGTGTGGATTTAAATTGCAGCCTCAGCAGGGAGCAAGCACAACAAAGTGGGAGTGAAACTGAGGGACCAGCAGGCAGCGGTGAGGGAAGTGGGAGAGGGGAAGTTGGAGCAACAGGAAAGTGGAGGCTTGAGTGGGAGACTTTGTGGGCAGGCTGTGTGATTTGAATGTGGGTTACGAGGACATGAAGACGAAACCGTCAGATTACGTCTTGTGATTTAAACTCCCCCAATCTCCGAACATGAAATATCTGTTCCTGCGGGAAATACTGGGGAAAATCGAGTGCATCCTGGGAAAAGACATCTTAAATATACTTTTTTAATACATTAAATTGGCCTTGATCTAAATTATGACTCATGTTGAATAAAGACCATTTGTTACCAAAATCACTCTCAAAAATTTCATGAAACTGCTCTAAACATGAACCGAAAGACCTTTAAATGTGTTTCATGTCTAAGGTATTACTCTAAAATTAGGTATTCACGACTGAAAAAGAGAAACTGAAGTTCAGGTTCCCTGAAAACCAATACAGTTGTTGTTTATCAAAAGCTCAACACTGACAAATTAATCTACTTTATCTTTTATATGGAAGTTCAGTTTAAAACAAAATCCACGTCAACCAATTGTCAAATTTCTCCATTTTGTTTTTTGATTTTATATTTTTTTATTTTAGAACTAAATACACACAACTATAAATCAGTACAAGCCACATAGCCAATTTTACAAACTTCCTACAGTAGCTAAATCTTATCCATTTTCCTGAAGCAGGTGCTACAGCAAAATCGCAAAATACACAACACAAAAAAGGAAACCTCAAGGAACAATTCACAACACAATTTACAGAAAGGCCCATCAGATGTTGTTACACATACAATTGTGCACATTTGCTTAACTACAAAAAATAGATCCACATTGAATCAAAATTTTGCATTATAGCACATAAAAATGGTTTTCAGGCCTTATGTATCTAGCCTAAAAATAATAAAATTTCATGTTTCATTGTGGTCCTGCCATGAATGATGGTACTTTGACATTATTGTTTTAAATAGAGAAGCTTTTTAAACTAACGAGTTGCAAAGTCAGTCAACTTAAAATTTTAAGGAGTCAATAGCAACAGAAAAAAAAGCTATTTGGCTTTGGCAGGGAACATTTGGCTATTTTGGGGACAAAAATGAAATTGTCCATATGGAATTATTTAGAAATGTTTTTTTTTTTACTTTTGGAAAGCATCTTATAAATCTGTGCGGCGCGGTGATGCAACATGTAGTGCACGTGCCTCACAGCAAGAACATTGCTGGTTTGTCCTCCCATGTCGGTCAGGGTCTTTCTGTGTGGAGTTTTCATGGTCTCCCCGTGCCCGTGTGGGTTTTCTCCAGGCACTCCAGTTTCCCCTCACATACAATAATATACTTGTTAGGTTAACTGGTGGCTCTACATTGCCCTTAGTTAGGAGTGTGAGTGTGAATGATTGTCTGTCTGGCGGCCAGTTCAGGGTGTACCCCACCTCTCAACCAATGTCAGCTGGGATGGGCTCCAGTCCCCCTCAACCCCAAAAGGGATCTATACTCCTGTACAGATGATGCCAATTCAAGTCAAAATGTATTTACAAAGCACATATAAAACAACATATTTTGACCAAAGTGCTGCACAACCACAGAGAGACTGACAAAATCAGAAAACAACAATGAGCATAAAACAGACGAACTAAAATGACTTTACAAGACAGCAAAACAGTTAAGGGGGACAAAACAAAACTAAAACCATAAATTCAGTGTTGTAATAAAAACCATCTAAAAGATGTCAAAATACAACCAAGAAAGAATGGCTCAGGGTTAGTTTAATGGAAGGCTATTGAGAGGAGACGGGTCTTTAGCAGAAACTTGACAGTGATGAGGGACTGAGCAGATCTCATCTGGAGAGGGAGTTAGCTCCAAAGCCTTGGAGCAGCCATGAAAAAGGCTTGATCTACTCTTGAGATTTGATGTAGGCACTTCCAAAAGCAGTTTGTTCTCTTGGCGAGAGTTCGCTGTACGAAGTGCCTCACATTTTGTACTTTACACCAGCAGTAGTGGCCACCTACTATAGCATCTGATTGGCTAGTGAATGTGATTGACAAAACCATCGTCAAATCACCTGCTTTGAAAGGTTCTGCCCATAGAGTGGTGCAGGGATGACTTATTTTTGTACAACATGGAAGTTAGCATCATGCAGGTTCCCAAACCGTGCAGCCTATAGAGTGTTTCACTGTGTTTTGGATCAATGCTGATAATAAACTCTTTAGCAAACAAAAAAATATGAAACTTACATGTTCTGCTCTTTGTGATAATCTTAATGAACAAACTTACTTTTCTCTTTTTAAGCTTAAATTTAATTGGTGAAAGTAAAAAGCTATCATTAAACTGCTATGCTAAACACTACAACATGGCGTTTGACTTAGAAGCAGTAACAATATTGCAACACATGTCATCTTGTTGTGACCTCTTGTTTGAGAATTTCCTCTTAACTGAATGAGTTGATCAAGTTGGTCTTGAGGATGTGGCAGTAGTGTGTGAATTGCTGGTTTATTTAAAAAAAAAAAAAAAAAAAGATCAGAAATGCTTGCAGTTTGGTCCCAGGACATTTTTGTTGTCCTTATTAGCTTTTCATTCGCAACCATTGTTATAAAGACACAACAGCGATTTAAGTTTGAAAAGCAGGCAACATCAGATGTATTTTATTATTTCCCATTAAACATTAAAACCTTGTGTGCCTGTGTTCATCACAAACCTTATTTCAGGCACAAAACCTGTATTCTGCATCCCAATTATGCTGCGTTAGAGTTAATTTTGGATACTATAATTTCCCACTGTGTAGTCAGACCAGCTTCAGCTACCCACTTTACCAGCTCGTAACTGGAGCAATTCTGGCCGACGCAAGTCCCACTTCCCCTGTCTAAGTACTGATGTAAACAGAACGCACCAACAGTTTCGGGCTTGGGAATCAGTGAGTGCTAAATGCTAACGCTGCATCACACTGTTGCCAAACACTTTGTATGTTGCCCAGAAGAATCAGTGAAGGTTACTGAATCTGCCGAGTCATGTTAGAAATGTACAGGTAGCCAATAAAGAGAAGCTGACTCTAGTGTTATATGGTCATGTTTCCTTGTCCTATGCAGCAGCATTTTTGCACAAGCTGCAGACGGAGCAGAGAAGATGGATGGATGAATGGATCTTGCAAATTCCCCTCTCAGCACCTCTCGAGAAGTCCTGACCACCACCACAGCTACTGCTCAATATAACACATTATTCTTCTGTCAGGGGCAATGATGCAGTAAAAGAGACACAACAAAAAAACCCTTGATTTCTCGGTTGAGCGGAAACAGTCCAGTCCAAGTGTGCTCTGGTATTTAATCAATGCAACAGTTTACTTTTCACCCAAGGTCAGAAGAAATACTCAGCAAAAAAAGCAATGAGGGTGAAGAGTCACTTTAATCTGTGTGCAGCATGGAGCCAGAGCAGAGGGAGAGTACAGAAACAGCTTTAATCTAACCCAAATAACAGAGCTAAAGCCGCCAACAGGCCTCCAACTCTCCCCCGGGGGCTGATGGGTAAGGGACGGTTTGGTCTAACCCTCAGCATAACGTCATTCAACACAAAAACACGGGATAACCCCAAACCACCACGTGCGCTGTAGGAAAAACAGGTTTGACGTCAGTTTCCATATGAGGACTGCCGGCTGAGCCATATATGGTCATTCCGCATGTGACGTCGTTCCTTCTGTGGGGGGGAAAAGAGGGCGGGGCCACGCTGACCCCGCCCCCTGCCACAGCTGTTATCAATGAACAACAGAAAGTCTCAATCAAAAGCTGATTTTAACAGAGGGCGCTACAAGGACTCTGTTTATTTTTAGTCACTTAAACATCCAATTTTAGAGTTGAAGTTAGAGCTCTATAGGCGATTTTATTTTTATTCTGTCATATTTGTTGTGTTAAACAGCAAAAAAAAGTTCGTTTATTCAACTACATACATTTTTCTGCCATGACATTAAGAAGTGAGCCTCTGGAGATAACCGGCAACGAGCTGGTCCACATCCTCAGGACCCCCCGGGAACAGTACTCCTCTGCCGGCTGCGTGGTCCTGGACTGCAGACCCTTCCTCGACTTTTCCTTGGCGCACATTTGCGAGTCCAAAAATGTCAACTGGAACTCAATGCTGCGCCGGAGATCCAAGAGCTCCGTGGTGGCACTGGAGTGGCTCATCCCGGACAAGACGCTTGTGGGCCGGCTGCAGGCGGGAGAGTTTTCCCCGGTGGTGGTGGTGGACGAGGGCAGCAGCTCTGTGTCCGAGCTGAAGGCGGAGAGTGTGGGCCAGATGTTAATGACTGCCCTGAAAAACGAAGTGCACACGCAGATCTGCTTTCTGCAAGGTAAGATTACTTTTTCTATGTTGAATCTCAAAGTATTCCAAGTTCTAAAAGGCATATCTAGTTTACTGAGAAAATGAAATGTCTCTAAGTTGAGACTTTGCAGATGCACTTTTGACATCACTCAAATACTGTAGTCAAGTTAAAAGTACAGGGTTTTTTTTATTAAAATGTGCTTAAGTGAAGGTGCTTCTACTGGTCTGTAAATCTATCCAAGAAAGGCAAATTATTATTGGAACATAAAATAAGGGATAAAGACTTAAAATGTCAAAAAAAGGTAATTCATTTAAAAATGTATGTACTGAGAACAGTATAAACGTCCTCTGACTTTGTATTCGTTCTTTTTTTATTTAATAAGGAGAGGAAGATTATTTTTCTCATTGACATGAACGAAAGTCAAAAAAGTTAGATAAAATTAATAATGTCAAGAAAAACATCTAATCAGTGAATTTAAAGAAAAGGACAAATATCACCTTAGGAGGACAAAAACAAAGTCAGCTTCACCTCAGTCTGCCACCACAAAAGCCAAATGTCATGCAGCTCTTTTATTAACAGCCAGCAGCACAGTGTCAATATTTCCACATGAACCTGGTATTGAAGTAACTGCCAAGTAGTGGATTAAAAGATACCAGTATGGAATTTTCAGACAACCCTAATTTTGAGATGTTACCAGAGAATTTGTGCAACTCAGACAGGGTATTGATATTTATGTGCAGTTTTTGACCAAAAAAAAGCAAGAAAATGTTCAGTACTAGGCTTTTTTTGCTGTGGTATCACACCTTAGTAAAGATCATTATTGGAAAAAAACAAAATAAATTTAATAAATTAATAAAATTCTGTCCTCCTGTAAAGGCAAACTATTTTCAAGTGAGTTTTTTTGTAGTTGATGAGCATATTCCTGTAGTGTTTCTAACAACAAGCAACTCTTTTTAAGGTTTAGGCAGTAAATCTCTTTTTAAATCAATTTATTTAACAATGCACTAAGAAGTGGCCTGATGCAATCATGTTACTTCAACAGATGAAACTACAACCATGAAAATGATACTATTTCACCCCGTACCATGGATTATTTATAATGAAGTTGTTTTTATTACCAGAATTACATAATGCTTATTTAGCTTGTTAAAAAAAGACAGGAGACATGTAGCTCTCACACTCCCTACTGAAAACTGGAAATAACCACAGATTTAACAAAAATCAAATTTCTATGGAAGACCAGAAATAATCACACTCCTTTAAGGTTATTTTATTTTATATCATTCATTCCATATTTTTATTTATATTTATTTGAGTGTACATAATTCAACTTAAATGACAATCAGAAATGTATGCACAGGCTTTATTTGTTATCATTACCTTCTCATTTTAATTTTGACAAACAATATTTTTTTTTCTGGAGGGCCCTGTGTGGAAAATTTTGGACTTAGGCTAATGCTGTTGACCTCCATTTTAGGTGGATTTGAGGGATTTTCAGAGGCCTACCCAGAGCTCTGTTACAGCTCTGCCATCATGTCCAAAGTGGAACCAGAGCCAATGGTGACTGGACGGAGGACACCAGCGTATGATCAGGTAGATGAAATATGAATGAAAGATTTATGAAATATGAAAGATAAAAAAAATCTGTTTTAGTTAATTAGTTTGTAGTATAAAAAGACCAAAGTACACATGTAACTCCTGGTTTTAAACTTGGATTATCATCTGGTTGTGACGGATTACAGGACGGTCCAGTGGAGCTCCTGCCCTTCCTTTTTCTTGGCAGTGCCATCCACTCATCCCGCAGAGAGACCCTGATGGCAGCGGGCATCACAGCCGTCCTCAACGTTTCCTCCACCTGCCCCAACTTCTACGAGGGCGAGTTTGAGTACCTGCGGCTCACAGTGGAGGACAGCCTGGCTGCAGACATCAGGGCGTGCTTCTCCACAGCCATCACCTTCATCGGTGAGTTTCTCCTCTGAGACAGCCACATATGAACTGTAACCTCTGAGGTGATTGACAAACCGAAAACACACAGGGGATTGTTTTCTTAGTTAAGTGAGCCAGGTATTTACACTCTTGTGGAAACTAAATATTCCAGAAATGTCTGTAAGCAGCTTTTGCAGCATAAGCCCTTTTGTAGGCTAGACTTACGGAGCAAAAGTTTAATCGTCTGATTACACAACAGCCAGATCATACTGAGCCAGCTGCAAAGAAAAAGCAAATTTATGAAGATTTAATCATTTCTTTTTGTTTGTTTTGACCCCTTTTAATTAAAAGTTAAGTCTGGGCTAATGCTGAATTAGGCAGATTACAAAATGTGTGTATAATTACTACAGTTTCATCAGTGGGATTACTGTACTTAAAGGGAACCATCATGTTAACACCACTGACCTTATTAAATAACATCAGAGACTTCATGTGTGTGCTGTAAAAAGAAACATGTTTTACATTTTAAATCTGTTTAGGAAATAGATTCATGTGCCATCTGTTTATGTACATTGTACTCTTGGAAATAAAACCAAATGCAGTGTTAAATTTGAACACTATTTGGATTTATTCTTCCATTAGACAAAACTACAAATGACTATCAGTCACATTTCGGAAAACCATTTCTGCCAGTTAGAACAAGAATGTTTAGCACTGATGAGAAAAAAAAAGTCCAACATTTTAAGTCATGATTATTTTAGAAGTCATAATTATTGCTGTAAAATGCACAAGTATAAGATCATGATAGTAAACTGTGGGATAAAAAAAACATTAAGTTCTAAGTCATAAAGGGAATCATGAGAAATTTAATCATAATTTCAAGAGTAAAACAAAATTATGATGAAAGTCAAAATAATGACACTAGAAGGACAAAACTATAAGCAATCATTTATGGGAGAAAAAGTAAAATCATGTGATTAAGTCATATTAAAGATTAAAATTCAAATTATGAAATTTAAAATTTAAACAGTGATAAAAAGATATAGCTATATACAAGTTTGAATTATTGTCTAAAGTCAGAATTTAGAGACAGTTTTATCAATTATGAAATTATTTTGTATCTCATATTTTGATATTCATTGATTACATTTTTTATGTCTAATTCTGACTTTTCTCATAATTTTGCCATTTTATTTCATAACAACTTTTTACATTATTATTTGACTCTGTCTTATAATTTTGACTTTTCATCTCAAAGCAAATAGTCATGCTGTTAATTTAATTTTCAATCTCATCATTTTGACACGTTACGCCATCAATTTTATTTATTTATTTATTTATTTATTTTGACTTTCTCTCTCTAAAATAACCTTTTTATTGTGACTGATTTTTTTTTTACAACTATGGCTTGGTTTCTCTGAATTTGGCTTAAAATGACAAAATACTGACTGAAGAATTTAGGTTTGTCTTTTAATGGTGTGCTTTTTACTGGCAGTGATGAGCTTTCAGGTTTTTAAGGTTTTGCCGTCTTAAGTTTTAGTCTAATTGCTGCTCACAAAAAATGAAAAAGTAGTTTTGTTTCATTGAATGAAATGTCCTCAAGTCTTAGTCAGTGCTTCTTGTTTAATGTGTTTCCTTTTTTAATCTTACTGTATTTGCCTAATTGAAACATAGATATAATTGTGTTTTATTAATGATTTATTAATACTTTCTTTATTTAAGATATACTATAAAAAATAGACATATTTTCAATGAGTGCAGCATATTTTATTTTATTTTTTTTAATATTGATCTCAATACCTTAATTGACACTCCTTCATAAACCGGTCTTTATTATGAACTCTATCATTTAGTACTTCTGTACTTTTTGTGACAAAATGGGGTGTGGTGTTTCCAGCAGAACTTGTTAATCTGTTTGATTGTGCCGAGGAAACAAACAGATTTCTCTGTAAAAACAGCTGGTGTATCATGGGTACTAAATATTTCCTTTTTGTGTCATGGAAAAAAAGAAGTCAAAACACATTTTTATTTACATTTTTCATTGATGAAATGAACGCTCGCTGGTCAAATGGCTGCATTGTTGTTCTTCCCACATCTTTCTGACACACCAGTTCAGAAAAGACTTTATGGATGACCCTCTGTAGGATAAAACATTGACTGCACTACCCAGAGTGCACTGCACCGAAGTGGCAACTTACCTTCAACTCGTTTCTGTTTTATTTGTACAGCACATTTCATCCTAATGTAACTCTATGTGCCAAATAGAGGATAAAACAAGCTTCTTTATTTCACATTAAATCAAAGACAAACAGAAACAAATACATAACATACACATGGATCCATTTTTAAAAATCTACTCAAAATATAGAAACCCATTATTTGTTGTAGGAGAGCCACATAATGTAATGTACTAATGTTGGTTCCATAGAGCCCAAATTCCTCCAAACCTGGAGTTCCTTTAAATGCTCCTTTTTTCGAAATGATTTTTAGCATTGTCACGGTAACTAAAGTGAGATGAAGCACATTAACACCCCCCTCTCTCTTCTCTCTCTCCACCCACAGACTCTGTGAAGCAGAATGGAGGTCGGGTGCTGGTGCACTGCCAGGCCGGCATCTCCCGCTCAGCCACCATCTGTCTGGCTTACCTCATGCACACACAGAGAGTCAGGCTGGACGAGGCTTTCGATTTTGTGAAGCAGCGTCGTCAGGTCATCTCCCCAAACCTGGCCTTCATGGGACAGCTGCTGCAGTTTGAAACCGACGTCCTATGCCAGGGCTGAAGACTGTGAAACACACAGAGGAGGACATCTTTAACAGTAACACTGCTTGTTTACCTGCAGTGGACTCAGGACTCGTGTACAAATGATTTGAACTTTTCAAGTGAGCACCATCAGTGCTGTTTCTGGGGTAGATTCAGAGAAAAGCTGCGTGTGCTGCTGGTGGCTGATGTATCTGCAGCCACAAATGAAAACTTCACACCACAAACAGAAGTCTGCATCACGAGCTCCACTGTTTGAACCACATAATGAGCATTTCTGATCCTTAGCCAGCAAGGTGGAGCCGCTGTGACATAACTTCCCTGACGTTTATTCTCGCAAGGAATCGTGCCTGCTTGTCTGGTTTTGTGTTTGTGTTATTTTGTGTGACGTATGTGCCTGATCTTTTACAAGGGCTGTCTCCTCATAGACTTTAAATCCATCCCTTTATCCCTCCTGACATTTCTGTCTTTTACGAGACAACACTGTGATATTTAATGACGCAATACTGGATGGATGTAAAGATTCATCTTCTAATTTATAATGATGCACTAACTGCATTTATCTCATCATTCTGTATCCTGAGAGAGAATGTACACTCAAACTGTAAGAGGTCTGTTTTTATAATGTAAATAGAGTTTATATTTTTATTTATTGTTTCAGCATTTCTAATGACAGTCTTGACACAATTACAGTCTGTCGCTGCACTTTATACCTTTAAGGTTTGGCTGATTCCTGCTGTTTTTTCCACTAAAATAAAAACATGCTGGAGAACACGCTGAGTCTGTTTTCTCTGTATAATGTCCTCACTTCATGCCCACTGTGACACATATTTTCACCTTGCCTATGTGAAAAGGAACAGTCAGTATTTAGTCCAACACCAGCTTTCTGCACACAGTAATCTCACAGCAGTCCATCCTGACTGCTGTCTGTCTGTCTGCAGAAAAAAAGTGAAAAGAGAGCTTTCTAGTGCTGACCTTGCTGCACTAGTTTCACTCTTGCTTAATCAGGAGGTATTAAAACTGTGCATTGCTGAGTATTTTAACAGATTATCCTCAGAGAGTGGGTTTTACAGTATGAAGTTGTTTTTGACCCCGACAACCACTGACATACATTCACTTCTATTTACTCAAGTTGGGAAATGACCTACGGACTTTTGGAACAAATACAGCGTGAAATAGATACTCATCAAGGTCACTTTTAAATAGGAAGTAAGCTACTATAATGTCATAAATACTGCCTAGGTGAAGGTGTCAGCTGATGTGAGCGGCACTAAACACTAAAGTAGTTTCTACATTTTCAAGGACACAGATCCTCATTGATAGAACAATTTAAAAAGCAGACATCTACTTTTTTTAAATTTAAAAATTGATGTTGTGGTGGACCCACTTATGAGAGACATTCACCAAAGAGGACTTTTGCCTTTAGGAGCGGGAGTGAGCTTACTGTTTCCGTTTCCGGGTCAAGGGGGTATTCAGTTTTACTGGTACGCAGCATGAATACAGTAGTGTCTGTATGCTCTGTAAAGTGGAGAGAAATAACTAAACTGCCTCGACTCACTCATGTCCCTGTCTCATTGTTTCTACTCTACAATGTAATATTTTGTATTCTACACATAATGAGAATTGCTTTTAAAAAGTTAAACTTTGCATTGTGAGGATCGGCAAAGTACACTTACTGGCCACTTCATTAGGTGCATTGCTAGTACCTGTTTTGACCCTCTTTTGCCTTCAGAGCTGCTTATTCTTATTTAACCAGATAAAAACCCATTGAGATCAAGATCTCTATCTCAAGGGTGATCTGCCCAAGAGGTCAGTAGCACACATCATCAAAAAACATATTAAAAAGTGACAATATACAATAAGTTAGAAAACACATTTTTGTGAGTGCGAGGTGTCTTGCAATAAAGTGCAGATTCAACAAGGTGAGATATTACTGCTGTAAAAAAACAAACTAGCAAACAGTTTAATATTGATCCATCATTAATTTTCAAGGTTCTTTTATTTGTTTTTTTATGTTTATCAACCCTTTATTGGATGGATTGAATGGATCTTATGTGAACCACAAGCAAGTGAAAAAAAACCTTTTTTGTTCATTTTGTCAGAAAAGACAAAAATAAAAACAATCAGGTCAAAAACACCCATGTCACCGTGAACTTCATCAGGCTTTACAACCCAAAATAAAAGCAATATGAATTCGCTTACCAGCCTTTCACTTCAATCAACTTTTCCACCCTTGTAAATATTTTTCAGTGTCGTTCTTTGTCCTCACAACATATCCATCAGCGGTAAAGTAACATTTTAATAAACATTAATTATTTGATTTAGTAGAAAGTCTCCTTATAAGAGGCTATGACTTTAAAAGGGCAGAATGGATGGAGCAAGTTTAAAAATGTTGTTGAAGTGAAAAGACTGTGGGAAAAATTTTGCCAAAAGAAATAAAAAAGTTTTGTTCTGGAGCATGGATGTTATGAGACAGGAACTCAACAATCAGCGAGCCAACAAAGTGTCATTCAATTTAAAAGAGGATAAATTAGTTCAAGGCTTTGAAATAGCAGAGTTTCTCTTGGCAGGTAAATTACATGGAATAAGATTTAACATTTTTAACTCTATACAGAAATCTAAAATACAACATGAAGACTACTACCTTTCTATAAAAGGGGCTGTACCACTGTGCAGATATCTCTATGATTACATTAAAGTGTAAATATCTGACAGTATAAATGTACACACTAAACTTATGAACTCTTAGTAATATTAAGATTATGTTTGCTGACTGAGGCAGATTGAGAATCTGTGTTGAGTAAAGGATGACATACTGGCCGGCACATCAACAACACTTTCCTCTAATAACCTGCATTTTTGATTTTCTTGCTCTTGTTTGACCTTTTTGCTCATTTTTTGCATTGTTGTATCGACACTGATCTGCATTCATGTAAGCCAACAACTGTGTGACAGCTGTACTAAAGGTCACAAATATATCAGACTCAGCTCACGTAGCTCATTTCCTCCCAGCTAAAGGTCTCCCTCCTGTGAGTTTCCAGTAAAGCCACAGAAAACTGCTCCGTTTTGAGAACTGAGTTTATAAAAATAACATCCTTTTTATATGTACAACAAGCAGCCCTAGCAAAATGCAGTTAGCTGGACCAAATAGGAAGGACTGCTGGAGTACCAATAGTGCATTAAATATCAGCTTCCTCATCCCCTGATCAAATTAGGCCTCCCACACTGTTTGCGGTGAAAGCCAAAATAATCCACTTCCTCTTGTTTGCATGTGTCCATTGCCTCACATATACTCAAACATGACTGTGACGTGTCGCTTCTTCTTCTCTTTCCATTTTCAGCTGTTTTTCCACCTCAAGCGAAACCTGGAAAAACAGCGTTAGTTCTGGTTTGGGCTCATTTGGACTTTCAGAGTCACATTCAGTCGACACCACTTCTTCTCTTTAAATAGATTTTTATTCATCAAGTTCCAGCTTTTACCTGACAGTTAGCTTTCACAGAGATCAACTTTTTCCTTGTGCTATGTGTGCATCTGGAAGTTTACACACTAGTTTTTTAGTGGGTTTGTGCTTACCTAGATGAATGTATACATACATCAGCTCTTATTTGTGGATGTAAATTTTAAACTTTCTTCAAAGCAAAACATTCAATCAAGGATTACATAAAGAGGAGAAAAAATAGGATGAGTCTAATGGCCTATGACTGACAGGTGCCTCATAAAATATGTAGTATTAGTAAGACTTTTTTCCAAATTTAGTCATCAACCTGTCACCACAGAGGCATCTCTTCAATCTCTTAATATAAAACACTTTGTCTTTACATGTTTCATTGCAAAAAAGGCAACATGCAGTTTACACTGCTTCAAAATAAAATAAAAACTATATAAAAACATATGTATTATAGGATGTTAGTCTTGCTTACATCTTCAACCACATTCCTGAATTTACTTATAGCATGAATTATGAGTTATTAATGTACCAAACTAGACTCCTCAAAAAAGTTTGAAACCTTGTTTTGGTTGATTACTTCTCCCATTTATAAAAATTGGTATTGTATTTTATAGAATTATAAAGCCTGATTAGTCACCTTTACATCGAGGTACAGCCTGTAAGTATCGTACATTCACAAAATGAGCACCACAGCGTCATGTTCCCGTCTACAGAGTGGCAGTGTTATTGTTGTTGTATTTGTTGACTGGTGAAGTCAAAGACAGATCACAAAGTTGGTGTCCCAGGAAGACATCACCCCAAGAAGACCAGTTCCTCACTCCTTCTTAACTGAGGAACTTTAGGCTTTCTTTCAGGGGACGAGGGGATTCTGGCACATTTTTTGGACACCACCCACATGCTGTGTTGCTCATTCCAAAAATGCACAATCCTAACAAGTTATACCCCATTTTAAAGGCTTTCCAACGATATATTAAAAACAATACAAGTTAGTGTTATAAAAGTTTAGAAATAACTGACCGAAATAACATTTCCAAACTTTTTTTGAAGAGTATTTATAGCACAAAGATTAAGCATCTTTATTTTTAGGTCTGACAGGGTCAATAGATATCAGATTCATGAGGACTGATTGAAAAATACATATACAAATACCCATAACCAGCTGTTACATTTACAGTACTCTACTGTAAACGTACAGTTATGCAGTTAACAGAATCAGCAGGTTAGAATAGAAATTAAAATAGATCCTGTTCTACATTTTTGGCCTCTAAATACTAAAGAACTGTCAAGGCCCAAGCACATCAACACTAATCATCCAGTAAAACAAAAATGCCATACCTTTGAACTGTCAGTTTGAAAAAAAGCTCTGATAATCTGGATCCCTGTTTAACAGTGCTGAGATTTTTGTTGAAATTGTCAGAATTAAAGAGAGAGAAAAATGTTTTTGATAATATAATCCAATTAAAATATATCACAAGGTTTGAAACCACTTCCGTCAGTGACCCTTTTTTAATCAGTGTTGGGAATTAACAAGCTTCCAGTATTATATTACATTAATAATATCACTTTTTTTAGTAACTAAAGCTAATGTCTAAAACAGTTTTTGCAGTCACTAATTGGAGTAGTGGTTACAGTTATTTAGTTACTTTTGGTCTGGGGTGGGCGGTTATCAGGAAACTTGTATAAAAATCTGTCAGCTGGAAAGTTCAACCCAGCACGAAAGACGAGAAGCAGAGAGTGAGCTGTCAACAACTTTAAGTATCATTTTTGTTTGCATTTTAGTCTCTGAAAGATGTAAAGAAAAACATTGTCATCTGTCATATTCTCGGTTTTTAACCTGCTGTGGATCGATTTCTTACCAAGTAAAAATTAACTGAAAAATAAAGCAATCTGTTGAGTTTGCAAACAAGGAAACAGTAAAGTAATATAGTTATTTTTCCAAGTCGTAGTAAGGCATTAGTTATGTGTTACATTTTTTAATTTTTTTCAGTGATTTTAAAGTCTCCATCTCAGATGTCTTTGAATATTAATGCAACAGAGAAAAACGTATTCAAGATGTCTAAATGGTTTCGCTGAAATACCTGTTCAAGTGATTTTATGAAAAACTGTGATTTATCATGTATTAATAATATTTTTTCAATATAAGTATGACACCCATATATGTATAATTGTACTCATAATTGTGATGCAAATATGTTAATTATTTTGCCACACATATTTACATATTTATCTGTTTTTAAAATCATTTTTACCAGTGACACATATCTTACATATTCCTATTTATTACAATTTTGTCAGGATCTGACTTCTTTTGTTATTTTTGTATTTGTTCCCCTTTTAGACCTCCTGTCGTTCCCTGTTTTACTGTCTTGTCGCTGTTTCTTATCCTAGTTAAGTTACCTGTTTTGTGAACTGTTTTCCCTTGTCTCTCTTGTTTCCTGTTTTATTTTGAAAACCCTGTGTTCCTCATGGTGTTTTCCTGCCCCCCCAGTGTCTCTCTAATCATGATTCCCTTCACCTGGGTGGTTGTTTCACCTGTGTTTTCCTCTGTTTACCGTGTTCTCTTTGTTGGGTCATTCGTCTTCCTCCTCATCGTGTCTCCTGTGAGTTCCTCGTGTTACCCCAGTCTTTAAGGTAGTTTCTGTTCAGGCTTGGCTTTTTGTTGTTACTTTGTTTTGTATTTTTGGAGTTTCTGTTTTGGACTTGTTTTTCTGGACTTTGATCCCTGTTGAGTTTAAAAATAAAGCCTTTTTCCTTTTTAACCTGCAATTGGGTCCAGCATTTTGTTTTTGTTAGTTTCCTTTGGGTTTAATTCCTTGACAAATTTATTATGACGCATTTCATGCACACATAGTTGTCATTTTTTTGCATAGCTCCTTTTTATTTATCATTCATTTTATTTTTATGCTTATTTTCCAGTCCATCAATGGTAGCTGCAAGAAATCCTCCAGGAATTAAGTATCTCTGACTCTGGTCTCTATTCTGAATAAATGCAATAAGAAAAAAAACATTAAATAGAATTTATTTCCTTTCCCTCGACAAAATCCCTCATTTTGGTGGTTGACACTTGATAATTAGCCTTTACATAATGAGATGATCTTGTGCTGGTTTGATGTAAAATTAAAAAAAAAAGTCTTTTCGGACTTTGTAACTAAAACATTGAGTGCAGGGTTGTTGTTTGTGATAACAAATCCTTCGTTAATACCAAGAGGTCAAATCTGGACATTGCAGTAACACAAAGACAAAAATAGCAAAAGTTCTATATAGACATACAAGACACAGCATCAAAGCATCCACAAACCAAAAATGAAAACCATATCTTTTTTTTCTGTTTTACATTACTTTCAAGTTGTTACAAAAAAAATCAAGTGGTTCAAACACTTAAATGAATTTATACCTCATCAATTTGCTTATAAATTTCAGGACCAGCTTCCTGATAGATTCATACCTCGTCCAGCTCTTTGATGTAACATCAGTGGGTGCTTGCAGTTTTCATTGTGTGGTACCTCAGTTTTCACAAGTGTTTCACATTTTCACAACTTTCACACATTTTTAATTTGTTAAGGCGGGAAAGAAAATTAAGCCTTTTTTGTTTCAGTGTCATTTAAGCTTATGTCCCACCTTTTCTGAATAAACCCTAGTGTGATAAAGTGGAATATAAATGTTGTTAGACTGAAAGAATTCAAGATCAAGTGGTTCAATAATATAATACCATGTTCACCGATGTTAGTTTGCAGGTAAATTCACTCAACTGAAGTAATGGTTCTCAGGTGATAGGTCAGGACCCACAGTTGGGTCATAGGGTTGTTGTCATTGGGTTGTAACTGCCTGGAGGGAGAAGAGAATCAGAGGCAAGATAAATGGATATACAGAAGTCCCACACAGACACACTGCACCATAATAAAGCAGTGAAGGTGTGCAACTGGGTGATATCCATGGTGATGACTAAGAACAGATTTAACTTCAGACAAATGCCCAGAAGTTTAATTGGAACTTTTTTTTAGTACTATAAAGTGTTGATGCATAAATTAAGCTTGATTTCAGGACAAAGGCAAAAGGAGTATATAGAGTTTAATAATTACTTATATTACAACATTGCATTCTATCACAGTTTTTACTGTCTGATTGAAAAATACATTTGTATTTTATATTAATTACAACACTACACAGTAACTTTAAAGTGATTTAATTTTTGATTTTTAATCATAATACATTTCTTCTACATTTCAGCTCACTGTTTCTACACATTTTAACATCCTTGTTCTTATCTGTTGTATCTTTTTCATTGATTCTTGAAAACAGTTCATATGATGTGTTTTCTCCTTTGTCAATGTGTTCTGATGTTTTGTGTGAAGCATTGTAGAATGCCTTATTGCTAAAAGTGATTTACAAATATGCTTGCCTTTTTTTGTAAACCAATGAGTACATTTTTGTAGTTTTCTTGAGATCTAGACTGATTTTTCTTGATTTCTTGGAATTGCAAAGCTGGTTTTGCCTTGACAGTTTCCTTCTCAAAATCAGTGTGAACCAGACAGAACTGACATCTAATCACAGGGATCTGAAATAAAAAGTAAACACGTGTTAGTTTATCCTGCTACTTCCTTAAGTTATATGTTCTGCTCCTTCAAATCAAACTGCATCAGTCATATCAAATAAACTTGAGTGTCCATACATTTTTGAACTGTGTTTAGTCGTCACTAAGGAGGTGATGGTTGGTTCTCAGACTGGAGGATGTAAGTAAAACTTTTTCTCTAATTTCAGGTTGTTTTTAAAAGCCCCTTCACCTCCTACATTGTCATTAGTTTTCAGTTAGACAGCGCCCTCCAGTGTTATGTGTTGATATTACCGCAAATATCCAAATTCCTCCAGCAGATGACGCCGTCAGACTGTTTGTGTCCATTAACAGGATTTCACAGAAAACACTCACACCATCTATCTTTTCTATCCTCAACTAACACATTTAAATGACTTCTGGTGTCATTTCACCTGGTCATTTAATTATCTGCTGAAGCAGACTGTTTCCCCTCTCTCATTTCAATTATTTTATTCACTTCCTCTTCAGTCTTCAGGATCCTTAATGAAAACAGACTCACTGTTCCTCACACTCTACAACCACATTAAACAAGTGTCAGGATCAATCATATTAAATTAGGCAGAGGAAAGTCATCCCAGTGCTGTGTGTGTATGTGCGAGTGCTTGTCTGTGAATGTGCTGCAAGTGTGGAAAGTGAAAATTATGAGGCCTGAATTAGGGTCACACTTCCTGTGATGTGGTTATTTTAAGGGTTCACACCTGAAGATGGTGTCACTCACAGAACAGATCTCAATCGGAGGGAAGTGTTATTAAATAATGAGCTTTATATGTGATTCTGTTAGCTGCAGATTACATTTGATGTGATGCAACAAACATTGGAATTAGCCTGCAGGCATTCACACACTCTGCATTGTCACTTTTATATGGGCACTCACATATGATTCAGTGTAATTTGATAAATTTTGTCACCAACGCTCACTCATGTGGCTTTCACTTAGGATACTGTGTTGGAGCATAAAAGCCTGAAAAATAAACTGAAAAAAACATTGTGATTAAGTTTTAACAACTTCACTGAGGCCCAACCAAAGGAAACATACAAAAGCAAGTTTCAAAAAAAAAAAAGGTACAATCCCAATCAAAAAAGGTCAAGCATCAACCATGGCCCTCACGTAACTTTATTTTGTTTTCAACTTGATTTGATTATCAAGTTTTAGGGCTGACTGGCTCAAATTGTCCTCACTCATATTTTCCAAAATTTTTAATGGTCCTTAGGAAGGGAGATAAACAAAAACACACACACAGATAAAGCCCAGGTGGTAAGCCTGGGTCATAAACTCAAAAAAGGTTCAATAAACCACCTGAGAAATAAATTTTACTATTTGGTTCAGCCTACCAACACATACAAGTGCAGCTTTGGAAATCTGTGCAAGATCCTCTTTTTGGAGCACTAGGAGACACATACAAGCAAAGAATGTCATTGGTAGCAACACTTTAAATGGCTTAACTTGATTCAACTTTTTACTTGAAAGTGAGACTTCCAGGTTTAACAGAGACATGTTCTTACTCTCCTTATTCAAAGGTTTAAAACCCCTTTGGTCCTTGTCATGGATTAGACCGGACTGCTCATACTCTCAGAAAATAAAGAAAGACTCAAGCCTATAAAAAAGTTATAATATTCTACCTACTAAAGGGTTTGTGATTTTGCAATTAGTATTTTTGTGATACCAATGAAAACCTGTGACATTATTTCTTCAAAGGACCACACAGGGAAAGGACAAAAACCCAAACAAAAAGGGCTCTGATCAAACTAGCCCAACTAACCCATGTCTCGACTACTGTTATGAAAATCAAACTTTGCAGGTCAAAATGCCACCACAAAAACATGCTCATTAGCTTAATTGGTGACTCGAAGTTGCCCTTAGGTGTATGTGTGTGTGTGTGTGTGTGTGAATGGTTGGCGCTGTGGTCAGCCAGTGACAAGTCCAAGGTGTAAGCTGCCTCTCGCCTGATGTCAGCTGGGATTGGCTCCAGCACTCAGTATAGTTGCATTGGAAGAAAAATCAGTTGCATATGTTGTGCATAACCCACCACAGCACAAGATCAGAGGGAGCCGCCTGCTTGTTTCTAAACATTCATGAGAGACATTCATGAGGACTCACTCCGTTTTTCTCATCTGCTATCGATGACATTTAGGTACACAGCTGGCTGAAAGTCACCAGTAGACACAATAACTAAATAAGCTGCTTCACCTTCTTACTCTGACACTCCAGATAGACCGTTCAGTATACTAGAATATATTTCAGTAGCTCATCAGAGCAACAGCCCATAAAAAGTGTTTGGGGAGGGCAGAATCTTTCAAAGGCATATCTGACAGGTGGGTTGACCATTGTTCCATCAATCACATTCATTAAGGGATATTTTTTTAAATTTGATTTAACCTTTATTTAACCAGGAAGAGAAACTCATTGAGATTAAAAATCTCCTTTTCAAGAGTGTCCTGGCCAAGATAGGCAGCACCACGGTTAACGAAGTTACTTACAGTCACAACAGCATCACATACAAATACACATGACATGTCTAACACTTAATGTCCAGTGAAACCAGCTCATTGAAAATTCAGATAATGTAGTCGGCGGGCACAACTGCCGCAATGTGAAGTACAAAACGTGAGCCACTTCATTGAACAAATTCACCAAAACATGTCGGAAGTGAAGTGAAAAAATCCTTCCTATAAAGAAATGCTGTCAGTTTGTTATTTCTTTTTCATTTAATAAAGAAATGTGCATTATATTATGTGCTATATCATAGTTTTTCATAAAATTTGTTGGCATATACACTAATCTCAGTACGAGCAGTCACTTCCTGCTGTCATCATGCTTGTAGTGTTCGAGTCTTCTTGCTTTAAAGGACGCTGATTGGGCAGTGCGTCAGAAGACCAAGCTCAATCGTTTTGACTTGGAGGTTTGCAAGATAGATCTGGCTGATTACAGACAATGAATCAGGTGGATCCAGCTGCACTGGAAGGTTAACACCTTCTAGCATGTCAGAAAATGCAGTAAAAACAGCATTCATACAGTGCTGATGGTGTGTTTTATCCATTGGCCTGAGCTGACCTGATAATTCTGTTGATTTCTGATAGGTAGTTTAGTAGTTCTTACCTCTGAATTGAATCTCTCCTCAGGAGGTTGAGGTTTCCTCAGGAGGTTAAGCGCTCTATAACTATTTCCAAGCACAGGTGGAAGAGTGCATGAGTACAAGATGTAACACTGAGTTTATCGCAGGTTGTACTTTGTCATTCATCACAGAGGTGAAGAGACAGAGAGCCTGAGTGTAAAGCCTGTGCAGTCAGGCTAAACAGGTGGATATGTAGGATGTGGTCCTCTTTTCAAGCAAACCATCCTTCTGTCTCAGTTGTTAAAAAAAGAGTAATGAAATTAATCTTTTTTTTTTCTTTATGGGCCGGCACCAAATGATCTACTTCCCAGTACCAGTCTGCAGCCCTGTGGTTGGAGACCTTTGCAGATAATGGATAGATATATATGGCCCAGTCCTGCCCTGATTTAACCTACAAATGACTCAAATTTGAGTTTCAGATATTTCATGGTCCTCAGAAAGGCATATATACAGGAGCAACCACACACAGAGAAGTGGAGGAGGCCTCAGGCTAATAACTCCGGAAAAAAGTTTAAATTGAAGGCATCCAAAGGGCAGGTACAGGCCATAATTGATTTGGAGCTGACCCATTATGTGCATAGACTCCCACCACAACACTGCAGTGTGCTGACCTGCAGTTATCCACAATTCATTTGAGACCATTTATCTCCACTTTTTAGCTTTTTTGATCATTCAGCAGCAATGAACTTTTCATAAAACTTCTAAAAGTCAAAGTTTTCTGGACAAGCCAGAGCCCTTTCAGACCAGGTGTGACTGACTTATTCCAGTCTGGATTTCAAGCCATGAATTACGGATCTGCACTGCGTGATGCATGACAGCAGGATTTCCTCCAGGCATTTGTGTGTATTTGTGTTTGGTGTGTGTGTGTGTGTGTGTGTGTGTGTGCACAGGTTTGCACATCACATTCTCTTACACAACAAGCACTTCAAAAGTGATGTACTGTTCTCTGAACGCTGTTTGCTTCTCAGTCTCTGTAACCTTGGCATCAGTGACACACCCCTCTCCCCCAGAATGCATTTCCATCGTGTTACTAAGCACAGTTCACTCACGGAAACACAGACACTTGATTGGAGTGCTCTCTTCCGCTAAAAGCTTTATTCGCTTTGCCTTTATATTTAGAATGTGTAGTGTGGAGCGAAAAATGTACACCATTATTGGCTGCGGCTGTGGGTCACACAATCACATTGAATTGTAATTCCATGGCTGGCTCGCTGGGCTTCTCACTCATTAGAGCAGCAGTATGTGTGTGGAGGGGGATGCACAACAAAAACAAGCAAACAGGCCCACCCACGCACACACACCATTCATAAGATAGTGCCTGTGTGTGTCTGTGTGGGCAACAGAATGCGTGTTGTTTGTTTCAGAGCACACCTACAACACATACATGGGATCAGCTCTGCCTCGTTTATTTCATGGCTCATTAAAAACAGCCGCCTGACGTAGGTTTTCACTCCATAATGAAACAATCGTGCACTTGATCTCAGGTGTGTGGAGGGATGCGGTTGATTGTCTGTGCTTCTGGGATGGAGGGAGTGTTGTGGGGAGCATAATGCTGAGGGAATTAAATGAAAGTCAAGTGATGATGTAAATGCATGCGCACAGAAAGCAAGTGCCATATAGCTGGGTCCCTGCACCTCAGAAGCTGAGCAGAGGTGGAAGGCAACGCAGTGCAGGCTGCTGTGAGCATGACAAGACTTTATAATTTTACTCATGAGAAAGGGATTCATTTTCACTGCAGCTTTTACTTGATGGTTGTAATTATCAGTTCCAGTGCAGAATAAGGTTTTATATGCAAAAGTCTGCAGCCTTTAAGGATATTACATATAATTTTGAGACCGCCTACTGTTTAATGCATCAATAATTTACCACGAATGAATATATATGAAAACTAGGTTTTTACCGTGACTGGATATTAAGAGTTTGTGGACTTTTTTGTACATTAATAAGATTTAACATCTCTCTAACAACTGAGAACCAGCTCTCATTAAAGGGGCTGCAGGAGTGAGTTGAGAGTGTGTGCATGGGGTTAGTCATGGTTAAATATGACCATATTTAAAAACTTTATTTGCATGCACTATCTCATAAGTGTTCAAAGGCGTTTTTAGTGCAAACGCTTTAACCTCCTGAGACCTGAGCTGCTGTGAACAATGCATTTTTAATTTCTACCACCTATCTGGGATTAGGAGACCTGATCAGAATAAAGGAGCTCTGGAGCTCGAGTAGACTTTGTAATACCAGATGAGGTTTCATCTCGCACATTCAACAAGAGCATATGGTTTAACCAGAGTTACTGAACTCTTGTATGCAGATGATGTTATAGTCATCGTTAAAAGCATGAATGAACTTTAGGAAAATCTTGAGATTTATGACAACATGTTCAAACAATATGGACTATGCATTTCTACAAGAAAACAGAGACATTTAATGTTGATGAGAGTATTAAAGATCAGCAGAGTCTCGTGACTGTGTTAATAGATTTGCAGAAAGAATGTGCAACAATTTCGTTACTACCTAGGGTAGTGAATACTACCTAGGGTAGTGAATACTACCAAGTTGTTCTTCATTTCTCCACCAAATGATCTCTTCAGCATTAGAGAAATGGAATGAGTTGAAGCACATTCTTACAGGTCATGAGATCTTCCTCAATACACGGATGAAGATCCTGACAGCATGTGTTCACTCCTGATTGCTGTGTAGCATCTGGGCTTGGGAGCTCTTAACAGCAGAGATCCAACTGACTGAAGTGATACAGAATGCATTCTTGAAAAAGATGATTGCTGGAGGATATGCCTGAAAACACTACCACCAAAGGCAAGATAAAAAATTTGATTGATCCTGCCTCCCAAGTTGAGGATATCTGGATTAGATGTACTACAAGATCTGAAATGTTGACCTTCACCAGATCACCAATTCAGAGGAGCTTCTGCTACATTCGGCTTCTGAACTACTTCGCCAATGTCTGCCAAATGAGTAATGATTCTATCCAAAAGCAAGTGCTCTTCGATAGGAGGAGAAGCTGGAGGAAACTAGAGGAACATTTAGAAATGGATAAACAACGGGCTCTGAGAACCATGCCAAATAGGGAGGACTTCACTCAACTGCTGGAACTCAGATTTAAGAGCCACTTGCCACGTGTCAAATGGGAACCATGATGATGATGATGATGAAAATCCAAGCAGTGTTTTTCAACAGGGAGTACTTTTCACCCAAAAACTAGTCTGGTCTCACCTTACCATGTCACAAAATAAACTTTATTTCTCTATTCATATTGGTTCCTCTTTGTGTGGTCAGTAGGAAAGATACCGTGCCAGTCAGTCACTAAGTTACAATGTTTCTTTCTCTCGCTTGTTATTCTGAAGAAGAAAACATGGAATTGTGACAGCTAAACACAAGAACTCTCAGGGAAATCCAAAACATATTTAAAAAAACAACAGGAAGATTTCCTTGATAGCTCTGAAAGATTTCCATTAATCATCCACTCCAACCCTAACCTCGCAGTGAAGCTGGATCAACCTGATTCAATGTCTGTAATCAGACAGATTCATCCTGCCAAGCTCTAACCTACAACGATTGTGCTTGGCCTGATGCGGCCCAATCAACATCCTTTTACGTGTCCCTTGAATAGATTGCTGGGTTTGGCAGCAATCCAGCTGGTCCAACTGGAAGTAAGAGCAGGCATGTAGGAGGAACGTGCCACCAGGAGAGTGGGGATGCAACAGCGAGGCGCTTGGACACATTGATACCAGGCACAGGACTGTAAAACATTGTGGGCCGACTTGCAGCGAGCCTAACCTACAAGTTCCTTGTACAGTTGGTTTATGACATGCTCCCACCACCATCAAACCTTCACTGCTGGGGCATAGCTGAAACCCACATCTGCATCTGGTGCTCTGGGATTGGAACCTTCGAGCACATCCTTAGCTGCAGGAAAAGTAATAATTCCCTTAATCACCTAATTCTGTTGACTGCACAAGACTGTTTCCCATTTAAAGGTGTTATGAAGTTATTTGGAATTTAATGCATGAAGAGTTCTGATACAGTGAGTTCAAAAACTTGTTAATCAGCTTTTTTGTAGTTGTCATAAATTATACTTGTACAGTTCCCCGAGGCACATCAAGATTTGCCTCGAGGCACATCAATGTGACTGGTTATGAATCCAACTGATCAGTACTGATGAGTCTTCATGAAATAAAATAAACAAGACTGTCAAGATCCTCCATGTTTATGTGGGTTTTTCTTAATGCTTGTTACCAATGTACGGGGGTAGGTCTCAGAGGAAGAGTCTTGCCGTATGGTGGCAAATTATTTACCAATGCAAAGATTCCATTGAGTGATATACTTTACATTTAAAACATGACAGGGTGACGATTGTCACCAGAAAACTGTCAGATCTTGTCCCGTAGGTATCACTTTGTCCACAGGGGGCGCCAAAGTTGGCATAAATCAAATGTTCCTCTCAGAGGTTTTAACAAAATTTTGTGCATCAAGCAGTCAAAGCAAAAATGTCACACATTAGGAGTTTAAGATTCAGGCCTCTATTACTACTAAAAGTTAAAGACGGGAGCATGTAATTAAATCAAGTCTTATTGTAATACTCATATAGGGGCCGCATAGGGGTGTACACAGCTCCACTGAAACCCTTGCAACTCCAAGCGATTTTCTGCTGTTTGTAAGTCCAGATGGATATGTTTGTAATAATGCAAGTAAAACCTCAACTCCTGGAAGCACAGTCAAGATAACGACAACTTCTTTTCACTCAACATTTCATTTCAGAACATTTATGCTGTAATGATGTCAGATAAATGCATTTAAAGTTGTATGACCATCAAGAGAAAGAAACTCACAGCAAAAACTATTTATTTATTCAAAACTTATTTCTCTAGACACCTTTTTACTTCCTAATGTCACCTATGCTACTTTTGGAAGCCATTTCTGTCTTAGATGTTACAAAAGGCCACTGCACATTACTTAAAATTCCTTTTTAATTCTTTGGGAACTGACTGGTAACAAGCTTGCCTCATGGTGACCTTTGGCTTCTCCTGAAGGACGCTTCCATTAAGCTTGGGGACCCCCTTAACCTCATATCTTGTCCAAAGTAAGTGGAGCAGAGCAGCAGCAAAAGACGAAAAAGAATCACTATTACTTTAATAATGCAATAAAGATTTAATTTATGTACTAAATAAAAAAAACATCATATTATCAAAAATGCAAATGAACAAATGCTAAACCAGACAGACTAAGTTACGAAAGGCTTTTGCAAGCAGTTTTGTAGGTGGTTATGAAACAGAGTGGAATCAAGATCATGCCTCTTTATGACCCAAAAGAGCAAACCAGCCCATCAGCAACTAGATTGACTATTTTTAGTTTGTAGTCTTTGTTGCCTGTATGTGTGGCCGCAGGGTAGGTGTCAGATGAGAGCATTTTACAGCACTTTAAAAAGAAGCCTTTGTCACATTTTCCTCCAAAAAACATTCATGATAAGTCACACATTTGAGTGTGAAATAGCAGGACAAGTTTTTGGTCTCAACATCAACAGGTCATGAGAAGGATAATGCTAAATTGTTTACAGAGGGTTAATATACCAAACAGACTGTATA
Organism: Cetoscarus ocellatus; assembly: GCA_037902135.1. Classification (NCBI taxonomy): domain Eukaryota; kingdom Metazoa; phylum Chordata; class Actinopteri; order Labriformes; family Labridae; genus Cetoscarus; species Cetoscarus ocellatus. The sequence continues at coordinate 3,502,136 of JBAMNC010000412.1, forward strand.
GAGCTTCTAAGAGATTGTAAATGAAAACTTGTGAAGCCAAAACGCTTCAGTGGTAGGGTTGTCATGTCCTGGTGTGTTTGACTGTATACATAATGTGTTGGGTGTTTATCAAGCAAAGATTTGATTTAAGTCAAATATACAAGGAAAAATTTGGTCTCTGTACAGGATCAGATGTAGCTCTTTTCCCTCCCCTTTGGAAACACTCATAGCTGAGGGAGTGGGGAGGCTACGGGAGACTATGATATTGAGCTTATTTGCTGCTCAAATGATGTCTGATGAGAGGGGGAGTAAGGGTTACAGGCCACAAAGCAACTTTCAAAACAGCCGTGTGTCACCAAAACAAATGTAGGTGGAGGCTGTTTAGCTATTACATCGTAAACCCCAGGATGTAAAAAAACTGAGCATTTTAAAGGGCATTTTCTTTAAAGAGGCATAGAGCATTTCTCCATGAACTGAGAGTTCAATCAATCAATCTATCAATCAATCAGTCAGTCTTTATTTGTATAGTGCCGATTCATAACAAGTGTTATCTCAAGACACTTTACAATAGAGCAGGCTGAAGACAAACACTTCATTATATGGATACATATATACATATATAAATTACACACATACATATATAAACAAATACATACATCCAACACCCAACATGAATCCAAATGGCCAATCAGGAATCCCTCATCTTGGCGGCAAGAAAAAATCTCTGTTTAGCAGTAGGAAACCTGCTCTAAAAAGTGCCATGTTCTTCTGCTTCCCAAGCCCCTTCTAACAACAGTAAAAGCAAAGAAAATTGATTTTGCAGGGCATAGGACCTTCAAGGGATTTAATACAAAAGTATGTGTCCATGGCCTGTCTGCATCACCCCCACCCACCCACCCAACCACACACAAAGAGACATTTCCTCCTCTTCCTCTGCTCAAATATCCCCAGATGGTATCCTTAAAGGATGTACCCCCTCCCCTAAATGGGAGACACTACTAATCGAGGTGTTTGTTCGAACCACAGGTGGCATCGGGGAACAGGACTGAGCATGGAGATAAAAAAAAAACAAAACACATCCACTTCTAGAGAGTGGGCATAGTCAGACACAGCTTGTTAGGACTTGCACTAAAACAGCCTGTTCTGAGCAGGGCTGAAACAGAGGGGTTTATCAGCATGTCAAAATTTGAGGAAAGAAACTTATAAAAAAGTTAAATGGACAACTGGGATCAGTGTAAACTTGGTGAAGAGGAATACAATGTGCGACCTTCAGAGTATATAACATCCAGAAACCAAGAAACCGTGACAGTAAAATGGAAAAATCAACACCAGACACTTATCTTATTCCTGCCTCTAAGCTGTTGCCAGTGTTTGACTTATCTTACCCCAGAGTGCATCAGAGGACAGGCTGGTGACCAGGGTTTTTCTGTTTAAACAGGAGTGTGAATGCACATGAGTGACTATATATGACTCCAGCTGTGACAGTAAAAATGTTTGGTCGCCCTTAATGTTTGCAATTGTTGCAGGATACAATAAAATGATTCTATTTTAATCTCATAACTTCTAACTGATGTATGAACAAAATACAATGTAACTATATCTTCAGATGAAAAACATTTCCCATATTTAACCCTAACTCTGATTCACATATTTATTTTTGATGACTGATAGAGTATGTTCACAATAACTGATACTCAACAAATACTCTAGTTTTTACATATTGAGTGCTCCTGATCCAGCTGTATTCCCTCTATTTGTCTGAGGGCTCTGTTAAAGCTCCTTTCTCTTTAGGGTCCCTTCTCCATGTGGGCTTCGTCCACTTCGCTTGATTGACAGGTCATCTCTTCACTGATTGCTCGGTTCAGGCTCAGTGCCATACAATTAGCATGGACATGGGTGCCATGTCTCTGCTCTGCACTAGTGCCAGTGGACTTAAACTGGCGATAAAACAGTGGTCACACTGGTAGGACTACTTGGGGGGAGCCAGGGAATGGGCTGTTTTAGGCAGCTAAAGGCACAAGACACAGGGGAGAGAAGGAAGTCCAGATGTTGCAGACTTTATGTCCTGCTCATAGGGTGCTCTTTCAAGCAGAGAAGACACATGACACACCCTAAAGGTTGTATAAAACTCAAAATAGCTTAATATGGGCTCTCTTTTATTGGTAAAGCACATCTTATCAGAGTGTTGCAAAGAACTGTGGACCCTTTAAAATCAGCCTAATTGACACAAGTCTATGCATGACTGTTCTGTAAATATTAGAACATCGTGCTGCCAGAACCTCCGTTTAAGGACACAGCCAGCCACAGCTCAAGAGGCTTATACTTAAACGACATGTTCTGAGCAGGGCTGAAACAGATGGGTTTAAAGCTATAGTCCAACATTGTTGTTGTTTTTGTGTCTTTCCTCACTCCTGAGTTCACGACAAGGAGATAGACACCATTCTTTTGACTCTGCATGCAGTAATAAGGAGGAGATGTACAAAGGTCACCCACTGCTAACTAGCTTAGCCCATATGACTGGAAGTCAGTGGGAAGTATTGGCCCGCTTCTGCCTACAGTCATTAGATAAACTCTTCAGTAACTCTTAAAGGATAAGTTCGGTTTTTTGACACCTGGACCTTATTTTTAGGATTAAATACGCTCGTAGACTCACCCAGACAATTTTGGTGGAGCTCGGAGCCGTTTTCGAGCAATTTAGATCCATCCAACGGCGTTTATTTCTCATGCCATAGTAGCAGACGGGGCCAGAAATCAAAGCCCCTAAAGTAGACATTATCTGCTGCGAAACTCACTCCTCCTCTGTTGCCATTGCCGTGCAATGTCCACAGCAACACCACCAGTTAGCCCCCATTCGTGGACGTGCAGTGGTTGCTTGTTCTCTGGCCAGCTGTTCGGCTCTTTCCCTCTGCATCCTCCTTTCAAATAGCTCCTCGTCGGTATATTCTGGCTCAAAACGATACGGGCATCCATAATACTCAAAGTCGTCGTCAGACACTTCTACATTGGATAAATATTCCGCCGTGTTGCACAAAAATAGCCGTGTAGCCGTGTAGCCTAGCAACAACAGCTGCTCTACTCAGCTGCGCTCTTGCGGTGCATGTCTGTGACGTCAAGAAAAGTTACCCATCCTTGTAAAGCCCCGGATGACCATAACAACGAAGTTGAGCTGACATGGTGATAACACTGGCCATCCATTTATAAAATGTAGCTGAAATGAATGAGTTTCACAGCAGATAATGTCTAATTTAGGGGCTTCGATTTCTGGCCCGGTCTGCTACTATGACATGAGAAAAAAACGCCGTCGGATGGATGTAAATTGCTCGAAAACGGCTCCGAGCTCCACCAAAATTGTCTGGGTGAGTCTACGAGCGTATTTAATCCTAAAAATAAGGTCCAGGTGTCAAAAAAACGAACTTATCCTTTAATGGTTCTGTGTGCCAGTTGTAACTTGTTTTCTTTACCGTGTTATGTTACAGTGTTATCTTCAACTATCATCTTATTTTCTTCTTCTACTTCTAAACAGAGGCTTTGTTTTGTTGACAAACTTCCGTGGTGGTTTGAGCTAGAGATGTGACATGAACAAGTCAAGTCTTTTTAACAGCTCTTCTGAGTGAATGATGAGAAGCGATACACAGTTTTAAGTGAGATGTTCATTTGAGAGCCATTCTTAAATGCAAATTGCCTGCAAATGTAAGTATGGCTCACTCACAACTGTGAATCGATTCTCAAAAGACTCGACTTGTTGCGAACTTCAATAAACCACCAAGGAAGTAGGTCAACAAAGCAAAGACTCTGTTTAGAAGTAGAAGAAGATAATACAATGATAGTTTAAGATAACATAACTTAACACAGTAAAGATAAAGAGTCACAACTGGCACACAGAACTGTTAAGAGTTGCTGAAGAGTTTATCTGATGACTGTAGGCAGAGGCAGGCTAATACTTCCCACTGACTTACAGCCATTTCAGCTAAGCTAGTTAGCGGTGGGTGACATTTGTAAATCTCTTCCTTGTTATTGCATGCAGAGTCAAAAGAATGGTGTCTATCTGCTTGTCGTGGACTTGGGAATGAGGAAAGACACAAAAACAACAAAAATGTTGGACTGTCACTTTAAAGACACACCAAAATCTGAGTGGATTTTTATGCAAGAGACTTTATAACGGGTTTAGGGGCAGTTTGGTTTGGTGTACACTTGTTGAAAAGGCTCAAACATGGTTGTGGTGTCCTTTGATACAGAGGATGCCTGAAAGTTTGTTTCTTCTTTCTTGATGAGAAACAAATATTCAAAACTTTGAAAGAAGTATTTTCATTAGCACAGTGGGAGGTGTATCTTCTTAAATAAGTTCAACTATAATACCATAATCCTCTAAAACCCTGAAAGTTAAGGAAGAAGGTTAACTTGTGTTTTTATCTTTTGAGGACTCCTGTGAGTCATGGCGCCCCTTCATTTTATACAAACATAAACTCAGTATGCCATATAGAGAGAGTCTTAGCATTTTTCATCTTTACATCCAGAAAACTAGAGCAGAATCAGCCCCTTTGCTGGACAGCCATCTGCATGGACTGCATTAGTTGACAGAATTGATGCAAGAAGATGCAGACAGAAACAGAAATGAGGATGTGGAATGAGGTCCTTAGAGTAAAACTCGTGTTTCCTGTGGAGTAAATGCCTTAACTGTGTCCTCTCAGCTGGACACCTTTCAGCAGAGCCACCCAACGCGCCTTTTCTGGGTGAGCCGCTGGCTGATCTGCTCGGATATAGATTTGATGTGAGAGAGTGAGGAGAGAGAGAGGGAGTGAGGAGAGGGAGGCAGGGAGGACAACACTGTTAGACAAAGTGAGCATCCCATGACGCCTGCAGCCCCAGAATGACATCAGCCGGCCTGAAAAGAAGCGCAGGAAAGAGATGGGAGGCACCCCGACTTTATTAGATTTGTTGCTGAGGTCCTGCTCACCAGTGAGGATGCTGCTGCGCCTCAGTGAGGACTCGTGTAATATGTGCCAGCGGAGCAGCAGGAGCGTGGCATCCGGATGAACTTCTGTGGAGCCAGAGCAGCAAAAAGGACATAGGGACGAGTCCTGGTGCACACAGACTGAAGCAGCCGCGGAGGAATTGTTTTATCCAGCAGAAAAGGCGCGTTTTGACAACATATCCGGCTACACGTGCAGCTGGAGAGCGTGAGCTTAACTTGGACATTTCTTGTGTTCGACTGACTGAGATCGCTGTCAGCTGTCAGGCTGTGCCTCGCTGGAAAAGACTGGTATCTTTTTTAGTGAATCACCGTAAATACTTTATTTTGTTTTTGAATATTCTCCTCTAACTCGGTCTTTTCTTTTTCTAAGTGAGGCATCTGCGCGCCTCTGAACGAGGGCGCACAGAGATCGCCAAGTGCCGAGGTTATTTCTTCTGATCTAATTTTGTGTATTTAATTCTAGCACTCTGTAATCGATCCCAAATTTGCCAAATAAGATAAAGGTTCAGTACCTGATCCAATTTCCACCATAATCAGCAATGCACTGAGGCGAAAAAGGGATCAAACTTCGTGCGTAAAAGAAGTTTTTGTTCTTTTGGCTTTATTGTAAATCTGCAGAGGGTGACGCACAGCAGCCAGCCTTCAGATAGTTACTGTTGCTCCAGGATAAATACAATCCACATTGTGTCATGTCTTTGTAATTGAAAAGCATTGATCCGCGTCCTGACGCACAGCTCCGGATTGTTTTGTTCCTAAAATGGACTTGGAAGCCTTTGCGTGGAGGATGAGAGGGAGCTAACGTTTGGAAACAACACAGAGGAAAAGACGAGAATAACTGAGGTAATTAACATGATCCATTATTGAATACTGACATTAAGTTCATTGTGCAGAAATAAATGCACCATAATCAAGTGTCAGACTTTTTAAACCTTAAAATAAATTAAATTGCAGTCAGTAATGTGAGCATATTCTGTTTTTTAAGCCTCCTGGAGACATTTAATCCCCAGCATGGCCTCTACTCCAGATATCGGTTGCTCTTTGGAGCTGAGCGGATGGAACAGCAGCACCAGCAGCTCTGGAGCCTCCCTCCCCTGCAACCAGAGCATGCTGAAGCCCCCCCCTTACTCCCCTGAAGCCACAGCCATCTTCGCCACTGCCATTACCCTTATGGTGGTCTTCACCATCGTGGGTAACATCATGGTCATCATCGCAGTCCTGACCAGCCGCTCCCTCCGAGGTCCCCAGAATCTTTTCTTAGTGTCACTGGCTGCTGCTGACATTTTAGTGGCCACCCTCATCATCCCCTTCTCCCTGGCCAATGAGCTGCTGGGTTACTGGTATTTTAAGTCCTTGTGGTGTGAGATCTACTTGGCGCTGGATGTGCTCTTCTGCACCTCCTCCATTGTGCACCTATGTGCCATCTCCCTGGACCGATACCTGTCCATCTCCAGGGTCACCTATGGGCGTCAGCGGACTCCCAGACGCATCAAAGCAGCCATAGTGGTAGTTTGGCTCATCTCTGCAATCATCTCCTTCCCTCCCCTGCTCTCCTTGAACAAAAGCGAGGGAGGGGAAGCAGGCAGTGAGCGAGGACCTCAGTGCCAGCTGAACGATGAGCGTTGGTACATCCTCTACTCCACTATCGGCTCCTTCTTCGCCCCCTGCCTCATTATGATCCTTGTGTATGTCAGAATCTATCAAATTGCCAAGCAGAGAACTCGCTGCCCACCAGGGGAGCCGAGAAAAGACGGGGTCGGGTCTGCCACTCCAAGTCAGCCTCCCAAGCATGTAAAAGCCAATGGGAAAGATGAAGAGGAGAGCACACCCCCATCATCAAACAAAAACTCGAACGACAGACCTCCGAGCCTTGCCATCAACCCCGGCTCCCCTCCAGGAGAGACTCCAAACTCCCAGAATCCCACCACCAATAATCTCCTGCAACCTCCATCCCCTTCTCTACCTATGACCCCTGTGACAGCCTCCGTGGACACATCTCCTCCTTCCCCCCCTTCCTCTGTGCCTCAGCCAGTCACCACCAAGTCTAAAAAAGAGGAGAAAAAGAAGGAGAAAAAGAAGGCCAAGCAGGGGAAGAAAAAAGCAGACAACAACAACGGCGACAGCTCGAGCACGGAGAGCGACATGGAACACAGTCACGGAGGAGGCCGAGGCAGCAGCAGCATGCCAGGGTCGCCGGCGGGAGGGGGGATCCACTCCCCAGCTTCAGTCAAGCGCTACCGGGACATGATGGCCACTTCAAAGGGCGCTCGGCTGGTGCCAGGGAGGAAATCGAAAATAGAGAACAACCCCGGGGCAGCGAGACGGAAAGCGATGGTGAACAGAGAGAAGCGTTTCACCTTTGTGCTGGCAGTGGTCATTGGGGTCTTCGTGGTGTGCTGGTTCCCCTTCTTCTTCTCTTACTCACTGCAGGCAGTGTGCCCGGAAACTTGCGCCATCCCCGATCCGCTCTTTAAGTTTTTCTTCTGGATCGGATACTGCAACTCGTCTCTCAACCCAGTCATATACACCATCTTCAACAAAGATTTCAGGAAGGCCTTTAAGAAGATTCTCTGCAGAAGCACCAAGGGGACTTTCTTTTAGTATGGACACAAAAAACAGTCATTTATATGGCATGATTTAAAAAAATGATATTTTTCAAACACTCAAAGGGCTCTTACAAAATGAAAGTCAAATGGTGACAATTTCAGCATACAATTCCAAACTGAGAGCCTCTTTTTTTACAACCACAGTGTGAGCAAACAGGAAACTAGGACTGTGAAATCCAGGCTTGCAGCTGGCACACACACTCACAGACATTTTATACAGGGTCTGGGGTGAAAATAGGACATTGAAAAAGAGACAGAGTGGGACACTAAATGGTTTAGCTCTCACTTATCTCTATTGCTGATAAGATTTCAAATCAACTTTTATCTCTTCTTTGCATTAAACAATGGAAAAAAAGCTGGTGGTCATGCAAATTAGAAGAAGAAAAGTCCTTGGGGAAAAAACTAAGAGCAAAGACAAAAAATAAAGTGTTACATGTTATATATTAGGCTGTCAAATTGTTCAAGACTCCAGGACTGATGAGGGGGAGAAAAATGGTTAAAAAGAAGTAAAATCAGCCTTTGAATACAGTAAGCCCAGGGCCTTTTTTACTTATCTAAAAAGAGCACAAGAAGCACACAAAGTTGGTGGTGATTTCTTACGTCTGCAGTCTTAATGTGCCCCGGCTGCGGGGCAAACATGTGTTCCTTGATTTTTATCTGGAAAAGCAGTGACAACAAGAGAAAGTTTTTCTGACAATCTCAAATGTGATAGCACAGACAAGGGCGCCCTTTCAAACTGAACTTTTCATGTGGAAAGCTCTCCGCGTCAGACACCTCGCTCTCGGCTTGGTGCGGGTCACAAGGGACACTCAGGTTGTTTGTTACTATGAGACACTGGGACTTAACCTCTCATAAAGCATAAAATGAGCTGACGCTTAGGGGATTTTTTTTTGGACTAAAAGCACATCACATGAATGAGCTGAGATGTTTTTCTGGTCTTTGACACAAGCGGACTTCATTATTTGGACATTAAAGCTACAATAGATCATGTTTAGGCCTTTTGAATGTGTTCCAGATATTATGTAACGGGAGGTGCAAACAGAAGACTGATCTGATTTAATATGTGAACTTTGTGTCCTGGAACTTAGTTTCAGAAATACTACACACGGAGACATTTACTGTGAAGCAGTGGTTCTCAACTGGTCTGACCTCAGGACCCAACTCTATACACTAAATGAGAAATCATGACTCAAATTTTCGAAAGTTTTCAACCATTTAAATTCATGTAATGAAAAATGACGCCCTTTGGAAGAAACAAACCATAAGGCTAAACAACAAGGAAGGATGAAACAGACATGTCTAGCTGTGGGAGAACAGGTATGCTTACGCTTTATTTACTCTGTTACCTGTGATAAAATGAACAGATATGGCCAAAAAATGTATTTGCAGTATGTAGTATGCGAACAATCAGATCCCCGGTATTAGTAAAATACCTGGATGTTGTGCTGATTCAGAGAAAATCACTAGTATACATCAGACGAGTCTCTCCTGTTTTCCATGATGCAAACTGTGAACATACAGAGGAGGTCAAAATGGCCGACAGCAGAAGGGTGTATATGTGGCAACAGCATTTAAATGTTAAGCATGTGTATTAGCGCCCTGATTTTTTTAAGGCAGTAATGAAAATGAAATATATTAATTTTCTTCAATTCATAACAAAGAAAAGCCGGGTAAACTAGTTTTTTTTTCAGACCAAAAATGGATGATAACTGTAGTGGTGTTAGCCAGTAGCAAAGATACCTTTTACTCTCCAAGTTGAGCATTGCACCAAGAAACAGATACGAAACTAGGTCCACATCCTGTATACAGAAATGTAATGACAAATTGGCAGTCAAACTAAATTCTTTTTCTAAACCGGATATTCTATACAAGGATAATAAGAAACAGATACAAATTTACTAGACTTTACTCAGTATTACAGCAAAAGGGGGTTTTAAGGCACAAATCAGTATAGCTTTCATCCCCATCAGCCAGCCAATTGATTATTGCAATTTCCAAGACATGTTGTGCCAAGACAAACATGAGGAAACAAGCTGCCGAGCCCAGATGCTATTATACTACAAACCACTGCTGATGGTACACAGTATAAACTACATACCACAAACTGCATTTGTTAGTTTTATATAGAAGGCAGTTTTGAATGCAGCCTAAAATAAAACAGTAAATAGTAAAAAAAACTTTTCTAGTCTAAGTCAATAAGATAAATGAGTCAACTCTTGAGAAAAAAACTAGGCTTTACTCATTATAGCCATTTGCTGGGGTATTGCCTATAGTTTTTTAAGGCTAGCACTGCACAGAGAAAAGCAAAGAACAATGTTTTTGAGTCCTGCACTCTCCAAATAATAAGCAGCTAGCAGTTAAACTGCATACTACAGATATACATATACATCTGCTGAGGAGTGGAAGAGAGCTTCAAATTAACCTGACACATTTAAACATATGGTAATCAAAAAACAGCAGGGATTAATAATGCATAATGAGAAAAATTAGCCTGAAGGTTGATTGATTTATTGACTGGTTAAATTGGCTATTGCCTTCTTCTGTGTTCCAAAACTGGTGTTGAGCTTTCAAACACATTTGAAATCCAGCAACAGGACGTCCGGCACTTCACAAAATGGCGGACAGACAGTCATGCCATAGACCACTGCTGGACTCAGTATGCCTTTGACTGTAGTATAAAGTAGGTGGTTTCAAATACAACCACAATCAGAGGATAAATAAGCATTTCTAGCCCAGGATAACAAATCAAGTTGAGATCTTGAAAAAAAATTACCCATCAACAAGGCAAAAAGGTTTATAATTAATGCTTCTGTGCATCCCTTTTTTACACGAGCAACGCTGAAATTGAAAGTTTCAGGACAACCTAGCCAGAAAACACCTCCACTCACTTGTTTACAATTTGTTCTTCACAGCAGGGAGATCTCCTGCATTCATGTCAGATAATGATGAGCTGCGAGAGAGAAAAATAAAAGAGGTTCAGCAGGAAAACTTGCATTTGTGTTCACACATGCAACTCACACTGGTAAATTTATGATATTACATGGGCTTTGTGCATGTTTGAATGGGGTCATAGACCCTTGCAGCATTCTTTTCATGGCCTGATACTCATAAGCCACTGGTTACAGCTCTATGCCCTACATTTGTGTCCAGACCCACTAGTTGAGAACCACAGCTTTAAAGGACAGATGTGTAATGTTACCCCTTATCAAGCCTATATGCGGCTCTTTCTTCTTTCTCTCAGAGAATCATTAGTCTGAGTCACTCTTCACAGATGCCTCCGGCACGTCCTGGCCTGCGGTGGACCCTCGAACACGATGCATTCGGGTTTGTCTCTGAGAGGCGAGAAAATGAATAGCACATTGACTTTTCTCACTGAGAAAAGTGACTCTGATGGACAAAGAGAGAAAGGAAATATGTGTCTGTAACTGTGAACACCGCACAGGCTTTTATTCTTTTTTTGACTCAATGGGACAAGGGCTGTCAGCAGCGACTCTTCAGTTTGCTAATTGTCTAATTCTGCTGACCTGTGTGACTGTGTGTATGACTGCGTGTTAGTTTGTTCATATGTTTTGCTGTAGACCTCCTGTGGCTGCTCTTTACTTCAGATCTACTGTAATATTGATAAGAATAGAGCTGATTTTGGGTGCAGGCATCAGTTTTCTGTCTGTTTCATGAATGTCTATAAGAAAGAGGAGTCAGTGTATTCAATGTCAAGACAGTTGCACAGAGCTTAAAGTCAGTTTTCATCAGTGATATTTACGACGTGGCTTTTTATGATCACCCTCAAGGGACCAAAGAGCCTTACAGGACACCAGCCAGACTCAGTGATATCCGGCTCTGTGTTGCTTTAAATGAAATTTATATTTAGTGTTTGTGATGGAGGAGGATAAGACAGAAAACACTCTATTATTTATTTCAAACTTTTGTGTATGGATGTGTGTGTGTGTGTGTGTGTGTGTTAAAATGTTTGTTATCTATTAAGTTATGTGCTTTATATTCTTAAAGTGGAAATGATCAAAGAGTAAGAACACTGTACAGATTTTTAATCTTAATCTTGAATAAATTAAATAAGTGAGATTGAGCTGCATTTGAGCTAGGGCTGGGCAGTATTGAGCAAAAGTCAGATCTTAATATTTTCAAGCCAAAAAGTTATACATGACAAATATGTAACATGTAACATGTTTGCCATCATACTAGTATGTATATCTTTGATTCTTGTGAAAACAAAACAACGGTGATTTCTGTTTGTAACAATGGCATCTGAAAAATTGGCTTTTTTATATTAAAAATGGTAGACGAACTTCTACACACTGTTTTGTTTCACAAAAGCATTGGCAGCATTTTTGTACATTGATGTTTTCAAAAACGTCCATACTTTTGAATATCATGTTTTTAAAACAATAAAATCCCCACATTCTGTACTGACTGGTGGTGACAAGGTAGCTACTCACAACCACCATGACAAAAAGTCAGCTGTATCAGGACTTCTCTCTATCCTCCTGTGAACAGCACCAGTAGCTGCCTCAAAAGGCCATTTCCCATGGACTGATGCGAGAGCTGTTGAAAACATGGAGCTGAACTGACCTATTACCACAAAGTAGACCCATCATCCAAACAGAGCAGACTGACTCCAAATGGGAAAGGGAGCCTTAAAGCCCTGCAGCACAGAAAAGAGTGGTTGTAGACTCAGGCCCCAAAGATCTTCGATATATTCCTAAGAAAGACAAAGAGAGAGAGCACAATATTGGATGGTTTAAGAACTTTCCATTTTGATACTGTGGCATCAAACAGGTATCAATACTTCTTAGTTTTAAATGGTAATAAATATTCCTTTTAAATTAAAGTAAAAATGACACCAAGTATAATAAGTTAAACATAATGTTACTTAGTATTAGCCCTCAGTTACCCTGCTATCTAAAAGCTTTCCAATTTTAGTGGTTCATATAAACTACATTGTCTTACCCTATTTTTATTTTATAAAGTAATTGTAATAAAAGACCTTAATATCTCATACTGCCCAACCCTACTTTGAGCTTGAGAGAAGGGTGTGATTTATGTGAAATTAAAAGCACACAAACTTTGAGTTTTTGTGCATAATGCAGAAACTACAATGCAACATTTATCATCATTGTTTCCTATAGAGCAGAAAAACACGTCCAATCAAGCATATTCATGGATGTAAAACTCATCAAGCAGTCTGCAGACAAAACAAAAAAAAAAACTCACTTCACCAGTGGAGTTAAACTTAAAAAAATAATTGAAAGTAAAAATGTCAATTGCACCCAAGGCTAGTTTCAGTTTGGTGATTTGCAGGCTTTTGCAGGACATCAAGGCTAAAATCCATACGGCACGGAGCCACTTTGAGATCCAAATAACCGATAAGAACGATAAGAAGAATGATAAGAAGAAAATCATTGAGAGTAAGAGCTGCTTGCACTCATGCATCTGTTCAACGTCTTTCTATGAAATGGTTATTTTTCTCTCTGGAAACACAAACAGCTTTAGCAGAAGCAATTATGACAAAAATAGCCACACAGGTCATGGATTCATGAATGTGTTCAACAAATATAAGTTGTAATGCTGCTTGGATTGCCCCCAAACCATGGCTTTATGTGGTGAGACTGCTGCTTTATTTGTTTTAAAGAAGTTTGATTTTGGCTTAAAGGTGACAGGTGCAGAAATCCACCTCTTGATCACCATCTTTTCCCCCAAAGCCGCCTGTTATTGTCTCTTCTTTAACTGTGTTTGGACCAAACTGTGCGGTCTAAGCTTTACAATCATCTACCCCCATCTGTCATCATCCCTCTCCTGTTTGGAAATAAAAGCTGCTTGAAAACGCATGAGTCACTCCACGCTTGGTTTATTTCATATATTGATATGAAATTAAACAGAAGAGGAAGAGGGAAAATCATTTCCAGGAGGAGAATTGACAATAAGTACGGGAGAACATGAGAGAATTATCAAGATGATGTTTGTCAAGCAAACACGGAACGCAATCCAAAGCAATTTCCAGCCATTATGAAAAGGCAAAGAAAGACAACACAATGCCAGGAAATAAGTCAGGTAACAAAGCATAATTTACTGTAGGACAGCATTTGTTTTAAAGGGCAGGAAAATCACGCTACAGTTTTATTCAAACAGGCTGAAGCACAGAGTCATTCTATCAAAAGGTTCAAAACAAACAAATCAGAAAGGAAACAGGAAATCAAATTTAAAAGTACAGGTCAAATTTGTTAGGGAAACTAAAGTAATGATGTAGATAGATAGATAGATAGATAGATAGATAGATAGATAGATAGATAGATAGATAGATAGATAGATGGTAGTTATATTTATATACACAGTATAGATGTTAGGGATGCCCCCAATCAGGCTTCTCTTGGAACCGATCACTAATCACCTGTTTGTGAAATCAGCCTATACTGATAAAAATCATGATTCCTGTTTTGTTATAACACTTTCAGGGATTGCTCAACAAAGAAGTACACAAAAAGACCTCATGGAGCAATTAAGTAAAATATCTTAACAGGAAGGATGTCTGAATATTCAATAAAATTGCTAATTTATCACTTGTATTTATTTATGTGAATTAACAACATTATTGACAGACTGACTAAAATTACTAATTCAATCCATCAGGTTAAACAAAGAAATACTTTAAGAAATAAATTGCAATTAATTTATGAATTCTGACTCATTTACCTTATGAAAATAACATAACTATTTTATATTGCCGGGGAACAAATTTTACTCATTACTCACTTAACATTACTTATTCAAGGTTATTCAAGTAATAATGTTTGTGTTTGTGTCTGTATCTATCTATCTATATATATATATATATATATATATATAGATAGATAGATAGATAGATAGATAGATAGATAGATAGATAGATATACATAAATATATATCTATATATCTATAGATAGATAGATAGATAGATAGATAGATATACATAAATATATATCTATATATCTATAGATAGATAGATAGATAGATAGATTGATAGATATAGATATAGATATAGATATAGATATACATATGTACATAATTTAAATGTGTTACAGAAAATGCCCCTTAAAACACTCAGTTTTTACTTCCTGGGGTTCATTATGTAATAGCTATAGAGTCTCCACCTACATATGTGTTTTCTGCTTGTCACAGGCAGAAATCACTGATGTGACTGTTTTGAAAGTCTAATTTAGCGTCTGTTGCCCCACCTCACCCTCCCATCAGACATTGTTTGGGCAGCAAATCAGTGCAAAGCTCATTATCATAGCCTCCCCACCCACTCAGACCTGAGCGTTTCCAAAGAGGAGGAGAAAAGAGCTGAATCTGATCCTCCACAGAGACCAAATTTGTCATTTCTTTTCATCAGCTTAAATCATATCCTTGCTTTAGACAATCAGACAACCAAGACATGATGTAAACGGCCCAACACACCAGGACAATCGGACCTTAGAGACAGCTCCTCTCTAACTATCTTTCAGTTAGATATTTTAACTTTTGCGTCCTTGTCATGTGACGGACATTATGTTCTTCTTTCTGTTCCATAAAAGCCAAGCAAGAAATTAACAGAAAAATACATCTCAATTTTTTTAAAAATGTTTTTTGAGGTTTGTTGGTTTTGTTGTTTGTTTGTTTTGAATTTGAAGTAGACCCCTGCAGGTGTTTGTTTGTTTTTGGTTCAGAACATCTATTCACCAGTCATCTATACCATTTATCCCTTTCAGATTTGTGGGGTCTGGAGTGTACCTCAGCTTTCATTGTGTGATAGACAGTGTACCCTCAGCTGGTCACCAGACAGTCACAGGGAGGCTCAAAGCAAACAGACAAACAACAAGAATGTGATTAGTCTCTGCTCTTGTCTTTAATCAAAGTGGTCAAACAGTAAATTATATTTTGGTACTCTGAGTAAAATAGTCCATAATGTTGTGGGCTGATGGAGGTTCAAGATGTCATTGGAAAATATCCTACCACAAGGGGAACATGAGAAGTAGGACGCAGCAGAGGCAGCATAATGTCGCCTCCTGCCAACAAACGCAGGGGGAAGTCTATAAGGAATTAGAGCATGTTGCTAAATATCACACACACACACACACACACGCACGCACACACACAGAAATACACTCGCTGAATGTGTCATCTCCCACCAAGTGTCACATACTTTATTCAAGTCATGTAGCACGCTCAGTCGCCTCTCACACACACACTTGTAGTGACAGCTTGTTATATTTGAGGTTAGCAGGCCTGTGGTGAATTGTAATTGATTTATGCTGATGGGTAGTTTGGGGATTTCTCCGGCCTGTTTTTCCCTCTCACGCACACACGTGCACCTGCGTGATGTTCCACCTGTGCGTGTCCTCGCAAGTTTTATTTTCATATTCATAATTGTGCCATGATTTGAGGTAAGAAGAAAGATCATTGAACTGGCTAATGTTAGTTGGTGTGGCCAAATAAGTCAGTGGATACCCCTTTGTGATTACAAAAATTTGACGGCTTGTGCAACATCCATAAACCAAAAGTCACACATATTTTTATCTCAACAAGAAGTCTTGGATTATTTTTCATCAAATCTTTTTTTTTTTTTTTTTTAAAGCTATTTTAACGTAACTTATTTTCTTACAGATTCATGGATAACAGGACAAACTCCTCCACAGGAGTTCTTTTGATCAGTGTTATTTCTGGTGTACAGTTAGAGGAGACCTTAAAGATGAAAAGTTTTATGAAACCCAAAGTTGTCTTTTTGCTGCTCTCACCATCTCACCAGTCCATGCCTAAAGTTGTTGCATTGAGAACTCTCTGGCATCTCCTACAAGTTTTCAAAATATTAACACTTTCAACAGCTTGGCTTGAAGGTTTTAATCTTTAGGCCAAATATACCATCCTTAGATCTAAAAAAGGTCAATAAACCCATCAATTTTTTTCAACAGTTTTCAATTTGGCTTGGTTGGCTCTTCAACATTTGACATCTCATCACAGCATGGATAGTGACTCTTTCTTAAAAAAACAAAGAAAAGAAAAGAAACACAGGAGAAAAAGGGACAGTTCCTTAACCTGACACACCAAATGGATCATCCAATATATTTCACACGTCCATCTGGGTAACAGCTCATGCAGGTGATTAGACAATCTAGTGTCAGTCACATTCATTATGGACTAACCAGATAATGTAGTACTACAGCAGTGTAAAGTACAAAACGGGAGCCACTTTGTAAAACAAACTCTCACCAAAACATGTCAGAAGCCGAGCAGAAATATCCTTTCTATCCTTTCAAGAAAGGCTTTCAGTGTTTTTATTTGTTGTTCATTTCTTACAGAAATGTGGTTCAGATCTAATAAAACTGCTCAAATCAGATTCAAAGCTCGACTTCTGGCTTACATGAGAGTAATAAGAAAAGCTCCTGTTTACCTGGAATCCCTCATTCAGGTTTACAGTTCCTCTCGCCTGGTACACTCTGCCAGTGAAAGACGCAGCCTGGTGCTCCCATCTCAGCATGGCTCAAAATCACTAACAACACTCTTCTCTGTTGTTCCCAAGTGGTGGAATGAATTACAAACTCCAGTCGACCTGCAGAGTCCCTGTCTACTTTAAAGGGAAAGTTGCACTCCAGTGTTTAAGGAACACCTCTGCACTTAGTTTTACTCTTCTCCTCGGTCATCCTCAGTGGTCAAACCATTTAGAAGGTTTTATACCCAGTTCTTTATGAACAACTCAGCACTGAGTATGGTGATGCTTAATATAATATTAATGATGATACTGAGGTAATTTGACAAGGTTTTCTGTTGTTTGTGTGGTTTAAAAAAATCCATTCAGATTTGAAGCAGTCTGTTGCATTTACTAATGTTGTTCCCTTCAGTTTAGATTCCTGCTTTTGCTGTACTTACTCTCAGATGAATGTCCCCTTTGGACAAAAGCATCCGCTAAAGGACATTGTAACATCTTTGTTTCAATGTCTTCATTGTTTCTAATCTTTCTGATTACAGACATTGAATCAGGCAGATCCAGCTGCACTGCGGGGTCAATAATTCCTACCAGGGCGACCAAATCTGACTTGAAAACAATTTGTAAGACCCTTAAGTTGTCCATTGCTAACTAATAATGCTGGCAAGTCTGTGACAAAAGTTGTAACATTAGCCGCTCAATGATGCCACCCTCGAGGTTCTAAAAACTGCACCTTTAACCTTGCATGTTGCAAAGAGCAAATGTATCAACCCCAGCCTCATGTACCCAACATAATCTCATCAGGAAGGCTGCCTCTCATTATTATTTCATCATTTATTTGTTTGTGAAATAATTTATAGTATTGTACATTTCCAGCAGTCATAATTAGAAGAATCCCTCCCAAAGGGTTCGTCCAATCAATCTCATTCTTTGTAAGCAGTGATAAGATACCTTGATGATAAAATGCTATCAGTTTCTTTGACAAAACTGAGAAGGTGTAGCAATGGCAGCTCCTCAAATCTTGATGGCCCATAATATCACAGAATGTTGCTTAAAATAACAGGGACAATCCTTCCAGGCTAATCGAATCTGACTGAATATTGGTTTATAATAGCCTGAAGCTGCCCCAGTGTTATCCTGTCATGTTTACAGCCCTAAAGCCTAAAGCTGTTGCCATGATGACTCATTATCACCTCCTCCAAGGAGATTATGATTTTGCCTGCGTTTGTATGTCTGTTTGCTGGTTTGTGAGAGAACTCAATAATTTCCCAACAGATTTTGATGAAATTTTCTGGAAATCTTGGTTAGATTGATCTGTATCTCGATCCAGATATAAGAAATTTTAAAGCAATTGGTTAACATTTTGAGATAGGGGAGTTTTCAACATCCTTGCTAATAACTACCTAAATACCTTGTCAGAGATTTGGGCTCACTGAGCAACTCCAATTTTTCATGAAAAAGAAAGTCATTTCTGAAGCACTCTGGCTCTTGTTCTGACATGGATATTGGCAGACATAAGCTGAGTGAAGAAATTTGAAGATTCAAATGGGTTTTGTTTGTGACTTTGGACTTTGAATTCTGGTGGGTATATGAGCTGTGCAAAGGCCTAACAAAAGCCTCTTGGACCTGCATTGTGATATCAACAGGAAGTCCACCATTTTAAGTAATTGGTTCATAAAGCGTAACTTTCGGATTTTCCACGGTCCCCTTAGGAATACCTTGCCCAGTGGGTGAGTTGAATCATCTTATTCTTCATTCATGATCATCTGGTCACATTGAAGATGTAACCCCTCCCTGATAGGAGTTGTCCAAAATGTTCATCTTCAATGACCTTTAACACTATTTTGTGTGGACTAAAAAATGGCCCGATACTCATTGAAGCTGTATTTTGAAGAACTCCTGCCTTTGTGTGGACATGGCCTGAGATAGATGGACTAGGGTGAAGCAATGAGGCTGTGAAATTTTTGACTCATTAGCTTCAACTGTCATTAGGAAAGAGCGATATAGCAGAGTTAATGTCTGGGACAGAGCCACACAAGGAGGAGAATGCAAAAGCAAAAAAAATGAGTTGACATTTGGACTGTTTTCAGGGGGATCATTTTAAATACTGCAGTTAAGTTTAAAATCAATCTCACTAGTCTGAAGTTACCAAAGCACCAAAAAAAGTCAAGATTGAGCATTCTTTGTCGATCACAGCATCAGCAGGTAAATGATATGAGGTCAGTTTGCAGAGAGGAGTGTGGCTAATGCAGCTGCTGGCAGCACAACAGGCTTTTTAGTTTAACTATCATATTTCTGTGTTGAAAGAAGTTACTCATCGCTTCAGTAAAGTAGTAATATGTGACTGTACTTTGACACAGTCATTTGCATTTTCATGTTTCATTTTCCACTTGGTTTGGTTTTCTTTCACCCTGCACTTTGTCAGACGTAACAAATCCGGCCAAATGCTGCATAGTATAGCCAACCGCCACTAGCTGGGGCTGTAGCTGCAGTCTTTGTTCCTGCCATCCGGCCCATTGTTGCACTCTGACCCAAAAATACACAACTGGCTGCAGCTACAAATCAAATTGCCCTTCAGGGATAATAAAGTATATCTTGACCTTAGATTGAAGTGTGACTATATACCACACAAATTTGTAGAACTTAATTTGTTAAGAGGACTGGAAGCTGGCAGTGCTAGCACTGCTAATGTTAGCCTCGCTCTGCCTGATATTATAAGAGAAGGCAACATTAGCTTGCTTACTTTGAGATATTCGGCCAAAATGAATGATTTACTGCTTTTGGTTTGCTTGTATTGTTACATTCTTGATTGGCTCAGATGGCTTTCACACATACCACAAACCAAACTCTGGTCTGCTTGGAAGCGAACCAAAACCCCTTGTTCATAGGCAGATCACGGTTTTCACACCACACCAAATAAAACCAACCTTACAAAAAAGCAAACCAGAGCCCTTTTGGTCTGGACCAAACAAGTTAAGTGTGAAAACACCCCATGTGCAATTCAGTTTTCATCAAAATACTGCCAAACAGTGTTGTTTCTTCAAAATACTACCAATGCTATCCACTCATTTCAAAGTGTTGATTTAATGACCTTTGTTTATATCCAGGTTAGAGGGCATTTTGGCTGCAATGACTATTTCGCAGAACTGTGGTGGTCAACAGTGGTAGGTGGCTGCATTATAGTGTAATTCAGACAGAGCATTTAACTGAGATTCATGGCTTGTGTTGTTGAAATATACTAAGGACTGTTTGAATAACATGTAAATCTAGTGTCTATTATGTCACTTAAGCAGCATTAAGTAAGATTCCGGCTTTTTAGCTTTCTAGGGGACTCTATGGTCGTTGAGTGTAACTGCACAGTTACAAAAACAGAACGGCTCACACCAACGTGCATTTGTTGACATACAGAGGGAGGAGAAGCGACCCGACAGGACGTCCCAAGAGACAAATAAACCATGTGGATAAGTTACAGTCTGATCATGTTTTCTAGTTTGTTGTTTTTTAGTGTGGAAGTGTTCCTACCATCCACATCGATGTTACATTGTGCCAGTGAAGGTGAAACAGACCCCCTCAGACTATGACAGAGCTGTCATTCAACCTGTTGTAAGGTGATGTATCATCACAATGACTCGACAAAAATTATATTAGGGTGGAAAAACTACGTAGTGTTGGTTTAAATGTATCCATCTAACAGTTTTTAATTGTCACATCAGTGTGGTTTATGTCATCTTAACTTGAACAACCAAGCAGCTGCTGGCCAAGGACGACCACCTCTGTAATGCCCCAGTCACACATTCCCGTTTCTCATGGCAATTGTGCAAGATTGTCATAATCTTGATGAAACGTGCTTTGGTTGTAGTGCATGCACTACTTATCTGGATCAACGTTCTATATTCGTGGATGAAAGCCGGGGAACGGGGAAGGGTCCCGATTGTTTTGAACTGTTCAAAACTGTTGTGGAGAATCGCCACTCTCAGTATACCAGGGTGGAAGCCTAATGCATTCCTAAGGCGAACTGTATTAGCTTGGCATGTACAGGGCTCAGTCGGGCTGATCGTGGCTCAATCTAGAAAGTTTTCTGAGGACAACTGACTAGGACGTACCCGATTGTACCCGACTGTAATGATAATGCCTGTGTTCATGACTTGAATTCATAGACCCTCGGAATGCGTCATGTGATCCTTTCTGAACATTGGTCTTACGTATCTCGTACGGGAAGTGAATGCGACAAAAACGCAAGCGACGGGGCTCAATCTGGGCTTACGTGATGCAAACTGGACTCAAACGGGGCTGACGTTGTGTCACCGGGATGAAAATTCATGTTACCTCGTCATATTGTTATATCGACCTAATTGAAGCAGGACGAATGCCCCTGAAGCTCTGTAGAAGCGCCATAGAAACGCTGTAGTAGTGTTACTGATGGTGTATGTACGGGGTGTGTCCGGGGGAGACAGTCATTTCTTCCCGTATCATGATGATCAAACCAGCATTGCCAGTCGTGTACAGTTGTGCACAATCACCATGAGAAAGGGGAATGTGTGACTGGGGCTTTAGTTTGAATGAGAACAAGCAGGTCATGGCATGGATGAAGCTTTGTGGTCATGAGTCAAATAAAATCACATCAAAACTGCTATCTCCACAGATTAAAAAATGGAGCTCCCATTTAGGGAAGCCTTGGAGATACATCCACTTTAAATGCATCATGTGATGAAAGACTTCAGGTTATGAGATCATCGGCCATGAAGTAGCAAGGAGACACTAAAAGCACCAGTGTTTAAGGACCCATTCAGTGGGTGCTTGCAATTTTTTTTTGTATTTGAGGTAAGCAGACCGGTATTGAATTGTAATTGATTTATGCTGATGGGTGGTCTGAGGATTTCTCTGTCCTGTTTTCCCCCCTCAAACACACATGCACTGATTATGCGATGCTTCACCTGTGCATGTCCTCGCCAGTTCCATTTCCATATGCATGGCCGTGCTGTGATTTGAGGTGAATAGATAACTTATCTGAGGTGAGCGCTGGGAGCCTTCAGGTGTGTGTTTACAGTGTTGTATAATCATTCAGACACAGGAGCATCCCTAAGCTCCCAATTCAACATCCTCCTCTGGAATATAAAGCAGGACACAACAGTGGCAGCGGACCCTCCAGAGAGGAGGGGATGGAGAGAGCGCCACTCACATGAAGCTCAACACACTCATTAGGTTCTCATTCACACATGATAGCAACCCAGAGAATAAAATATGTGTACAAAGGCTCTTAAGGAGAGCTGGCCCTAAGAAACACGCAGGCAGACGTGGCATTAAGTCTCATTTTCAAATTCATGATGGATGTAGTGTTCCCGCGTATGAATATGGATGTGTTTTGAGGGCGTTCCAGTGCGGAGCATTTTCCATTTCCAATCTCTCCCACCTTGTAACTATGGATAGATTTCTTTGCTCTGTAATTTGGCTGTTGAAAAAACCCAGGAGGCAGGAAGAGAAATGAGAGTCAGGACACACACGCCCCTCTCTCTCTCTCTCTCTCTCTCTCTCTCTGTATTGAAGGTGGAGGCATTCAAACGCTCGCTTTGTGAAAACTGTGATAAAACTGTCATATTTAGAGAGGCAGCAGCAATAATGATTTCAATCACTTTAGGAGGCTGTGGCTGTTTAACAAAATGCTGCTCCAAACTCCTGCTCTGCTTGTGTATTCATGTTTGAGTCGTAGAAGGACCAGATTCAGTTTTAGACCTCAACAATGTAGACACTTCCATGGTATTTATTTCAAGGTCCTGGTTTTAAATGATTAATTGTCATATACATCATATTTGTGAGGATTCCTCCCTCTCTGTCCTCATCTCCCCCTCCCTCACTGCTTCCCTGCTCTCTGCTGCTCGAGCTGTGGGCGTGGCTTCCTGAGTCGCGCCATGGCAACCGCACACCTGATTCCTGCTCACCTGGTCAACGCTCACTATAAGAAGGGCTTGTGGACTCCTTCACCTCGCTGGTGGATTTCCACTCCTTACATGGTTTGTTCTGGCCGATACCTTTTAGTAAACTCGTGCTGGCTTTAAGCCTTTTGCTCTCCTCTCTGGAGGTTTTTGCCTGTTGTGACTTTTTGCTCCGTTTGCCACGGATTTCCTAACACTCTTCTTTTGTCTTCACAGTGTTCTCCACGAGCTCCCACCACTGCCTCTTTAAATACTGGATCACAGAAACTTTCACTGCCTTTGGATTGTGCTGGAAAAATAAATCACTGAAAACTCTGTTCTGCCTCCATCTTTGAAGCTTTTGGGTCCAACATTAAAACTCCTAGGAATCATTCCATAACACATTAGTGTATGTTTGGCCTTGCTTTAGCTGTTTAAGAGGCAAAAACTCAAGAATATACACATTTAATTCAGCCCGAGATAACACAAACACCCATATGTTTAATAATACATACCACATCTTTCCAAATGAATTCTCATCACTGGCTTTGAAGGAGCTATCTGCCTCTCCAGATATTTTAGTGTTTTTAATATTTATCAGTCTACTTATCACCAATGCACAAAGACTTCATAAGCTCATATCATTGTGTACAGCTATTAAATGGTGTTTTCACTCTGTCTTCTGTTTAAGACACTGATGATTTGATTAAGAAATTAAGATTCGTTATGTTATGTTCTTTTGCAGAGGAACAATAAAATCAATGAGTCAAGAGTGTGAAATTTGCTTAGAGGTACAATCAGCTCCTTATCAGCTCCTTTCCGAAGTACTTTCCCCTTTTTGCACTAGAGGATAAATAATACAGCAATATGTAAGAAATTAGTTCTGTGAGTCTTTAGTGGCCACCAAAGGCCTCTGAGTGAAAAACAACAGCACTGTCATCTCTCCCCACAGACAGAGTAACCTCACACACCAGATGGACTGTTCATAATATTTTTCTAGGCCAATCAGATAATGTGGTAGGTGGGCACTGCTGCTATAGTGTAAAGGACAAAGTGTGAGACACTTCATAGAGCAAACTCAGGGCAAAACATGCCAAAAGTGGAACAAAAATATCTGGTTAAACTGCTAAAGAGGTTGTTAGCATCTACACTAATCTCTGTCTTCCTGTTTTAAAGGACACTGATTGTCACTGCAGGCCGAGCACAGTCAATCTAGATTGGAGCTTGGATCTGCAAGATTACAGATATTGAATCAGGCTGATCCCGCTGCACTGCAAGGTTACAGACAAAGTGCTTTTATAGACATACAGAGGGTGGTGTAAGGGACAGTATTATTACCATCATGTCACTGTCGTGCACAAACCTATCTACTTCACAGGAAATTAATAGAAACACTAATATTTAAATGAGTATTGCATAGTCCTGTTTGCATGTTTTTTTCTTTTATTTGGTTTAAGGTTTATGAAACCCACTCACCAACATGAACGGTGATCAAAAGCACTGATTTATAACAAAAAAGAAAACCGTAAAAATGGAATTACAAGGTCTGTGCCCGACAGCATTGATATGAGAAGATGTGTATTTCCTTGCATCAACTATCCACTGTTTGCAAACTGTTTGCATGCAGAGTATGTGTACCATATGTTTATGTGCATATTGTTCTTGGGGCCTGATCTACTAAGATCCCAAATAATGAGCGCTAAATTGTGTATGCAAACTAAAAAATTGCACGGTTTGTGCACTCTGACCCCTTATAGTTCATATTGCTTCAGAAATATTTTGATATATTTTTTGGTATTTTACATATTTTGTGAGAAATGGTCTAATGCATCACATTTTATTGCACAGGAAGATGATTTTTAGTTGTTCATCTACATACAGCATTTAACAGCAATGTGTGAACAAAGACAGTGTCTGTGGCCCTGTGAGTGTTTCCATGAAATAGACCAGACAGAGCAGCACAAAAGAACTTCAGAATCACTGGACAAAAGCTTTGTCATAGCCTCACAGTTTTTCCAACTGGAGCAGTGATGACTTGTTCAAAATAATTTTTTAAACAGCCTCAGCTTTGAATTAGAAATGAAACTCATTTCTTTTTCCCCTTGGACACAATTACTTCTATGTTTGTCATGGATATAAACTCTGCTGGAGGATTGTGCCTCCTGGTGCTGGTAAAGCAAGAATCGTCACATTATCATCCCGGGCAGCTGCTGTAAAAACTCTATTAGCAGTATGCTTCTAAGGAAAAATCAAAGAGGACCCACAACAAAGATGGGGATGGAGATCAGACCTGCATCATCTGACTGAAAATGCCCGAGTATCCTCAAAACAGCCATTAAACCCACAGCTGATGTACTGGCAGCTCAACACAGATGTCAATTGTGTGAGACCTGTAAGTTTAAAGTCCAAAATCGGGGGAAAAAAAAATGGGACGGCTGAGTCTTTATTTAGCCTGGCCAGCATGAAAAGGTCAAGTAGAAATGCACGTACACACTCTTACACATGTACACACACTCGACAGCTTACACACAACTTAAGAGCACACACGCAAATCAAGAAGGAAAACAAACTCAAGACTAAAATAGAGAACCAGATGACTAACACTCATCTACACAGATACACACAGACAGTACATGGCTGAACAGCCTATCACATGCAAGGACAAAACACAGACAAACTACAGATTGGCTAAACTTCTGCAGACATCAGCAAAACAAAGAGGTTTCTTGATCCAAGTTGATTTTGTGATTATGCTTTTTTTTCTCCATCAAACTACTTTTCTTTCCCAAGATCTTCTGCCAATCCCTAGCCTTGCACAGCAGCTGGACCTGCCTGATTCAATGTCTGAAATCAGGCAGATCCATCTTGCCAAGCTCCAATCTGCAACGATCATGAGCAGCCCAAAGTGGTCCAATCAGCATCTTCTGGAGCAGGAGGAGGAACGAGCTACAAGCGAGATTACAGCGAGAAGTGACTGCACGTACAGAGTTTAGCATATATGCTAACGGCTCCAATAGCAGTTTTACCAGATTGCTGTGGCATTGTTTTAATAAATGAAAAACAAATACCAACACCATACCTCTCAATATTGAGGATAGTTTCGCTCCACTTCTGACATGTTTTGACGACAGTTTGTTTTACAAAGTGTCTCACGTTCTGTAGAGCAGTAGCTCTGGCCCACTACATTATTTGATAGGCCCATAATAAATGTTGATTGATAGAAGGATCATCCAATCACCTATGCTTCTGAAAGGTTCTGCCCTCCACAAACACTTTCCATGGGCTCTTTCCAATATGGACGAGTGAATTATATTGAGCAGTCCATCTGGTGTGCCAGGTTAGCTGATCCCAAGTAACCAATGAAAAATCAATCCTGTTTTAAAATCTACAAAAGTGCACATGTTGCTGTGTCTGGAGGACTGAGCATTGTTGGTAGATATATGTCCAATATGAGATTCTGTGTGTGTGTGCTTGTGTGTGTATATGACAGAGAGGGGGAGAGAGAGAGATTTGGCTCAGAAATTGGAACAGGATGTGCTGTTTGGATGTAAAAGTGTCATGTCCTTCCTGAGCTGCACAGTAGCATAGTAGACAAAATGATGAACCGAATTCCTTCTGGACAGTGTATCTTCAGTAAAGTCCCTCTGATAAGTCGAAATCAATGTAAAATGCAGTTTGGAACTTCTGTTTTTGACTCTAAGCTGCATCAGCTGCAGTGATCTTTCGTGCTGATGTCTGCTGTTTTGGGATTCTTCCAGGTATGCAACATTTCAGTGGTTCAGTCCACACCTACAGGCCATATTGCTTTTAAATCACAACCAATGGCTGACCAAACTTTATTCACTGAGGAAATAGACTGCATAAGCACGTTGGGGCCTTTTAGAGCATAACAAACACGCTTCAATAAACACTAGAACCAGTGGCCTGTTAGCTTTGCTCAGCAAAAACATAGGAAACAACTTTAGTGTACCTGTCCAGTGACCAAATCCACTCACTGAATGTGAAAGTATGTTACAATTTTATTCAAAAGAGGTGAAAAAACAGAAAATTCAACTGAATTTATGGAACTTCTCTATAAACCCATTGTAAAACAGTTATTTTTTACTTATTCATTCAGGCCCTCAGCTTTGTGAAAATAAAATCACATAGTTTGATTTGGTGCGGCATAGACAATAAACATTAAACACTTAATTGCAGCACTTGTGCATATAAATGACAGTTAACAAGAACATTGGAGTCTTAAAGTCTACGTGAATGTGTCCTCTGAATACTGTGACAGATCTTCAGTGTGTTCAGATGGGTACAGGGAGAAGTGCTTTATCTTTGGAGCAGAGCTTACTTTAATGGGGAAAACAGGGCATGCTCTTTTGAAGGTGTGTGGAGGAGAGATACTGCAGGCCCTCTCTTCCTGCTGCAGTCACACTTTACAACAAGGCCTGTTCACACAGTTCTCTCAGACTGCGCATAAAGATTCACTCAGACCAGCTGTGAAAAAATAACACAAAGCTCAATTTAAAAACCAACAGCAATATAGGTTTTAAGTAAAATGTAAACATTATTTTAACTTATTTTATTATGTGAAATACATTCAGGCTATAGCTCATGAATTACAACCAGTTTAATTATTTTTGTAGCCAGCGACCATATAAAACACACAAACCTCCAAATCAAACAGAAAGTACAAAAATATCTTTGAAAGTTTTCTCCCACTCACAAAGGTTGACAGTCCCCTTACCAAACAAACACACTGATGTTTTGGGGGCCAAAGAACGCCCCAAAAAATGTGAAAGAATTTTCAACAAACCAAGAAAGCTAAACATGAGAAGTGTCCAAAGGCCAAATAACATGCTTATTAGGCTGATTTAATGGCTCAAAATTGCCATTGGGTATATGTGAATGGTTTCCTGACTCTCTAGGTCAACCCTGTAATCAATTGTGTACCCCACCTCTTGACCAATGTCATCTGGGAAAGGCTCCAGCTAACCTTGCAGTGCAGCTGGATCTGCATGATTATTCCATCTGTGATGAGGCAGATCCAACTTGTCAGTTTCCACTCTACGATTGTGTTCAGCCTGTAGCAGCATGGCTCAATCAGAGTCTTGTAAAGCTAGAAGAGGAGGGAGTTATGGGTGTGACAACAGCAGGAAGTGACTGCTTGTACAGAAATTAGCATAGATGCTAACAGCTTCAGCAGTTTATCAGATCTGGACCACATTTCTTTATTAAATGAAAGCAAAACAACAACACTGAAAGCAGTTCTTGATTGAAAAAATATTTTCACTCCAACCCCAGCATGTTTTGTTTCAGCAGTAGCTCTGGCCTACTACATTATTTGATTGGCCCGTAATGTTTGTAAATGACAGAATGTTTGTCCAGTCACCTTTCAGATATGCTTTTGGGAGGTTCTGTGCTTTCTATGGGCTGTTAGATGGACTAGTGACATTTATTTAGGATATTTATTATGTATTGAACTTTCCATCTGGTGTGTCAGGTTGGGTTCTAGCCTCAGCAACCCCAAAGGGAGAAGAGGAATAGTTAATGGATGGATAGATGAAACAGTATAGGGTCAGTGCAGTTGTCCTTTGCTCACCTCCTGGTTGGACCATTTTGAAGACACCAGTAGAGTATTGACTCTTTATTACCTTGAATAGTTGTATGCCTATGTGAACAACATGAAATATTTGCCCTTTTCTTAGAGAAAACAAACTCTCCAGCTCTAAAGAAACACATGACTGAACCAACTGAAAAATAGTGTTTGCTGTCCTGATTTGTAAAAATTAAGATTTTTGAACATAACACCATTTAGTGTCCTGAATAATGCTGCTGACCTTAGTTTGCTGGCTTTGTCCTAAAGTTTCCTGTGCTGCTTTGAAGCTCAAACAGTGACTGATTTCAGCGGTTGGCAACTCACCATCAGTGTGGATGAGGGGCATCATGTGACTAACAGGAGGAGCAGAGAGAATGAGGCATTTATTTCTTATCACGGTCCCAACACTTTATTCTTGTAAGGGGCTTTTATATCAAGAATATCTTCAGGGTTTTTTTTATATCAGTATGTCTATAGTCCATTTAGAAACGTTAGAATGAGGCCAGGGGACAAAGACAGAGCAGAGTCTAGGTAATATACAGCAGCACTCTTGTGTTATGTACTGGATGAGACTGAAAGGTCTCAGGCGTTGTCCTCTCTACTCACAAAACACTCCACTAAAACACACATTCATCAGTTGTTGAGTGGGTACTTAAATGCTCATGGTAATGAATATGATGCCATTACATTTGCAGTCATTCTACACTGCCTTGAAAAGATTATAACATGAATGAAAAGTAAGATAGGTCCATTTTGCAGGCGTTTATAGCAGCATTGTGTATTCATGCAGAGTCATTTCTGATATCTATCACTCTGCAACATTTGGTAAAGATGTGTATGCTTGGATATGGAGAGGAAGGGAAGTGATAAAGATGTTTATCAAATCAGCTCTACAGGACATCAGAGACAAATAATCTGGGATATTTAGGAATTATTTTCCTAAGCCTCCCCATGTTGCAGCTTAAACTCTATATACCAAAGAAGGTTAACATTTACTTCACTTGCTCCCTCGGTTATGTTGAGTTTAAAAATGTCAAAGCCATATTACTGATGCGAGGGTTTTTCCTGAAACACCACGAGGAGAGTAATAAAAACCCTTCACTTACATGCATCTTAAAGACTAAATTTGTTTGAGTGGAGGTAGATTTGACTCCCAGAATTACACATCTTAAGCACTGCAAAAAGCAGCATGAAACTGCTTTTCCCTGGGCTGATGTCGCACAAGGAGAATTATGTTGCAAACGATTTATTCAGTATCTAAATCCTTTCCTTGAGGGACTGAATGACATTTGTAAATAACCAGATACTGCCTTGTTTCGAAATCAAGCCCAGACTGTTTCTTTTCATTTGAATAAAGCAAAGAGATCAACAACATGCACTCCAGAAAGAGTCATTAAACAATAAGGGATGCTGGAACCAAGACACTATTTTTCAAAGATTTATCGTTGTGCTTTAGGACTCTGTGAGAGAAGAGAGTGGATAAAGTTGGAAATCAGGGAGAGGGAGTAGGGTATGAAATAAGGTTGAGGAACCAAAAGCCAGACTTCAACCCAGCTGTCTAGGTATATGTGGTGCAGCATAACTGCTGAGAGGAGGTATTTATATACTGTAGTGACATGTTTTCATTCATGTCAAAAGAAAAAAAGTGATTGCATGAAGTGAATATAATCAAGAAGGCTAAAAGGAAACTATCAAGGCAACAGAATTTCAGCTGAAGAACAAGGATATATAGAGAGATGTGCTTGCCAACTTATGCAAATTGATATAAGAGCAGTTTAGAATTGGAATATGACCATGATAATCTACAACTAGTACTAACAAGTTTTAGAAGAATGAAGTTGCAAACAAACTTGTGAAGATTCCTCTCAGAGCTCATAATGAACTCCCCATTCCCTATAGGCCATCTGCCATGTCAGTGTTTGGTAGCATTTGATTTAAGATAACTTGGTGCTTTACTGCATGCATAGTAAAAATAGTAACAATTTAGAGCACATTTGCACTATCAAAATCAAAACCCCTGAATTTCTCATCACAGATCTACCGTCTATCTTTTAATGTGTGGACTCTACTTCTATTCTATATCCTAATTTAAGACCCATGAACTGTAACACTGCAGCCTAATGACTTAAAAATAGACAAGTAACCCTTACTGCTCTTTATTATTTTTACTGTCTGGTGACCAACTGGACATGAGCACACACTGTCCACACAGGATGTGATCAATACTGTGTGTGTCCTCAGTCGTTGCAATGAAAGAAATACAACACCTGCTTTGAACATACCTTTCATGTTGATGTTGTTCTAGTCCTTTCTTTCAGTAGTGCAAGATAACAAGAAATGAGTAATGCTGTCCTCTCTGTTACATCACTAGCTGTATCTACATGAAGTGTTGGTAGCTCAGTTTGAAGAGTCACTTGTCTATCAGTTGGTTGGTCAAGGGTTCAAGCTCAGCTCCTGTCGGCACATGTCCATGTGCAAGACATTCACCCCTTATTTCTTCCACTGCTGTGTCAGTGGCGTGTTATTGGCTATGAAGGCACTTGGATATGTTGGTGCTTGGATATGTTGGTGGTACTGATGGACAACTTAGACACCAAATGACTCAAACTATAATGTGAGTGTGAATGGGTAGGTTGGACCTTCCATGAAAAAGCGCTTTGGGTTGTCAGAGAGGCTAAAAAGTACTATAAAAGCTTAAGTTTTTTAACCATTCATATTCTAACTTTGAATGCACACTCACACAGTGTTACTTTTTTACTTACGCGACAATAGGAAAAATAAAACAGGGCAGTTTCTTCAAAAACAAGTAACTCTAATGAAAAAGCACTGACTATAAGACTTCTTGATCTGCAAAAATAACAAAATGTAACATTAGTTGCAGCAAAAAACTAATCTGAGTATTCAGAAGAAATACTTTATATTTCATAGTCATAGGCCATTAAAACAGTACCAATTATAAATTAATAATCTGTAAGCATGTTAGCATCTTGAACCAGGTATTAAATGTAACACATCACAAAAATCTCTCTTTTTGGTAATTTTGTACACATATTTGGACATTCCAAGTATCTACCAACCTACAAAATGTAAAGAAGCCATCACCGTTCTTTGGTTGTGCTCCACCTGTGTCTGAAAATATGAAACCTGGTGGTCTGTTCTGCATCTGGGCCAAGTGTGACCTGACCTGACATTGCCACTGGGTCTCCACAGATCTCCCGACTGAACAAACAGTGACACAGCTCACGGTTGTGGTCATGTCAATCATGCCCCTATCTAAACAAATTATTAAATTCTTGAAAAAAATCAAAAGGAATGACTTATAAGAAAATTTACCAAGTGTACAAGGAGAGGACGTTTGGACTTGGGTCATTGAGGTAGGGATTGTATTTTTTTTAAGCCAGGCTGTTGAAAACCACCGTACCTTAAGTGTATGTGACATCCAGTGCTTCTGGAACCAGCCTCAAGTCACTCATGGAGCTGTCTCCTTTTATAAATTAAATTCTAAAAAGTACTTTTTGATCAGAGATTGATAGCCAAGTTTGGTGCTGTAGGTCTGACTTAAACCTTAGCTGCCTGTTTGGAGGACTATAGCCTTTGCACATGAGTTGTTCCTTAACCACTTGGCCATCAGCACCCTTGTTTCCTGAAGGTGCATTCACACCAAATGCAACTTGGGCAGCCGAGATTGTCGAGATCGTGTCGCCCACACAAGCCTGTCCATAGCTCATTTTGTCACCATCACCGTCGCTCAGTGACGTCACGCCCGCTGGAGTTTCACCGCGATCATATCATATCATGTAATAGGATGTATTAGCTGACATTATTCCAACTGTATCCTTTTCACTCACCTACCAACCACAAGACACTGCAGCTGATGGCCCTGCAGCAGCATCGTCTGTCAGCTGCACCACGAGTAGGAGTTCTCTACGGTCCTGTACAGGCGGAACTTATGTACTCGCTAACTAATGTTCCACACAGACATCGATTGTCACTCTGTGAACTAGAATAAAAACAGTCTGTCGTGGGTGTCACACACCCATGCAACGCTGATTGTCTGTCACGGCACAGCCACACGGGATGTCGCCTGAAAAGTCCAAATTTTTCAACTTGGGCCACTGAGTGACGTGACCCCAAGGGTACCCGTCTGCAGGGACAAGATCACCGACATATGTCTCCCAAGACTCGACCAAGTCACCCAGATCGCATCTGTTGCATTGTGTGAGATATGGTTGCCCCTGGTCATGCCTGATCGCAGCTGTACATTGACTTTACATGGAGAGTGTCGCCGAGGTCATGTCAGTTGCGTTTGGTGTGAATGCCCCTTTAATCTGCCCATGTGTATAATGTTACATTTATTTTTGAAAAACAATCATAAGGAAACTGGTTTAGCTCAGTAGTTGATTCGCACTTCCCATGCATAGAGCCTATAGCATCCTTAGAAGCAGCAACAGGTCCAACTCGTAACCTCGACCTATTACTGCACATGACCCCATTCTCTTCCTTCCATTTTCAGACTCTACTCATATTTTGTTTTCTCTAAAAAAGCATTAAAGTCCCCTTTAAATAGTCTAAAAATAAATGTAAAGTTCAAAGTTGCTACCTGTCTGTGCAGAATGAAACTGTTGACTTAAATGATCAACTTTCTCCAGTTCCAGGTCTCTGCCACCTGAGGACACAAACACCAGACGGCAGAAACAACAACTAAATATACAGCTTGGCACTTACTTTCCCCAGTCTCAGACAGGTGTTTCTGTTCTTATGTATTTGCTCATGTTTTTATGTATGATTCTCTCAGAGACATTTCTCACTCATACTCCAGTATAATACATGAGGAGGGTGTTTTGGTTGGGGGTTGTTGAGGGTAATGCTGCTCCTGTAGCTGTCATTGCATGCCAAATGACAAAAGCAGCAGTGTGATCAGCAACGAGAGCAGAGCCAGAAACACAGGGGCTAATGTGATAGGGATGGGTGTTACTGATTGACAGCTGAGAAATTTGATTGTTTATCAGGCCTGGTGACCACTGAGAAATGGAATGAGCAATAATGAAACTTGACAAAAGGCTAACACAAGTTGGCAGCCACTGCTGCTTGTCCCCAATGGAAGAAGTGTATCTCCCTCT
This sequence comes from Cetoscarus ocellatus, assembly GCA_037902135.1. Taxonomy (NCBI): domain Eukaryota; kingdom Metazoa; phylum Chordata; class Actinopteri; order Labriformes; family Labridae; genus Cetoscarus; species Cetoscarus ocellatus. The sequence goes on from JBAMNC010000412.1 coordinate 3,535,754, forward strand.
CTCTCTCTCTTCTTAAAATGGAGTCCTTATCAGAACCTACATTCCACAGTTACTGTGACTAAGCTAGACTAAATCTGTAGTTGGCAGGCCCCCTCATCAAAAACCGTTAAAAATACAATTATATTTTATTTACTTTATATTAAATTGATTTGATTCTCTTATAAACTTGGCCTGAGTGAAAAAAATAGATATAACAGGGTGTGAGTATCCTTATCTTAACCATTTAAAGGTCCCCCAAAAGACACAAAAATGACTTTTATTAAACAATACATGTCCATGGCCAGCCTACAAACACCCTTGACAAGAGAAATACCTTTCTTCTACCTCTATTGTTTACCCTTTCCTGACACACCAGATGAATCATTTAATTAAGTTCACTTGTCCATCTGGGCAAGTAGGAAGTGTTTGGGAATAGTTAATAGTGATATAAAAATATCTTTCTATCAAGAAAGATCGACACAACACAAAGCAGAGCACAGAGGAACGGTATCAGCAGCAGCTTTTCAAAGGCTGGCTGAGGGAGTCTTCTCTCACTCTGATTGGTGGACAGATTTCTGCAGCTCCTCTCTAATTGGGTTGGTTATGGCACAGGGCTGATGGTGGAGACCCTAGCTCACCTCATACCTCACCATCACAGTTGTACTACTGCATACACTAAACACTGTAAACAGGCAGGTTAATGCACGGACAGAGGGAGGGGTGTGGCTGTGGCTGGAACAGAGAACTTCCCAGTCCCAAAGTCCATCCTAAAGCCAGAGCACTGAGCCCTCATAGACTCTACTGGCATCAGGTCTGAGTTTGTGGGTGTGTGAGTCCATGCGGGCTTGTGATTGTGAAAAAAGAGAAAAGAGACACACTTATGTGACATCACACATCCATTGGAAAAAGATGAAATAATGAGAAGCAAAGCTCTGCAAGTGTTTACTTGTGGGTTTTTTGTTAAAATATTTTAGATTTAAGCAGCCTTTTAATGTGGCTTCCCTTTTCGTCTAAAAAGAGCAGGGTCATAACATTCTGACAAACAGCTGGTTTGACATGCAAACTGTACTTCACGTGTGCGCCTTCTTTCATCTCCTTCATTTTGTCATTTCTCACCTGCAACACAATCAGTCTTTGTAGCACAATTGTAGTGCTGCTAACATGATATGATACACCTGATGCTCCTGCTTGGCCAGGACAGTTGTAGTTGATAAATCAACAGTGCAGCTCCTGACACCTAATGGACAAAGTTATTATATCCCTGTAGGCACTGTGGTGGCCGATGAAGGCAAACAGCCCACAACCGCTTGATGCATTTCAATAAGAGGAAAACAGCTTCACGAACAGAAAAGATTCAAGTACAGAAACACAGCCAAAGGTCAGAACCTAATGCAAACGCAAAAGAAATAACGCACTGCATGAATAAAAAATGAAAGAAAGTCCAAAACAACCCAAACCCAGAAAACACCTGCAAGAGTAAAAACACAGCAAAACAAAGTACAACAATACGTCTGTGTAGATTCTCATTCATCCAGGTCATGGTCATTCTGAAGATTCAAAAGCAAGGCAACTGGACTGTGTAGAGTTTGTTGGGAAGACGTTTCACTTCTCACTTCTGGATGAGAAGTGAAACGTCTTCCCAACAAACTCTACACAGTCCAGTTGCCTTGCTTTTGAATCTTCAGAAAAGTACAACAATGGAAGTGCTCCAGGCCTGCAGGGGGCAGCAGCAATGTACAGTATACTAATGCTTTAATTCCCTATGATCAAATATTAAAATATATGTTTTTAAAACTTTACATTACCTCATAACTCCATGCCAAGCCACACCTGTTGCTGATTCAAACACTGGCGATCATTGATCAGCTGTTCTCTCTGTTAGTCTGTCTCCCATGTGCTCTCCCTGCCACAGAGCCCCCTGCAGGCCTTAATCACTTCTGTTGTTGTACTTGGTTATGCAGCATTTGCTCTTAAAGGTGTTTTCTTGGTTTGAATTGTTTTGGGCTACATTTAGTCCAGATCTGATAAAACTTCTACTGAAACTGTTAGCATCTATGCAAATCCTGCTGTCATCATGCTCATAGCTCCCACCTCTTCCTGCTCAAAAGGATGCTGACTGGGCTGTGCAGCTTCAGCCGAGTGCAATTGTTGTAGATTGGAGCTTGGCAAGATGGTTCTGCCTTATGACAAACAATGAATGTGGCTGATCCCACTGCACTGCAAGGTTACCATCAAGTTACAACACAAAGACATTGTTAACATGAACTTTTGATGGACACAGTTGAATCTAAAATACTCCAGAAAGAAGTGGATAATTTGAGTTCTTGCACACAACCAACGCAAACCTTTTGACCAGACGGAAGTCACAAAATAAAGGCCTAAGTTTAACCATACTGCAAAGGAAAAGCGAGGTCAGGGTGAAAGTTTGTCAAGCAATAAGTAATTTAACAACAGTTGCAATGAAAAGGAGCTCTTTTTGATGGATCAGTGGACCAGTCAGAGAGCCAACAAAGGGTCAACTGTATGTTCCCTGTGTTCACATGCAGGCAGATGCAAAACAGAGTGTGACATTCTCAGCTGAAATGTGCATGTTCCTCTCACACTGCAGCAGACCACCAAAGCCGTGAGCAAACTCATGAACTGAGTCTCAAATCAGCAGAGCCTTAGTTAACACAAAGCATGCAACTGAAAATTCATGCTCTAATGGCTTACACAGCTTGAGACAACGCCTACATGAACAGTGGCATCACCAGATGTAATCACATTGCAGCACTGCAGAAATAAATCCCAGATTCCTGCAACAAGCTGTAATAGAAATCTTGTGCATTTTGTAACCTTGTAATGGAAAGGGAGAGCTAGTTTGACTTGAGGCATTTATCAAGAAGATTTATCCTGATTTGTCCTGAAGAGGCTCACCATGTACCAGTCAGGCTCCAGTGTTTGTATACTTGTGCCCCTCTGTGTGAGCGACATGTGGGTGGAAGTCTAATTATCTCAATATTCAGCCTGACTCAAAGTTCACTTTAGACTTTATTGACACCATGTATAGGATGCAAATGATCACCCACATGCAATTTATACTTATTAAAGATACACACAGTTTGTACAGTAAGAGTGAGTCACAGTCAGTCTGTGGTGTGTCTAAAATACTGAGATACTTAAAATACTCAAACCTTGGCTGACAGGAACTTGTGAAATTTTAACGCCCCCAATAAATATGTTATTAGGAAATGCATCATTAACCAAAAGCATATGGGTCGAGCTTTATTTCTGTTTTAAAATATTCTCCTGAATCATTTATTCCATTGGCATTGGACAGTCTTTTCCAAGAAGCACCTGGGAGTGTGAAGCTGCTTTCCACCACTCTTCTTCACTGTCCGTAAAACTGCTTCAAAGTGAAGAAAAGAGGAAGACAAGTGTTAAAGGGCGTGCCATTAATTATTTATCTTTGTTACACTGTAAACAGAGGGAATTCTGATGTTGTTGGGCAGGCTGTTCTCAACACCTTTCATGCACACTCTTCACCTATGTTTCAATATTTAATCAGACCGAGCTGCAAAAATCTACATCTTTCTTTAAGCAGCATCACCCCCTCTTGTACTATTCATTCAACTGGTTTAGTGATCATAAACCACCAGAAAATGACCTCATGAGCTAGCCTCATATAAAGGCTCGTTAATTTGGCTCTCTGGACTACAGACAGATCTAAATGATTCTTCATAAATGGTGTTTCAGGACCCAAAAGAGGGTTGCAGAGCTGATTCATCTTGAATTTCTTCTCCTGGTCTTACAGTTTTTATATTTTTAGACGTAATCATCTAAAATTTCTTTCATCTCTAACATTTTCTGTACATGTGTTTTACCTTTTGATTTATTCTTGTCTGTTCTTGGTTTTATTGCTTCTATGCCTTTTTAATGTTTTTTTTTTTAATCATTTTTATCAGTCATCTTGATTTTGTCATTTCTTTTACTTTAGCTATAACGGTGTGCACTAGTCTCAAAATCGGTCTTGACATCCTACCTATCATTATAATTCTTACTAGCTGTGCTCTTTGTGCTCTTTAAACAGAGCAACAGTCAAAATGTTATAGAGCATTCTTCATTTCAAAAATAAATTGAAATGGGCTGAAGATATGGGTACTCAGGTGGATAATAGTTGTGCTGCTGCTGCATCCATCACTACCACAGCTCAGCGGAAACTGAAATGCTTGGCCTGAGCCAGGTGAGTCTTTTTATCTGCTACCATGGAGACATGTAGACGATTCACTCAATCATAATTTTATTTTAAATCAGATGGAAGGGAAAAGAAAGTTCATTGGCAGATAACAAGGAGTACCAAGAATATTTTTAAAAATGAAGTGATGTTAAATGCACTTTTTAATCTCATAAATGTTGTGGAGGAAAAGTAAAAACTTTACCCTCAAAATAATACTCCAGCAAAGTTGTATATAAAAAAAATGTAGTATATGCTTTATTAAAGCACTTTGGTAAAATTAACCTCAGTGTTGTTCACTACTGCCTGCACCTAAAGAAGATTTTTGTTTGACATATTGTTAACACTTCAGTTTATTTTTCAAAATAATACTGTTGCATTTTAACTGCCACCAACAGGCTATGTGTGTATTTTATTACAACAACTCTAAAACAAACTTGAAACAGACGTAGGTTCCAAGAAATATAAATAACACAGTTTTGATATATTTTATGATCAAAGTTTGTTTTTTTTTGTAGTAGCTCGGTTATGCATAACCCTGCAAAGCCCCTGCTTTGACTCTGAAAAGGTTTCTGTCAAAGGACACATATTCGTCTCCTTCAAGGAAAGTTCGGGGGCAGGAATTTCAGGTCACATGGTGAATGAAGACTTTCCTTTTTGACTCATCTCCTAGGAATCTGACTTGCATATCTTCTTCCAGGGAGCAGGCACTAATCAGTAGAATTGCCTTGGGATGACTATTGAATTCATCTAGTCTGGTCAATACTCTGGTGCATGCACAGATGAGAAAATCCATCCTGAGGTGTCCTGGAAACCAGCAACTCTTTATTGAATAGGCTGAAAAGAGTTGAAGCTAGTTGCTAAATATTTTGTGAACAATCCAGTGTACTCTGTTTTTCTCCATCTGTCTGAAGCTTCGGCACCTCTGCATTTTAGATGATCTACTCAATGAAACTTTTATTTACCTGGCTCTCTTTTTTTTTTTTTTTTTTTACTCAGGATTTAGACAAAGTACACTTAATCTATTATATTGATGACTTGTCCTAAGGTAAAAAGGTCATGAGGAATGATTATACCCATGATACTCAAACAAAGAAAAGGAGTAAGTGTTATCTCCTTACCAATTCTGTTCTTTACATGTATGTTGTGTTTTTTTAAACAAACAAACAAACAAACAAAATAGCCTTTTTTTAGCTATCAAATGCATCACTGACTTGTGGTTTTTGATTAGAGAAGGATAAAAGAGTTGTTTAGTGTATTAAGTATTTCATCTGACATCTACACTCCTGTAGTTTTAGGTGTCACTGATAGCAATATACAGCCAAATCGATTGATATCATTGGTAACAGTCATGCTTGATCAGCAGGTCATAATAGGCATCAAAAATGATTTCTGTCTGCTTCACAATTATTAAAAAACGTCTTACAAGTGCTTCTAATAGGAAACTAATCCAATTGGATGGTTAATTAAAAGGTTGAGAGCTTTGGAAAGCAGAGATTCATGTTATAAGTACCACATTGTATTGATAGATTATATCATAAAAAGTTGATTTATACCAGTATTTACCATGCTACATACAAAAACAAAAAATAGTAAAGTGCGTTAATATTTTTAGATTTGGTTGTCAATTATTATTTACTTGCATTTCTGAGAAGAAAAAATAGTTTTAGTGGTTGAATGTTATGCTTGATTAATTTCTGACATCTCAGAGAAGTCCAGTGAGCCGGTTTAAATTTGGGTATGAAAGGTGAATTAAGTTTGATATTCTTTATTCCTGTTCAAAATGTATGTCCAAAAACAATTACATTTTAAGTTGAACTAGAAGAGCACTCGGAGAGCGCAGACCTCCGCCAAGATACAATTCTGGATCACCACGTGCTCCAATATGACGGCTCATGTCTGTCCATGTGGAGAACTCCTCCGCTGCCATTGCAAGGGAAGCTGGGTAATGTCACTACATTACATAGGCTTGGAAAACATTGACGTGAGTTTGCAAATAACCTACAATTCCCATACGACGTAAAGGGGGCAGAACCCCAGAGCAGGCAAGGATAAATGAATGGGATTTGCCATTATAAACTTCAATGTTTTTTGTGACATCAATCTGGATCAGATCCAGATTAAATTTACTGTGATGATAGAGCTATATTATATATAATATAGTGTAAATTTTGAAGTGAATCCGTCAAGTGATGTCAGAGATATGATTATTTTAAATGCGGCCCAATGTTAAGTTATAGGATTTTTTGCAAATTTTGGGATTTCTTTGCATCCAGACAAATAAGCAGATCACCACCAAAATGTAATGGGTTCTTTCTTTGACCAAACCACACCTCCGGTAAAATTTTCATGTAAATCCATCCAGTAGTTTTTGCATTATCTTGCTAACAGACAAACAAACAAACAGACAAGCACACAGACAGACCCTGGCAAAAACATAACCTCCTCAGCGGAGGTAACAAGTTTTTGAAAGATTTATAAAATATTTATGTTTTCTCATTTTTATGTCAGGTGGTTTAATACATTTATTAAGCACTGTATTTGCTACCATGGCCATATTTCTTATAACAGCCATATTTAATATCAGCAAAATGTACCAATATATTGCTTGTGTGATTCACTCTGTAATCGCGGATTGTCTACATTTGAAAATGAATACAATATGATTAATTGTTCTTCTCATTCCTCACTCGTTTTAAACACAAAAAAGACTGACAGAATAAGAGGAACAGGCAAAATATATTGGTAACACATTGGCTAAATGAGTTTAAAAATAGATTTAAAAGAGGCCAGTGAGCAGACACAAAACCAAGAGTCGCTGGTCAAACATTTTAAGTCAAACATAATGACCATGGGTTGCTATAATTAACTGTACACACAGCCTTGCCCTTTGCTATGTGCCAATTAGAGCCAAAGGAGTCTTTGGAGGCTTCATGAGTTTTATGGTACATTTCATAACTGGGACCCTAATAAGTCCCATTTTCATTCCAAAAGCTACCAAGCAAATAAAACTGGAAACATTATTGTGGTTAAGTATTACCAAGGATTAAAAAGATGGGCATTATCTTTAAAATGATCTGATCCTACTACAACAACTTCAATTGCCTATAAATACTCTGCATACAGTATTTCAGGAGGCCATCTTTGATTGGAGTTGGGGTAGGAGCAACCCGGATGTTGCAAAACAAACTGTTAACTGTGAAGAAACACGGTTTAAAGCTGAATAAGTGCTGTGCAACTGACTGAATACTTGTCTATTATGATCCTTAAGGCCATTTCACACTTGCTGATTAGGTCCTTGCTTTTTAAAGAGATCCACTAATTTAACCGACTGCGTCATCGATTTTAGTGGTTGATCTCAGCCAACAGTAACATCAGGTTAACGTCAGTGAAGCGGGTAACGTGAGAGCAGGACTGTGGCGGTTCTGTTAGGAAATGTGCAGTTTAATGAGCGCTTAAACAATACAGAGGAGGAAACCCTTTATATTCCTGTGTTGATTCGTATCACAAGTTTATTTTTTCTTGTATGCATGTGTGTCCATGTAGAATGTGTTTTATTACTTTAATTCGGTTTGTCTTTCTCCACAGATATCAGCAAAAGTAAAGAAGACCCATCAATGCAAACCTGAAAGAGTTCCCAGGGACCGTGATAAGACAGCCTGGTACCAATACTTTACAGGAAAATAGACTGGAGTGCAGAGACCCAATAGACTAGCCTTGTAAAGGGTATAGAGGATGCTCTCATTGTTTTTTTCATTGTCCTCATTTTTACTGAAACAGATAACAATACTGTTTTTTAATATTTTGTACTGAAGTAAATAAGTTGAAGGCTTGAGCACTGCGTTGTTGATGAAGACAAAAAGAATGTCTTTATTTTGTTTGTTTTATCAATTTCTTTGGACATATTGTAGAAAAATTTAACAAACATTCAATAAAACTTAACTGGAATACTTTTACTAGTACTGTGTATTACTTTATTAATTAGACCAAATATTTTGAATGCTTGAACACTTCGCAGTGTCTTTTGTCAGGGTTGAATGTGTCCCTCTGACAACACCCTTGGCCCCAGCCTGGACCCCCCTGTGAAGTTGGTCTAGAACCGCCACTGGAGCAGGAGGGAGCGCGCGACGACTCAGGTGGACAAACTGCCACAGGTGTTGACCTCAGGAGGGTTTTAATCACAGAGCATAAGGGAGCTGGTGAGTACGCCTTTCATATACAGAAACTTGAAAACTTTCCTATTCCATATATCATCGCGTTCGTGTGGAAAAGTACACAAGCTAGCTATTCGGCCGGTGTTGTGGTTTAGGGGGTAAGCGTGTTAAACGGCGACTCTCAAATACATCCACTGTCGAATTTCAACAGACCTCATGGGGTGAAGCGAGTTCCTTTTTCTGCTTGATTTGACATTGCATATATAATTTAAAGGCTCGTTGTCAAGGTTTTACGTCGAAACTTCTGGTGTGACCAAACGACAGCAGGTGTGTAGTGCTAAAAGCCATCAGTCAACACGGTCGCGTGCAAAACTGCTACACCCAGCTCTTGCTAACTTAAAACACGCTGGCTAGCTGTCAATCATTCATTTTATGCAACGTAAGGTCATCAATTATAATGTTTTAAGGACACCCTCAAATATTATGTTTGCTTTGAGCCTAAAGTCAAGTTATTGATAAGGTAAGTCTAGCAAACAGAAGCCGGGAAATAAAATCAGAAGTAGGCAACACCAGATACAGTCCTAAAAGCCAAAACAAAGGAGATATTGATGAGGAAATTAATTCAATAAAAAAATCTATTAAAAAGAATGAGAAATGTGGGTATTAATAATTAAAATCAGTAAAAAAATGACATTAATTTAACATAAAACTATAACCAAGGCTTTAACATATTTCCAAATTCGAAGCTAGATTAAAAGGTGAGAATTTTCATTAAAATCTTGGCATCCAATGCAAAATAACTGGAATGGCCTGACACAGATTTTCATTTAGTAACTTATCAACTATTAAAGTTGGAAATAATGCTTGAAGTTCTTCTTAAAATATCTTATCGCTGTCTGTCTCAGACAGACAAATATATGCTAATATATGTTAATACCAGTTCGAAAAATATTTTTAAGAAGCAGTGACTTTAAAGAAGCAACAGAATTTACCAAAGTATTTTGAGGCTGATGAACATGGGACTTGTTTGGTTTTCTTTTGCCTTATAATGTGTACATTAAAAAGTGAAATTGATTTAAAACGTTTTTCAAAAAAGAACAAAAAAAATCTAAAAATGGGGTGTGCAATTAGTGGCCCACGACCACATGCAACTCTCATTTCACTCAATGTGAACGAGAAGTAAATTTCAAAATTATTAAAATAAAGAACTTATCTTTAAAATAAGTTTAAAATGCCAAGGTTCTTCAAATAGAGCATGGTTAAAACATAAACTAGGGACGTAAGAAAACAAGGATATACCCATATGTTGTGGTATTTCATAACTCAATATTTTATTGGTTGTAATTTTTAGTTATTTGGAACATTTGTGTAGTATTTTACTTCAGCCTCTGCCACTATTTGTCACCAGTCATTCAGCCATTTGACTTTCCTTCTCTCTGGCACAGGCCCTGGACACCCACAGAGGTGTTCATAACAGAGCCCTTGATTTGACCTCTGCTCAGGGTTGTGTGTTTGTGGTAGAGTTTGTTTGACTGGCAACTTCACAAACCTGTGAAATCTGCTCCATAACCCTCAGGATCTTTTAAGAATTTCGAAATGACAGTCTTACTCTGTCCAACCTCAGCGGTAATGGTGCATTGTGATAGGCCTTGCTTATGCAGCTCAACAATCCAACCACGTTCAAAGACAGAGAGCTTTTTCGCCTTTGCTGTCAGGAGGTCATGACAGTGTGAGTACCTGACAGAAAATGTCAGGGAATTCACATTTTTACGCAGATTTTGGGTTTTAAAGGCTGTGATCCTAAACATGAAACTTAAACATGCTGACAAAAGAATGTTTGAGTTCAAATGTATTTTTTAATAAATTGCCAGCTCAGATTTTTTGTCTCTCACTCTCATTTCTTTTTGCATTTTGAAGGTCTTCTTAGAACCCTCTCATGAGCCAACAGTGCAAAATGGTAATTCTTGCAGTTTTCAGCTGGTGTTAAGATATTGATCTGGAGTGTATAAACTTTTTTCTGTTTTTTGCTCTATCACTCCAAATGTTATTGCAAAAAATTAAGACCTAATGAGGTTAGAATGATTTTATTGCCCAACAAACAGTTGAGTTGCACAGTGATCCAGTCACAAAACTTGGCTTATAGGAGGTCCTCAATGTCTTTTGCAAATTATAAATGTAGAATTAAGTTTTTTGATCAGATGAAGGGGCATTTTTACAAGACTTTAATAATTTCCCCTACCAGTCTGAACATTTGGAAAGCTTTCCCAAGTGTATTGTTAATGAAACATTATTGTTTTCTAAACCAGTGGAAAACAAATCTAGTGATTGACTTGTTACAGACTGATTCAATTACTCCGACCCTCAAGTGGAAATAATGTAGCCAGTAATGATGAACAGAAGTTGTCAGCTGGACTTACTGGAAATGCATGACTGATCAATTTGAGCACTGATGCGCCCTGGCTGCCCACTTGTATTTGGATCATTGTAAAAATCTCAAGTCAAGTGTAAACAGGGTCAGTAATTTAGCAATGTGAAGTATTTATGTGCAAATTAAAAACTCAAAAGGCACATTTGGTAGGTTTGCTTGAGCATTCAAAATCAACACTGCCATCAGTGTTTCCCCCTCATAAGGCCATCTGTACGAGATAATGGCAGCTGCAGAAATCCAAATTTATTATGACACCGCTGATGAGATAATTAAGTTGCCAGAAGTCTCCTTGGGAGAAAAAACTTGTATTGTTCAACTTTTTTTTATCACTTTTGACAGACAGAAGACAGAATATAAGGTATGGGCATTTTGTTTAAATTAAAATTCTTTAAGCATAGTTAAGGCAAGCATTGAGAAATTAAACAGCTATAGGAAAAACAAAGTTCAGTAGAGTTCCCTGAAAAAGCACTTACTAATCTGGACAGCATTTTAGACTTTGTGAAATCACAGCAGGGGTCTTAGTAAACAAAACATTCTGTAGTCTACATCACATAAAACCAAACAGGGTGAATAAGGTTTGTGGTGATGTAAGGTATCACGGGCCAGTCGAACAGAAAATTGTTTGTTTTGTCACAAAATGAATGAAAACGGAAACTTGAACGGAAACTAAAAATTTAAGATGAATTCACACAGTAAGAAGACAGCCTACAACCTGAATTCAGAGCTTACTATTAGACCCCAAAGATCCCAAAATGTAGTTCAGTAGCAATGACAGAGATGCACAAATACTCAAGAGGTCACACTCTCTGTGTCTTTGGGATGTATCTTGAATTTCAAAGAGCTGACAATCTGGTAAACAGCAAACATTTAGGGTTGTGATCATCATTGGGCAGATGTAAAAAACATCAGTGTGCTCCAAATCTCGTTAAATATTAATTAATGCGGTGCTTTGATCACACTCACTATTAGAGAGGAATAGTTATTATATCTTGGAGCCCTTTTTTATGAAATTCCATTCCTCATTGAGTTAAGCTGCACTTCTGTGAGGCTCATAATCATTGCTGTTTAAAGCAAAACCACTGATGTACTCTAGAACGTTAGACATCAAGGCAGATTGTTTTTTATTGTATCAATCGAAAGTTTAGCCACTTTGTCTGAGTTTTAGAGATCTAAATTACTAGACTGACCACTACAGACACTGCAGCTGGGATTTTTCCTGTAATTATACAAAATACAATGATTCAACTACAAATACAGTTTAAACAAAGACAGCAGTCATGTATTAAGTCATCACTGGCTAAGTAAAGCAGAAGACAGATACTACTTAGAACCAGTTCTTATCAAATAAAGCCACCATCGTACAGAGGAGAATTGAAGAGCCCCATATTTTAGCTTAATATACCCTGTGGTGCTTTTTGTGTACCTCCTCCATGTGATAGAGCACTTCTATGCACAAGACAGAAAGTCAGCAGAATTGGGACTTCTCCTCCACCTGTTTACAGCATCATTAGCTACCAGAAACAGCTCGTTCCTCCTCCCACGTTGAATAGGCCTACCAATTTGAAGTCTTTCCGTTGTTTCATCTGCAGTTTGAGCTCGTTTGCTGGGGGCAAACAGGACGGTAGACAGAATACAGAGCCCCTGAAAACATGTCTCATATTAGCACTAAACTGATCAATCACTGTAGAGCAGATAGATCAGCCAATTAGAGCAGACTGGGCCCATGTGGGGAAAGGGGTCTTAAAGGGGAAGGTGCTCCAGGAAAAAGGCCCAGGCAGAGAGAGAATACAGCTGGATCAGGGGTATTAAGAATATGAAAACTAGAAGGTTATTGAACATCACTAATTGTGAACATACCCTGGCAGTCATCAAAAATTAATGCATGAAAAAAGTAATGCTTCACATCCAATTTTAAACAAAAGTGACTGACATGTTTCTGAATTTAAAATTTACATTATTCGACAAAGCTTAAGCTGAACAGTAAAAACACTTCATTGAATTCTTTCTTTTAGCCTGTTTTTATGGTATAAACTTGCAAACAACTCTCATACTGGTTCTTCTCAATTGAGAATAGCTCTTGTACAGATTTTGGAAATATCATTAAATTGTATATTGTTTATTTGTATGATATCATAGCACTGACATTTCTGAAACCTGAATTTGTGTGAGCATAATAATCATTCTTTTCTAAAGTTGCCCCAATTGATTGACCACTGATCAGTATTGGTAAACATGAATGGCTGATCAAAATCAATACCCGTAGCTACAGATACCGAGATATTAAATGAGTTACAAATATTTTATTATATATTTGTCTCTTTCCACTGTTTTGCCTGTTGGATTGAATTGATTGTTTTCTGACAATCATTTTGTTAATTTACATAAATAAAACAGGTTATAAATGAGTTAGTTTAATGTGTAATTCAGATGCCCTTTCAATAGGATGCTATACTGCATTGCCCCTTTAGATATTTTGTACATCTTTGTTGAGCCACTTCTCAACTAGTTACAACAAAACACAAGAGGAACTGTGTGTTTCTCTGTGAACTGAGAGGTTTGTAAAAGACGTCGTGTTCTTTTTCTCCCCAAGCCTATTCTAACAACATTAACAGCAAAGAAAACGCCATTTTGCAGGACATGGGACATTTAAAGAGAAAATAAAAACAGAAACAATAACACCATAAAACAAATTTGTGATTTTTTTTTTTTTTTTTAGTTTTTTGGGGGGTCTTTCTTTCAATCAAACAGTTTTGGTAATATAAACATAGGCCTGAAAATAAATAATATATGTCAATATTTTAATTTTCAACATATCTATTATATTCTGTTCTCCAAGAAGTGTGAAATCAGAATGCGGAACAATTAAGAACTGGAACTAGTAAGCAGAACTGGAACTGGAGCCGGAATGGATAAAAACTTAATGGCAGCAAACCCTATAAATGTTTAGACTCAGCAATTTATTGTCTTATTCACAGGAATTGACAGAGACTGGAAAATAAATAATGTTCAGATTTTATTTTTAAGTAAAGAACCAATATAACACAACTGTAAGAGCCAGTGAATGTGTAGTAAACTTCTTACAATCAAGACAGAAAATAAGTACCAAAAAATTTGACAGACACGATTAACTCCAGTATGTAGATCTTTATCATGGCACTATTATGTGTTTTTTAATAGAATATCTATACTTTGGCCATTATTTTATTGATTCTATTGCACATTCCACTCCTAAAAATGGAGTGTCTGAAAAAAACAATGAAGTAGAGGGAGTTTTCCAAAGTGTGTATTTCCATTGACCTAAAACACCGGAACGGCAGGAAAGGCCAAAATGCACAAAAACATGCTCAAAGTGGGCAAGGCCTTAGTAGGCAATAAGGCATATGCAAGGTCATTCAATTTGTTTCTTTTTTTAATCGCTTGCTTTGAAAGTAACTGGATGATGAAGATTGATGTTGTTTTTATATTTTTATATA